>OZ020520.1:3700552-3775457 GCA_963971425.1 Bryoerythrophyllum caledonicum
GAATTTGTTTGACTTGCATTAGATTATAATTTTGCACTAAAGACAAGGTTTTCATTGACAACATCAAAAGAATAATATTATTCATTTATATTGACAATTTCAATGTTTATAGAAGGGGCATAGCAAAACTTATTGAAGCTACCTCGAGTCCAACAAATTGCACTTAGAAAAACACAACTTTTACTCCGGAGGTCCAATGTGGAAAAAAGAAAATAATATTCCTATGAAGTTGCTACTAACTCACATCCACTTAAATTTTAAAAAATTAAAGTAATGATTAGATATGACAACATAGGAATTTGCACAAAATTATGGCAAAAGTCCCATAGGCAAGCTGATGACAAAAGTCAAATTAATGAGATTTTTGTAGCGAACATTGAGCTAATGGAAATCTCATCAATTGCCATTCCAATAGAAAAAATAAATTCTTTCAACACTAAACAAAAAGTTAATCTTTAAATTATTTTATATTAATGTTAAATAATAATGTCAAGAATGTTAAATAATTAATGTCAAGAATGTTAAATACTGTAGGTGAACCTCTAGTTCGGCACCTCCGAATAATTAATTAAAGTGAGAAAAGGTTGTTCGGCATCCAAAATAACAATAAATTAATTTTCAACAAGAAATCACAAATTACTATATATAGCACCTTTGACGACCATGGGGCTTGAACCCAAGAGCTTGGGGTTCTAAAATAAAGCCTCCCTGCATATACAAGCTACGATGGAGGCTTTTCCAAGCCCCACACTCCTTTGATGTCTACCTATGCGACAAAATCTATAAATATACAGTTTCTCTAGTTTTGGCAATTTCATTAAATATTTTTCCACTTAATTTGGCAAGCATTTTTCTAATTAATGAACGCCAAACTAGAGGTTCACCTACCGTTATCAATGTTGTCAACATTAAGATTAAATAACTTAAAATTTGAAGGAATTTGAAAATGATATTAGAAATATCAATCATGTCATCAAAAATTTCAATAAAATACTAGTACAAACATCTTCCTTTACAATAACAACAAATTTCATTGTAACTATTGACTTGCGAAGTACATTTGCACTTTTTTAGACCAAAACTTCCATTATTATAATAGCCTCACTTTTATAACATGCTCTCTTCATAAGAGGCAAAACAAACATTGTCGTTGTAAAGAAGTTGATTGTACATTGATTTATAACACTAGTTTATACTATAAATGGCTATCAATTAATGGAAGAGCTAGTCATCTATAATATGAAATTCATTAATTAAGTCTAGAAAAGCTTAATAGCTAGCATCCCAAGTTTAAAACTGTAATTTTAGCCACCATTGATTATAAAGAGATAGAGTTCACCACTTTCAACCAATCTTTGAAATTTAGAGCTATTTAAGACTAATTTCAATGATTGAAAACAAAGAAGGAGGCCAAAATCCATGGTATCTTTACAAATATATGGGTCACTTTTGGCATCCAAGTGCCAAAATAATTATTTTTGCCTAACACAAGCATATAACACAATAAGTATCACCTAGGCATTATATGGTATCACATAGGCATGACACGGGTATCACATTGGCATTACATGGGTATCACCTAGATAAATCTCTTTAATTTTTAATTTAAAAATGGACATTTTCTATAGTGAATTGATCATGTTCAAGAGTGTTTAAGAGTAGCGGGAAGTAGGGTAGTTCACCAACCGGAAACTGCACAATGCTATGTGGCTTGTACCGTAAACTCTTGTAGAGTTACTGGCAACAAAGATACGGACACTACGTTTCCACACTACATTGTTGCCAACTTTGAAACCCTCCCGAGGGCTGAAAAATTGTCGATTTACCATGAAAGTTTTAGCACAAGATCACTTCTATGTAGACAACATGTGTGCCAAATTTCAAGTTGAGAAGATGAATACAAAAGAAGATATTCAAAATCTACCAAAATGTGTAGTAGTGAGCCATTCACAACTACCAACTTTGACATTCTCCTTAGGGCTGATTTTTTTAAATTTACCCTGAAATTTTTGGCACAAGATCACCTTAGTCTATGTTTATAACAAGTGTGCCAATTTGCAAGGCCACATGATGAATACAAAACAGGATATTCAAAATTGTTTCTCATAGCTACATATGAAGATGATTTTATGTATTCATCTTGTCGCCTTGAATTTTGGCACATATGTTATCCACATAAAATTAATATGATCTCATGCCAAAAATTTCATGGTCAATTTACAATTTTTCAAACCTAAGGAAGGTGCCAAATTTGGCAATAGTGAAATGGTTTCCCAGATGTTTCTCACAACTACACATGTTGGTAGATTTTGATTTATTTCTTTTCTTTGGTGGATCTTTAGGACTTGAAATTAAGCACACATACAATCAACATAGAGGTGGTCTCATGACCAAAATCTCATGGGAAAAAATAAAAAATTCAATACTTGGGAGGGTATCAAAGTTGGCAGCAGCAGTGAAATGTTTCTCACAACTGTACATGTTGGTAGATTTCAAAAAGCTTTTGATATGTAGATATTTGCGCCTTCAAATTTGGCACACATGTGATCAACATAGTGATAGTCTCATGTCAAAATTTCATGGGCAAAAACAAAAAAAAATTAACTCTTCAGGGTGTGTCAAAGTTGGCCAATAGTGAAATGTTTCTCACAACTACACATGTTGCTAGATTTTGAATTATATTTGTTTGTGTGGTTCTTTTGGACTTGAAATTTTACACACATGTAAATCAACATAGAGGTGGTCTCATGCTAAAAATTCCATGGGCAAAAAATTCATTCATTCCTTAGGAGGGTGTCAAAGTTGGCAGCTGTGAAACTTTTTTCATAGCTACACATGTTGGCATATTATAAATATCTTCTTTTGTGTTCATCTTCTCAACTTGAAATTTGGCACACATGTTGTCAACATAGAAGTGATCGTGTGCTAAAACTTTCATGGCAAATCTACAATTTTTCAGCCCTCGAGAGGGTTTCAAAGTTGGCAGCAGGGTAGTGTGGAAACATAGTGTCCATATCTTTGTTGCGGGGTAATGTACTGTACATTGTACAAATTGCCCAGTAGATTTGAAGACTCCCAATCATGAGGAAGTACAAAAACTCAACTAAAACCCTACATGCTGTATCGTACTCATCATCATGTGCGGAAGGCAATTTGTCATCTTATTGTAACCCCCCATTCTCTTGTACGGTATTGGCGGAAGAAATAACAAACTCCTTTATGATAGCCCCGTTGGAAGTAACAAATTCCCTTGGCCTATGGTGAAAAGGAAACCCACGTTGATCACCTCAGAGAATTCTCATCCAAGATTTTCACCCACATGTATGCTCAACGAGAAAAAGGGACTTGCAGGCTTTGCAGAAACTTTTCCAACACTTGTCCGCAAGAGAGCATGGGAGTTTGATCACCGGATCGAATGTCCGCCATGTTATTTTGGACGTCATGTCCACCGTTTTGCTACAAAAATCATGAGCATTAATGGCGTTGTACGGAAGTGTAAGCACATTTTCTTGTTGGCTAGTTTTGCATGCGAATTGGAGGATTTGAGTCTTTGCATGCACAAAGCTTGTTCGAAGAATGATTTCAATCTTGAATTATGCTTTGCGACAGCTTGAAAGTCTGAGTTGCAGGGTTTATTCGCCAACCTTTAATGTACCTCTTCCGTTGATGATGCACGTGTTGTGTTGTGCATGCACCACGTCGGTGCGATCAATGTATTGTTTTATATATCGCTGCCAGTCCAATGATCCATCACATAATTAACCCCTAAATGACCAGGTGTCGGTTTTGGGGACAATTTTTTCACTTTGACTGAATTTCCTTTCAATCGGTACCGTCAAAATTCACAAAAGTTCTACAGCATCGTCTCGTAGAAGTAGATCCTACAATGACATTCTCAAAAAGTTCCTCTCGATAATTTTTATTCAATGGAGTAGAGATTTCTCTGAAATTGGGCGTGGTCCTTTAGGGGCTAACCATGAAAGATGTTTTGCTTCTCTTGGGGACTTGTTATAGATACTAGAAAAATGTTTGAAGTTGCATTAAAATCTCCCACCATTTAGACTACAAGAAAATAGCTTAGTGATTGAAATTACATAGATTTTTGCACTCTATCGTACAAGATTAGTTCACGTTTTAATTCTTGATGAAATAAAATGTTGCGTTCTCCACATAGTATCGGATTTTACGTTTTTAATGAATCCTCTACCTAGAGGAGATGTCTAACAGGTTCAAAAACATCTTGCAACAAAAAAGCGGATTTATGATACAAATTCTAAATTATTGTAAAAAAAGTTCAAAATAGTACCTCTTTTATGCTAATAAAGGTTAAGAGTCATTAGAAATAACCAAGCAAACACAACATTGACTTTCTGTATAGAAATTATGTAAACATTCTGTCTTCTTCTGATGTATTTAATTACATGTCCATCGTCAAAAGCAGCCCAGCCCTTTGAAAACAACCAGAATCTTTAACTCATGATTTAAAATTCTTCTCCACCACAGGATATTTGCCAGCCGCCCAGGCTAACAAATGCAAAGTGGGCATATGTCTATTTCCGCCTTCGACAAACACAAATTTGTTCACACAAATGCGAAAAAAACTTTCAACGCAAAAGGTCTCGATAATTCAAACAAAGAACCAGTCAAGTCAAAGCATGCCTTACAATAAAAAGAAAATTACAATGAAATTTCAGTTTTCCGGTTTTCCCGGTGCATTATTTCATCGAACAAAAGCAATGTATGATGGACATATATTCAATTTCACCAGGAATTCAGCTTTTTACTCTTTCCAGTGATACATCATACTTAGTCACAAAACTATGGTTATATGTTGTATTAATATTTTTGTTTGTTTACTCTTAGTTATGATTTTATTCATATCTATGATAAAAAATTTGTTTACTTTTAATAACTATTGGAATGATGGAGGAACCAGATGGACTCTACATCCATATTAACCCCTAAGGGACCACACGTCCCCCGGGTCATTTTGGATTTTGGGCATGTATCCACAATTCGAAAAAAAATCCTTTTTAATTGATTTTTTTTTTCAAGATAGGATATAATAAGAGCTTTGTAGAGATTTTTTTATTTTTTTTGGATTTGTGGTTTGAAAGTTAGTACCACTTAAAGCCAAAAGTGGGGACTCCGGGCACCTCCAAAAAATTTGACAAAAGTTTCTGTTGACATTGAGATTTTCCACACATATAAAGAATAAATCCTTTTTTGGAAATTTTCAAAAAAAATCTTGTCTTTAGTGTAAAAAGGCATTTTATTCCAAGTCAAACATTTTCACACATTTTCGGGCAACGGGGAAAAAAAAATTCATCTTTTCTACATAAAACCTAGAGATCTTCATATTTTTCACTTTTTATTTTTTCAACAACAATATGTGGTGAAAACCTTCTAATTGACCGTTTGGATTATCATTTGAATACATACGTAGTTCACAAAAAAATAAAACGTGAAATGACAATTTTTGAACCTCCACTCCTTGCACACTTGTTTTGAATATGCTACCTCACTTTTTTACCTCTAAAAATTGGTGATTTGGGTAACAACATCATGCTTAAGACAATGGTAAAAGATTTAGACCTTGTAAAATGCAAAAATTTGATACAAAGTGAAGTCAAAGTTTGCTGATCTACGCAGGGAAGAAAATAAACCATTGTTTTGACTTTAAACACTAAAATCTATCAATCCATGCGGTGGATTTCAACCAAAATTTTACGGCATGTTTATATAGAAGTATTTTTTAAGATCTTACGGTTGAAAATCCAAAATTCGCTTTAAAATGTGATTTTCATGTCTCTTTTTGGCAGTGGCAGTTTTAGACTGGTTTTAGAGCGAAAGTGGTCGTGGTCCTTTAGGGGTTAAAACATGTTTTAGTTGCCTTTAACCTCTACAGTACCAAGTGATTGTTTGGGGGACAATTTTTTCATGTTGATTACAAATATCTTTCAATCTGTACATACCAAATTTATACCACATCATCTCATCTTAGTTTAGAAGAAGATCCTAGGGTTACATTGATAAAAAAGTTAATCTTTGCAGTTTCAATCAATGGAATAGAAAGTCTGGGTCCTTTAAGGGTTAAGAAAGAAGGAGAAGATGTCGAGTTGTTTATGAATTTTAGTCGCATTTTTTCTTTTTTGAGTTGAATACATGAATTTAAAACTCAATTTGGGGTTGGTTTCAATCGTCAGAAGTGAGAAAAGAGCTTAATTCTCTCATGGTATCTTTGCTTCAATTTACAAATAATTCTAATTTTCATTACTGAACCACTAAACCATCTTTCCTATGGTAATATTATTTTGTAATCTATCCTAAATACATTACTAAATGGTATGAGATGAACATTGAGTATATACCAATAATGGCAAATTATACCAAAGTTAGTTACTCTTTGGTTATAGATGATCATTGGTTGTTTCCCACCATCTTTGGAGTTGTGATAAAAAGAGTTAAAAGTGTATACTCGAGATTCTTGTCTTTTGGGTTTACTTCCTCAAAAGTGTACACTTCCCGAAACTTCTCTTCCTTTTCTGATGTGATGTGTAGCATGGACTGCAACATGCATCATTCATTATTATTTGGCAATCTCGGATTTGGCAACATTGACGAGAGTCAATTATTTATTGAGGCAAGCCTGATGTACCGGTATGCAGGAGAAATGAAAATACCACAAAAAGAATGCTTAAATTCCTAAAGGATCAAGTGTCTATTCAGACAACAATTTTTTTTACTAAGATTGCAATCATCATGCAATCGGTAAGGTCAAAATTCACATCATCTTTTACCACATCATCTCCTATGAGTTTAGAAGAAAATTTTGCCATTACAATCTCAAAAAGTTAATCTTGGTAGTTTTTTATGCAATGGAGTGGAGAGGGATTTCTTTTTAAATTTGGTTTTCTAAATTAAGTAAACCAAAATTTGGTTTTCTAAATTAATTAAACCAAAATTTGGTTTTAAATTCATTGTTTCTATTCCTTGGTTTTCCTCTTTGCACTTGTAAGGCAAATTTGGGGAGCTCTTTTGAAAAACATAGTCATTATAAGAGGCTCTGCTTTTGTCTATCTTATAACACATACATTATTCTTAATTATCCTCTTTAGTTTTTCTCTCTTCTTCATTGATGTTGAATTGTAGACAATCAAATATAGAAAATTCTACTTTCTCTCAATGTCATCTTTATGGTAATTAAAACATGTTATTTTTTTCCATTATGGCGGTTCAGAAACTATCATGTATCAACAATATGTTGCAATTATGGTGATGGAATTCTAATTATATGAGAGCAAAGAGAAGGTGGTGTGGAAATTCAATTGGCCAATTGGATTTATGTTACACTAAACTCTTTTTAGATTGTACTAGGGTTGGTACCCGTCGTCCCGACAGGGAGAGCGGAGGGTGATGTGTTAAACTTAAGTTTGTATGTTTTGTATGTTTTGTATTTTAAAACCTATAAGCTCAAATCAAATCTAAATTGGAAAGTACTTATATTTTTGGAGTGCATGTAAACGTTACCCTAGTTTAAATCCACTCCAAAAATAAAGTATTTTTGCTTTACATTTGCATTTTGATCGACCCTTTGTGCACATAAGTATCACTTACCTAATATAGGAGGAGAAAACACTTCACGGTCAAAATCAAGAGTCATTAGGTTACTACCTAATATCAAGAGTTAAGAAGAGTGCATCACCGTGCCTCATCCTTCACATCAAGAGGTCAAAATCAAGAAAGAGAGGTCACGTGACCGGGAGTGGCGGACAGAGACAGACTGACGCCTTTTATATAGGTAGATTCTGCAAGAACGTCTCAAAACATCCACTGGTAAGTAGGCCTACATTTAGTCTTTAGAATTAATCCCTAAATTTCCTTGACAATTTCATACCAAAAACACTTCAAAACTATTAATTATAGTGCAATGAGTAAGGGAGGAAACACAAATACTATTTTTAGTTTTAACCGTAGGATCTCATTCAATACCTAATAAATAACATACTCCCGAAGATTAATCAACTTTGATAGCACGGATCAAAAGATTATAGTGTTTGAAGTTGAAACATTGGTTCATTTTCATCCTTGCGTTGAGTGGATTGGAAGACTTTGGCTTCACTTATATCAAAGTTTTGCGCTACACAAGGTCTAAATTTTAAACCATCATGTTGCTTATGCTACAAGTTCTATGTACACCAATTTTTTGAGGTAGCAAAAAAGTGTAGCATATTAAAAATAATATGCAATGAGTGTAGATTCAAATAGTACCAATTTTGACGTTTGGATTTTTTTGGAACAAAATATGTTTTAGATTGATACTCCGAATGGTCAACAAGAATGTCTATACCACGTCTTGTAATAGAAAAAACTAAATGTGAAAAATCAGAAGATCTCTAAGTTTCATGTGGAAAAGAAGAAGTTTTTTTGGTTCATTGCCCGACAATGTGTGGCAATGTGTACAAATCTTTGACTTGAGTTAAAATACACTTTTTCACTGAAGACAAGATTTTTTTTGAAAGATACTAAATAATGCAAAAGAAATAATATTATTTTGCTAGAATTGAAAATCTCAAATCTACTAGAGTGTCCTAGAAAAAGTTTTTGGAGTTGCCCAACGTGCACGCACTTGACAATATTTTCTTAAGATGGCATACCTTTTTTTCTGGAAGTCTGATGAGAATTAAAAATTTTACTCCCAGGTACCTCTTGTCTTCTTACAGCTTTGTACAAAATTTCAAGAATTGCAAATATAAATTGCAACCATGGAAACATGCCCAAGATTTGCAAAACCCACCTCGGGACTATTTTCATCTAGGGGTTAAGCGCCTTGTTGAAATCCATTTAGAACATCTTAGTGGTGGTGCAAACAGACACTTTATTCACGCCGGTCCCTCCGGGACCGGCGTTCTTCTTCTTCTTCTCCTAGTGAATAGCCCTACATTCACAGTTCCTTGTCAAAATTAAGCTTGTTGTTTAAACACTACACAATACTATGCTTTGTAGCATGTAAAAATGCTTGAAAACAAGCCCCTCGTACTTCAAAAAGGACCTTGAAATGTTGAAAACAACATATGATTTCACTCACATTTCATATTAGGGGTTGTTTACACCTGAAGGTTTGGATTGGAGCCCATAGACACAAGTGGTACCCCACTTGAAGGATGAAACCATTGTAAGCGGAGTACCTTCCACCAAACAAGGGAGTTCTAAGTGGGTTGTGGCCCAAAGTTTAGGTGTAAACCAGAATAGAAGGGTTGTGGCTCAACGTGTACTTGGGTTGAATTTCTAAGTAGTTTTATGAAAATGGGCTCTTTTGAGAACTATCCCATGGTGAAAGAATTTGTAGTACGGTTAGATTACATCTTCAATTTTTTTTGGTGAAGTTTCCAAATGAATTTAAATTACAAAAATATAAATGTAACTTCAGTAGTAAATGTCAGGAGTAAATGTAGCTTCATCAGTAAATGTCAGCAGTAAATGTAAACTTCAACAGTGAATGTGAGTAGTAAATGTCTACACTAAATGTCAGCAGTAAAATATTATGAATGATTGGCTGAAATAGGTTTTGAAAAATACTCTCTTGGCCTTTCGGAAATACAACCCCCTAAGGTTGTAGGAAATAAGTCTCCTTTAGTCCTGTAAAACACTATTCAAATCTGCCATGTAGGATTCCAACTAGATTTCTCATCCACGGAAAAAACTTTGGGCCACAACCCGCATTTTGCTTGATGTAAACCCATTTCCGGGGTACCAATTCTTTACTCCAATCATAACACGGGAATTCTTTGGGCTCCAGCCCTAACCATGTAGATGTAAACAACCCCTTGGTCTCATACAGAAGAAGAAGTACTCCGGTCCCTAAAAGCGGCCGATGAATAAAGTGTCTGTTCGTTCCACCATTAAATCCATGTCCACATAAAACACGAAATTAAGCAATAATGCACTCACCAAATAAAAGTGCACTTGGGTACAACGGCGGCCATTGCGAACAAAAGTGGCAAAATTGCAAAAAAAATAAAAAAATCAAAGAAAAAAATTGAGCTTCTTCAACTATATTATGTACAACCATGGTTGTTAATATTGGAAGCAATTTTTTGGCATTTTCAACTACTTTTGGGTGGCCCCTCGTTAATACTAGGAAATGTGTATTTAATATAGTTTCACAATATTTCAAAGATAGATTTGAAGGATTGTAGTATACAAACAGGCGTAATTACAAAAAAACATATTTTATGCAAGGGTTGGCAGTTGACTATAATATATTCTACTTAGTACAGAATGCATACAATGGTGATAACTAAATATAGATGCTTCTACAAATGGACTTGGCACCAATAGTAAAATCACCTTTACTCTATAGGATTAATGACATAACGTCTTACATCCCTTAGAATATACTATTCTTACACATACACTATATAGCAATTACCATACACAACTAGTATACTCTCATAAAGGCACACTATCTACTCCATAGAATTTAGGGCTGCTTGCAAACGGTCGTCATCGATAGCTTCGGTTTGCATTGCAATATATTGTAGTATGTGAGCCTTAGCCGATTGAAGAATGCGAATCTTGCTTTCAACCTGCATTCCAAATACATTGCACTTTCTCCACTCGCTGGTCCTAGACAGGGTTAGTTTCGGTGAGTTCACCCATGAAAAAATGCATGCATCTTTCTCTACCCAACTATGGCTCTCCCTATATGGCTCCCAGAATGAATCCATGCAATTTGCATACCGCTGTGCAGAAGACCCATGTCCATCAACAACCCCCTTTGGATGACGGGCCATTACCATCTTGTTAAGCATGATGTTAGTTCCTTATACACCATTTTTTAGAAGTATAGGACAAGAGTAGCATATTAAAACAATTGTGCAAGGAGTGGAGGTTCGAAATTTGTTATTTCACAGTTTAATTTTTTGTGAGCTTAATATGATTTAGATTCATAATCCAAATGGTGAATAAGAAGGTTTACACCACATATTGTTGAAAAAATAAAAAGCGAAAAATAAAAAGATACCTAGGTATTATGTGGAAAAGAAGAAGTTATGTCGGTACCTTGCCCGACAATGAGTGACAATGTGTGAAAATGTTTGACTTGGGTTGGTATGCTATTTTTCCTAAAGACAATAACTTTTTTTTGACAGTATGAAGGAAAATAATATTATTTGCGAGTACTAAAAATGTCACATTCAATAGTGTGGTCTAGCAAAAAAAATTGGAAGTGCTCGAGGTGCCTGCTCTCCTCATTTGAAATTCAAAACCCTAATTTAGAAATGTTCAATTTAGGAAAAATTGGTTTTCCCACTAAGGTCTTGGTAATGCTTTTCTATAGTAAAAATTTCAAAGAAAAATGTTGGAAATTGACACCATAAATTCATAGAATCCTGACCGAACTTTCATAAAGCCCATTTTTGACGCTTGGTCCTTTTAGGGTTAAATATGCTACACCCTTCTTGATCCCTAAACATTGGTGTACAAGGAACTAATAACATTCTTGACATTATGGTAATGAATCTAGATCATGTGTGATGCAAACTTTTGAAACCAAGTGGAGTGAAACGATAGAAATTGACTCAACCTAGGGAAGAAAATTAACCATGTTGTCTACTTGCTATTACTGGCACCATTGGAACTTGTTACAATTGCTAATAAAAAAAAGGGTTTGTACATCAACATAAAGGTAATTCTACAAGAAACATGGTACATAAGATCAATCAAGAATCAATTTTGAATTTGTATAAAAATAATTATTTACCTCATGATATGTTGCAGGCGTTAACGGTACATGCACCAATGTCTGATGCCGTTCAACATTAAATCACCATTTTGTTGCTGTTGTTGGACATGTTTTTCAACTCTTCAAAGAAACCTGCAAAACATGCATAAAATTGATATGGTCATTTGTTAAAACTATGTGATAAAAACTTCCAAGTATCTTCATATTACATATTGCATGAAAATTTAATATAATATGCAAAAAAATTAAACATTAAGAGAAACAAAGTCAAATTACCAAAGTTCAAAAGTCAAATTTGGACTAATAAACTTGAGGCACAAGGTTACAACATCAATATAAGGTTTAAACCCTATAGGTCTCTTTTCTTCCCACTTTGTGAGGTGAGCTCTCTCGCAATCACAACCTCGTTAAATTTGCGTTCGGTCTTCATTTACTAATTTCTATTCGTTTTGTGTCTACAGTGTAGAATGGAGGAAATTTGCGCTTCAAGGGATTTCGTGAACTTGGTAAGTTTCTGCCTTGTTTCAAACTCAAAGTTCAGGTTTTAAGCCCACAAATGTATTTACCAACTTCAATATGTTCAAATTTGCAAATTCAATAGAAAGGCAACGATTTCTCATGATAAGAGTCAACTAGGGAGTGAAAGTGACTCTGAAACTACTAAGAACCGAAGTATTGAGAGTAGCTCGTAGAATGCCACTAGTATACACATCAGCCTATAAATTGAAACCCTAGCCGCCACAACCTACACCGAAACCCTAGCCGCCGTAACCTACAACCAAACCCTAGCCGCCGTAACCTACACCCAAACCCTAGCCGCCGCAACCTACACCCAAACCCTAAAAAATCTAGCCGTCGAGTTTGCACAACGCCTCATGTTGAAACCGTACTAGAGGTGTGCGCGCGCACACCCCAACCGCTGCTGTTCCTACATCAAGCATCTTCAGAACCATAGATCTGCACAAGCACCATTACCAACCCCCCAACACCTTACAACCGTTGACTTCCCACCCTCCTCTTCACCTCCCTTGATCTCTCAGCTACCTCATCCTCCAAGCTTCCCTCAAACCTCCTCCCTCACTCCAACACAAACCCTAAAGCACGAAACCTCTACTACTCCCCCACTCCCGGTCACGAAACCTCTACTCTCGGAAGGTTGATGGACGAAATCTTTGTGCACAAAACCTCCACATCCTTTCGTACACAAAGGATGTCCGCGGCACAAAGGCGCCCGTGGGGTTGCGCTTACTGCAAGGCCACGCGCTGGCTCGGTCAGGCGTTGCCTGCCTGCAGGCCAGGCGCCGCGCGGGGTTGCAGCTCCTCCCACTCTCAAATCTCAACTCTCTCCACGCTCAAATCTCAACTCTCAAATTTCCTCCCTCTCAACTCTCAACTCTCTCACCCTCACACCTCCCCGCCCTCCACCCTCACAAACTCCTCTCTCCCACACCTTTGTCACCTTCAATGTCTCCCTCCTCCAAACCCTAGGCTCTCACACTCACACTCACACTCACAACCTCCCTCAAGACTACTGCCAGGGGTGTGCGTGCGCACACCTCCCTAGGACTACCCAAAGGTGCAAAGGATTGATATCCTTCATTGATACCCTCATTTCCAAAACCCTAATTTGATACCTCGATTGATAACCTGGTATTGGTACCTACGCGTTCATACCCTGGTGGCGATACCCTCGCTATTGATACCCAAAGTACCTTGGTCCATAAATGATGTTGAGAATATCTCAACCAAAAATTGTTAAAAATACTTGTTTTAGTGCATTTAGCGAGGATGAAAAAATGAAGCTTGTTTGGTAGTTTAAACCATAGGATCTCAAATATGACTTATTAAGTAATATACTCACAAAATTTCATAAAGTTTTACCACACGGATTGAAAGATTATAATGTTTGAAGTAGTGAAAAGGCTCATTTTCTTCCCTGCGTTTCCTGGATCAGCAGACTTTGACTTCAAATAAAGTCCAATTTTTGCACTATAAAAATTCTCAATTAATTTCCATAATATTAATCATGATGTTAGTTTGCAATATACCAGTTTTGAGAGGTAGACAAGGAGTGTAGCATATTCAAAAAATTTGTGCAATGAGTGGAGGTTTAAAAATTCTCAATTCACGTTATATTTTTTTGTGAACTTAATATTGTTTGAAATGAGAATCTAAATGGTCAATAAGAAGATTTACATCACATAATTCCGTAGGAAAAATCAAAAGTGATTCATACAAAGATCTCAAAGTTTTATGTGGAAAGGCAGATGATTTTTTGGTACCTTGACCGAAAATGTGTGACAATGTGTGAAAATAATTGACTTGGATTAATATGCTATTTCACTAAAGAACTAACAACATGCTTAACACGATGGTATTGGATTTAGATCTTGTGTAGTGCAAAAGTTTTTAGAGGTAGACAAGGGGTGTAGCATATTCAAAAAAATTGTGCAATGAGTGGAGGTTCAAAACTTCTTATTCCATACTAATAGTGACTATGGGTTTGTAATGATATACAGGTTTTTTGAGTGTAGCGTTATGGCACCACCAAAAATTGGCTGAATTTGGGAGAGCCACTGCTGATGGATCGCAGAAGTGGATGAGTCGAGCGCCCAGTTCCGCGACATGTGTTTCGGATTACTTAGATTGTAGTGGCATTTGTGACGTCGCAAGATGTCTCAAAAGCCATCTATTCCAACAGTTGATGACACGCTTCTCTCAAAGCCTCCGCTTTGTATAGTGAGGATTCATTATTGCCAAATAGATTAAGCCACTATACCATTCACTTTGTATAGTGAGGATTCATTATTGATTGGATCACCCACACTACTTCACATCAAGCACATGCATGTCAACTTTTCATTGCATATTCATTTATAAGCAAGTGTGTGCCAGTCAATGGTTGCATGTTGATTTCCATGTAGTGTAGAAACTCAAACCACTTTGGTCTACATTATGATCAAGGAAACAATGTAAAAATTCTCTAAGAGTCCTTGCAATTACGCGGTTCAATTTGCAATAGATGCATCCAAGATCTATTTTTTAGACAAGAAAGGAAATAGTCAAATGTACACATCGCCTTACAAGTCATCTTGAATAAGAATCAAGTTAGTTTTTGTATAACAAATTCACTTGTGTAATAACGTATGACAACATTCAAGATGTCTTTTAAACCAAAACAAAGAAAACATGTCACTTATATGCACATGAAAATGCCAATGTTGAATACAAAAGACATTTGAATTCACTTCAAAACGGTTTACAATTTTTATAATTTAAAAAAAAGTTTTGAGCAAAAACACGTTGTTTTTTTACCACCAACCAATGCACTTGGCCAAGTGCATAATTGCTTAATTGCGTGTTATAACATAAATATAATAGTATGGAACTACTCCCTCCCTTTTGAGGCTAGAGACTATGTAACAAGTAATAAGTAACTAGAAACCAGGGACTAACCAGAGAGCCATAGAGGTTCAATTTCAAGAGATGGTCAACAATGTTTTTATATGTATTTTAAAGGTTTAAAAGGGATATCATGTAATTCCATATGAGGTTGGTTTTGTTGGTGTAGAAGTATCGACATCGCATGTTGGATAGCAATGGTGTTGATTTTTGTGAATTTCTTAATTGGATTAATGGGGATATCAAATGTTTGTTCAAGGCTTTTCATTGATGGAATAAAGGTAGTAGCTCTAGCACCAGATGCAATAACAAAAAGGGGATCAACTTTCCATCCAAGAGCTGCAATATCATTAATAAGTGGTTGATATTTATTGATTTTGTATGCAATAGCTTCCGAGGAAAATCTCTCATTACAATATTTGAATTTGATAAATTGAATAGTAAGGTTTGGATTTATGAAGTCTGGTGGGGGGTCATTAGATGGTAATCATTTGGCGCAAATTATGTCTGGTTTAAATTTGGCATCACAATGCCATCTTTGAGTTCCACGTGTGCATGGAAGTAGCCATGGGAGGACTGTGTTTTCTTGTGGGTTGTTGTTGAAGGTTTAATCGTTCATTAGTATAAAGCACATGGGTTTGTTTGAGGATACAATCAACTTTTGGATTTCCCATACTGCTTTATCGTGTCTTTTGATGATTAGGAAGTGTATGTGGTGGTTTTGGCATTCAAAGAGTCATGTAGCTATGTGTCTGGGTTTGTGGTGGTGCATATTGGGCATGGTATGGATGAAAATCGATCTATTCCAAAGAAGAGTTGTTTGCGGGCATTTCCCACACATTGTCCAATACGGGATTTGATAAGGCAAGTTTTTTCGTGAATCTGTAATTGTTGGATTTTTTCAAAAGTTGTAGAGAGTTCGTTATTAATGTTGTTGTTACAGGTCCATTTGTCTATGTTAGAGAATCTTTCTGAGAATAAGCAGAGGTTACTAATTAGATCTTGTTTTTTAGATATTTATAAAAAAATATGATGGGGCCTTTGTCCATGGTGTCTTCCATAAAACACCAATATTCTCTTTGGAAGTAGTATGGGGTAGCATGAACATGTTCATGTGGGTGTTTGGCGTTCGCATGGGATTTATCTTGTCCGTCTTTTGCCAATTTATCCACTTGTTTGTTTCCTTCTATATTGACGTACGCTATAACTTTATGGAGGGCTGTAGTCTGTCTACGACTTTGCAACTTAGTCTCAAGAAATCGTATTTTTACTCAATTTAGAATTTCTTGGAAGCCAAGCTTATTGTCGAAGGCTTTGAGCTTGCCAAAGAAACTTGAACCCCAGATAATTTCCCTTAAAAACTGGCGCCACATTGGCAACCATGTATTGTTTTTTAACAATGTGCATGGGTTTTCCATTGATGAGTTCTTTACCATAGTGTAAGCCTTCGTCAAACAAGGATTTCACCCTCAATTAATCATATTAAAAAATAACCCTTGAATTCTTGTCAAGTGGCCTTTTCCACCGTAATATGCGGTGGCTCTCAAATTTGAGCAAAACTTGGAATTGTCTTAGCATTAAAACTTTTCTTTCTTGAAGATTGGAAAACTACCTTCAATGTCATCAAGATTCCTCAAAATTAGTGAGTTTAATCAAGTAACAATGATGCTCAATGGTCCCCATATAGAAATATTACACAATATTCAACATCTATAATTGATTTGATGGTCTTAATTTAATAAATTTGACACGTATTTGAAAAATTTAGCTAAATTATTTGTTTTATATGCCTAATATATTTTCTTTTAAATATTTATCTAGTTCATAAAACACAATTACTTTGTCTACTAGGAGAATCATAATTTCAAAAAGCTCTTAAATATGAAAACAACTTTTGTGTTATGAGAGAGTTTGGACTCGTATGAATTATCAACAATTTTTTTTTAATCTTATTATATATTGTCCCCCCCATTATCACTATCTTGATTTTAGTTGTACCACCACAAATTTTTGTAATTTCAATTTGGTAGGTAGTATCTTAACAATACCTTTAATTTGATTTATGAGACAATGATTTATGAGACAATGATTCATGGTGACTATACATGTTGGTGCTTATATTAGATGCTACAATAGGTTAATACACCAAATTTGACAATTGTTTCATTTAATGAGGTAAAAAAATGCAACCATTAATTCTTGCTTCCTATAAATCTCATTTCTTAGCACAATCTTTAAATTTCATGTTTTTAAATATTTGTATTTTTGTTTTTTTGATATGATATAATAAAATTATACATTAATACAATTTTTGAAGTCATTTGTTATTAAATTATTATTTATATTTCTGTCTTTTCTTACCCTCTACGAATATTTGTCCCTCTTGGGAACATTTGCCATTTTGGACAAGTTCCTATAATGCCAATTTTTGAGTTATTTATGAAGATCTACCATTGTAATATCTTCATGAGAATAAAATTTGATTCACATCGTACTTCTAAAATTTAATTTATGTTAATCTAAGTGCAAATTGTGGGACTTTCTTTTTTCCACACAGCTCTACTACAACCTTCCATAGACATTGAGATTTTTCAGAAAAAAAATTGATATTGTTTTGTTTCACACTGTCAAAAAAAAGTATTGTTTTTAGTGTGAAATTCCTATTCAAACCCAAGTTTATAATTTTCACACCGTTGTCAAGATTGGGACCAAAAAGCTTATTCCTTTCTACATGAAATCTAGAGGTTTTGATATTTTTATTTTTACTTTTACTATTACAATATGTGGTAAAGAGATAATCTTTTCACTAATAAATTATCATTTTATAAGAAATTTGGTTCACAAAAATTTAAAATGTATATTAGCAATTTCTAAACCACTGCTCCTTGCAGAAGAGTGTTGAATATGTTACACCTCTCTTCTACTCCTAAAAATTGGTCTACAAGCAAGCGTCACAATGTATAATATGCAAGAAAATTCATAGTCTATTGATCGTTTTTTTTACTTCAAACACTATTCTTTCGATTCATCCAGTCAAGGAATATGAAATTATGTGAAGATGTTGTTCTAATAATTTAGATTAAGACCTTACGGTTTGAAATGGAAAAGACACATTTTGTCCCCATTCCCATTTTTTACATTCGAACGGGCCATATTGAAGTGTTTATGGTATAAAATAGTCAAGGAATTTCTAGGTTAATTTATATTTATGAGTGAGACTATCGAAAGAACTCATAATTTTTTTAAACTAAATCAAAAGTTTTACAATGTGAACAAATGTAAATATGATATCATGTTTGTTATCAATATAGTCTCTACTCACAATGGACACAATACATACCGCACCCTAGGGACGGATTCGGCACTTGCGTGCCAAATAATTATTTAACAAAAAAGAATTGGCAAAAAAGTAATGTAAAAATTTAAAATTTAGCTTAGTTATAACCGTAACCTGTGTAATAATGAATAGAGAGATGGTAGTTGCATATTCATCCACACTTATTGAGATTACGGCAGATTTTCAATTTCATTTTTCATTATTTCAGGAATATCTCTTTCTAATCTCCATTTGTTTTTGTTTCAATTTTTTAAATGGCTTTTTTTGTTGAATCCGAACCTAGGGTACGTTAATAACGGCCAAAGGCACCCAACAAATATCATCTTTTATATTTTATTTTTTGAATGTAAGATTGCATCCTTTTCGAAAATGAGGCAATATTTTCTGATGCTGAAAGAGTTGATAATATTCCTTCACAACATAATTCTTCCATGAATGAAAAAATGAATAAAAACCGATATCATTCCCTTGTACAACCCTCCCATGAAAGGATAGATAAATGGTTGTATGATTCCTCCATGATTGTGTAACGAACCATCACCATGGATCAAATGTCATACAGATCATTTAAGTAGCATTTTCAAGTCAAATTCAAGTGCAAAATAACACAAAAAGCATTTTTAAGTAATTTTCAAAACCACGAAAGCATCTCTAAAAGCTAGTTTAGAGGCTATGGATTGGGGTGCAATGGCCTTCAAGTGGTTCATGGTTTATTCATTATATAGCAAAGCTTGATCAACAAAGACTAAAAAGTGCACTGTTTAACCAACCAAAATAAAAACAAACTGAAATAAAAACTCAACTTATTTTTTTGGACCAATGATGGTACAATGAATCATACCAACCATTTTTTTTTCTTCGAGCTTCAAAATCCTCAATGATACGCTCAGAGTTTCTACCGTCAGCCGGAGCATGATAACCTCTGCAATAATTTGTACACAGAAGGGTTCCATGGTTACTAAAAATAATTTATAAAAACAAGCAGAAAAGTTGTCCGGTTTTTGATGAGCATCGAGCATCCATCCTGGCAAGTAACTCACCTGGAAAAAAACTGAAGAGCAATATGAGTAAGGTAAGCCTCTCTATAACCAACAAAAACCCATAGCCAACGCCTATAAAATTGGGGTATATCCAACCCTCATCAATCCCATTACCACCAACTGAGCTCCAACTGGAGGTTTGCTATTAGTCAAGACCCTTACTTTTGGTTGTTGGCCCTTACTTTTGGTTGTTGGTTATGGAAGTACTTGCTACTGGCCACTCACTAAACATGGGTGAACATTTTGAAAACTTCATAACTAATTCAGTTTTCATCGAAAAAATATGAAATCACTTGGGTTGGGATTGCAATTCTATTGGCTATCACCGAAAAATAATAGTATCATTATCTTCTCTCTCCTCACATGCACATTCCTTAACTTGTCGGTTTTAGGAGGCTTACCTTAGATCACGCAGCTTTGACTGGGATGTAGAAACAGACATTAGAATGTGCCACCACACATTTTGGAATATCTATCTTTGATGACCGATGCACTAACTTTCTTCATTGAACATGTTGAAGTTGTTTACAAGGCCATGATCTTTTGACGAATGCTGGCATCCAAGTTCAACAATTTACAATTCCTCATTCCAAGGCTGCCTGGAAATTCTCCTACATCATGTAAGTTATTGCAACAGAAACCCAGGTCGTAATACCTGCAATGGGTTTCACCAACTATGACACCTGTAGGTATATGGAATCAATGGTGGCATTTGTAAAACCCTAAATCCTAACTCCGAGATCCTATGGTTGAAAATAGTAAAATGTTGTTTAAATCAATTTCATGATATCTCATCTCAAGGGAGCAGTATTAAAGTATTTTTGGTGAAACATAGTCATGATCTTTTAGGGGTTAAAATAACAAGTAAGATAAATATGGCTATTTCATACCTTGTGTTCTTTTTCTTTTGAAAGAATTTGGAGTATTTTAAAACAAAATCCCAGAAAATTAGAAAAAAATTACCCGAATTTTTTTTCCGAGTGGAATATTGTCATCCCATTAGAAATCATATAGTGTTGAATAAAAGTAATTCATGACCATTAAAATAACTAAAAAAAGCTAACACTCTTGATCACATGCCGAGGATGGGTAGAAAGAGAATCAACTTCCACTTGTATTTTGAGAGTAAAGTTTGTGACTTACCATATTTTTTTTTGTTTTTTTGTTTTTTTGGTTCGTTTTTGGCACAAGAAAGCAAACTTAACTTACAACTTATCAACTTGAACTCTCACTTAACCCTTTAACGCCGGGTTGGCTATGGTGCGACCATTAGTCTACGAGTGTAGTAGATGATGCTCTCCAAAATCTATTGCACGTAGATGACCAAGGGCTATAATGCAAAGGGAGGTTACCTCAAAACCTGGTGATAAGAATCAGGGAGCTCCTAGTCTCCAGCCTGCATTCCTCCTTCCTCCCTCCAATTATTGAGGCTGCCTTTTCCAATTCTGTCACAAGCTTCGATGCAGCAGCGCCCTCTGCTTATGCGAAATGAACCAGCCATATCATTAAAAAGCTCTGTCGTGTTGAACCGTGCCTGCCAAATATAGCCAAATATTGACTTCCAAGAGCACACTTAAACACAGGAAAAGGAGCTAGCGCATTGAATTATTATCATCACCTAGCTAGATTCTTCTGCTGTCAACAAGTGAACTGATGATCAGAAGCAACAAGAGGAAGAGGAACTATTCCACCACCGAGTATATGCATTTATTATATAATACCGGTTTGTTCTTTTTCCGTTGTTGTTTTGCTTTTTCCCACCAACCATGCTCACATGACTCCAGCCGCCACTGTCTCGACGTTGCAGTTGTGGAAGCGTTTCTGCACCTGAATTTGACGATTATAAGAGCATTATAGTTGCACCAAAACGCAATCCTGAAGATGAGGAGGTTGAGAGAGGACCGGTTCAACGTTCCCGAGTGCATTAGGGAATACAGTGGTAGAGGATATTGAGGAGGGAATTCATTGACCAGGCGACAACTGTGAACAATAGAGACTGACCTGGATAGCTTTCTTTGTTGAGGTGATTATGTTTGCATTTCAAGGACGAAATAGCTGTTGCTTTGCACCAGCTGAGGACGAATTGTTGCAGAGGACTTCTTTTGCTATCAGATTTCAAGAGGTTGATCTTCGATGCTTTGTCCACTTGGGTAAGCTGCTGAATTCTTGAATTTTGTTGCAGATATATCACAGTTTCTTGTCGTGTAGGCTCTTGCGTACAACAGCAGTCACTAGTACCAGAGCTGAAGGTGAAACATACTGTTGAAATTTTGAGAGGCGTAGATAGATACCTGGGTTTATCCTTTAAAAAATTGCATGGAAACCTTGGGCGATAAGGTAGGACTTGTAAGGAGTCAAGGACGAGTCTTCAGTTGTGGCAACTCTCCAATTCTCTGCGCTCGTCAGTAGTTGCTGCTTTTCGGTCTCTGAGCCTTTTGTCAGAAGATACCATGAGTGCTCGAATTCATCTTGAGAGCCTGCACTTCCCAAGGCCTGATCATTTTTCTTCTGTCGTAGTTTATTTACCTTGTTCAGTGCAACCAACTCATTGCACTCCGTTCGAGTAATTTAGCACAAGTTTGTGCAGGTGCTTTCAATTCGTTGCTTCTGATCGCATTTGTCAGCTGTCAATGCTTACTAATGAATAGAAGGGTACCACTGGGTTTCAGCAGGTCATTCCTTTGAAGACAAGATGAAGGGGCGCTCCAGCAGTAGTACTATGGAGAGAACTTCGTGTGAAAGAGACTCGTTTCTGTGATTTGTGTCAGGACGCCGAATTCGAGCCATTGGAGTACAATGCGGAAGTGTCGGTGCTGCCCCTGCACGTGGATTTTTTAATGAGTTGGCTTGGTGTTTAGTGATCTTAGCCCAAAAAATTAAAAAATGGGGCGTCTAATGGGAGAGAATAACAGGAAGAGCTCTCGAAGCATTACTCATAAGCACAGGGTCATCGTTAAGGAAATCAATCAAGAAGATCAAGAGCCTACCTTCGATGGAGAGCTGCCTCTCTTCTTCCCCACCAACTCCAAAAGCAGTAGCTGCCGTGATTTGAAGCAGGTAGAAGTTGGATGGCCGCTGGGCCGCCAAGAGATAGCGGCTTGGGCGAGCAGCTTCCGCTTCGAGTTGGACGGCACCGACGCTGAAAGATTGCAGGAGGTTCTGGACGCAGCAGCCAATCACAGATCAGGGCGAAGGCTAACGGAGAGCTCACCATCAGGTGAGAGTTTCCGGTTCGTCAGTGGCATCCAGAGTGGGCACCTCAAGCCGCCAAGGCAGCTGGAGAAACCTCATCACGCCTCCAGCAAACAGGAAGAAGAAGCTCTCCCTTTGAGTGCCCGGCGAATCAAAGTGGTTGCTTATGATGTTGCAGCCTCGCCTCGAAGGAGCGAGATTCTGCGAAGGCTGAGTGACTTGAAGGCGCATCCGCTGAGCCCCACATTTGCGCCCGAGGAGGTCGATGCTGTGAGCTACCACAAAGAGATGGCGGCCGTCCGAGACAAGCTTCACGGGCGGCTCAAGACGAGTCTGCCGCTGCTGAATGACTTCGGCTCCTCCTCTCCTGGTCATGGTGAGCTTGAGATCATATCCAACCTCAGAGAAAGGAGGCGGCCGGGCATTTCTTCGTCGGGACTGCGTGCTAGTCTTCGCAAACCCGCGCAGCTTGGCTCCCAAGAGCATCCAATCACTGCATCCTCACGCTTCAGAAATGGCGATGAGCAGCAACCGACCACTCCCACGTCAAGGTTCAGAAATTATGGCGATAGTCAACCGACTACTCCAACGTCAAGGTTCAAACATGGCGAGGTCCAGCCCATCACTCCAACTTCAAGGTTCAGAAATGGCGACGAGCAGCCGACTACTCCAACGTCAAGGTTCAGCGATCTCCTGGATTCCGGAAGCGCCATCCAAGAGCAGATTGTGAGCATCCGGAAGCATCCACAGGGGATGATGAACAGTCCGTCTCCAGAGCACACTCTCTCGCTTCCGGGTGCGATTCCATTCAAGTGGGAGGAGGAGCCTGGCAAACCGAAGACCGAGGTGAGTAGATCTACAAAACTGAAAGATGATGAGAATTCAGGGAAGATTGGCAGCTTCAGATTCTACGGCAGGCATTCGAGGGAGGGCAGCTTAGGGCGCTCCAGCAGGCGGTACAGCACGCAGGAGCCTCTCATCGACCTGGACGCATCAGCCGCGGCGAAGTTCCTCGTGTTCGAGTCACCTTCAAGGTCGCCAAACCTGCATTCACCGCGGAACTTCGCGGTGCCGTTCAAGTGGGAGGCGACTCCGGGGAAATCGAAGGTGGAGACAGTTGCACGCAGGAGCCCTGGCAACCTGCTGCAGCTCCCTCCTCGCCTTGCAGTGCCATCGTACAGTGCCTCTCGTGAGCTCAGAGGCTCGCATCCATTCGTTGGCTTCTTCGCACCTTGCATAACAGGCTCGGAAATCTCCTCCCCGGTGCATCGTAAAATCCAGTACACCCCGAGCAGAAGCTTGCCTCCGAAGGCGCCCCCTGCACGCCGCCATGGCCTTGTTGGACGTTGCAGCTCTGCTCCCAGAGAAGGATGTCAAATCAGAGTCTCCAGATCGTTCGATGAGAGATCTGGTCGTCAACCAGGAAAACTCTTCATTTCCGACTCCAATGGACCATCGTCCCCCACAAGCATCTTGTGTGGCCCTGAAGAGAGCAGCAGCCAAACCTCGGCTTCCAACACCGCCTTCTCAAGTGGAGAGATTAAAGATTTCAGGCAGCATTCTCGGCAATCGACCTCCAAGTCCAGCTCTTCGTATGAATCCATTGAAGAGGTATTCACAGAGCCTCCTCCATCTGATCCTCAAGGTACGTCAAATCCTGCCTCAGTTTTGGAGTCCTCTGAACAAAGCTCTCGGAGGTGGAAAGGACGTCCAGATGTTGTGAACTCTCTCCTCAAACCTGCAGCCAAGCTCGACCATGGCCCAACACGCGCTCCAGAGAATTCTCTTTCCAACTACTTGCAATGTCTGGAGATTGCAGCATCGACATCGACGTCAACTGAGGACGTTAGCCTTCTTCAGGGAGCTTCAACTTCACGCAGCTATCCGCAGCAATCTTCTCCGAGGCGTGCTACCAGGCTTCCTTACACGATGCCATCCGCAGCAGAGCAGCTCCTGTCGTCGTGCAGCACTTCCGGAAGGCGGCAGCTAATTCAAGACCTGAGTCCGCGGTTGCTGCACCAAATCTCGGGACGGAGGCTTTCTTCCGAGGGCAACACGCCGAAAGCTGACAGAGGCAAGCAGGAGCAGCAAGTGACGTCGCCGTCTCCTGCGTATGCTGCTTCCTTGGAGCTCTTCTCGCCTGCTGCTGCGATCGTGCCGCAGCGGCGGAAATGGCCGGTGACTCCGAAGAGATCTCCTCTTGTTCCGCCTCCCAAACCGCGCCGTCGCTCCAGATTCATGGTGAGCACCTGCACATCCATATCCTTCTCTGACAATTCTTGCTTGCTTTTGGTCCAGGGTTAAAGGCTCGTCTGCCTTAATCACTATCAGCACGTGCACATTCACATCCACTGTCGTAGAATTTTTTGCTTGCTTGCGGTGTATGGCTTAAGATTTCTCTACCGAGACACTACCACAGTCATGCACCGCTACATTTCACGTCCACATCCACTAGCATAAAAAACTGTTGCTTCCTATCGATTTAAGGTTTAAGATTTCTCTATCATAGAAACACTACGTCGTCGCTCATGGTCCTCCTCCTCCTCCTCCTCCTCCTCCTCCTCCTCTTGCACATTCACATCCACATGCAGATGGATCAACAAGTAGCATAGAATATTCTTGCTTCCTCGCTGTTTAGAGTTTAGGTTTTTCTATCAATACCCATGCAGACACCACCAGTCATGGTGAGTAGGCTTCAACAACTACTTGCAAGAAAAATTGTTGCCTGCCTGTAGCTTAGGGTTCAAAATTTCTCTACCTGTGGTCATAGAAACACTACGTCGTCGCTCCTGGTTCACCATTCACATCCTCATGCACATTTCTTGATTAATCACTCTCATAGGAAATTGTGACTTCCTAACCCTCTAGGGTTTAAGCTTTCTTTATCATAGAAACCCTGAATGGTCCTCCTCCAGCACATTCACATCCACACGCAGATAGGTCAATAACCGCTAGCATAGAATTTTCTAGCTTCCATCTCGCTGTTTAGGGATTTAGGTTTCTCTGTCTGTACTCATGTAGACAGTCATGGTGAGCACATGCACATTTCTTCAACAACTACTTGCAGGAAAAATTGTTGCCTGCCTGCAGCAGCTTAGGATTCAAAATTTCTCTACCTGTGATCATAGAAACACGACGTCGTCGCTCCTGGTTCACATGCACATTCCTTGATCACTTTCGTATGAAACTGTGGCTTCCTAACGGTCTAGGGTTTAACATTCCACCACCAGCGTCATCTTTCTCAGCATCAGTTGCTAACACACCGTTATGAAATTAGAAACTCATTCTAGAAAATTGTTGCCTGCCTGCAGCTTAGGGCTCAAGATTTCCTCTCCCTGTGGTCATAGAAACACTACGTCGTCGCTCCTGGTGCACATTCCTTGATTAATCACTATCGTAGATATCTCAGCGTTGCTAACGCTCTCTAACGTTATCTTTGTGGCTTCCTAACGCTATCAGTCATCTTCCTCGGCGTGAGTTGCTAACACACCGTTATGAAATTCAGCTGTCGATCTGCAGGAACCTGAAGCGCGTGCTCTACAGAAAACGGCGTCGCAATAATAGTCCGAAGGAACAACCTCACCTCCGCCTCATGTACCTCCACGACGGTCGATCGCCTTCCGCACAGTTCCGGTTCGGCACAACCTACACCTAAACCAAGGTAACTCACGACGCCATCGCCAAAATTCCTGTCCGCAATGCACACAGCTACTCCTCTCTTCATTCCGGCTGCCTTCAGAAACTCATAGACTCTAATACTCTTCTCATACCCTAGTATTCATCAGGGTATGATAAGAGTACCAACAGGGTATCCCATAGATATCAACCCAGATCGCACACGAGCTCGTACGTTGGTTGTTAATTTTCGCTTCATTTCTGGCCTTAGTATCACCCTAGTATCATACCATTATCACTTCAGTCTGACAGGGTATTAGACCAATATCACCTGGGTATCGCAGAGCAGGCTCTCAGGCTTCGGAGCATCTAACTAACTGACTGGTGGCGTTTTAGGCGCGTTCACATTGCAGAGATGGTGCTAGGGATGACGTGGACGCTGACGTGGACGTTGGGTGGGTCGATCTGGTTCTGCGCTTGTGCGTGTGAATGGGGCTGTGTTACTGTACATTGGATAAATGGATTTTGAGGCTGGTGAAGCTATTGTAGTTAGTAGTTACAGTGTATGATTAAGCCGGGTTGTTTCGTTTTGGGCCTCTCCGGCGTTAAAGGGTAAGAGTAGTCATGTGGACTACGAGAAAATGAGGCTTCCAGTGCAGTCAAACGATTGTCTGTGTGCAATCTTTGATGTGCACTGTGTAAAGGATGAAGAGCCGTGAGACTTGATGTAAACCCTAAACCCTAAACACTTTTGCCTCACTGGTTTTTTGGTGGTGAAAAATTATTGAGCTTGAGTGCTCGATGTATGGAATTTGGTGTTGATGGCATAAGAATAGAATGGTACTTTCAATCTTGGCACGATAGGTTATGCATATCCAAATTATCCTATGTTAGAGATATTTGTAAAGTCATCCAAAGTTTCAATGGGGTGCTATCTATTGGTTGATGTGAAGAGCGAGTTTAACCAAACAATAATGTTGAGAAGATGAGGGAATCAATTTTTGTGACAGATAGAAATTCTACAACGAAAAACAAAGGATTTTAATTAATGTAGCAAAAATTTGGATATAATTATTCAACAATAAACAAATATTCCACCCTACATAGATGAACAGGCTAACTCATTATGGTACTAACTACTATATGTTGAATCTTAACCCTTGAACGTCAAAAGGTGCCGCTACATAGTGGGCATATGTTGTCCTCAACGAGGCATGGGCAATCCCTAGTCAAGTCCTCACCCTCCTCACCGAAAACTCCACCCAGTATCTCCCACATAACTCCTAAAGGCCCAAGAGTCTAATCGGGGGACTCTTGAAGGATCGGGCAGGTTCCTATGGTGTCAATTTATAACATTCATTTAAATAAATTTCTACCGTAGATGGACATTACTAAAAGCATTGTGTAAGTACAATTTTTTTCCCTTAATCTGACATTCAAAAAATCATGAAAAAGTTATAGGGTTTTGAATTTCAAATGGGGAGAGCGAGTACATTGGGCGACTCCGAAAACTTTTGCTAAAACACTCTATTGAATGTGAGATTTTTACCTCTAGCAAAAAATATTATTTCCTTTCACATTGTCAACAAAAATCTCTTGTCTTTAGTGAAAAATGTCCTATTTAACCCAAGTCAAACATTGTCACACATTGTCACACATTGTCGAGCAAGGTACCAAAACTTCATCTTTTCCACATAAAACTTAGAAATCTTCATATTTTTTACTTTTTACTTTTTCTATTAGAAGATGCGACGTACACCTTCTTACTAGCCATTTGGATCATCATTATAAAACATATCCAGTTCAAAAAAAAATATACAACGTGAATTGACAATGTTTGAACCTCCTCTCCTTGCACAATTGTTTTGAATACGCTTCACCTCTTCTCCACCTCTAAGAATCGGTGTGCAAGGAAACAACATCATGATTACCATGATGGTAATAAATTCACACCTTGTGTAGTGCAAAAAACTTGACACCAAGTGAAGTCAAAAGTCTGTTGCTCAACTAAACGCAGGGACAATTTCTCTACTTTAAACACTACAATCTTTCAATCCGTGCGGTGAAAGTTGATGAAATGTTGTGGGGACGTCACTTAATAAGTTCTTATTGAGTTGATGTAGAAATAAGGTAAGCTCCCTCATAACCAACAAAACCCTATAGCCAACGCCTATAAAATTGGGGTATATCCAACCCTCTTTCATCCCAGTACCACCAACTGAGTTCCAAATGGAGGTTTGCTGTTAGTGAAGACCCTTACTTTTGGTCGTTGGTTGTGGTGGTACCTACTACTGGCCACCTCCTAAACATGGATGCACAGTTTGAAAATTCATAACTAACTCAATTTTCATCGAAAAAATATGAAATCACTTGGGTTGGAATTGTAATTGTATTGGCTATCACAGAAAAATAATATTATAATTATCTCCTCTCTCCATACATGCACATTCCTGAACTTGTCGGTTTTAGGGTGGCTTACCTTAAAAGTTTTTGTTTCCCTCCTTTCTCACATGACTACGACACGGCTAAGGGCGCTCCTTCTCCCAGCGCGGAAGAGGCGACGGTGACAGGCCCCCACCACGTCACGGCTAAGGGCTCTCCTTCTCCGAGGCTTGGGCAGCAAGAATTGCTCTTCCGAAGCAGCGGTCGTTGCGAGAGAGATCACTCCATCGCCATAGCCGCACGAGCCACCAGGCTCACACGAGCATCGCACACACACACAGACACACACAGACACACACGCAGACTCACGCATTAGGCGAAACAGATTAGGTCACAGATTGTGGAGGTCCAGCGGCATGGCGCCGACTGTGCTTTCCGACCTCGTGGAGGCGGCGCAGTCCATCTCCCTCACTGGCGGCGCCTCTGCTTCGGTACGCACAAATTCCTCAGCTACTGTGGTGGAGTTTTCGTTTTTTTTTTCAAGGTTTTTCTAGGGTTTAGAGGTTACATTTCAATCCTGTGAGCCTCTCAAATTCTGTCATTGTATCGCCAGTGAGGTTGCTTTTTGAATTTCATCCTATGTTGCAATTTGAGGTCGGTTTTCAGTTTTTGAGGGTTTAGGGGTTATGCGCCTCGCAGTCCGATCGTTTCCTTTTCAGCGTTTCTAGCTTGTCATTTTTATTGAGAGTTTCAGAGACTTTGAGGTCGATTTGGAGTTGTTAGGGTTTTTGTAGTAGTCTAATCCTCCGGAGATCTCCAAGTTGTAGTTATCAGTGATGTGTTTTGAGAATTTCGCGGCTTCCACTTCCCCGCACATCACTCTCCATCCGCAGTGTGAAATTCGAGGGCAGTTGCTAGGATTTAGACGCCGTCACGGGTTAGGGTTTGAGGATGTTGTTGTTTGTTGCAGGAATGGCCCGCGAAGAAGGTGCGCGAGACGTTCATCGAGTTCTTCAAGTCGAAGGATCACACGTTCGTTGCCTCCTCGCCGGTGGTGCCCGTGGACGACCCGACGCTGCTGTTCGCGAACGCCGGTATGAACCAGTTTAAGCCCATCTTCCTGGGTTCCGTGGACCCCCGGTCCGCCATGGGGCAGCTAAAGCGCGCGTGCAACACGCAGAAGTGCATCCGCGCGGGCGGCAAGCACAACGACCTGGACGACGTCGGCAAGGACACCTACCATCACACCTTCTTCGAGATGCTGGGCAACTGGTCGTTCGGTGATTACTTCAAGAAGGAGGCCATTGCCTGGGCCTGGGAGTTGCTCACCGAGGTAAGTCTTTTCAGTGTCAAAGTTGATGGAGTTTAGGTTATCATCTTCGTCGGAGAAACAAAGAATTCAAGTGTGATCATGATTTGTCATGTAAACGTCTATGATCATAAAGAAATGGAAGTTCAGGGTTTAGAGTAATGAGATCATCACAAAGTAATTGTCTTCCTCGAAGAATCAGACGTTTTCACCGAGTCGTTGTGTGTTTGTTATTGCATGAAGAGTAATCTATTATAGTAAAGAAATCTGATAGAATCTGGAGTCTCTTCTGTGTGAAGTTGATGGAGTATAGAGTTGAAGTCAATGAGCAACCATCTTCGTCGGAGAAACAGTCGTTCTATAGACGAGTGTGTGCATGTAAACGTCTATGATCATAAAGAACTGGAAGTTTAGGCTTTAGAGTAATGAGATTATCACATAGTAATCGTCTTCCTCGAATAACGAGACGTTTTTCACCGAGTCGTTGTGTTTTTCGTCATTTCATGTGATAGTAAAGAAATGATATTGTAGGGTTTAGGGTTTACGGGGTTGGGATTTGGAGGGAGTTGTCTTGGGAGCGGATTGTTATAAATGTGAGATGAGTTTGGTTGCAGGTTTATAAGTTGCCCAAGAACCGGTTGTATGCGACGTACTTTGGAGGAGATGAGAAGCTGGGGTTGGAACCGGACAATGAGGCCAGAGATATCTGGTTGGGTTTGTTGCCTCCGAATCATGTTCTGCCCTTTGGATGCAAGGTGAAGTTCGCACATCAATGTAGTCTTTAAAATGTTTTTCGCTATTATTTTTGGATTACTCATTGTTTATTCATGAGTTATATTAGTCAGTCCAATAATGATATTTGTGTGGATTGCAGGACAACTTTTGGGAAATGGGTGACACTGGTCCTTGCGGACCCTGTTCGGAGATTCACTTCGACAGAATCGGCGGTCGAGACGCGAGTGCGTTGGTGAACATGGACGACCCGGATTGCTTGGAAATATGGAACAACGTCTTCATTCAGGTGTGTATGTTGTGATCAAATTTTGAATGGTCGATTGTGAATTCTCTAACTGATTTGGAGTTTTATGTGTTTGTAGTTTAATAGGGAACAGGACGGCTCGTTGAAGTCTTTGCCGGCCAAGCATGTGGACACAGGAATGGGATTTGAGAGGGTTACCTCCGCATTGCAAGATAAGATGAGCAACTACGACACTGATGTCTTCACACCGATTTTCGATGCAATTCAGAAGGTATATTGCTCAAATCAATCTAGTTTGTGGGAGTTTGATGTGAATATCAGCATGTGGAAGATTTCCTAGATGCTTCATTTTTTCAAGTTTTGAATTCCACTTTCTAGAACCAGTCTGAAGGTGGTCTCTTGAGTTGTAGAAATCACTTCCTTTTCCAATGCGCCATGCTCGTTCCTTCACTAACACACCTATTTCTTCCCTTTCATGTCCTGGGTCAAGAAGTTCTAAGCTCGTCTATGAATCATCATCCTCAAAGCTTTAGGTCGCCCTAGTAGTGGCTCTAGAATGTTATGAATATGAGGCTTTCATTTTAATCGAATATGCTCATAGAATCTGTTATTTTTTTTCAAGTTTCAAATTCCACATACATATGACGCTTGAAATATGTTTTTGTAGGCCACTGGTGCACGAGAGTATGCAGGCAAAGTAGGAAAGGATGACACCGATAACACGGACATGGCGTACAGGGTTGTCGCTGATCATATTCGAACCCTCTCATTTGCAATTGCCGATGGGTCACGTCCCGGTAATGTTTTTTTACTCGTCTCAACATGCTGTGTATCTTTAGAAATAGAACTTTACCTCCTGCTAAAACTATCACCCACTGTTGAAGTTTTGTTTTCTCAAGTTCGTTTTTGAATTTGCAGGTAATGAAGGTCGTGAGTATGTGTTGCGAAGAATTTTAAGGAGAGGTGTTCGTTATGGGCGAGAAGTGTTGAAAGCCCCGGAAGGGTTCTTTAGTGGGTGAGTGCGTTCAATATTCAGAGGAAAATAATTTCACTCTCTACTGTCTTCTTCAGCTTCTCTGTCTCATCAATTGATCTTTGTTTGTTTCAGGTTGGTAGACGTTGTTGTGGAATTAATGGGCGATGTATTCCCTGAGGTGAAGAAGAATCAGGCAAAGATCAAGGAAATTATTGCAGAGGAGGAGACCAGCTTTAGTCGCACCTTGGTCAAGGTGATCAGATATTGCTGTCACACATGCTTCCAAATTGTATGGACTGTGTTGGTTGAAACCTGTTGAATACATCCGTTTAACCAATCACTATTGAATCTTGATTAGGGTATTGAGAGGTTTAAGAAGGCAGCCGCCGAGGTGAAGGACGGTGTTCTTGGTGCCCAGGTATACATTTCGTTGTTGGCCACGATACGATACAACCTACACCTTTTGGACATTTTTTTTGAGGATTCAAAGCACAAATTGGATAGTCATGGCTTCTATTCTCAGCAGTTTTTTTATCCTAGTTCTTTGACTTTGTGGGGTAGTCTTGCCGTTCTGCAGGATGCTTTCATTCTGTGGGATACATTCGGGTTCCCCATTGACCTCACAGAGGTTTGTTCATGCCTTTGCTCACCTTAAAGTGCTTTACAGCTGTTTATATAATTGATCAGATCTACTTCGCCTCATTCTTCTTGTTTTTACGGTATCAGTATCAAGTGCTTCTCTGCTTGATCTCCTTTCTGTTGTGAATTTGCAATGGAAAAATGATTTTGCTGTTGACAGAGTGCTATATCAACATTATGATTGCAGAGTACACTTATTTGTGACATATCTGACAATGTTTTTCTTTTACTGGCACAGCTAATGGCCGAGGAGATGGGTTTGAAGGTCGACAAGGAAGGCTTTAACAGGACCATGGAGGAGGCCCGAGAGAAAGCCCGAGGTGCTCGCGGAAAGGTAAGTTCCTTTTCAATCCTGTTCATCTAATCAAGATGTGTGTCCCCTTTTCAAGTTCATGACACTTCTTCGTTGTGTGTTCAGTCTGGAGGGAAGGCTCTCGTGATGGAAGCAGAAGCAACCTCTCATTTGCAAAAGCTTGAAGTCTTGCCAACAGACGATAAGCCCAAATATACTTGGCACAAGGTAATGATTCCTTCCTGGATGGTCATGATAGATAGGAGATGCGTTTATATATTTCCTGCATGATAAATTTGGCGCTGCCTCTTGTGCTGTACAGGACCCCACCGTCACTGTGAAGGCCATCTTCACATCATCAGGGTTTGAGCAGTCAACTTCGGATGAAGACGTCGGTATTGTTCTTGATGCCACTAGCTTCTACGCCGAACAAGGAGGGCAGGTAACAGTCGACATCTAAACCTGTGGTGTTTTCTTTTTTATGTTATGTTTCCAGATTGAGAATTTTCTACTTATCGTTAACCTGAGAATTGGAGATTTGGCTAAGTTGAGAAGATGTGGCCTTTATTGCAGATTTATGACACAGGGGTGTTGGAAGGTCCAAGTGGCTCATTGGAAGTGAGGGAGGTGCAAATTTATGCTGGTTATGTGCTTCATATCGGCTCAATGACGTCTGATGGAAAGATCTCAGTTGGAGACAAAGTTACTTCTAAGGTGATGTACATGTACTCTATTATGAGCATCCAGTTCAGCTGGGAACCTTTTCAAAAGTTGCTTGGTTTTGAACTGGAGTCTATTTTGTTTACTTCATTGCTGTTTCGTGTTGATCACTGAATGTCTTTTTGGATGGATTTTACAGGTGGATTATGCGAGGCGTGCAATAGTGGCTCCCAATCATACGTGCACACATCTTCTCAACTACGCCCTCAAGGTCTGACGAGCAAAATGGGTTCATTGTCTTGATATTGAATTCACTTCGTCCATCGTTTTCCATTACGAACCAACACAAGATCGATAAAACTAGTCATAGGATATTTCAGTTGCTTCTTATCTACTAAATTTTTGACTACTCTGGTGATTCAACAGGAAATCCTTGGTGACCACATCGATCAGAAGGGTTCTCTGGTTGCCCCTGATAAGTTGCGGTTCGACTTTTCTCATGGTATGATTTGCCTCCCAATTTCTTTGGGAAGTAGTGTGCTGTTTTAGTGTTTTTATTTACCTGTGATGGAAAGTTGAACTCTTAAATGTGTTGCTTTTGGTTGCTTCACAGGTAAACCGATCGATGCAAAGGATTTGGGGAAGATAGAGAACATAGTGTCTGAGCAAATTCGTGATGGAATGACCGTGTATGCCAAGGAAGCGAGTCTTGCTGAAGCCAAGAGAATTATGGGCCTTCGTGCCGTGTTTGGCGAGGTATTTGTCAAACCTGATGAAACGCCTATGTTTTGGTTGGGCATGAGATTGACAGACGCTAGAGGAAAGTTGTGAGCATGTGAAGTATTCTTAATTTGCCTGCTATTGCTGTCTTTAATATTAGATTAAAAAGTACCGAGTTGAAATACTGCTTGTTTTGTCTTTAGGTGTACCCGGACCCTGTGCGAGTGGTTGCGATTGGAAGGCCCGTTGAGGATCTGCTTGCTGACCCTGAGAATCCGAACTGGGCCAAAATGTCTACCGAATTCTGTGGAGGTATGTGTGGACTTTCACTTGTTTGAGTTCTTTCTAAGGTCACCCAAAGTCTAAATAAGATACCCTCACTTTTGATTTCAATTAAACTACTCTTCATAGCTATTAGACCAATGAAAAGCCTGATGGTCTTTCAACTAGAATCCTTCAATTCAGTTAATGGTGGTCTTTAAACTCATGTTAGAAGTGGTTTAGCTGCCTTTGAGAAGGAAGGAGGAGAGTTCATGTTGTACCATACATCTTCATCGCCTCTTTCCTCCTCTTTGAGTTGCTGAATTGAGAGTTATTTAGGGCTGTTTTTATCATTTAAAATGAGAAATGGGGTTAAAGCTCTTGGTATCTTTGCCTCACTCTATTCTATTGAATCAGAAAGGTTCATGTAAGATTCTTGTAGTACTCACGCAACTTGTCCACCTAGACATGACATTATTTACTTCTTTTCTTTTCTATGCTAGCCTTTCTTGGTTTGGGCTTTGCATTAATATTTTTACATTTGGCATCAGGTACCCATCTGAGTAACACGAAGGAAGCTGAGGCTTTTGCTCTGGTGTCGGAGGAGGGAATTGCCAAGGGCGTGAGGCGAGTAACTGCACTTACCATGGGCGCCGCCAAGGAAGCCATCCATCAAAGCGATCTTTTCAGTGCTCAAATTGATGAAGCAAGCAAGTTGCAAGGTCCAGCCCTTGAGAAGGTGAGTTGCTATGTTTCTCTTCTATCCAAAGTCGCGTAAAGTTTTAGTAAGATTGCCCCTCTTTTGACTGCCCTTTCCTCATTCTGTAGTTATTACATCAATAGAAGAGCTTGGTGTCCTTTCGATCAGAATTCCTAAACTCAGGTCAAAGTAGTTTCAGCCTGTCTTTCAGAGTGAAGATAGAGTTTTTCATGAGCCACCCTCATGAATATAAGCCACCTTTTTCTCCTTCGAGAACTGAGAACCACTTATGTCTGGCCATTTTTGTACTCTTCTCTTACACAACATTTTTGCAGGAAGTTGCGCATCTGAAGAACATTCTGGAGACCATTGTTATCCCAGCTGCCAAGAAGGCCGAGTTCCGCACTCGGTTGGGTGAACTCCAGGTACAGAATCATACTGGTCTAGCACACTGGTGTTTCTTTTTCAGGTGGGGTTGCTCAGCAATATCACTTTGTTAATCTACTCAACCATGCTTTTCAGGAGCGCATCAAGAAAGCTCAAAAAGCTGCCGCAGGGTCCAACTTGCAAACCGCGTTGAACGGAGCTGTGGCGTCCGCCGACGCTGCTGTGGCTCAAAACGAACCGTTCTGTGTGCTCAGAATTGACGTTGGTCTGGATACTAATGCAGTCAGAGAGGCTGTCACCCTGGTCATGGACAAGCACAAGGTATGGTTTACATCACCTCAATTTTATTCCCCGAACCTCGCGCATGTCACCTTCTGTATGTTTTACCAAATCATAGATCCAGAGCATATCCCTATAATTGTGATCACGAACAATTCCGACTGAGCTTCTTTACCCTAGCATCTTCTGATAGTGGAGTCTCTGGATTCTGAGTCAGTGTATCACTGACGGCCTCTTTTTCTGATTTCCCAGGAACGTTGACAACGAGTTTATTTCTTGATCTGAGATGATGTTGTGTGTTATTGGATGGGTGCAGGCCTTGGCAGTGATGATCTTCAGTGTAGATGAGCAGAAGAACAAGGTGCTGGTGTATGCAGGTGTGCCGGATTCTGCCGCCAAACGGGGTTTGGTGGTGTTGGACTGGCTCCGTGCAAGCTTGGCGCCCATCAACGGCAAAGGTGGTGGTGGCAAAAATGGCCTTGCGCAGGGACAAGTAAGCATTCCTGCCATTTCGGATCTATGTGAACAGTTTGCAGTCATGGCATTGGGAGTTCTTCCCAAAGTCACCCGAAGTTTCAATAAGACCTCCTTTTTCCCGACTTATAATAGTTATGAGAGGGAGCGTGATGGTGTCAAAGTAGCGGTAGCTATCTTTCAGAGTGCAACAAAGAGTTTCAACTCGCCTTTCTCTCCTCGGAACTGATTTTAGAACCTTTTTCAGCGGTGATTTTAATGAAGAAACAGGGGTTATCTTTTGGTGGCCTTACAAAATTACTCTAGTTTGATCTGATTTGGGCTCTTTGGCTTTGGTGTTTTTTTCAGGGTGGGAATGCAGCTGGCGTTGACGAGGCCATGACTGTGGCCAAGACGTTCGCCGCCAAGGTTTTCGGAAACTGATGAAGTGAGACCTCCCTCTCGTCTTTTGTATCTACAACCATTCTTTATGCCTGCTTTTCCTGTGCCTTTGCATCTTCCCCCTTTTATTTGGGGACAATGCTAGTGTCCTGTCTCCATGGTTGAGCGCATGTTGCAGACCATATTCCTGCTTCTTAATATTATCTGGGCATGTTTCTAATGTGTGGAGTAGGCAGCAAATACCCTTCTTAAATTTTGTGATTGAGAGCATTATCTCATTTTTTTGTTTTGTGTATTCTCATTAGAAAGCTTCACATTTTTTTTAGTCTACAGCAACAAGTTATTGCAACTTCTTAGCCTGGTACTAGATGATTACGCTTGGCTTTCTTGTGGTTGTGAAGCTAGAGTTACTATTACTTTGTCTTCCACTAAGTTGTTAATAGGTTTTGGTTTCACATGTGAAGTTGTTCGAAGTGCCGCTGCAATCAACTCAGCATTTTCACGCTCAAGCTGCAAAATCAAAATCTGATGTTATCTGTAAAGTTTTAAGCTGGCTAACGATCTCTTTGAAGAGAAGTTACAACAAGGATTGAGTAAGATAGAAGCTTATTTTGCAAATAAATAGACGTTATTTATTTTTACAATCAGCTCTCTTTATACAAGTATATGATACAACACCAATTCATTATTACGGGCAGCTTGGGTCAGAACAAATCTTCTCTCTTTCCAACAGAAACACTTGCTGTAACACTCATTATCCATCCTTTTCATTATAATAGTTGCTCAATATAGCAATCTCTGTACAAAGCAGGCAAAACCATCAAGGTTGTTGTAAAGGGAGCTGATTGTACTTGGAGGTTTTGTTTGCGTGCTTGTTGCAAGAGAGTTTGAGTTTGTTGCATAGTTGCCAACTCTTGTGTGAGATGCATCTCTGAGATCTCCAAACACATTGACTTCCTTCGTTCCTGCATCAACACTCACACAGAGATAATTGGAGGAACAAACAAACACTTTATCAAGGGTGATGGGCGGCTATGGTTGGCCAAAAAAAGGCTTGAATTGTACGTGGCCACATTTCAATTCAACGGATAGGAACCAAATTGGTAAAAGGTGAGCATTGACACAAGAGGATTGCAGGGTTGATTTGGATGACCTTGCCGTGAGGCATTTGTTGCTACTCTTTGAAAATAGCTGGGCCTATTTGTCTTTAAGAGGTTAACACCAAAGTTCATGTTCCTCTCTTCAAATCACATGAGACCCATCTCTTGAAAACCTCAATAGATGCTAGCATTGTATTTGGGATTGTTTTCAACACTCTAATTTTGACACTTCTACACCACACATAAATTTTTAACAATTGTAACAATTTTGATACTTTGAAATCTAGCTACACCTAAATTCATTTTGCTAACACCACTATAACACCAAGTGCAAACAAACCCTAAGTTTATTTCTTGGATATCTTTGTAACTAACCTCAATTAGCTCGTCGTGGGTATCACGCAACTTTCCTAAAAGTTTTTCATGATTTTGCTTCAAAGTTTGCAAGTCGGTCATGGACTTGTCGTAGCGGTTTTGCAACGCCTCACGTTGTTGCCATGTCTCCAGCATTTGTGCAGACACATACTTTGCCGAGGCTTCGTGCGCGGATTGCATACTCTGCTTCAGCACACATTCCTCTTCTTCAGCCTGCCCAAAGAAATTCATCATCAATGTTGTTGCATTTACATTCAGCTCTCTTTATACAAACATTTGATACAACAACAATTTCGTTATTGCAGGTAATTGAAGTCAGAACCAATCTTCTCTCTTTATAATAGCAACACTCAGAGTACACTCATTTACCCCCCCCCTTTCCATTATAGCAGCCTCTCAATATAGCAGGAAGAACCAACAAGGCTGTTGTATAGGGAGCCCACTGTAACTCTTGAACATCAGTTGGAACCGGTGTACACAAGCACATATCTACTTTGTAGAGTATGAAAAATGTATGAAAGTCCATCAAGAATTGCACCTTTGGATTGGAGATTCTTCAACTATTATCTTTCATTTGGTGGTCATTTCAATATGAGAACCCTGTCATGTTCAAATACAACACCATACATGTAGAATATTGTGGCCACCAATGGCACCTTCTGACGTTTACGGGTTAAACACAAATATAGTCAGCTCCCTCTACAACAGCTTAACGGGACAACGGCCACCTCTCTCTACAAATCAGTCATTCCCTTTATCACATTGAGGTTGTTGTGGTAAGTGATGTTGTTTTAACCAACAGGGCTGTTGTAGAGGGAGCTCGGTGTATAGGGACCAGTCTGTGGTGCATTTTGTAGGAATGAAAGGGAGGATGGGGAAGGCAACTATTTCACATGACATATTCCTAGGCAAAATGATAGGGTTGTCTTGGCAGACAGGAAATCATAAGCCCTATGTTTGTTGGAATTGTAACTATTCAAGCACGTTCTAGCATATTTATTAAACTCTGGGGATTATATGAAGACTATGTCAAATAAAATTAGAAATAGACATGCCCATCACGTCCGTCACATTAGGGACAATGGAACGACCTTGTCTGTCAAAGTAGACAATCCCAAGGGAGAGTTGAGTGAAATATACTTCATTGATTATGTGATAAATTGGTTTTGATCCCTGCCCTTAAACACATCTATGGTAGTTGTTTTGTAGTGGTGGTTGTGTAGGAATGGAAATGAAAGCAGGGAGCGTATATGTCACATGCTACATGTTCCACGGCGGAACAATCAAGTGAGATATAAACCATTGATTGTATAATAGATTGTTGAAGTTTGTGTGTGACCTGGGTGCCATTGTCTTGCATGCTTTGGGCTTTGCTTGGCGGTGGTGGTTGGGACAAGCTTGAGATTTGGAACTGCAAGTTAAGATTTTCTGTGATGAGCTTCTGCATTTCCTTGCGCAAATCCCTGGCTCCCTGATTGAAAGGTTAACATCCAACTTACTAGAGATATTTGCAAAGTGGCTCAAAGTGTGGGTGTGCATTTGATTGTGTATCAATTGTCATTGATGGTCCCCATATGGTAAGATTCTACATAACATCAATATAGCTCATAATTGTGCCCCTATGCAACCAGAGGTTGGATTTTCATAACCAGAGGTTGCTTAAACATTATGAAACCACCCTTGAAATTAGTTCATCATTGAGGAAGATTGATAAGGTATAAATAATGTCTAGTAACATGCAAGTAATCAAAATTATGGAAATCACTACTTTTGTGGCTTGACAGGATTCTTATCCTCACAACCATGGGCTACCTTCACTTGACCTAGTCCAGTCTCTAATATACTTCTAAAACTATAACTTTGAATGGTAAAATTTGTCTTTTAGCCAAACTTGTAGTGTTTGTGTCCTAGCTTCTAACCTTATCTCTACTACAAATTGTGCAAGCTCCAAATTTATAGTTTGAGTTTGCGCATACCTTGTCATGGACAGAGCCTGCAGAGCTGATGTCACGAGGCGTAATAAAAGGCGTCGATCGCCGCGAGTTCCGTAACATCCTATCAAGCCTTGCTCTAAGGCTCATAATGTCAACCTTGTATTGCTTGTTGAACTCGGTGATCTTCTCATTCTCCCTTTCCTTCTCCCTCAACTTATCTTCCAACTCTAGCATCCTCTAGAACATTTCCAAATAAACTGATATAATCAATTCTACAATTTATAACTTTAAAATTACAGCCAATTTCCTTTACAACAACCTCTATTAGGAAAACCTAGATGTTGTTGTAAAGGGAGCTATCTATTCTTGTGATAGATATATATGAAGGGTGGACTCCATAAATTTTGATAAGACAAACAAGGTTGTTACGAAGGGAGCTAGCTGTATACCAACAAGATTTCGGAGACTCTGGATCGTGTCATTTCACAAACTTTGCCAAAGAACATTGTTTAACATTCATAGATTCTACAGGTGCCAAAGTTTGTGTACTACAAACATAGCATATCAAATGTTATATACAATAAACAGAGAGAACCACACATGCTGCATCATGACAAGCATAGTAAAATGTACGTTCCTCATTCCACAAGTCCAAATTCAGCTCGATTCAAGCTAAATTTGGAACTTGGAATTTTGCATGACATCTTATAGAATCTAACATTGCAACAAAGACATTGCCAGGCTTCAACATTCATAAATTTGATAGGTGCCAAAGCTTGACATGTAGTCTAGAAGCATGTTAAACATCATACTTAATAAATAAAGAGAATTTCCACAATTTGGGACTACACATGTTGCACCACAAGCTCCCTAAAATGTATGAATGTCGTGCATACAAGAGTAGAAGAGTCCAAATTCACCTCTATTCACGCCGAGTTTCAGACTTGAAACTTACCCAATTCATTGAATATGACATTACAACAAAGACAATGCCCCTCAACACTCATACAATTTACATTAATTTTACAGGTGCCAAAGCTTATGTAGTACAGTAGCATATTACTACACGTCATATCCAATAAATTGGGAGAATTTCCAAAACTTGGGACTAACATGCTGCATCACAAGCTCCCTAAAATGTATCTACGCCATCCCGGTGGACATGGATTTAGTGGTGGAACGAACAGACACTTTATTCACTCCGGCCTTTATGAAAAAGACCGGAGTTCTTCTTCTTCTTCTTATCTATGCCATACATTTGAGAGCACAAGAGTCCAAATTCAGCTCGACTCAAGCTGAATATGGGACTTGGAATGTTGCCCTTCAACATTCATAGATTTTCATAGATGTTCTAGAGTCTTGGCAAATCACAACATAGACAAATGAGGCTTACTTGGTCGGCGTAGAATGTGTGATTGACTGCTGCAATGATGTTCGTCTTCATCTTACAAGGCTCCAGAGATTGTTGTAAGCAATCTCGCATGTTGCGTTTGGCCGCGTCTTCCGCCCTCGACAACCTTGCTAGTAAACTGATACAACAACAACAACAAAAAACATCAAACAAAGTACTACGTCAATGGTCATGAACATCACTCACAAATATGCTAGTAGTAGTCTCCACTCACACAAAAACCAAGACAAAAACCAAAAGAAAACTTCAGATCATTCTTCTCCTATTAATTTCTCGCTTGCAAGTCTTGGTAAAGCACATGAAGCTCATATGTCGATGATCATGAGCATCAGTTACAAGTGTGCTAGTCTTCACTCACACAAAAATCAAGGCAAAACCAAAAAAAACTTCATGAATCTCCAGATCATTCTTCTTTTATTTAGTTTCTCGCTTGGTAAAGCACATGAAGCTCACATGTCGATGATCATGAGCATCAGTTACAAGTGTGCCAGGTCTTCACTCACACAAAAATCAAGGCAAAACCAAAAGAAACTTCTCCAGATCATTCTTCTTTTATTAATTTCTCGCTTGGTAAAGCACATGAAGCTCACATGTTGATGATCATGAGCATCAGTTACAAGTGTGCTAGTCTTCACTCACACAAAAACCAAGACAACGAATATGATTCATCGCCTATTCCTCGCTTGCAAGTCTTTGGTAAAATCTAAGTTCCTTGTTTCTGCAACCAATGGGTCTTCATCCTACTTGATCTCTCTCTGGGCAAGTTTTTTTCTCCTACTTCATTTTCGGTGGAGGAATAGTGGCCTACTTACAGCTTGTGGTGTTCGCCTCGGGCGGTGGCTTCTCGCTTCAAGCGGTACACCTCGCTCTGCAGTTGCAGAAACCGCTCCTCGGAGATGGGCCCGCCTTCCAACCCGCTCTGCCGACCCCTCCGCCTCGTTGTCAACGTCGGCACCGAGCCGCCGAACAAGCTCACGTCACACGAATGCGCCATCACTTGATCAATCATCTAGGTCATCACATGAAGGTCACATTACAACCTCTCTCCTCAAACACAGCTACTTCCTCGTTCCTGTAATCATCTACTACTATTTCACCATGTTCACATGAAGGTCACATTACAACCTTCCTCCTCCTCAGAACCACTTTCTCACATTTGTGATGTTATTTTTTTGAGGGGAAATCTTACCAAATTATGTTGTGTTTTACATCGTGTCATGTGAAGGTTCTTTTTTTTCTCATGTCAAGTGGCTTCTTGTGGCAGTTGCTTGTTCAACTGATTCACAGTTTATTCGGTTGCGTGGGAGTGAGATGTTTGGGTGAAAGGAAAGTGCTTGGCGCTCTTCAACATGAACGGGTGCTCTCACGTCTGAGTTACTGCGGAAATGCGAGTTGGTGGCTGTGGACTTGAGTTTTTGTTGTTGAGTTTCGCACTTGTTTTCACACTAGAGATTGTGGTCGTTGTTTTTAGTGAGGCTGTGAGAGTGGTCTCTTGTAAATACACTAATTTTATATACCTTGTGGAACAGGAGTGCTCTGCTCTCTTCTACCATTCTTCACCTTGGTTCATGGTTGCTTTGGGACATGGGTTGAGAGATGGCGAGCAGATTCTTGTGCGGGAGTTGGAAGAGAAGGAGCAGGAGATGATCTGAGGAGCTACTCCAAACACTAGGACAAACTAGATTGGAGATGGAGTTTCAAAATGACCAAGGATAGATGTACAGATTCGTAAAAATACATCAAGCAGACTCGCTTACAAAAATCTTACGCTTCTGTGGTGTGAATCTTAAGCGGTTTTGAGCTGCTCCGAGGAAGGTTGAGAAAGCGTCACCGACCGCAGCAGCTCCAATGAGAAGATCAACCCCAGGAAATGAGCCACTATGGCATTGCCCGAAGCCTGCACCAAAAAAGAAAAGAAGAGATTCTTTACAAAACGTGTAAGCAAAAACAAGAGATTCAATGAAAAGCAGTTTTCAAACAAGTCCTCAGTTCGGATTTGCAAAAATACTTCTCACCTTCACTCCCTCTTATTCTGGCATCTCACGGTGCCCATCATTTTGAAGGACCTCAGTGTAAGGGGAAAAAAAGGAAGTAAGGAGGTCCTGAAGTAGAAACCAAAAGGAAGGAAAAGGGGAAAAAGGAAAACCAGATCAAACCAGGGACCCAAAAGAGTGGCTGGCTGTCTTTCACAATGGAATTTGCTTTTATTTGTTAAATGAAAGGAATGAATAAGTGGAAAGTAAAAAGGGAGGGGGAGATGTTGGCTACCTGTACAAGGAAGACATCAAGGGCAAGCACAGGACTGTAGCCTTGAGGAGCTCCTTGCAAATAAGGAGTGCCAGAGGAAGTGAGCGCCTTGGCAACCAACACGCCCACCGTCGCTTGCAGACCCAGCAACGTCGCTCCCATTCCCAGCAAGTTAATGATGATCCCATTCCTCAGATTCTTCACCACTTGTGCCCGAGGAGGAGCCTGCACAAGAAAGGAAAACAAAGGTTGCAAACACACAACTTAGAGATGCAGCCAAAGAGAGCTCAATTTATTGGTAAAGTCACCAGGTCTGCTGTCACCAACTGCATTATGGAGGAAGAAAGGAAAAGAAAGGTAGAAAACACAACTTAGAGATGTGCCAAAGAGAGCTCTGATTCATTGGTAAAATCACAAGGTTTTCTGTTTTTTTTATGGAGGAAAATTCGTAGGTTAGGGATCCAGGTTACCTTGGTAGGATTGCCGATTGTGTCACGCAGCTTCTGAGCCAAGCGAATGTAGCCAAACGACCAGAAAACAGACAGGAACGCAGCTGCAATGCCGCCTCCTGTGAAGTAGATAGACACCGGCGATGTGGCTTGGCCTGTGATCACCACGGAGAAGGCCAGAATCACGGCGGCCACCACCGTGCACACAAGCTGGCCCCAGAATCCCAAGCTGCCAAGGCGCTTGAACTGCCCCGCCGTCCTCTCCAACCGCTTGGCAACCTGCAAACAATGGTAAAAAAACCAAAAATAAACCGTCACTGATCCACCTAGAGCTTAAAGAATGACCGAACTAAGGAAACTCATCACCAACTCCCTAAGCAGCATGGAAACCCTAAGAAACGTTCCTAGCGCAACTTACGTGAGCGATTTTCTGCGCTTCGCTCTCATTGACAAAGGCGTTCTTTTCATATGCGCCGACTCGAGGCGCTTCTCCGGCCCTCACACACAACTTCTTCGTACTTGCTCTCTGCTGCTCTCTGCTGACCTCGCAAACGAGCTGATTCAGAGCCTGCAAGCCTGGAGCCAAGAACTGCTGGGACCTCAATGGCAGCAGCAGCGTAGTCTTCCCCAGCCCGGCTGCAACCCTGATTTGTGGCCGGAGGTCAACATTTGGCATCGCCATTGTCATCGGCCTGCCCTGCACACACGCTTGCACTGCGAACTGCATCCTCGCTCCTGATGCAAAAAGGCACTCCATCATTTCAGAGCTCGATGCTCTCAAGACTCACCTAATTCGGTGCTCTAAAACCTCTTTCGCACAATATGATTTCTGCGATGAACTTCTCTCACAATAGATAGCACCTAATGTTCCTTGCCTTCAAATCCAGCATCCTGACATGGACACTAACGTGTAATTCTAACCTCAAACTCTTGGCCTAAGCTTCAACATCCTAACACTGATGTTTGATCTTACATTTGCAAACTCACTAATGTGAAACCCTAACTCCAAATTCTCTCAACACCCTAGACTCTGATTACATATCTCTCTTGTGTTTGCATCCACAACAACCTCAATGATAGTGTATCCGCAAAATCCTAACTTCTAAAAAAGCTCGATGCAGGGAGTTTTACCTCGAATTACTGCTCCTGTAAGCTTGCTTGATGATTCTAAATGCTTGCAATTGCAAACTCTCTCGAACTCCACGAACTCTTACCCTCTTGAGACGATTAAAACGCAACAAAACAAGCTCTGGTTGAGATTGTGAGGGGATTTTTGTGACAAGAGTGAGCTAGTTGTTGATGAGCGGAGAGGGCGACTCAAAGCCGTCAACCGGTTTTGGGTGGGGGGTTCATGGTGCTGGGTTTGGGTGCCGTGACGGGATTCGGCGTGTGCATACGTGGCGGAGTTTTGACACGTGGCAAGGTGGAGAGGCGGTACACTTGGGTGACAGCTGGCACAGTTGCTTTTTTAGTGGATATGGGCCCCATTTTTATCTAGACGCAAATATGTCACCTATTTTTTATTTAATTTGATCATTTTTTAATCTAAATGAAATTTGACAATGCATCAATGGGGCCAAAAATGAAGGCTATTTTTTTGAAAATTAATTCTTAAACGTTAGGAGGTGCCATTGGTGGCTATAGTGTTGTATTTGAACATGATGAGGTTGTTGAAATGACCTCCAATTGAAATTTGTTAGTTGAAGAATCTTCAATCCATAGGTGTAAGTCTGGCTAAACTTTAATACCAAGTAAAATACGTGCTTGTATATAGAGTCCCAACTAACGTTTAAGGGTTGATGACACCATTGTTTAAGGGTTGATGACACCAATATTTTCAATCTTTGTAAGTACTATATAAAAATGTCACCCAATATAGAATGTCATAGCCTTAACTAATGGGGAACTATTACTTGATAAAATACCTACAGTCAACCCTATGTGTAAAAGCGTCCCTCTATTTCAGTTAACCCTTAGATGTCAATTGAGAACTATGTATACAAGCACATATTTAACTCTATGGTATACAAAATATGTATCAAAGTTTAGCAAGGCTGACACCTTTAGATTGGAAAATTATTTAGCTAGCATTTTTCATTTGGAGGTCATTTCGATATGATGTTCAATTATAACACCATACATGTAGATATTGTGCCATCAATGGCACCTTCTGACGTTTACCCTTTAATGACGAAGCCTTCCACGCCGCCCTGGAAATACTTACAATTTAATAGATTCTACACGACATAATCTACACGGGAAATACATTTCATTGTTCACTTTTTTCAGAGAAATCATTGTAGTTCGTTATTGCCTCAACTGATTGGAGATAAAAAAATATGGGTTAGATGAAGTAAAGCATATCGCACAACTGCTTCGACAAGTTCAAATCAGTCCAACAGTTCAATCACCTATGGCTCTCAAAAACTAGTCTCATCGACCACACTCTAGTTCCTTCGTCGTTAAAGGATTAAGGGTTGAACATTTCAAAACAAAAAATGTGAGATATCATAACACAGGATACGGTAGTCACGCTTTTACACAAAGGGTCAATTACAAGTACAACGACTGCCAAAATTGAGTACGAACATAGCATATTGAAATTCAACAAACAATGTAAGGAAATTGGATACACCAAAAATGAAACCATAAATTGCATAGGATTACTATTGCAATCAATCATACTACCATAGAGATTGAGGTCTATTACACACAAGTATGCACGTACAAAAAAAAATACTGAAGTTTAGTCCAAACTCAATTTTGCTCACACTAGTTCGAATAAAGTTAAAAATTTGTCCACCTATCCATAGCAACTATAACAGCTGCAATGCCCTTAGGCATGCGTCTATACAAGTTCTTATACTCATTGCCACTAATTGAAGCCCAACAATCCTCAACACGCTCCTTCTGAGCCCCAAAATCAGCTTACGGTGTCAATTGGGTTAAAAAACTCACAATTTAATAGTAGGAAGTAGTGAATTGGGTTAAGAGGTCAAGTTAACTCATGTATTTTGGCTAAAGTGGCCATATGGCTTTTTAAATTGCCAGCTCTCAATTTAGAAGCAATATTATGGCAATTAATGATTTTTATGTGGTTAACCCCTAAGAGCCCATTCAACCCACGGGGGACGTTTTGGATTTTGGGCAGGTACCTATGATTGGAAAAAGTCTTCAAATCTTGGATTTTTTTACATTAGATAGTCCTTGATGAGATCTTTGTAGAGAAGTTTACAAAAATGTATTCGGACTTACGGTTAAAAAGTTATAAGCCTTCAAAGTTTAAATGGGGTCTCTGGGCAGCAGGGGCAGCCAAGTAAACCAATACAGTACAAACACATAGAACGGGCAGAAAATCCGGTTAGAAAGGGTGAAGAAGAGTGGGCAGCCAAAATCATGGGTGGGAAGGTAGAGAACATGAAGACTAGACTTCGAGGCTCAAAGTTCAACATAGAAAATAAAAAACAATTTTAAAATTTTAAAAATTAAACTTTTAATAATTAATATAATACTAATAAAATTAATATAATTGATAATATTTTAATAATAAATATACTATTTTAATAACTAATATAATATTTTGATATTTAATATAATATTTTAATAATCAATATAATATAATAATTAATATAATAATTAATTTATAATATTTGTTTATTGTATATTTTGAAGACACTTCCATATTCCAAGTCTATTCCACGAAGACTGTGACTTCAAAAGGAGTGGGTGAATGACGTGGCCCTTCATATTGTGAAGGGTCCCCAATTTCAAGCACTACCCTCCCATATAATGCTTCATATAATCAATAAATTCATGAAAATTAGAGGTTTTACTATTTTTACTCCATTTTTTTCTAAAATTAGTGAAGACATAAATTGAAAGTTTTCACCGTTGGGATTCTCAAATGCATGAGGTTGAATGAAGCAAAAAATTACATATCAGTTATGTAGTATTTTGTCATCATTTTGAACCCCCTTACACTAAAGTATATATTTCTACATCTAATATCCCTCAAATTGATCTCAAATTTTACACGCAAATAGCTAACAACATTTGGGTCATAGTGGTATAAAACTTTTATTAGACTTTAGTGTAAAAGTTAAAAGATATGCTAAGTCAAAGTGGGCTGACCTAGCCGGGCAAGGGGGGAAAAATACTTTTCATTGCACTTCAAACCTTACGATCTTCATATTTGTGCGGTGGATTCCGACCAATTTTTTTCTAGAAGTTTATGTGAATGTCTATTTTAAGATCTTACGGATGAATGTCCAAAATTAGAGTTTAAAATTAGATTTTATTGCCACTTATAGATTGTGGCAGTTTTGGAGTGTTTCATGAGGAAAAATGCCTTGGGCTCTTAGGGGTTAACCAAAAAAATAAAATAAATAAGGATTAAAAAATAAGAATAAACAAAAAGATGATAAGAAAGAAAAAGAAAAAGAAAACCTTCTCAACCATTAGAAGGGCTACAAGTAAACCCCGGTGTTTTTAACGCAATAAGAAGGGGTGATGAAGAAAGAAAAGAAAGAATTATAATGAAGGAAAAAAGAGGAATTAGGCTTAAAGCCTAATAAAAATTAGTCAAGGAAAAATTAAAAGGCTTGAAACAAAAGCCTCCACCAATCACTATTTTAGTTAGAGTAGTCACATGCAAATGGTGACATGGGATTAGGTAGATTTAGGTAGAGTTAGAACTTTGGAATTAGGTAATGTGGCCTCAATTTCTACCCTCGAGAGAGGGAAGTAGTTCCAGTTTACTAATCCCTTGTCCAGTGGGCATGTCTTAGTAGTGGAACGAACAAACACTTTATTCACGCCGGCCTCCTTTGGAGACCGGCGTTCTTCTTCTTCTTTGTGGCCTCAATTATTTGAGGCCTATGTGCTTGCCTTGTGACAAAAGATTATAATTAAAAGAGGATTATTCATAGAAAATAAGAGCACCTCCAAGTTGTGCAAAAATGGGGTTAGGGGGAGAAATTATCTTGGAGGCTAAGTTTTTTTTGGAGCTAGCCGTGGAAGGTGGCGGCTGAGGTCGTGCAAGCAAGCGAACGAGGGAACACGAATAGAAGCCGGCAGCAGTCCCAGGGTCACTCTCAGGAGAGCAAAGCTCGGTTGTGTGTGTGTGGACTAGATCAAATCGAGAGGAGAGCAGAGACGAAGAGCCAGAAGCCCCGACTGGAGTATGTATAGAACTTTGGTTACAACGTGAGTGCTGGCCGCCCCGGCTGTAGAGACGAGGAGCCGGAAGTCCGACTGGAGCAAGTGTGTGAAGGATCTTGATGGTGTGTGTACTTGGGTTCGGTGTGAGCAAAGAGTGAAAGCTGGAGGCCCCAGCCGTGAAGATCGTGAGCGCCAGAGCAACTATGAAGATCTTGAGCGCCAAGAGCAACTGCGAAGATCGTGAGCGCCAAGAGCAGTTGCGAAGATCGTGAGCGTCGGAGCCCTGTGTGAAGACCACCGCGAGAGCTGGAGGCCCTTGCCGTGAGATAGTGAGCGCCAAGAGCAGCTGCGGAGGTCGTGAGCGCTGTGAACGAGCTATGGTGAGATCGCCGAGAGCGAGGAACCGACTGTGAGGAGGCTCGGCTCCCGATCAGGGAGCTCCCCTTTCTTCCAACCCTGTTGATTGTTCGACTTGTCGGTGTTGAAATCGCGTTGTACTCGTTGCATGCATGAGCGTAGGACACAAAAATTTCCAGTTTTAACTTCCGTGCGGAAGCGCTGCCAAATTGGGATAAGATTAGGGTTTCTTAAAACCTAAGATGTGAACTTGATCTTGCATGACATTCAGTCCTTGAGCAACCAATTTGTGCATGTGTATATGTGGTGCATGATGTCGTGAGTCGGTGTGTATGAGCAACATGAATGTATGTGGGTGGGTGAAGCACTGCTGTCCGCATGCGTGTAAGGTTTCCGAAGTCGCTTGATCATTTGGAGAGTTCCATTGTTTAAGACACAAGAAACTAGTAAGGTTAGGAGGAAAAAACGTCGAATTCGGAGTTACCATCAAGGAGTTAGGGCTAAGTGAAGTTCTGGAGTTCTGGGAAGGCCTGTCTACTGTTGGCTGTCTGTGAGAGTCCTGTATCAGTCCTGACTTGGTTCTAAGTGGCCTAATTAAGTTGATAATTACTTGCTAGTCCTTTTAAAGAGAAAAAAATTAAATTTTGGAGTCACAAGGCAAAAGATAAGAGCGTTTAAAGTCACGCTATAAGGCAAGGGCAGAAATCATCCCCAATTCACCCATGTTGAAGCAAGTCACACTTAATCACGTGGTAAAAACCACTTCACCCTATTGTGATGCATGCGTATATGTGCTTGGATGTTGGTCGTACAAGGGCTGAGTCCTCAAAGTAGGACCTTGTGTTCAAAATAGACTCCCCATTAGGGGGGCTTTATTTGGTTCACACTCCCACATTCTAACATTCCTTTGGAAGGTCTCTCATATTGGTTCATTCAACGTTTTAAAGTTGCCCACAAGTGTTTGATTGGATTCAAGTCTCGAGATTGGGCCGGCCACTTCACAAGAGTAAATTCTTGCGAATTTAGCCAACGGCGCACACTCTTGGATATATTTTTGGGTCAATATCATGTCGAAAAATCAAATTTGTAGGATCTAAATTGTATGCATGTAGTGTGTGAATCAGCTCTCGCTCTAAAATTTCTCTACACATGTAGTGATCCATTCTTCCCTCAATCCTACACATTATACCTGGGCCACTCATAGTCATGCAACTCCACATCATCACTCCTCCATCTCCAAACTTGACAGTTGTTGCACCATTCGAGTAGTTCTACTCTGTCCATCATGAAACCAACACCAACTGCGACCATCAGAGCAAAATCAGTTGATTTTTGCTTCATTAGAGAATACTACGCAATCCCAATCTTGATAAGTCTAATGGCAATGACGTCTAGCAAATTCTAATCGTCCCTTAATTTGAAGAAGTGAGAGCTTTACATTTCAAGCCTGCTTTTCCTAACACTCTCTTCACGGTACTATCATTCATACCAACACGAAGCTCCTCTCAAGTAATTTCCAACTTTGTATGCAGTTTCTAAGCCACCTATAGTGATTTCTCTCACACAAGCCTTGCAATCAGCTACACTGTACACCTATGGCCTGCCACTAAAACTGCGATTCACATCACTCAACTCACTCAAATGTTGCTTATGAAATTGTCCAATCCAACTTTGGAATACTTGTAAGTCTCTAGCAACATTTCTAGTACTTTCACCCCTCCTCAACTTCTCTAAAGTAGCTTCAGATTCTCTATGCTTTCTATCAGCAACAAAGAGACCTCAATGAAACCATTTTGCTCAATTTGCATACACGATGTGCACTGAATAGGGACACAACAATAAATGTGAAGGCCAAGAACATGCCCATCCAAAAAATCAGACCTAGAAAACCACATGTACATTTTAGATTTGTAGCATTCATTGCGTGATCTTAATGTGAGCATAACTAAGTTTTAGAGCTAATTTACTTCGATCTATATCCTTCTCGAATTATTTTGCATCGTTGGACTTGTAATTTGGTAGCCACATCATTTACTTACATGTACACTTAAGCCATCAGCTGATTTGGCATCAAATGTAGTAAATTATATAATATAAAGGTCTAAAGGTAGACTAAGCAATTCCATACTCAGTTTTGGCAGTCACTGTATTTTAACCGTAGAGAATATACCTGAAATTGGCCCTTTGTGTATGAGCGTCCACTCACCTACGAATCGAGTATCAACCTGGTATCAAAACTCGCCAAGACATCAATCCGAAGCCGGATACCAGCCGCAATCGGGCTATCAATCTGAATCCCGTAACCAAAACTATACAGCAACGAAACGGACATCAGTCGCAATCATCCGGGTACCCGCCAAGACATCAATCGTAAACCGCCATCTTCTTCACCAAAGACACGAGCGTGCACAGCAACACGGAGATGGCGGCAGAAATGCTGCAAACGTTGGAAGTAGTTGTCCCGGATCTGCCATCGCCACAGAAAACGAACGAACACCGCAGCACATGAGCTCCGAGAAACAATCAACCGAAGGAAGACGGAGCGGAGCGTGTTCCCCGCCATCGCCATCGCCATCGCCATTCCAAGCTCCTCGAACTCCTCGTCCTCGACCACTGGCTCAGTCAAACCCTAGCTAGCTGGCGAGGAAATGTGAGGAGCGGGAGTGTCGTGCTCTCAGGTACGATGCGGCATTGTGACGATACGGCGGTTTTTGCGGAAGCGCGGAAGCTTAGGTTGAGAGAATGCAGTTTCTTGGAGTTATGGAGGTTCTAGTGTCACTTTGTTGCAGCGTTGTTGGAAGTAAGTCTTCATAGTTTGTGAATATAGGTGCTGGACTACGGTAGCTTGATTTTGCTTGATTTCGATGCGGCGTTGTGGTTGCAGTGAGGATATGGCGGTTTTTGTTGTGGAAGCGTTGAGAGAATGCAGTTTCTTGGAGTTATGGAGGCTTCTAGTGTTGATTTTTTGTAGCGGTGTTGGAAGTCAAGTCTTTTTGGTTTGTGAATGGAGGTGCTGGACTACAGTAGTTTGATTTTTGTTTGATTTCGTCAGTTTCGTGGCGTGTAGTGTCGTTACTGGCGGTTGTTGTTGTTGTCGTTGTGGAAGCGCGGGAGTTTAGGTCGAGAGAATGCAGTTTCTTGGAATTATGGAGGTTCTAGTGTTCGTTTTGTTTTAGCGGTGTCGGAAGTAAGACTTTTTGGTTTGTGAATGGAGGTGCTGGACTACAGGAGTTTGTTTTTGGTTGATTTCGTTGGCAGTGATGTTGTGAAGCACGGGAGTCATGGAGGTTCTAGTGCTCATTTGTAGCGGTCGTGGAAGTAAGTTTTTGTTGTTTACTGAGGCTCGGGAGCTGTTTGCTGGACTCCAGTAGTCTGACTTTTGTCGGTTTAATGGCGTGGTGTAGTGTTGTCTTGCGTGGTTAGTGTGGAGAAGATTGGACCGCGCATGACTTTCTGTTGCTTGTGGTCGTAGCATTGTGAAGTGGAAGACGTGAAGAGTGCGTTTTAGGTTGAGAGAACATGCGCGGTTGGAAGGAATGGTGCTGTGGTGTTTCAGCGGGAGATAACTCTCTATGAGACTGCTAATGCGGGAGTAGAATTTCTAGTGCTGTATAGAAAGTCTAGTTACTGTTTGTCTGTTGATGGACCTTGATCAGTTTTTCTGGTCGGTCAGCTCATTTCATTTCAGTAGTTTATTGTACCTCATTTTGTCGGTTAAATGGCGTGGTCTAATGTTCATTTGGAGATGGTTTCTATCAGACATCATTGTTCCTTTTCTGGATTTTTTTTGTGAATGTTGCGGTTTCTAGTGATAGTACCGAGACTGCGAATCTGAGGAGCTTGATGCGGCACTCCTGTGTGTTTCAGGATTTCGGTATTTGAGAAATGCATTCATTTTTGAGGTGGCAGATCAAATGAGTTGCAGGATCTAACTTTCGGTTCTGCATTGCAACCTTTTGGGAGAATAGCTGGAGTTTGAGTGAGGGGAGGTATGGCGGACTCTGCATTAGCGGATTCGGGAAGAAATTATGGGAGCGGAAATGGCTTTCAGCCACCGGATGGTCACTCAAACTTTAGCAATGGAGAGCTTCGGAAAAGTCTTGGGTCAATGGAGCGTGATTCAAACGCTGATAGTCCTAATCAGGTTCTTTCGATCTGGTTTTTTAGAAATAGTAGAATAAATGAGAAAGTGGTTGTTGGTTGCATTTGGTGAATGTTTGAGTGAACGCTTACGAAGTTCTATATTCGCTAGTATAATAACTTGCAACTTGAAGAGTTCTCTTAGTTTCCTTTATCCAAGATACCTTTTTTCAAGAAGCAATAAAGCGCTTACTGTCTCTTATACAGGTGATGGTGCGTGTTGTGAGATGTTTCAGGTTAAAGATCTTGTGGACATCATTGAAGCAGCAGAAGTCACAATCCGCACTCAGGTCTCACCTGCAACTGCAATGGCTTTCTTAGATCAGGATTTTGTACCATTTATTGGTTTTAGATTGGTGGATTGTCCCTGATTTTACTGCCACCCTGAAGAGAAATTGAATTTCTTTGCTCTTTATTGGTTTAATCGAATACATGGATCCACAAGCTTATCAGCACTTTCTCTGCAGTTGTTTGTATGGACCGACTGAAAAGACACCAGTTTTCTCACAGGTCTTCGTTGACATTCATCGTTGCACTGAAATTCTGCAGGTAGAAGAGACCGAAAATTTAAGAAATGCTTTGCGAGCAGCTGAGTTGGAGCTTCAGTCCTCCGTAAGTTGGTTCTCATTTCTTGGTTGCGATCTTTCCACGATCATAACAATTGAGGCCATTGATCCTGTGCGGGGTCGTTTGAACCGATCGTGTTCCCACCGAAAATGAACTTTTAAGAACTTTGTCATGGAACGTTAATCTCGAGAAGGGAATGTTTTCCAGAATTCGCTTTTTCCTCGATGAATTATGTTGTTTGACATCACTAAGGATCATTATCCCTTCCTCCAGAATATCGGTCAACACAAGCAAGGTGCACATGAGGGCTACAATTCTTCACAGCTCTCAAATGGACACAATCGAGGCATTGGTGGACTGTCAGCGTTGCCACAGCCATACGACTACCGAAACGGATCAGCACAGTCGAATGGGCAAAGCAACGGTGGTCATTATGCCGGACTAAAGGGTGGTCAGAGTTACAATCGTTCTAATGGATTATCTGCTGCTGACAATGGGCGCACCGCTTCTTCTCTTTCGTAAGAACCGTATCTAGCATCCCTTTGAGATCTTGATCTTGTTTGGAAATTTTGCATGTTGCCATTTGTTTACCTCGTGTTAGATGAAGACAAGCTGCATTGTCCATCTGTTCAGACGAAGGAGAGATTCTGAGACAGACCTTAGACGAGATTCATATCAGGGGCAAGTTCTTCCAATTGGATCGCATGATTTCAACAACCATAATGGCTATCAACGATCACAGGTGCTCATCTAGGGCACTCAATATTAGGAAAAACCTCGAGATTGGCACTGAGTTAGAGGAAAAATGTTGCACGTATTGGCGGTCTTAATTAGTTCTCGTGTTCTTACCCAATGAGCTTGATGCGTTGCAAGTTTTCTAGAGGGCTTATTCATATTCAGAGTAGGTAGTAGGGTGGAATGCATCTTAGAACTGATACTATTGCAGCAATCTGAAGCTGACAGCTAGTTACCACACTGACAGGAGTTCAGTTGCTTCTCAGGGGCAGTTGTTTCTTACACAGGATGTGACGGTGAGATCGTCCAAGACATCAGGGGAAGAAGAGCTGAATCCAGGCCTCTTGAAAAGTCGGCTTATGGAAGCATCAGTGAAGGTTATCTTGCGACTAAAAATTCTTTGACGATCACCTTTTATTATTTTGCAAAATTTTGGACTGCTATCGATTCTATTGTAAGTCGGGTTAACCTCGTGGTTCTCATTTGAGGGACCTTTGATTTAACATCGACATTCGTTGATACGGCTTGCAGGAAGCGAGTCTTGTTAGCGAAAAGAGGATACTTGAACGTCGGGTTGCAGAGTTGCGTCTGGTAAGTACTCCATTGATTTTTACTTAATATTGGTCGTGGTCTTCACATGGCTGCTAATTTGCTACCCTGATTTGTGTCACAGGCTTACGATCAGCAGCAGCAGAGCCTGGTCGATGCAGCATCAAAGGCCTTGTCATACCGACAGAATGTACTCGAAGAAAATATACGCTTGACTTATGCACTACAGGTTTTGTTCTTCTCGCATTTATCTAGTGATCGTTTCTTCCTGGGTGAAAGCTTATGGCTTCAGCAATCGCCTATCATTAGTCGGTTGGTTTTCTAGGAGTCTTACGGTGATGCTGACAGTCCATATGGATGTTCTAGGTGGCAGAGCAGGAGAGAGCAACATATGTGGAAAATTTGATGCCTCTTCTAGCAGAGTTTGACTTGCAACCTCCTGTTTCTGATGCACATTCAATAATTAGCCATATCAAGGTTCGTTGCACTATTGACTATCTTTTCCATCTCAGGTGGCTGTCTCTTAGTGCTGCAGTTTTTCTTTTATGTTGAAACAGAAACCTTGTATCTTTGAAGCGTCATTTCTTGATAACGTTCAAATTTTTTTTCCACAGATTCTGGTGGCAAAGTTAAGGTCTGAGCTGGATCTTTACGAGGTATTTAAGATAATGTGGTTATGCATTCGTATCTTGCCGCGTGTTTACTCTTAGTTTCTTTTGCATACTTGGTTTTTGTGTACACATTTCATCTTTTGTGTTGTGGGGTGTCAGAATAAATTGAAAGATCCCCAGTTTTATCCTCAATCGCATCAGCCTCCGTACCAATCAAATCAGTCGCATAATCCTCCTCAGTCATCTACGTTTCATCAGGTACTTTTATGAAAGTTTTTGTCTTTGTCGCATTGTGTCCAGGTAATAGTAGCAATTGAACTGTTCGTGGGATTCTTGTCGATTATCTAGTTTCTATTTGAGATTTCCTTGTCCAAATATTTTTTTTAAAGGCTGACTGGTCTGCTTGTTCATATAACGATGTTCACGTTTTTAGTTTAGCTAAAGTTATCACTTCAATAATGTTTCATCGCTTTAACGATTCCGGACTGTACCTTATTTGACACGAGACAGTATTGTGGTCAAGAAATAAGATAGTAAATTGCTTGAGCAGAGCCATAGTTTGGGGATTGTATCGTCGTACTCTCAAAGACCATCATCTCCTGGCCCACAGCTGCGAACAGGTGGACGTAGCTGGGACACTGGTGTTTCCTCTTCACATTATGGTGGGATGCGAGATCATGATGGGCACACGGCCGGCTCCAATGACCAGCAGTAAGTCTTTCATTTGCATTTTACATATCCCACATTCTGCTTACATTAGTCGTCAATATCTTATTAACTTTTATCATTTTTAATAATCTGGGAGTCCCACCCATGGGAGCACCCTTCGAGATCGCTGTAGAGTAGTCATGTTAATGTAACTGTCTGTGACCTACATGGGTGTAAACAGGACCTCAGCAGATGCAGGTGCAATTATTCGTCATGATTCGGACAATGGTAGGCCAAATGAGGGCCTTGATGACCTTGAAAGTGACGATCTTTCTTACAATGAAGTCATTCTGCGTGGGGAGCCGTCGCTTGATAGAGCTGATGTCCGGCCAACATCACCACGGCTGCCTTCTTTACCTGAAGAACCTAACTCTCCAGGCTTCGACGGTATGCAGTAATTTTATCGTTTAGCTAGATGGCAGCTGCCAGTACTTTTCTGCGCGCCACATGTTAAAGTGTTCGTATCCTCTGCTCAGAGATTCATTGACAGTGATATTGATCAATGAATTAGTAGTTGAAATATTCTCTTGTTGGCGATGGAGATGTTGAAGATGATTTTGCCGTTGTGTATAATGAGAGTGTTTGTTCTAACTAAAGAGGTTGCATGAACAGATCTTGATCCACTTCCAGGCATTGTTGGGCTACGCATAGTGGGTGACGCGATCCTGAGTGGACGACTCACAGCATGTGGCCACTCCATCAATGGCACATCTCTTTGTATTTTTCAGGTATTCTCGGCACCTGTGTTCACATTTAGATGCCTCGTACTTATAATGGTTTTTGAGGACGAGAGTAGTATGTGAACTACATACTTGTGAACTTTTTGTTGTCCTTTGGAGCAACCAAAACCAGCTGTTTAATAGAAATACTTCCCAGTAACTGCTTATAGAGCTGATCAAATCATTCGGAGCAATGCTTTTGTGTTAATGAGAACTGTGCTTTGAATGGAGTGGCAAATCTGTAGCTTCGCTTTTCCACATGCGGTTGTCAGCTCGCTGAGGATCTTATGCTCGTAAAGTTATCACAAGCTTATTTATTGTATCCATTTCTCTATGAAATGGATTATTTCAAGTAGACGAAGGGAGTTAGTTGACGAAAATTAGCCATGAAAACAAAGAGCTGTGGATAATTAGAAAATGGATCTGTTTTCAGCTGAGCTTGATATGTTCAATGAGTAATGAAGTGCTTTTTCAGATTTATAAGCGGGCATACATCAACAAAAGTATTTGGTTCTTACGTTACCAGGTCTCACATGGGCATTCGCTCTCTACATGATAATTCAAATCACTCGGCTAAAGCGATCAGAGTAATATATGAGATCGTACCCATATGATGACCCATATCAGTTTAACGCAATATTCCTGAGGCACACCCTGATAATAATTATAGGCCTTTTCTTTCAGTTTTTAGTGCTGATCGTCGTTGATGAATTACTGTATGGAGTCTGAAAATATATAATTACAAATGAAGTTTTAAAAACTTTGAGTCTCATGCTTTGTTCGTTTGACTGTAATGCAGTGGGTTCGGCACTATCAAGATGGAACTGCTGCCATGATCGAGGGTATGGGCTTCCACTGCAGTGGCTATAGAACATCGTTCTACTTTTATTTGATGCTTTACGAATATATTCTTTTGTTGTTCTGAAGGTTCTGGCCCATGTCCTTTATGCCATCTTTTAGGTCATCCCTGTCTGTCGAATCACCTATGTACGGAATTTTTGAAAGAATGAATCTGATTTGAAGTTGTAGCAGCCAATTTTTGTATGTCCTAACTATTTTTTTTAATCATGTTTATCATATCTCTGATTTTTTGTGATGACAGGGGCAGCACAACCGGAGTACACCATCACGGCTGATGATTGTGACAGTATGGTAGCTGTAGAATGCGTTCCGATGGATGAGCGTGGTCGCAGGGTAAGATGATTATTTTCGTTGACTACATGGCGTGATGAGTCAGTTATATTTTGCGGGAAAAGACGATAAACGAAACATGCAATGTTTTAAAACAAAATTTGTTTCTGTTCAGGCTTTCTAGAACTTGAGAACCATTTGCTACTGATCATCTCATCTAAGTCCTTCTATCTTTGTTTACTTACACCTGTGGTAACGTTCAGGGCGATTTGGTGATAGTTATGGCTAATGACGGCAACTGGATCAGTCGGGGTAAGCTTAATGCCGTTTACATATTTTGGTGCGGAAAGTTTAAGTTCCATCTAAGTATCGCCTTTATGAATACTCCCGTCACTTACTGGTGTTGCTACTCGAAGGAGTCGAATATGTCATGCTTTGAAGTTTGCCAAATGACTGATTGTAGCTCTCCTCATTCAATTTGCAGATCCGACTATGCAGGATCAAATTAGCAGCTTCATGGCACATGGTCATGCCTCATTTGAAGTTAACCTGCTGGTTAGTGATTCATTTACTTCTGGCACTCTGTTCTAATGGATGGGACTTCTAAATATGCCTAGGTATAGTATGGATAGGGATATTCCCACTTTTAATTCTCGAGCAGTCTAGGTCCTGATTTTATAGGCAATGACTTTCTTTGCATTATACTCTACAGATTCAAGAGGGGACATCCGAAGACGTATCAGAGCCTGGAGCGCTAGTTTTGAGAAGGTCGAATTTTGAATTACGGCGGAATAGTAGCCGCAAAGTGACTATCAATGAAAAATATGCACCTGATGTTCTTGTACGCCTACCCATACCCCTTCTTTTGGGTCTTCTTCCTTACGTTTTTTTTCTTTTAAGGTGCTCACTTTGAGATTTGTATATTTTAAGGATCTGAGCTTGAATTCAACGTTTCTTCATCTTTGTGGATGTTGAGAACTGACATTCTTTCTGCAGATCAAAATACCATGTGGAGAGCTACTTCAGTGCATTATTGGCGGAGAGGACGGCGGCAGAGAGATTCACCTGGAGTCACGTGATCCTTGGTAAGTCTTTTGTGATAAAATATTGTTACAGAGGCTTAAGTTCATGAATACGTGCATCTCATGATTTAAGAAACCCAACGCCGACTTGAAAACTTGCATAACTCACCAATGTCTATGTAATCCATGACATGTGTGGTAGATTGATTATCCTATGTAGCATGGACATTGGTGCGTACTTTTTCGATATGGTATTTTCCTCCACTTTATTGGCCCTGAAGTGTCAATCCCGACAGAATTTTGGTCTTGCTATGTGTGGGCTCGCCTAATATTAATCGATGATTCGGTTTTCAGGACTCGAGATATGGCTGTGCTAAGTTTTCGGGCTTTCCATAAGGCTGTAAGTAACTCTTACTGGTCCAAGTTATTGTAAGGGAAATAGGAAAAAAAGTTAGTTTTGGGATATGTTCATATTGATCACAATCTCAAATGCTGTAAACTGGTGACTTTAGAGGTCGCCGGTGACGTCCCAGGGTCCATTCTACTTGCCTGCAATGTTCATTATACCGACGTTTATCTTGTTGCTTTAAGAGATTGTATCGCATATTCAGGCTTTCCTCTAAGCAGCGGTTAGGCAGAATTGAAAATAGTATGTTAGGGCAACATATCAGAATACCTTTCTAATATCCATATATGCAGAGAGTAGTATTTATAACTTTGGATGCTTTTGACATTTTAGCTTGTATTGTTGCAGGCCATGGATGAGAAAAAGAAAACCAGGCGCAAATGGCTTAGAAATTGAGCCTTATTATTTCTGGAACCTCGTGAACCCTCTTGTATGGTATACTTATGTAGAAGATACACTAGTCATGTCTATTCTGTAGATTATGAGGCTTCTAAGAGTAGTTTTTTGGCTTGGATTGTCTTAGCTGCTGCTGAGTCGACTTGAAATGTTGCGACATAATTTTCGAAATACTAGCTGGGTTTATGTATTTGTGATTGGGTACAAGACTGGTTAATTGGTAATTTTACGTGAATTATGGGTTGAGCGTCAGTAATGGTTGGTAGAGATTCTTTTTATTCATTGCGTGAAGTCTCAATCGACATGTTCTTAATCGTACTACTTTTCCCTGGAGGAATTTTTTGACAAAGCGTTCAATTAATACAGCGAGACGTTGATTTCGATTGAAGGACTTTTTGTTGTTTCATGCGTTTGTTCACCCTGCTGATCTTGCCTAAGGGTTGCGTCTCTTTGTGCTCTTGTTGAGCTTGCCGTTTCAACTTAACGCTTCTTCACCTAACTATTTCAGCTTATCTACAGAGGTTGAAAGTGCGCTGTTGAAGACCCTCGACGAACGGAGAACGGTGAATCCTTTTAGTGTCAAATATGGTGAAGCCTCCCAGCTTTGCACACAAGTGGCTTCTGGGTGAGGTTGGTGGGAGATAAACTTCTTATTTGCAATTGAGTACTAAATATGTAGAAATATTGCTGCTTTAGTACTTACACCTTGGAAGTGATTACTTTGATTGTGTGCGTTATTCTAGATATTCTTCTGGCACAGGAAGTGTGATTTCGTCTCGATATTGACATCACCGAAACATCTCGACATTTCCATTTGTTTCTGATTCCTTTCAGTCTTTCTGATTGGGATTCCTTCATTTCTTGAAAAAAGCGTTTGCCTGTTCCAACTTGCTTGGATTCTTAATGATACTGAAGATTATATCTATATAGAGGGATGCCTACCAGAGCCTGTGTTGATGTGCAGATTTTACCAATGGCAGCTATAGTAGGAGCAACTTTCTTTGTGAGCAGGAACTTGAGTATCAACCCAGATGTCAGGTTCAGCAATGAAACTGAAATCGATTTTCTGTTTGAATGTAATGTATATTATTCCTAGTTTTGCATGGATGTGAATGTTCCTCTACCTTCGAGAATTGTGTTGAGTAATCTTCAATCTGGATGCCTGTTTTTTGACATCATAGAGTCAACAAAGAAGATCGTCTAGCTGGTGTTTTGGACAACTATGACGAGGGCAGGGTGTACAGAGACCACGAGTTCCGAAAGTACCTACTAATGCAGCAGAAGACAGTCATGCCAGCTTTTAACCACCGTCTTACTGAAATCTTGCCGAAGTGAGTAAAACCTATCTCTATATTTCTCTGCCTAAATCAATGCTTCATGCAAGTATCTGACAAACATCTTGCCATCAAAAAAATTAGTTTATAGAATATAAGATTATATCATAAGCAAATGATGGCGTGTGCATATTGCAAATTTGCAGTTTTTTCTTCTCCCATCTCTCATCTTATATAAAATTAATTTACAAGATATAATAAATAATAATTTGCCACATTTTCTGGCCCGAACAAAGTTGCCATCCCGGCCCTTGCACAAGGCCAGAACCTGTGAAATCTGTGGAATTTGTGGAATCTGTAGACGGTCCAGACAATCTACCAATATGTCCAGCCAATCGACCAAGATAATTCAGATATTTTACCAATGTGTCCGTAAGCCAATTGGATCCTGAACTCCTTGGTAACTGTAGTATTTAGAGGAATAAATTCTGATGTAAGCTCAGGAGTTATTTTTTCTTGGGCTGAGATGCAATCAAGTAATTTTGTAACTGATCACGATAAGACTTTAAGAGAACCAAGACACAAGACTATTGTTGCCTTTGTTGAAAATTTTAATTTTCAAGCTCTCAGGGGTACAACTTCAAGGTCAGTGTCAGATGTGAACCTATTCGGCTGTTCGCATGGATAACCCATATCATTCAATCAGACGAATAAACTCCCATCTGTCACTGCCCTTGAAGTTGAACCCTGCATTCATAACTATAATAAAAACAAAGGTGTGACGATTCCGCTGGTCTCTGAATTTTTCTCCTTCTCAGACGATTCAACGAACTCTAAGTTAGAAAGGATCATACATTGTGTCAAACTGTTTTCATTTTCGCTAACATGTACATCTGACAGATCACTCCGTTTAAGTTGTCCAGAACAGCAGGTTAGTAGTTTTAAGAGATATGTTGTCCTTAATCTTCTGCTTGGTACCAGTCTTCTTCTTCTTTTCTCTTTTCTCAAAAGTTTATTTTCCCATCACATCTTTGCTCTGTACAACCCACACTTCCGTGGGCCTTGGCCCCCTGATTCCACGCCCAAGACAAACGCTCGATCTGGGACCCAAGTAAGGAACGTGACCATCGCCATGAAGAAGCCACCTGCAGCGCCAACTGCAAGACCAGGTAAAAGCTATATAGTACTCTGAAATCCAAGTTGTGCAGATATCGAGATGGTCCAAGCTTTTGAGTTGCCTCAGGGAGCCTGGCATGGGATGGGTCCTTCTAGTTGATTGTTCTTCATGTCCAACCTTTTGAGAGAAGAACAGTTTCGAAGAGAAGGAGGGATCAAGCCTGTCAATTCGAAGAATGAATTTGTTAGAATACGAAATAGAACATCTTTCATGATTCCATCATTGAAGAGGAAGGGATTGAAGAGTGTTTCAAACAAGTTGGGGCTTTGAAGTTGATTCAACATCCCCAAAGAAGCTGGAATCGAATCAGTAAGGAAGTTTCTAGATGAGAAAAGAACCTGAAGCTGGCTCAAGTTCCCAAAAGAAGCTGGAATCGAACCAGTGAGGAAGTTTCTATTCAAATATAGACTTTAAAGGTGGCTCAAGTTTCCCAATGAAGCTGGAATTGGACCTCCCAGTCTGTAGCCCCACAATAGGTCGACGCACATGGTGAGACGAGCAGGCCCAATCGGGGCTGAATCGGGGCTGATTTTCAACTGGCGGGCCCCCACCTCAACCAGGGGAACTAACCAAAAGGGCCAGGGGAACTAACCAAAAGTGAAAATTGCAGGCTGTGTGACGTGTTCGCCAGGGGAACATACCAAAAGTTAAAATTTGCAGCTGGTTTACCCGTTGCGGACGGACGAGGGTGCGAACCCGATGAGATGTGGGGGCTGGCACATCGGGCCTGCTTGGGTGCGAACGTGGGTGCGAGAAGAGCGGGTTGGGCTCCGAGATAGCCCGTTTGCACTCCATGTGCGTCGACCAAATGACACCGTGGATAATCTCTTCAATAATCCCAGCTCACTTGGAATATCGCCTGCAATCAATGTCAAACTCAAGACGGAGGTAAAAAGCATTCCAAACAATTAGATGCTTATACTTGTATATATTAAATTGGTTATTTGTAGTATTAAGTATGCATGTCCAATAGATTCGTTTACATATGGTCTTCCATTGAAAATTCATGATATGTTGTCTTGAAAATGTTACATGCCTGTGAAGTTGTTATTTTGCAACGACAGCTCCTTGAGATTGCGACATCGACTCATGCTCTCCGGAATTGTTCCCCACAATCTGTTCCCGCTGCAGTCAGGTCGCCGATCTGGGGAGCGATGGTGCCACTGAGGCGGAGAGCTCCAACGTCGAGTTCTGTCACTTGTCCACATGCTCCACATGCCACGCCTTTCCATGTGGAGCACACAGTGGCGGTCTTCTCCTTGGTCCAGTTTGTGAGTGCTGCACTGGGGTCGACGTGGATGCTGGCTCTGAATGCGAGGAGTGCGTTCACTTGGGTCGCTGAGGTGGTGGTGTTGGAAGTGATCATGCTTCTGCGAGTGTGATGAAAGCGGCGAACTCATGATCTCTTGCAAAGAGGTGGAATGGTGAGAGAGAGAGAAAGTGAGAAACAGACAAAGAGCAGCTGCTAAGGATGGAATTGTGCTGCAGCTGTTGAGAGCCATGGTTGATCGCACTGTCGGCTCAGAGGAGAGGTTTCCTTGACGTGCTCAGGATCAAGAACAGTTTGTAAATTCAGGTGTGCTCAAGAGTCTGTTGACGTTATTCCGCCCTCAGCCTCTTCTATCTCTGTTCTAGTTAGCTTAGTTAGTCTCATTCATTCATCATCCATTCATCATTCATCCTCTGATGAATCCTGTGTATATAACCTTCGGATCATTACAGTAAAGACACTGTTCACTCACCATACTGCAGGTCTGTTTAGTCTCATGGTTTCAACATGGTATCAGAGCGTTCTTAAGTTAGATTAGAAGTAGAGACACGTATGAGAGAAAGAATGATGTGAAGAAGAGAGAGAGATAGAGCCGAGAAGAGGATGAGAGTAAGCTGAGAGAAGCTCAGAGGAGGAGATATGTAAGAAGGTCCGAGAGAGGGAATCGCGAGGAAGAAGGTCCGAGAGAGGGACTGTTAAAACATCGAGTTCAAAATAGAGTTGTTGTCAACAGTCCCTAGTGATCAGTGCAGCCAAGCTCCTGTATCTCGGATAGCTTTGATAACTCGGAAAGCGCCGCTTAGCACTGACGAATATAAGCCTTCAACATGACGAACACAAACATGGTGAAAGAAGGCGACAAACTGAAGGGGATGGAAAACTTTTACGTTTGGAGCCTGAAGATGCGCGCGATTTTGCGTGCGGAAGGACACTGGAATATCACTGAAGCGGAGCACACACCCATCGCATTTCCAGCCACCTTTGAAAGAGAGCAGTTCACCGAAGCTGCATGGAGGAAGAAAAAGGCAATAGCCTGCAGGTTAATTCTCTTATCTGTGGCTGATGACTTAGTTGACTCAATTGCCAGTTTCACCGACCCTGCGCAGGCCTGGAAAGCGTTGATAGAGTAGTTCTCGTCAGGAGGACAATCGCAAATTCTCACCCTGATGGCACAACTCCAAACTCTCAAGATGCATGAAGGAGGTTCAGTAGAGGAACACATCAAGAAAGCACGAGAACTGAGGAATCGGTTGAGCAGCATGGGAGAAAGAGTTGAAGACCGTAACCTCAATCAGATTGTGCTCAACAGTCTGCCACGATCATATGAAGGTACCATTCAAACTCTCACCCACTTGAATGAGGAGATGAGTTTCGAAAAATTATGTTCACATTTACTGGCGGAACATCACCGCCGCCAGCATCGCAACCAGATGCTCGGAGAAGAAGACGCTTTAGCTGCCAGTTTTCATCGACAGGCCTCGTTCACACAGCGTGGGCGAGGAAGGGGAAGGTGGTCCAGGGGATCGCCAGGGCGGAGTTTTCCCAGTGGCAGAGGTTCAGCACTACCATGGCCCTATCTCTGTAGAAGCTTCACCGGCACTGTAGCTCGATCGCCGCAGTCAGCACCTACTCGACCGACCGGCTACACATCTCAGAGGCCTCCACGCAATCCAATAATTTGCTACAACTGTTCCAAACCTGGACATATTGCACGGGACTGTTTCGCCTCACCTGCAGAAGGTACAGATTTTGCTTATTCAGGTGAAGTACTTGATCAATACTACTATGAGTCACAGTATGACCCTTACTATGATCAGCAATACCATGAGGGAAGTAACCCATGGTACATGGATAGTGGTGCGACAACACACATAGCCTCAGATCCCAACAAGCTAGATAACCAGCCAAGTTCATCTGGAGCAACTCATAGTGTTAAAACAGGAGGAGGTGAGTCGCATGCTGTGAAAGGCACTGGAAGTTCAACTCTTCGCACATGTGCAGGTGAAATAAAGCTTGAGAATGTTCGCTATGTACCTAGTATGACAAAAAACCTTGTCTCAGCTGGATCAGTCACAGATATAGGCTTCACTGTCATGTTTTCCTCAACTCAATGTTGGATTCTTGATGGCGAAAAAATAGTTGCAACTGGTTTTAGAAACAAGACAAATGGCTTATATTCTTTCCATGACTCTCCTGAAGCACTATCAGCTGAAATTAGTGATGACGCACTTCTCTGGCATCGTCGCATGGGTCACTTAAGTTACCCAAATTTGAGCCACTTATCCAAGTCAGATCTTGTACAAGGTCTTCCCAACATCAACATCAAGAGTAGAGTGTGTGAATGTTGTCTTGCCGGACGTCAACACAGAGAACGTTTTCCTCGCAAATCTGAAACTCGAGCATCTAATCCAGGCGAATATGTGCACTCTGATGTCATAGGTCCAATGCACCGTCAGTCTCTGGGAGGGTCGCGATATGTACTTGTATTTACAGACGATTTTTCGCGAAAAAGCTGGGTTTACTTCATGCAAAACAAAGGCCAAACCTTTGACAGATTTAGAGCCTTCAAAGCCAAGCTGGCTGCAGAGACAAGAAATGCAATCAAGATACTCCGAACTGACAGAGGAGGAGAGTATTTGTCAGACTTATTTCGTGATTATTGCTCACAAGTTGGAATACACCGTGCGTTAACTCAGGCCAAAACACCACAGCAGAATGGCGTATCAGAACGGCGCAATCGCACATTGATGGAAAGAGCAAGAAGCATCGCCTATGATTGTAAGCTGTCAATATGGCGAATTTCCTCATCAATCATAGTCCAACTCGTGCAAATTCTGGAGCACCGCCCGAAGCAAAATATTCAGGTAAATCCATCTCACTTGATCATTTAAAAATTTTCGGTTGCATCGCACATGTACATGTATCAGACACTGACAGAAAAAAACTCAAGAGTAAATCAAGAAAGTGCATATTTATGGGATATGATGGAGAATCCAAGGCCTATAGAGTCTATGATCCAAGCCAGCGCCGCATTATCATTAGCAGAGACGTGGTGTTTAACGAGGACCAGGTCGGTTACAATTTTTTAAACGACCAGCCATCATCATTCGACCTCCGTAGCCTCCACTCGCCTCAACCAACTGCTGCCTCCGTACTCGCCCCAGCTGAAGACACTGATTCATCAACGGCTCCCATGATGACCACCACCAACGTACACCAGCCACGACCTCTCATCCTGGACCAACCAAGAACAGCCGCCAACCTTGCATGTCCAGCTGGCACGAACACTGGTCCGCCCTCAGGACTTCCACGTCGACCCGACATCACCATGGAGACGCTGCCTACTGCAGCGCGGGAACTTCAGCCCATGCAAACGCCAACTCCCGCGGCCCGGCCACTCAACCCCATGCAGCCGCCGACTGCCGCCACACCAGACGCAGAAAGTCGCGAGCTCTCTCCGACAAACGCCGACAACCGATCTTTCCCCCCACCCGACGCCGAACCATCAATATCACCTGCATGCGCCGCTCGCAACAACAATGATGCTCCGCGCTACCCCTGTCGCTCTCGACAACCATCATCTCGCCTCAAAGATCACTGGACTCTTGTCTCTGAAGCTGTAGAACATGAACCTGCCAATTATCACGAAGCTATACAACATACAGGGTGGCGGCATGCAATTCAAAGTGAGGTGGACTCTATTCTCAAAAATCAGACCTGGGAAATCATTGACAGACCTACACACAAGAAGCCAATCACTGCTAAATGGATTTTCAAAGTTAAACGCCATGGAGACTCACAGAAGTTGAAAGCCCGTATTGTTGCTAGAGGTTTTCAACAACAAGAAGGTGTTGACTATCAGGATATTTTTGCACCAGTTGTGCGTTGGTCCACCATCCGCACTGTCATGGCACTAGCAGCCAAAAACAGTTGGCCGCTACACCAGCTTGACGTCATCACTGCCTTTCTCAACGGAAATTTACAAGAAGACGTTATCATGGAAATTCCAGATGGATTCCCTAGCGCTGGAGATCCCACCAAAGTATGTCGAATCAAACGCGCTCTCTATGGTCTTAAGCAAGCCCCAAAGGCCTGGTATGAACGCATCGATTCTTGGTTGCGATCAAAAGGCCTCAGACGAAGTAAGTTTGATCCGAATCTCTACTTTGGAACACGAAATGGCAAAAAGATTATCATCCTTCTGTATGTAGATGATCTTCTCCTCACCGGCGATGACAAAGAACGCATCAAACAACTTAAGGCAACTCTCAAACAAGCTTTTGATATGACGGATCTAGGTGCAGCAAAACTATACCTTGGCGCTGAAATTCAAAGATATCGCAGTGGTATTCTTATAACTCAAACGGAATATATTCGCAAATTACTGCATAAATTTGATCTTCACAATTGCAACCCATGCCGACTACCTATGGACCCGACTATATCACTCCACCGAAGCATGGGCACTCCAAGCATTGATCCCCTGCCTTACAGATCACTTGTAGGGAGTCTCATCTATCTCACCAACACCCGGCCTGACATTTCGTACGCTGTTAGCTGCGTTGTAAAATACATGGACGCCCCTGAAACAGCCCACCATAGTGCCGCCAAGAAGATCCTCCGGTATTTGCAAGGCACCATAGATTACGGCCTCTTCCTCCCTGCCAACAATGACAACAAGCTTCAAACATATGCTGATGTAGACTGGGGGAGGGATATGGACACAAGACGTTCTGTTTCAGGCATTTTACACAAACTTGGTCAATCTAGCATATTCTGGACTAGCAAACTGCAGCCCATTGTTTCTTTATCCTCTACTGAAGCAGAATACAGAGTATTAACTGACGCAGCAAAAGACATTTTATACTTCAGAAGACTTCTTAACGAGCTAGACATCAACACCACCGAACCAACACAGCTACAGAGTGACAATCAGTCATGCATCAAGTTAGTTCAAAACCCAGTCCTTCACTCCCGCACAAAACATATTGACATACAAGCGCATTTCATTAGAGATGCCGCACAAAATGGCGATATTCAGGTAACATACACACCTACTGAGCATCAACACGCGGACTTTCTGACCAAACCTCTACCCTACCCAAAATTTGCCTTGAATCGCCTTAGTGCAGGCGTTCTATCTCCTCAGCCTGTAGACGCACTTTAACCCACTCTGGGGTTTTCCAACCGCTGCTCCACAATGCCTTCCTAGTTTTCTTATGTCTGAAATCTGGACCTCTAGGATTCAACTTCGACGACCTATTATCCCACCACTCACTAGGGTTGCTAAAATACTGAACCCATAACTCCTCTTCATTGTCCTCTAACCCCATCTGCGGAGGAACCCTAACTGACCTCCCGGGTACAAGCTCGTCGCCATTCATCGCTGCTCCACACAGCGCCAACACCACCCAACTGTGGCACCACTTCCAGACTCCATCAACAATCCGGCGCGCAACCACGAGCAGCAACCACAACATCATCAACAAGATCTTCCCCTGCTCACATCAACACAACTCCAATGTCAAGGCTTCAATTACACCACTGCCAACAATCAGGAGTCGCCTTTCTTACCACACTCAGTCTCTCCACATACTTTTGTAACGCAAGCATCGCCTCTGACGACATTAACCGCTCTTGCGACATCGCGCTCTTCACGTGATGGACTACAGCGTCGAGGCTGAGCGCGAGGGAGGGTATTGACGTTATTCCGCCCTCAGCCTCTTCTATCTCTGTTCTAGTTAGCTTAGTTAGTCTCATTCATTCATCATCCATTCATCATTCATCCTCTGATGAATCCTGTGTATATAACCTTTGGATCATTACAGTAAAGACACTATTCACTCACCATACTGCAGGTCTGTTTAGTCTCATGGTTTCAACAGAGTCACATGGACAAGCTTCGAGGTGCCAGTTCAAAGTGCACATGCAGTGACTTATATGGCAATGAACTTACTCTTATGCGACGCTGCGACAAGCATTAATACTTTAACGACGAAGGAGGCCAAATGTGGTCGATTAGACCAGTTTTCGGGAGCCACGGGTGGTTGAACCGTTGGATTGAGCCAAATGTGGCCAAATGTGGTCAATTTGCACTTGTCCGAGCGGATGTGCACTATGCTTTCCTCCATCTAACCCATTTTTCTGATCTCCAATTGGTTGAGTCAAAAACGAACTACAATGATTTATATGAAAAAGGTGAATAGTGAAAAGTATTCCCATGTAGATTTGTCGTGTTGAAGCTATTAAATCGTTAGAAATTTGAGGGCGGCATGGTAGGTTTTGTTGTTAAAGGGTTAAACATTAGTACATGTGAGCTACACGGCTGTGTTACAACCTCCATCAGCTCCCGGGTTTCTTGGATTGGAGCCTAAGTGCGTAGATGGAGTCAGCCTAACAGATTGAAGGGAAACCTTGCATGGGCCTCTGGGTCAGGTAATTTTCTTCCCTTTTTCCACTTTTTCAATTGTTTTTTCTACTTAATTCATTTTTTTTTCACGTTGCAGTGGCGGGCACAATAAACCGGCAACGAGGGGGGATTTTGGAAACATGCCGAGGCCCCATCGAGTGGGACCTACGACAATTATGCACAATGTGGTGGCCCCTTGTAGAGGGCCATGTACGGTTGTTTTTTAATAGTAGAGTACCTGCCGCTTTGGTGCCAAGGGTTTGACATAATCCATTAGCGTCAAGGCCCATTTGGGTTGTTTTTGGTGTATTTCTAAATATTGTTCTTTGTGTGTAAGTTAGATGCATTTTTTTGTCGCAATGTGTCTGGCACTAATTCATATGGAACACGCAATTAAGCAATTATGCACTTGGCCAAGTGCACTGGTTGCTGGTAGAAAGCCGCAAGTTATTTGCTCATAACTTTTTTTAAAATCAAAATTTGGCAAAAGTTTAGTATGTTTCTTGTCAATTTGTTTTGGTTTTTGTTGTGTCATACCTTGGCATCTTCATGTTCATATCATGAATATATTTTTTACATTTGCTACCTTTTTTTAGAAAATATATGATATCTAATCTAAGTTACAAATCCTCCTACAAAATTATAATCATGTGCCGAAAGAGATTATAAATTTGTTATGAGTTATTATAGGATTTTAGAGTACTGCACTACAAATACAATGTGTAAGAGATACAAAAATATATATGCAATTTCCTAAGACAGTGTAAAGTACCTCACTGTATTTTATAATGCAAAAACATACATAATCAAGCAATTCTACACTATTGCTGAGGAATTCTAAAATCAAACATATTATATGGACCACCCAATATATAAATATATACCACCCACCGAACGATAGACACATCTCAAACTGCATTATACTAACGTACTTGTTACCTAAACTGCGTGCATACTCTACTATAGTATATAGCTCCAGGGCTCAGAGCTCATCTTCTGGCGGAACGACTCCCTCCACGTGTCCAATGGCGCTACCTACCATAGCGGACAGTTCATGATCCTGCACTGGACGATCTCCCACACCTTCGATGCCAATGGACGCACACTCAACATATCGGTAATTGCCAGGAACACCCTCCCGCATATGCCTTACCCTATCATCATTGTGGAAAAAGCCATCCTTTGGATTGAAGGACATCTCTCGCTCTAACGAGAAGGCCCCCTGAAATGCAATGATGTCTTCGGATACGCTAGATCTTGGAACGGAATCCAAACCTGGTCCGGTATCACTCTGAGTACCTCCGAACGTCTCTTGTGTCTCCGATACAGGCTCTAATTGAAGAGGCATCGAAGGCTGTGGAATCCTCCTCTGCACCGAAAAAAATTCCAATGAATCCAATTCTTCTTCCTCCATCTTCAGGCTATGACCATCAAATGTACGCCCCCCTCCTGCCCCTGCCGCCAAACCAACATCCACTACACCGGTATCTTGCATCCTCTCTGTAGGTGTTGCAGACGTCTCCCCTGAAGTATCTCCCACCGCCCGCTGCGTTGATGGAATCCTCTCACTTGGAGGAGACTAGTTCACTCGATCTTCATCGGCGTCTGAACCACTGCGAGATGAGAAATCTTCAGTGGTACCTGAACGTGGCAATCTCTCATGTAAACCACCTCCATCCTCATTGTCGTCTTCATTCTTCACTCCACCAACCGCCTCCTCGGTCTCAGGTACAATGTTGCAACCAGTACTTGTTTCAACAGTCCTGACCAACAGTTGTCCTTGGAAATCGTCGGACAACTCATTCTACAGAAATGAAACTCTGTCTGTATAATCGTCAATGATGAAAACCTTAGATCCCTGGAAATCTCCTTCAAGGATCGTTGGAATGGCCGTAGATATGTTACATGCCACTAAACCCCAGCCACGGGGCAAATATGAGCCCACTAGTCTTGCCAGCTCTGATGGAGATCTCTCAAGTGAATCAACTTCAGAGGGTTGGCGTGCCTCACTCCAGTGATCCAAGAAAACAAGAGCAAGTGGAACGTCTCCAGAAACATAGTTCGGGCTAGGAGATGTACCTACAGGGTGCTGCATACAAATCACAACATCGCCAATCGGTTGTACTACTTGCTCCAGACGCCCATTCTCTGTAAAATCGAGAGCATAGGAATTAACCGAGTTCGGATCAAATGCCTAACATCCACGTCGCATAGTACATCCCTCTGAAAGCTTCATCTTCGTGAAAAACTCTTCGTTGGCATACACGGCGGCTGGTAACAAGAAGATGACGTTCCATCATTCAATATTTGCCATCCATAATGCCAACTGTGCAAAAACTGCGGATAACTGGGCGTCTCCCCAATGACCATCTCCATGCCTCCCACCGCCACGTCGACAATCAATCACCCACAAACATGGTTTTCCCAACTCTATGTAGTCGGTGCGGAATAACCCTCTTCTACACCGAACCGGAAGAAGATTCTCTATGTCGCTCTGGCCTGGCCTCTTGACTTCCATCTGCCATTCCCAATTAGTAGTAGCCTGTCCTCCCACATCCACGGACAGTCCAATGTATCCACGCCCCCCTGCTGCAATGTTACCATAATGAAACCTGATGGAAGGGAGGATGAGGTAGCCTATGTCTTCCAGTTTAGACACCTTCCCCCGCACAGGAGCAGTCCAAGCTTTTTTGGTGGTAGCATTCAAAAGCTTCCCAAACGTATCAAGTTGTGCGTTACTCGTCGGAAAATACTTCCCTACACGGATACGAAAAAAATCCTCCATGGAATCAAGTATACTTTCCTTGTTCTCTACCATCAACCTACGGATGGAATTCATCACAGCTTCTCGTCTCTGATATCGGTCAACCACACCGGCAATCGTACGAGGATGTGGATTCTTGTCTTTTACACCGTCGAAGTAATATGCTTGACGTGGTCTTACTCCATCCTCCCCCACCGGCTTCGCTGCAGCAGACTTTGCCAACCGAAGATAATATGGATTCGAAACCCAACCTCACGGCCTCAACCAATTCTGCGTCATCTCCTTCCTTGTTGGTCGTACGTCCACATTTGGATCCAGCTCTTTCTTCCTCGCCATGTCCTTCAACTTCAGGGTTACCAATCCGACGTCCTTGGGGGTTTGAGAGCGTCCTAGGACGTCCTAAGACGAGGACGTCCTGACGTCACGTCGGACGTAGCGTCCGGGGGGGGTAAAATGCATTTACGGAAGGCCCTGGTAAGTTTTTTGGACCGTCGGATTCAACGAAGTGCAACGCGGCTAGATCGCAGCCGTCAAATTGCGCTAGGCCGTCCGATCGGTCGTTGCCGTCGGGGCTATCGGACGGCACCTCGGCCGTCCGCCTGATCGGACGGCCGCGATTTGATTGCACGAGTGCGCGATGGCCGTCTGATCAGGTCGACGGCCGCCCGACCGTCCGATTCGGGCGGACGGCCCACTGGCCGTCGGAGTGGCCGTCCGATCGGCGGACGGCCTATCGGCAGACGGCCCACCGGCCGTCGGAGTGGCCGTCCGATCGGCGGACGGCCTATCGGCGGACGGCCCACCGGCCGTCGGAGTGGCCGTCCGATTGGCCGTCCGTCGGATTGGCCGTCCGATCGGCCGTCGGAGTGGCCGTCCGATTGGCCGTCCGTCGGATTGGCCGTCCGATCGGCCGTCGGAGTGGCCGTCCGATTGGCCGTCCGTCGGATTGGCCGTCCGATCGGCGGACGGCCCGCCGTTTTTTGCACATCACACTCTTCTCTATGACCTGCTGATTCTAAGTTGGTGTGACAATCCCTCATCGGATGAAAATTGCATAAGTTATGAGCGGATGAACATTTCCGGCGGAATACTTCATCCGTTCATAAGTGCTTTGTCCTTTGTCGGATTGTCAGTTGCCACACCATTCTGGAGTTGGCATCATAATTTCCGGAGCGTAAAGCATTAAAATTATGGAATCCCATGTGAATGGCGAAGACAAATTA
>OZ020520.1:3775657-3812938 GCA_963971425.1 Bryoerythrophyllum caledonicum
ATCACACTCGCATCTCATTGCTCTCCGTTTGCTAGGCTGCGCAAAGTTTGAAGTCACGGGCGCAAGGTTCTTCGTCGACGTTGCGCAACCAGCAGCACCTTGCGCAAGGCCGTTCAATGTTCAAGAAGCACCTTCACAGGGTTTGGGTTTTTGACCTCGACTATTTTTGGGTATGGTCGGTGGAGGAGCACCAGCAGTTGGGGGTGTGCGCACGCACACCTCCAGTCTACGCGAACTCCATGGCAACGACGGCTAGGGTTTGTTTGCGGCGGCTAGGGGTTTCGTTGCGGTGGCTATGGTTAGATTGCGGCGCTAGGGTTTTGTTGTGGCAGCTAGGGTTTGGATGCGGCGGCTAGGGTTTTGTTGTGGCAACTAGGGTTCAGGTAGTGCGCTCATGTGTTATACTCAGGATTTAGTGCCATTCTACGAGTTAACTCACTTGACTTCAGTTTTGTGTGGTTTTTGAGTCAGTATTTCAGTATTACAAAAACTGCACTCTTTAGTTGTTGACTGCTATCTTGTGTAAACATTAAACCTTTGTTGATTTTGCAATTTAAATCATACTCAAGTTCATGTCCTCATTTGTGTGCTCCTATATTGGTACTGCTCACTATCGTAACTCTAACTGACCTTAATCCTCATGAATCTAACCGTGGAGTTCCCTCATCTTCAGAATTGAAACAAAGCCAGAAGCTTACCAAATTCGCCAAAATCTCCTTGATGTGCAAATGTCCTTCAATCTACACAGTACACACAAAGTTGATAGAAATTAGCGAATGAGGAAAAATGCACATGGCCTTCAGGTTTCGATTGCAAGAGAGCTCACCTTAGAAATTGGGAAGAGAAGAGACTTCTAGATTTGCATAGAAACCTTATATTCATGTTGGAACCTTGTGCCCCAAGTTTATTAGTCAAAGTTTGACTTTAGAACTTTTCACATTTTGCTTTGTTTCTCCTTATGTTTAAAATATTTACATATTATATTAATATTTTGAACTATATGTAATACGAAGATGCTTAGGAGTTTTATCACATATTTTACCAAATAAATTTTATACATGTGTTGCAGGTAAAGTGGGAAGGGTTGAAAATTTAAAAACATGTTCAACAACGACAAAATGGTGATTTAATGTTGAACGCCATCAAGCACCAGTGCGTGTACCACTAACACCTGCAACGTATTTTGAGGTAAACATTTATTTTTACACAAGTTTAAGATTGATTGTTGATTGATCTTCTGTACTATGTTGTTTGTAGAATAACCTTTATGTGGACGTACAAACCTTTTTTTTTTATTAGGGATTGTAACAAGATCCAATGGTGTTAATAATAGCAAGTAAACAACATGGTTCATTTTCTCCCCTAGGTTCAGTGGATTCCCTTTGTTTCAGTTCACTTAGATTCAAAAGATTGCATTAGACATGATGTAGATTCATTATCATCATGTCAGAAATGATATTAGTTATATTTTATACCAATGTTTAGGGATGCAAAAGAGGTGTAGCATATTTAACCCCTAAATGGTCAAGTGACAAAAATGGGCTTCTTGAAAGTTCGGTCAGGTTCCTATGGTGTCAATTTCTGACATTCCTCTATGAAAATTTTACTTTAGAAAGGCATTACCAAGACTTTAGTGGGAAAACAATTTTTACCTAAATTGGACATTTGATCAAAAAGTTTTAACGTTATGAATTTCAAATGGGGAGAGCGGGCAAGTTGGGCATGTCCAAAAAGTTTTGCTAGAACACTCTATTGAATGTGAGATTTTCAGTACTCGTAAGTAATATTATTTTCCTTCATGTTATCAAATTAATTTCTCGTATTTAGTGATAAATAACATATCAATCTAAGTCAAACATTTTCACACATTGTCACTCATTGTTGGGCAAGGTACCAAAAAAACTTCTTGTTTTCCAAATAAAACCTCGATATCTTTTCATTTTTCACTTTTTATTTTTTCCACAACAATATGTGGTGTAATCCTTCTTATTGACCATTTGGATTACCAATCTGTAACACATTATGTTCAAAAAAATTACAATGTGAATTAACAAATTTCGAACTTCCACTCCTTGCACAGTTGTTTTGAATATGCTACACCCGTTCTCTACCTCTAAAAATTGGTGTACAAGGAACTAACATCATGCTTAACAAGATGGTTGTGGATTTAAACCTTGTGTAGTGCAAAAATTTGATACCAAGTGAAGTCAAAGTCTGCTGATCCACTGCACGCAAGGAAGAATATGAACCATATGCTTGACTTCAAACACTATAATCTTTCAATCCGAATGGTCAAAGTTTATGAAATTTTGTTTATATATTACTTAATAAGTCTTAATTTGGATCCTACGGTCAATATTAGAAATGAAATCTTTTGTTTCCTTATTTGTTCATTGCACTGGAATTCAACAATTTTGAAGTGTTTTTGGTGTATCTTTTTGTCATTCTACCTTTAGGGATAAAGACTCCGTGTAAGGAGTTCATGCTCTACAAATTCTAATATTTTTCATTTCAATGGTGTTTTATCAAAAGGTCTAATATCATCATCATATTTTGAACAATAAATATGTGTTTAGATACATATCTTTTATCAGATGAATGATGCTTTAGAGGTTAACAATTGGTACATGTATTTTGAGTAATGTGCAGCCAAAATGTTCCTATTTTTTCAATAGTGATAATGGAGAGCCGCACGATTCAGACTTCTTTGATACGGCCACACATCCAAAGGGATATTATGCATTCCAATAGCTCTGTGGGGGCTCGATTAGTACGAGCAGCTCGTGCAAGGCAAATTCAACAGAGATCTGTTGGGATCATGACATTTGAATTAGAAAAGACGGTAGAATTGCTTTCTGAGAGAGGAGATGTGGTGGGCTTAGCAACCTGGGAGCATGCATTTAAAAGTGGCATGGAATTGAATGGGTCGAAGTTGTTCCCATTCGAGGTGGCGGTGCGTATCACTACGGTAGATGATGCATTGCATTGGATCGGAGAGATTGTAGGAGAACGCCTTGGCATGTGTGTGGGCTTGATCATTCGTTGGCATCGGTCTTTGCTACGTGTAGTGGCTGTAGAACCTGATATCACCGGTGTTCATGGTGACATTGGATCACAGATAGCGCCTACACAAGTGATGGCCCCAGAATTTCGTTTTCCTGAGTTCATCAACACACCAAGATCCACCGAGAGGTCTCGACGCATTAGTCATGCTTCAAATGCCATAGATGAAAATTCCCCGTTTTTTTAATCTACTTCCTAAAACGTCCGAGATTTGCCCCATGTAGATGGATTTTCTTATGTTAGACCAACACGTCGTCCCTATTCTATGCAAAATTGGAGAAAGAGAGATTTAAGAGAGCCATCATTGACAGAAGCTGCACCAGTTAAGGTATCACTTAGAAGCGTGCAAATTGCAATGGCACAAGGAGGATGCAAACGCAATTGTTTGAGGGACGTTCCAGCAAAGTATCTATTGGACATGCAATATAATGCATGGGGTAATGAGTTTTCGGTATGAAGTACCTGGATGAGGCAGATGTTGGTTTCTTTTTACACAAGGACGGAAGGAACTCGTCGAGACAAGTTTGTAACAAAGTTAGATGGGAAACAAGTTTGCAATGTTTGCTACGCTCTTGGGGTTGGATATTCACAGAGGCGCTTTAAGCAATTGAAGAAGGACTGTCTAATATACGGAAGAGTGACATCGATTCACGGAAATACCCTTTCAGATCCGATTATAGAGAGCACTAAGATGTCTGCGGCAGAGGCTTGCTTGAAATCGTTTGTCGATGAACCTGGTTGTCCTCAACCTCATCGTTGTATTCGCCGTAAGAGTGACAACGAAGTGGTGCCTCTCATTCTCATTCCTATGAATACATCCAAATTTGATGTATTCAATTACGTGAACGAGGAGGTCAAGAGAATTTGTAATGGAGAAACCATTTCTATGAGTTCGTTCCGGAGGATGTGGCGCATCAAGTATCCACATGTTCAGGTACCTCCATTCTCGAGATTCTCAAAGTGTTATCATTGTTGGGAGTATAAATGTGCCATGGAGGGAACCACCAATGCGGATGCAAGGATAAAGATAAAGGAGCTGTTTATGTTGCATCTGCGCAATCAGATGGAAGAACGTAGGCATTATTGGATATTCAAGAGGTCGTGTTATATTAGCCCTGAGTTGTACATGTACATCATAGTGGATGGCATGGACCAAAACACGACCATGGTACCGAGGATGCGTTAGACTGTGAAGAACATTGAACACCGGTTTGTGAAGACCCATCTGTGTGGTGCTCTTGTACATGGGATTGGTTTATATTGCGACGTGTGGTTTGGGGATCACTACAAATACGATAGAATCAAGTCGTGAGTACATTGTTGTACGTGATTGGAGATGTGCTGTGGAGGAGGGGCTTTTTGCTACCAACACTGCGAATTCAGGCCGACAACTGCTCGCGTAAGAACAAAAACATTTATATGTTTGCTCTATGTGCTACATTGGTGGGATTGGGGTTTTTTAAGGAGGTGGAACTATCTTTTTTTATAGTTGGCCATACACACGAAGATATTGATCAACGTTTCAGTTGTATATCAAATACGTTGAAGAGATCGGACGTGGACTCGTTGAAGGAAATGATTAGTCTTATAGAACGAGGAACATCTCCTACGAAGGCATTTGTTAGCGCCCGGCTGCTAGAGAATGTATGGGATTGGAAATTGTTTATAACTCCTCACTTACTGACAGGTCAGGATTCATTGGTGGGCATAACATTTCCGCACCACATGCGATTCTATATGGACAATCGAGAAGGGACTCGTGAGGTTCGAGTACAACACAAGCATTATTGCAAGGATCCATGGGGGCCGGAGGCAGGGACGAAAACTTTGAGGTCGTTGCCAAATAGGGATGAACGACCATCGTTTGCGGAAGTATTTGCAGCGGACGAACGGGAGTTGAAGGCGTTGGGTGACTTCATTGTATATATACAAAGGTGCATCAAAAGATTGCAGCATGAGGACAAGAATCGTGAGGCAAAAGTAGAGGCTGAAAGATTGAAACTCTATTTAGCTCAATTTCCACACAAAGATCGTAGCAATGAGCATCGTACCTTACCATTTTGGCCTTCAGAGTTCTCCAACACCGGATCTAGACGGAGCGCATCTTTGGATGTAATGGATGGTGGAAGTGAATAAAATCGCGAGGTAAATATTGTAGAGCAGGTAGTGGCCATGCTTCGAGGATACTTTGGTCCTCGTAGAGGAAGACCCTCTAATCAAGCAGTGCGTAGGGCACAACAAACAGAGCGCAACTATGTTGAGGAACGCGCCGAAGAAGGAGCAATGTTTGAAGGTAATCACGACCCATTTCCACCAATTAATCCACAATCTGATATCCGTTGTGGACAGTTTGTAGCTTTGAATGTTGATCGAGCAGAGATAGAAGGCGGTGTACCATTCTATGTGGGGAAAGTGATTGAAGAAGGAAAAAACCGATAGAGACTTAAGATTAAGGTTTGTTGGTATTGGCCCATCATCCAAAGGGAGGTTGCTGATGGACATGGGTCTTCTTCACAACGGTATGCAAATTGTATGGATTCATTCTGGGAGCCATCTGGGGAGAGCCATAATTGGGTAGAAAAAGATGCATGCATTTTTTCATGGATAGATACACTGGAAAGAACCATGTCCGGGGCCAGAGGGTGAAGAAAGCGCAATGTATTTGGAGTGCAGGTTGAAAGCAGGATTCGCATTCTTCAATCGGCAAAGGCTCACATCCTACAATATATTGCAATGCAAACCGAAGCTATCGATGACGACCGTTTGCAAGCAGCCCTAAATTCTATGGAGTAGATAGTGTGCCTTTATGAGAGTATACTAGTTGTGTATGGTAATTGATATATAGTGTATGTGTAAGAGTAGTATATTCTAAGGGTGATGTAAGACGTTATGTTATTATTCCTTTAGAGTAAAGCTGTGTTTACTATTGGTGCTAAGTCGAATTGTTGAAGCATCTATATTTAGTTTTCACCATTGTATGCATTATGTACTACGTAGAATATCTTTTAATCAACTGCCAACCCTTGCATGAAATATGTTTTTTGGTAATTACGCCTGTTTATATACTACAATCCTTCAAATCTATCTTTGAAATATTGTGAAACAATATTAAATACACATTTATCTAGTATTAACGAGGGGCCACCACAAATTAGTTGAAAATGCCAAAAAATTGCTTCCCATTTGAACAACCATGATTGTACGTAATATTGTTGCAGAAGCTCAATTTTTTTTCCTTTGGAAAACATTTTTTTTCTTTGTTTTTTTTTTTTTTTCAATTTTGCCACTTTTGTTCGCAATGGCCGCCGTTGTACCCAAGTGCACTTTTAAATGGCCAAGTGCATAATTGCTTAATTGCGTGTTATGGTTCATATGGTTCATATGGAACCATTGCGGGCACATTGGTGCAAGCATTAAAGAGCTACAATGATTTTTGTGAAGTGGGAGTCAACAATGAAATGTACCCTTTGTGTACATGTTATTGTGCATGATTTTTTACTCTTGTAAATTCTCTCAAGCCTTCTAAAGCTCATCAGTGTTGAAGGGTTAATCCCTTAAAGACCAAGCGTCCTTTTGGAGGACCAAAATCTTTCACTTTGACTACAATTATATGCCGCGTCACTTAAATCGCAAATAAAGGGTGTTGTAACCTATAAGCCTACCAATGATATATCATATAAAAAATGCTTAAAGGCAAATCCAAATTGAAACAAGGCATGGATAAACAACCATCCAATTGCCCCCCTAGGTGAGTAAAGTGCCCTCGCAACTTAGTTAGCATTGTAATTTTGAATCAATTAACTAGCAAGACTGTTGTTTTAGGGTCATTTAGGTGTTTATTTTGTGTTAGAACATCCACAAATTGTTCAAAGCTTTCTAAAAACCCCAAGATTGTCAAACATGCCTAGAAGTGCAAAAGTTATGGCATTTTGAAAATTGCACATTGAGGGTCTGTTTTCGGAAAAGCTTTCGTTGGTCATTGTTCATGTCTTTTAAGCGTTGATAACTTATCCCCTAAATTTCCAAGAGTCCCATCGAGGGACTCTAGGAGGTTCGGGGAGGTTCCTATGGTGTCATTTTATAACAATTTTCTTATATAATTTTGATGTAGATGGACATTACTAAAAGCTTTGTGTGAGTCTAATTTATTTCTAAATCCGGCATTTTATTAAAAAGTTATAGGGTTTTGAAGTTCAAATGGGGAGAGCAGTCACGTCGGGCAACTCCAAAAACTTTTGCTAGAACACTATTGAATGTGAGATTTTCTATTCTAGCTAGTAATATTATTTCCTTCATATTGTCAAAAAATCTCTTGTCTGTAGTGTAAAAAACCATATAAATCCAAGTCAAACATTTTCACACATTATCGCACATTGTCTGGCAAGGTACCAACAAAACTTCTTCTTTTCAAACTTTTTATTTTTTTTGCAAAATTATGTGGTGTGTACTTTCTTATTGACCATTAGGATTCTCATTCTAAAACATACTAAGTTCACAAAAAAATATAATGCAAATTGACAATTTTTGAACCTCCACTCCTTGCACACCCTTTTTCTACCTTTTAAAATTGGAGTACGAAGAACTGATGTCATGCTTAACACAATGAAAATGAATATAGACCTTGTATAGTGCAAAAATTTTCACACCAAGAGAAGTCAAAGTCTGCTGATCCATGAAACGCAGGGATGAAAATGGACCCTTTTCTTTACTTACAATCCGTGCGGTCAAACTTTATGAATTTTTTTATTTAAGTTACTCAATAATACTTAGTTGACATCCTACGGTTAAAACTAGAAGTAAAAGTTTTAGTTTTGTCCTTACTCATTGCACTAAAACGAGCAATTTTGAAGTGTTTTTGGTGTAAAATTCTCAAAGACATTTAGGGGTTAATAGATAATATACTCACAAAATTATATCAACTTGGACCGCGTGGATTGAAAGATTAATATGGAGTTCGAAGTAGAAAATATGGTGTTTGGAGTTACCCGACATGCCTCCACTCAACAATTATTTCTTTAAGATGGCATAACTTTTATCCTATGAGATCGATCAGAATAAAAATTACACTCGTACATACCTCTTGACTTCTTGCATCTCTGTTCAAAATTTCAAGAATTGCAAACATAAATTGCAACCATGGGAACGTGCCCGAGATTTGCAAAAGCCCACCTCGAGGCTTTTTTCATTTAGAGGTTAATCGTCAACTTGTTCACAAAATAGCGTAGTGGGGTAATTACAACGTCATAGAATCTGTGAGTATGCGACTTGAGAGGAAAAATACCGTGTAACGATCACTCTTCGTCAGCTTCTGTGTCGACCGGTACGGGTCTGTCAAGATAACTCGGCAGGAAAGGCTCACAAGTGCAAATGATCGTCAAACACACTATGAAAGCCAGACTGAAGAAGACCAGCTGGTTGCCTGCATGGTAGATTATCGCCGTTAATACTTTCTCCCACAGAAATAACCATGGTTGAGCAATCAACATTCCTTAATAGAGAAGAAAAGGAACAGGTAATAAACTTGGCATGCCGATGAGTTTGTTATCTTAGTATGAATTTGCACCTGGAAGGATTTCAGTCTGCTGGCGCTGCGCCCACGCAAAACTGTCAAGAATCATCCAAAAAGAATATTTAGCATGAACCTCTATCATCAGATGAAGTGTGAGGTTTCGAATTTAGCAATAATATAACTTGTGCTGTTGTAATGACTCGTTGATGATATAACATGCATCTTCAATCATGTTTCTCGCAATCCAGTCATATCAGTGCGAAATTGCAGAAACAGCAACAGCAGTCAGATATGAGCGGTCCTTTTAAGGGAAAATTTCGAACATTCAGACGGTATGCCAGATCTTTCGAAGATATCTAGCCGAATGAAACATCCATTTCAACAAAAAGATCTGCATGATAACCACCAGAATGAGGTGGCGGAGATGAACCTACATGCTGCCACCCCCAGCTGGCCCAACAGCTTTAAACAGGGACACCAAGCTCATGGCAAGTCCATTTGCTGCTCCCCTTTGGTCTTGTGTCTGCAAATCAATCTTTGTTATGAGCAACTATGCAGCAGAGTTCTCCGAGATGTGCAATTCGCACTTCACTCATCCATGGAAGTGAGTGCATGAATACCTCAGCAAGCAATCAGAATCATCTGTTTTGAAAACTTACCACTGCTTTGTTCACCAATATGAAAATGGACGTACAAATCGCAGTCTGCATTTCAGAACATAGACAAGACGCTCAGGATTTCGATGTAATCTTTAAGACTAACAGGAGAAAGTCATCCGAAAAACATGCTTAGTTTTGAGCTCAAAGATAGCCCACACTGAGTTCCAAGGATCACTTGTCATTTACCTGTACTAAGAGAATTGATAAGGTAAGGGCATGTTTCGATGTTCCAAAATTCATGCTCAGTAACCATTTCAATTTTATATTTCAGTTTAAGAATATCAGCTGGGAGAAATATTGAGAACCGAAGTATGAGAATCTCACCCCAAAAATGGTCTTGAGAACAGACACGATATTAAGAACCCACCAGAGCGTCGTTCCGTGCAGCGTTGTCATGAATGGATAAGCAGCCATGAGTAAAAGTGTAAGAACCTGACATACATCACGAGGTGTTCATCAAATCAACACAGTAATTTATGACATACGAAAAGCACAGAAACCAGTTTCAGGTTTTTCAATGTTTCATTTACCATCACGAACAAAAAATGTTCACGACAAGTTGAATTGTTACACCAAACAACGTACCTCAGATATTTGGCATAAACGTACTGCTCCCAGCGCATTAACCAAGGCGGCAAACATAAAGAGCTGAAACGCCAACATAGTAAATCCTGAATTTCATTGGCCAGTTCAACATCATTAAAACCGACCCGTGATTAACATTCTAATTAATCGGAGTAAGAGCACTAACTTTCATACTTCAAGAAAGTACTGAGCTATCTCCAAGAGTTCTAGCAACAACTCTGCTTCAATTTTCTCGAATTAAAAACAACGTACCTGAAACCGCAAGTATCTGACCGACATCGGTTGTACTCAACCCCAGACCTCCATTTGAAGTAGGACTGACACACCATAAAGGAAAAATCTGCACAGTCGCAGTTCACACTGCTTGAGACCTAGATTATACTACCACTATTACTCTCAGAGATTGACAGAAAGAGTGTCACTCGCATTTAGAGCTACTGTTTAACTCGCATTTTAGTTACCGGAAAAGCAAAACGCACACTGGAAAAAGGAAAATCTATGTTTCTTAGGTGTGTTACTTGACATCCTTCAACTCAGCTTGTGAGAATAAGACAAGATTTAATGAGGAGAAAGGATCAAACCTCACTGTACGCCATATCATGTAAGGACCATAAGCAATAAACAAAGATAGAAGCCATGAGGGGATGATTCGTAAGCAGTGACTTATTTTTCTTCGCAGCACGATTCGGCTTTCGCTCCGAGGATGCCAAAAGTTTGTTCTCCTCTAGAACGTTTGTTGAGTGCACTTGATATTCTGGACCACAATACCTTTCCCTCAGAAAATATTAAGATTTCAATGAAGCTAGAGATGAACAGTTGATCTTCTATTTTGCCTACTATGGCACAGAAATTAGATGTGTCACCTTGGGTATCCTTAGCCGTCTCCACCCCCGATAAGATTTTGTAATCATCATTAGCATCCGCACGTCCCTCGTTATCACGTCGGCTTCGCGGTGAGCTACTCCGAGATGGAACCCGATCAAAATTTTGTGATCGTCTTCTTTCTGAATGCTGAAGGTCATCGTCGGGTATGCTTCCGAATGGAGAGATCAGAGCCGGACTCTCGATCCCCTCACAAACAGAGTACTTTCTGCTCCCAGATCGCGACATACTACCAGGGATTGGAAGTGACATTAAAGTTTCGTCTTTCACTACTTCTACCTTCTCCACCTCTTCAGTGTCATGTTTGTGCAATGTCTCCTGAAATCATGTAATTCCTCAACGTGAAGACATTGAAAACGTAAAACTCTCCATAGACACAGTAATCCCGTTATGAGGCAATCGGCCAGATTGTGAAGCAAAGACAAAACCTGGTACTCTATACTTTCAAGATTGAAAAGGGTCTGAGACATTACTATTTTACAAATTTATTTGTAATGCACCAGATAAATGATCATCCACTGCCTCATACAACTTTCAAATTACGATACAGAGATAGTACCAACTTACAGGAAGATAAAATGTGACGTAAAGAGTTGGAAATGCGAAAGCAACGACGACAAGGGACGGCAAAAGGTACGGAAATCTATCGCCACACCAAAAAGAAACCAGAAACATCTGTGTTAAAAAGTGCTTGCTAAGGATCACAATAAAGTTTCATGAATAGGACACCGAGTAAAATGACAAAGGTAGGAAAACCAGTACACTTCAAATCACCAAAACTAAAACTAATCTAGATTGAATACCAAAGAAAAGGAGGACAGCAAAAGAATGGCTTACTGATCAAACAGCGAACCAGGTGGGAACACGTTCGGATACTTTACTGCAGGCTGTTAATCACATATACACACGATTAGAAAACTATGTTTGCAAATATGGAGATCAGCAAAAAAAATCATAGCAAACCCAGTCTGAGGCGGAAAATTTTTCTAAATTTTTGGTTTCTTCTGTGAATTGATGATTCTGTTCATATTCATGACTTCGAGCATTACCTGGGAGAAGTAGCCACCCATAGCCGGTCCAATTATCAATCCGAGACCCCAAACAGTGCCCACCTAAGAGGTACAGAGCCAACACACGGCTGAAGGCAATAATAAACATTATGCTCTGAGGATACTAACATATAACTGAGCAAAGCGGATTCTCCAATCGGTAGCGGAGAACAAAATTCATGAAATGATACCGAAGTGAGGAGAAATTCTTACAATAGAAACACTTATGGCTTGGTGCCTTTCGTTGCAAATTTCTGCTGCATATGCCTGTCAAGGTATTCCGAAAGATTAGTTCCTACATGAAAGACCATAGGGACCGGTTCCCACATATATGTCAAATCCAGCTCTTAGAATGTAAAAAACTCACCTTTAAGTACAATTACATCAACCATACTGCAGAAGTCATCCTCACCTTAACAGTTCCAAGTACACCATTGAAACTACCGAGCAAAAATCTCGAAAATACTGACATCCAGAAGGTCGTGCTCGCTCCAAACAATGTGTGAAATACTATGCTGCCATCACAAAATTTACAAGCAAGTTGAAGTTGATCTTCACCATCTCCACTTCTCAAAGTCTGAATATCTGTTTGACATTGCGAAACACACAGGGACTCTTTTTTTTTGAAAGGATAAAAAACCTCAAACGCTTTGCAAATTAACAGTAATAATATGAAAACGAGAGTAACAGAGAGGTTACGAAACGAACACAGAAATGACGCCAATAATCATAACAGGTACCCGCCCATATTTGTCCGCCGCCATGCCCCAATGAACAGATGTTAGGAACCGCCCAATCATAAATGCCGATCCTGAAAAAGTGAGGATAAATGCAAAAGCAAATTAAGCTCCAATGCTAATTATCAATTATAGGAGAACAATTTAGGTTTTTCCTCTGTAAAAAGTGCTCTCTTGAATTCATTTCTGAAATTTTAAATAAATAAATAAACAATTCCTACTTGAAACCAGGTACAAGAAGCTGATGGGAACCTGGGCTGCTGCATCCTCATAGTTACTGTCAAACCTTTAGAAAATCTCTAATAAGCTCACCTATATATCCAGCATAGAATCCAATATCCTTTTCAGATTTCGCCACATTGAAATCTCGTACCTGCAATTTAAGAACATCTAAATCAGCCATAACTTATTACAAGCATACAACAGCTCGTAAAACATCTGGAGCCTAGTCCCCTGCACATTCTGCATGATCTCTCTGAGGGTAATTTCCCATGGAAGTCGATTAACGACATAAGCTCCGGAGTCTTTGTCTAGCTGGGACAGAAATCAAGGCAGGTACTATCAAGCTACAACCAATATGAGTCCTGGGCCGCTAGAGTTGTTTTCACACACAAAATCCCCCTTCCTCGTGCTCCTAAGTCCCCAGTTGCGTAAGTCCATCTAGTTAACGGTGGGCTGGTACTATATCAACCTATGCGATTACTAACCAGTAACCGTAGTGGCACACTAATTCACGAATGGATCGAGAGGAGACATAGCTCACCATAAAATATAAAAATGGATAGAGTGACGAAATTGGCAAAACTGCAAAATGGCCAGGATAGACACATCGTTAACACGTCCATAGCCATCTCAGTTCTTGAGTTTGCCTTATCTAGCACAGAACACTGTATAGCACCTGTTGCGCACTGTCGTTCCAACTCACGCTCAATAGTGCACCAAATGACGAGAGAATGATAAAAGATGAAAACAGAAACCAAAACTATTCCACTCCTCAATTTATGGCAACTTTCACAAACTGTTCAACAAAAACTTGCAAACTCCGTGAAAGGGATATACTATCTTCCTTCAAGCCGCTCTCTCCATCAAAAAGAAACAACCTGTGCGAACACTGAAAATTCAGCTGCCGCGTACCGTTCACGAGCGTGAGCGCCGCCAAGGTTGACAACTCCCGCAACGGAGTTCTGGCATCCGCGTCCTGCAAGTAGCTATTCTTACAACCAGGACAATTCGGATACTCTAACGCCCGCGTCTCCTTCTCCTCCTTCAGCAGCGGTTGCTCCACGTCCACCGCCATACCGCTCATTCTCCAACAACCAAAAACACTCTTCTCTACCTCCTTCCACAAAACTACATTCAACTCCTGCTCTCTTCTCTCTCACAAGCAACGGAAAGAAACGAAAAAGAAAACGGCGACCGGTATTCCAATGCTGTTCTCCTCACTCAGCTGCTCTCCTCCAAATCCTTCCAACGAATTACAACGAACTCTCGCTCTCCTCTCCTCTCTCTCCTCCACGAAAGGAAAACAACGGCGGTGCGATTCCAGCTCTCCCGATCGACAGGCGCTCTCCTCCATACAATGTAATTGCCGAACTCCAGCTCGTTTCTCTCCTCTCTAATCCGCACGCATTAACAAACGAAGCAAACAACAGCGAGCCGTTCTCCTCCAAATCCTCAAAAAAGAGCTCCGGTGTTCCTCAATGTTCACAAGACAGAATTTCACCCGAGCATACAGCCGCAGACGCTACTTGCTCCCTCCTCCCTTCTCTGATCACACAACAAAAACTGCAAAAAGCTCGACTCTCTCTTCTCTCGAAACCTCTGCCTCGCCCAAGCGAAACAGCAGAGATTGAAGCGTCCAGGCGGCGGAGCACCTCATCAGAATGCTACCTTCACGTCTGCGAAGACATCACCGTCTTCCCGTTTCCTGGACTGTAGGCAAGGAACATGTGCGCCTTCGTTAACCTTAGGACGAGAATTCTAGACGAGAAGTCCAGCCGAGAATTCCAGATCAGAATTCCAGACGAGAATTGCAGACGAGAATCCCAGACGAGAATGCCAGACAAAAGTTCCAGACGAGAATTCCAGACGAGACGAGAAGTCGTGGTTGCCGAGACGAGCATTCAATGAGGGATCTATTATCTATGTACTTTTTCCAGAGTGTCGACCATTCGTAGATAAAGGAAGTGTGAGGTGGTTATTGAGCGCTTTTGGAACGTCTTCCGAGATGGATAGTGCCTTGTTTTGGATACGGTGACGGGTTTAGGGAATTGGGTGGTTGAATGGGTTTTCGGAGCTTGGTTTTCAGACAAACATCTTGGTGGAGTATGATCTGCCTTCCTTGAACTGTATTCTCATTCAAACTTGCATCCTCTTGGATCAGAAAGGAAAGCATGGCACTTGACTTTGACAGTCTCTGAGAGCAGTATACAGTCAGACCTCGATAAGTGTTAGGGGTTGGGAGCATACTTTTAGTTAACACTTAGACACTAGTAACACATAACACTTATAGAGGGTGATGCCAATGATTTGTAACACTTATAAAAAATAGCACTTAGAAGAATTAAAAAGGTAAATACATAACATTTACAGAAAAAATGGATGAAATTACAAAATATTGATTCATTATTCATCTAAGTCCATCGAAAGAATGAATCAATAGTACTTTGGCGAGTTTCTGCTACACGCCAAGATTCTACTTCCTTTTCTAGTGCTGCAATATTCCTAATAGATAACATGGTGTCATTGGGTCTTTCGCTCTAAAAACTTCTTCAAAGCTGGAAAGCACTACCTACATCTTCAAAGCCTACAACTTCTTCTACTATATCGTGAGGAGTAGCTTCATCAGGATCACTATCTTTGTGTTCACTACCTTCTTGTTGAGATGGAAGCATTTCAATAATTTCTTCATCAGTGGGTTGATAAGGGTTATTCAAATCAAACTCGAGCTCATCATTTAAATACTCTTGAACATTCATGTTAGAGGTCTCAGTCTCAAAGGATATCAAACTTAGTTGTTCCAATACAACAGCAACCTCCTCTACCTCTTTCTTTTGTTGCTCTTGAAGGACTTCATTTTCTACAAGAACTGAAAGAATTCTTGTGTGTCTCCAACAATTTTGAATAGTTGTTGGAGTCACTCCGTTACGCCAAGCCTTCTCAAGCATGGTCAGAGCTTGGTACACATCAACTGCAAAACTCTTGCCAATTGAAATACAATCTATTTGATGTTGAATTAATAACTTCTTGTATTGACCTTTGAATGATGCAATGATCCCTGCATCCATAGGCTGGAAACGACTAGTTGTATTTGGAGGCAAAAACTCTAATCGTGTCACCCTCAATCTTGAACCAACATTAGGCTTCAAAGATAAGTGTACTTTTAAGTTTATAAACCCTAAACCTGTAGTAGTTTATGAACTTAAAAACACATTTACCTATCAGTTTGTTTCTAGAATAAACATCTAGAGTCACTTTGCAACTAGAAACTATTACTTTACCTCAAAATGATCTCCCCCAAGCGATGGCTCTTTCGAAAAGCCTTTTTTGGAATCTTATCACTTATCGAGGTAAAATTAACCAAGTCAGGAGCGCGACATTGCATAACACTTAACACATAACACTTACTAGTCTTAATTTGAAGGGAGCGGAAATCTCCATAACACATATAGAGTTTTAACACTTACCAAGGTAACACTTATCAAGGTCTGACTGTAGTACCACCACAAACTCAGACATAATGCTCCAAAATTGGGCAGGCTTTACGGCCACAATCTTTTCGTGGTCATTGATTCAAATGACTAATGATTGAGGTCGAGTGGAAAGCAAGAAAATGCAAGTCATAACTTTTTACAGAAGCAAGATTCCTGTGTTCGAACACAAGAATCTTGCTTCTAGAACCGGTGACATCATTCCATGGGGATTGACTCGGCCCGGGATGTAAGCCCTCTTTGCCACAGACTACCGCCCGCAGACGCCACATCCGCCGCCAGTAGCCGCGGCCCCATTCCTCGTTCTCTCTGTTCCCCAGTTTTTTGTTCCGTGTTCTCCTGGCACGTTCCCGAAGCTGGAGTTCCTACACTCGTTCCCGCAATTTCGTTCCCAGTGGCCTTATATTTCCACCATTTCTTTCCACCATTTTGCCCTTTTTTGGGTGTAGTGCATTTACATTCTCTAGGATAGTTTTTATATCCATTTACATTTTCTACAACAATTTGGATTTGTGTGTTTTCACATTTTCTACAATAATTGTATTGCCACATGACATTTCATATTGTTGTATCATTTTTTATATTAGGTGAAACTTAGCGATCTTAGAATTTGAAAATCAATAGTTGTGATGTTTCCACTCCAAATCTACAATGTAGGTCTAACCAATGATGTGTACCCATTTGAAATAGGATGTAGTCTTCAAGGGTACATTACACATCTACGCACTTGACAATCTCCTTTTCTTTCATGTGCACAAAGGGAGGAATGGAGCATAAGGAGCACTTGGAAGATAGAAAAGGTTTTTTTAAAAAATGCTTTTATATATTCCTGTGGTCTTCAAATTCTAGTTTTTTGGTAATTTACAAGAAATACTTATCAACTACATTTTTAATGCATAACGTATTGACTAGCAATGACATTTTAGTTTTGTCATTGATGGGTTTTGCCTTCACGAATAAGAGTCGAACTAATAATTATTTCACAATTTCTGTATCCGTGATTGGAATTGCTTGAGAAGGTGTTATTTCCTCAAATATGTAAGGCCGAGGGCCTAACATGTAGGTCGAAAATGGTTTTTGATAGGTATAGATTGTGAGGTATAAGGATACGAACATAGGCTTTAAAATGGACAACATGGTTGCTAATGGGCATTGCCACAATGATATAAAAAGTAATACTTTTCAAATGTAGAAAAAATTATATGTGATGGATATTGATTTTATGATACAATGATACAAACCTAGACTTTTGTAGATCAAAAAAGATAGGTTGACAACTATTCACTTGTTTATAAGTGACTTTTTCATTACTAAGTGTCGAGTATAGGTACTCTGTTTGTGGATAGTGGTAGGACAATGTCTTTTTTTCTCTAAAAGTCTCATATTCTAGTGTATATTGCCAATATGAGTTTTGTCATGTCGTGTTGTGTCATTTGAAGGCAGCTAGTGGCTTTGTGAAAATAGACTATTTGTGGAGATGTTCCCTTTGATCTCCGTTATTATTCAAGATTCTTTGTTTGGTTTCTAAGGTATTTCTTCATTTACTTGTATATTTTAGAAATGCTTGCATGTTGTGTCAGATAGACTTAGAAAATGCTCAAAACTACATGCATATATTGGAACAATATTCTACTACTTGCACATACCGTAGGTGAACCTCTAGTTCGTCGTTTATTAATTAGAAAATGCTTGCCAAATTAAGTGGGAAAATATTGAATGAAATTGCCAAAACTAGAGAAATTATATATTTACAGATTTTGTCACAATGAACACATCAAAGGGGAGTGGGGCTTGGAAAAGCCTCCATTTGAGGTTGTGCATGCATGGAGTCTTTGGTTTAGAACCCCAAGGTCTTGGATTCAAGCCCCACGGTCATCAAATGTGCCAAATATAGTAATATATGATTTCTTGCCAAAAATAAAATTATTTTTATTTTGGATGCCAAATGGCCTTTTCTAACTTTAATTAATTATTCGGCATGGAGGTGCCAAACTAGAGGTTCACCTAGGGTGCATTATGTAATCTATATGGTATAGAAGAGAGTAATTTCTATAAGTACGTTTGATTTGTTGTTCTTATTCTTAACACTTATATTTCCTCAGTTCTCTTCCTTTCAAATACATTCTCTTCCATTTTCATTGCATGTAAGATAATTAAAATATGTCTACTTTTCATTAGCATTTGGATCTTTTCGTTGCAGCCACTTTGGAGCATAAATTTTTTTACAAGTGAGGAGTGCTAATTTTGTCGAATAACTTGATGATTTATCAAGACCCTATCGAACAGATATCATTTGCATCTTGGACACACATATGTGGATACTAAGTTATACCAATGATGCAATGCCAATTGTACAGCTTTTGTTTACATCATACAATCCTGCCACAATCCCCCCACACTACACTAAACACTGAATATAATGTGGATTCATTATTGATGTGGATCATCCATTATTGATGTGGATCATCCACACTATTTTCCATCAAAACATGTGCATGTCAAGTTCTGGTTGGGTATTTGTTCTCAAGCAAGTGTGTGTCAGTCAACAATTGCATGTAAATTTTCAATTAGTGTAGGAAATTTCAAATAGTCTAGTCTACACTATATTCAGGGAACGGTGTAGCTAAGGTAAGCCCCCGAAACCAACCAAATACGTGCTTGTATGTATGTTTCCCAACTTACGTTTAAGGGTTAAATGTTAGTTGGGAACCAAATATACAAGCACATATTTTCCTCTGTAGAATATCAAAAAATGTATTAACCCCTAAAGGACCGTGACATTTCACACCAAGAAACGCTTCAAAATTGTTGGATTCTAGTGCAATGAATAAAGAAGGAGACAAAAAAAATTTGAGTTTTGACCTGAGGATCTCAATTAAGACTTACTAAATAACATACTTACAAAATACATAAACTTTGACCGCATGAATTGAAAGATTATAGTGTTTGAAGTCGAGAAAATGGTTCATTTTCTTCCTTGCGTTGAGTGGATCAAGAGGCTTTTACTTCATTCAGTGTCAATTTTTTCACTAGACAAGATCTAAATCCATTACCATTGTGGTGAGCATGGTGTAAGTTCCTTATACACCAATTTTTAGACAAGGAGAAGGGGTTTCGTATATTCAAAACAATTGTGGAGGTTTAAAAAGTGTCAATTCCCGTTTTAAAATTTTTGGGAGCAAAATATGTTTTAGAATGATAATTTGAACGGTCAATAAGAAGGTTTACACGACATCTGTAATGGAAAAAATAATTTTTGAAATGTTTATTAAGAATAGACATTTAAATTTTTGTGCATGAATATATGTATTATACAATATACACTTGTCCATGTGAAATGCGACATGCAACATACAATTATTTTTGCAAAATACAACATACAACATGCAACCTAGATTTGCCCAATGTGTGAAATGCAACATACAATATATTAATTGCAGGGTTACCAATCCAACGTCCTTGAGGTCTGGGAGCGTCCTAAGACGTTTTCCGGACGAGAATGTCCGAACGTCTCGTCGGACACATCGTCCGGGGGGTAAAAACCATTTACGCAAGGCTATGGTAAGTTTTCTGAACCGTTGGATTCGTTGAAGCTCCACATGGCCGCATCGCAGCCGCCAAATACCGATTGGCCGTCCAATCGGTCGTTGTCGTCTGAGCGATCGGACAGCCGCCCGGCCGTCTCTCCGATCGGACGGCCGGCAGACCGACTTGACAGCCGCTATCCGATCGCGCGGGCGTGGGACGGCTGTCCGATCAGTTGAATGACCCGCCCGCCATCCGATCGGGTGGCCGTCCGATCGAGCGGACGGCCTACTCAGTGGCCGATAGGCGTATGGTCAGCCTCATGGCCGTTCGCTCTCTTTCTCTCCTCACCTTTTTTCTCCCTTCTATATTTTAGAGTGGATGCAGAGTGGCCTTGGCTGGACAAAATCCATCCATTGGCTCCTCATCTTTTGGAGAAAAGAAGTGATGTTATTTAGGGGAGAAGCTTTTCAATTTTTCACAAGTTTTTAAAAAATCTTTGAGGAATTTCCAACCGTTTTTTAAGCACTTTTTTTTAAAACTTTGAGGAATATCTTGACCAAACTTGAAGAAGTTTTTCTAAAAACTTCTAGCAAGTGTACCAACAATCTTGAACTTGTTCTTTTAAGAACTTCCAGTGATTCTATCAAGATGCCGAAGGACAAGAAGCAGCAGAAGGTCGCAGAGGGTGCTACGCCGAAGTTGCATGATGTACATGACATTCCATCAGAGAGTTGCAAGAAATTTCTCATTGAATTTATTGTAAAATTCTATGAGGATAATACTCTTCGGGCTTTGGAGAGCAAGTATGTCCGGTACCCTGACGAGGGCCCGGATAAGTTTAAGATGGAGATGAGACAACGGATGATGGATCTTTTTCATGCTCTACAATGGTATGCGGAGACTGGGAAGAAGGGTTATTTGAAGTTTTTGGATGCCAGAGTGCACGGTGCACTATGGAATGCCAAAAACTTGTTGGCAAAATTTGGAAGACAACATCGCGCAAATGATGAAGCGACGTGTTGTTGAAAGCTGATTTGTTTGTTGTTGAGATGCAGCCATTTGCCAGAAATAGGAACCGGCGTGGGTCCGTGGGGTGGTGGAGCTCGGAAGAAGGAAGACATGAGGACCACGTACAGATGGCCCATTTGATTGCCATTCCACCGACGGCGAGGGTCATTATCGTTGACAATGTGTCACAAAAAGGTGGATATGCCACCATTTGCAAAGTTTGTATTGAAGGAGCTCCTGGCATTGAAGCATTTTGGGAGTTTGCCGCTAAATTGTCCAACCAATGGCAAGAGAGGCTGGACTTGGCAAAAGTGGCCCTAAACCCTAAACCTAAATGAGCCAATGGCAGTGAAGATTCCACATCCGGGTGTCATTCGATTTGTGGCCATTCATGCCAATAAATACGAAGGCTATGCCTATTGGTGGAATGGAGAGACTTTGTGAGAGATGTTGAACCGTGATCACGAATACGGTGATAATGTATTCATATATCTCCACTACGGGAATTTCCTGGACGATGAGGTTATTCGAGCTCATCACCTAGTTCGTTTTCGTAGGTACGGACCAAGCTCGCATGTGCATTGTTGCGCATAATGAATGAAGTACAAAAGAACAACAATCTTCACAATGACTTGTCTCCGGACAATATCCTCCTCAATTTCCCACTCGATGAGTCGTGGGTGTACATTGGAGTATGCAATTGGGGCATGACGACGAATGCAACCAAACCAATGCAATCACTCTATACATTCACTAATGCTAAACAAATCGCCGTGACTATGCGGAGGCGGGTGGATCCTAGAGTTGTGTACTTGCATAAACAAGATGCGGATGTTCAGATCATTCCCAAGTTATCAAGGACTTCGGAGGAGTATGCCACGGCCTAGATAGCGCAACGAATCAACGGCAAGACCATGTCCAAGGACTACGAGAGGTTACAACGGGATTCTCAAACTTCCGTGGTATTCACAAATGGGGAATTTGCGAGTACATTTCACTTGTACATGGACAAAGTGTACAACGAAGGCAAAGAGGGCGGTGGCGGGCTTTCTCATATCATCACACGCTTTAACGACACATACAATTGGCCCACGCCACATGAGCATTTTCAGACCACGTATTAGTAATACCACGGACAACTTTTGATTACTTCCGGCATTAGTTGATTGTATAGAATAGCATGCATGTTTCAAAATGACTACAGTTGTAGTCCTAGATTTCAATTATTTGTTTGAAATTTCGACTCGATAAATTAAAAAACTCTTTTTCATATACTTGTGCAAGGAAATACATTTCTTTTATTCAATGATATTCCTTTATACATGGATTTGCTTGTGTGATGACTCCGGCATTTGAGCTTATCAATATGCCGTATTTCATAATTATAACTTCTATTGATTTTAGGAATCCTCGTCATAGTAGATTGTACTAATTTACTTGAAAATATCAATACATAATTCATGTCTTCAATGAAAGATCTAATTCCAAGAAAAATAAAAAAAAATTACATGTTTTTTGGTGGGGTAAAGAAAACCACTAATAATTTTCACAAAATCACAAATGGGTGTGGGTTTTATTTTACTATGCCATATAAGTACTTCTATTAACTGTTGGGATTATCATTTCATAACAAATTAGGTTCACCAAAAAAAATATATGTATATATATATATTGTGATAGTATTTGAACCCCTATCCTTTCCACAATGTTTTTGAATATTTTGTATCCAATTGAAAGATATCAACCTTTGAAGTGACACATGAACTCTTTTCGATATGTGATCCCTACACATTCCCAATATGATCCTATTGTGTTCATACATGTCTTCTACTAGGATACCTTGGACAAAGGTTCCATAAAACTCCTAAATAAACATCATAAAAATTATGACTATGGACACAACCTCAAAATTATATCTTAAATTTTCCATAATATCAAAAAATGGGCAAGCTACCTAAATAATGAAATATTAAAGTTTTCTTACAACAATTCCACAAATATGGACTCACAAGTACACCTTTTTAGATTCCATAGATTATGCTATTATATGGCAAATGCTCGTAGACCAATTTTTTTAATTTGGGAGTAGAAAGTTATCCAACTATAATATGTCCCATTTGTAGCACCATAGGATCATTAACATGGATACACGTTTTACTTAAATGTCAACAACACCATATACACTCTTTAATTGTCAAAAGATAGAACAAAGCAATCTAGGAAATAAAAAGCAAGTTATAGTGTCCTCAACCGAATCTTGCTACTTCATCCTCATGTACGTTGGTACCTTCAACAATAACCCACAAAAGAACACAATCCCCTCATGGTTATTACCATACACATGTGGTTCCCAAAAATGCCATTGTAATGCTTGACATACTATGCATTTGTGGTTTATCATCCAAAGAACTCCCACCCACCATTTGCGGACAGTTTGTCATCCGCCAACAATTTCTTGTTTTATCAACCATGGACTGTTTTTTTATCCAAGGACGGTACACAACATCCGCGGACTATTTTTTCATCCACTTACTGATTTTTCATCCATAAACTTTTTTTTCCATTGTCGGACTGTTTTTTCATCCAGAGGCTATTTTTTCATCCACAGTGGATGAAACTGTAAATTGGGACGAATCTATTAACTGTGAGTTAATATCTTCCAAAACAATCATTATTTTTGAATTCCGACTTCGAATTTGGGCTCCCTAGGGGGGTTTTTATCTAGTAGGAAGAAAACAAGCTTGCGTTGAAGGTTTTTCAAAAACCACATTTGTCTGAGTGTTTATACATTTTTTTAAAGAAAAGTTCTATGCCTAACTTTGCAGATACATTGCTAGGGCATTCTTATTCGGTTTTCAATATCCATAACAATATGAATCAAAGAAGTGTATACAATGATTTATACAAACATGGATACATTAAAATGCATAGGCATCCAAATATGAATTACAAAAATGCTTATAGAATGTTTTGGTTGCATTCATTATATTGTAAAATGTTTCAATTGAGACAATGACATGAATGATGATGATAGGCACCTAAAGAATATAGTTGGATGGAAGGAATATTTGCCGAAGCATGCATGAATTCAAACATGTAGAGTTTGGAGCACACTCTTAGCTTTTCCATCCACCTGATTCACCTGTAATTAAGTATAGGAATTTATATGACAATGTCATGTAACTTTTGAACCATAGGTCGGACTTTTACGAAACTTAAGTCCATGCGAAGCTAATAAAAACTTTCCAATTCAATAAAAATTTCAAAAAATAATGCCTAGAATTGAGGACATGGTACACAACCCAAACTCAAAATGTCCTACTAGGGAACTCTTGGGCATTTTAAGGTTAAAGTAGAGCTTTGGTTTTTTCCCCCTTTTTTCTTATTGCACAAAGTAAACGTACATTCTTTGTGTTTTAACTTTTCCCTATAACAACTTGCCAAACTCACATTCATAGCAAATACTCTAAACATACATCGCCTATACACAAAAATGGCCTCACCACCAACTGTACAAACCACCGCAAACCAAAGCAAAAGATGGTCAAAACTAAACTACATCAATAACACATTAGATTACCTTGTAATACCTCCACCCCTCCCTAACTACCAAACCCCAACCCTACCAAAATTTAACCCGGCATATAGCTACTATATCGATAGCTCCTTCAAACCACCAGAAAAAATTAGCCCGGGAAACTGGCGCAAAGAAAAAGCTGGCTATGGCATATATAATCCTATCAAAAAAATTAAGTTAGCCAGAAGACTCCATAGACTACAAAATATCCTTAGAGCAGAACTTATGGCCATACACAAAACACTACAAATCATCACAACAAAATACAACAATGAACCCGCACACATATTCAATGACTGTATCAATGCACTTTATCTACTAAACGTCCAGGTTACACATCCTATCCTCCACAATAGCCACCCCAACCAAACTATTTTAATGTCGATGGTCCACATGTTACAAAACCGAACACAGATAATAACCCTTCACAAAGTTAGAGCCCATACCAATATCGATGGAAACGAACAAGCAAATAAACTTGCAAAAGACGGCCGCAAAAAATCGCATAAAAATGCTAAAGACTCATACGAACATATACATGCTACCCCATAATACTTCCAAAAAGAAGATTGGCCTTCTAAAGAAGATACCCTCGATTAAGGCCTGGTTAGATTCTTGAATAAATATCTCAAGAAACAAGACCTCTATAACAACCTTGACACAATTGCAGAAAACTTCCCTAGTATAGAAAAATAGACTGGCAACAACAAATAGACAATGAACTCTCTACAAATTTTTGGAAAAATCCCATCATCTCTGACTCTCAAATAACATACCTCATCAAATTCCGTACCAGTCGATATATGGGAAACGCCCGAAAACAACTCTTCTTTGGAATAGAAAGATTCCCATCTATAACATGCCCCATATGGGAAATTCAAAAACTAATTACCTCCCATAACAAACCACGATGCTATATCCTCATGAATGACGGCACCTTTAATAACAACCTACAAGAAAATATGGTCCCCCCCTAGCTATTCCCCTGTACATGCACAAATCAGCGCTGTCACTGTAACGCTAGACTCAAACCAGACATACTTTGCGTTCGAGGCCTACCATACAATGACCCCGCACCCGACCACATTAACCAAGACTATACCTTTCAATTCATCAAATTCACATATTTTAATGATAGATTCTCCCAAAAACAATTGAAAATAAAATGAATAAATACCAACCCCTTATTGATAACATCATTGCCCTGGGATGGAAAGTGGACCCCCTTATTGTAATCACAGCCGGCGCTCGTGCCACCACCTTTATCCCATCTATAAAAATCCTTGAAGATACCTTTAAAATCTCCATCGAAACAATTTCACGCACTTTCAATAACACTAACACCATTGCCATTCAACATGCCATGTCCATTCTACTATACAAACGCAAAATTGAAAACAACCAAACCCTCTTTGACACACAATACCCTCCATAGTATTACCCGTTATTTACTTGTCTTTGAAACTCCAAAAACCCCCCACTTTGAAAACACACTCCCCCAAGTGTTCCCTTCCTCTTTTTTCCTCTCCTCTTCTTGTCTCCCCTCCCCCCTTTCCCTTTGATGTTTTTTTTATATGGATGGATTCTTGTGTACTTTGGTTACTTGATACATAGTGTCTACTCTCGAGAGGGAAAGTAGTTCCATACTACTAATTCCTTGTCTGGTGAGCATGGTCTTAGTGGTGGAACGAACAGACACTTTATTCACGCCGGCCCCTTTGGGAACTGGCGTTCTTCTTCTTGTTTTAACTTTTTGGTGAGAAATACTCAAGGAATTTTAGGGGTACATGTTGTAAAAAGAAATTTGTTAAAAATGTAATGATACAAAATTCTCTTGAACTTATATGAGGTGTTAGAAAAGTTGGAATGTATAAAAATTTCTCATTCCACACATCCACTTATACTAAAAACCATCAATAAAATTCATTTGAAAACGCATAACATGCATTGTACATTCATTGTTCACATTGACATGGCCGCAACGTAGAAATGTTTAATAAACATCTATTTGAAGATTTTAAAAAATGACCTTCTAAATTTACAAAATAGTCAATATTATTCTCGCACAAAGATATTATCCACATGGATTACATTACAACTTGTCCATGTATAATTAATCTTCATCTGAGTCATTGTCACGTCTTTGACTTGGCCCAGCGCCACTTGAGTACGGCCCGCTTGAATAAACATCATACAAGTTATTGTACTGCCTATGCATGAAGCGGGTTTCATCTTCGAGCCTGCGGATGTACTCTTCCTAGCTCTGTATTGTGGTGTTAAGCGGAGAACCAGGATTAGCGGACCCGGGTAGTATTTTTTCATTTTTGAATCCGGTTGAGTTTTTGGCTCCCCAGTGGATGAACCTGGCCAGATGGATGATTTCCATCCTGGACAGTGTTTCATCCACTGGGTTGGCCGGATGAAACCCGGCCAGGCGGATGATTTCTGTCCTGACCAGTTTCATCGGTCTGTCGGATGAACTTGTGCACTTGGATGACTTTCATCAAGCCTAGTGTTCATCCGCCGGATGACTTCAGTTAGGGTTTGGTGTACATGGAGGGAGAGCTTGGAGCTCTCTCTGTCTCTCTCTCACCCTTGAAACTTGGAGTTGGAGCTTTGAGAGAATAAGGGTTTGAGGAGTTTTAGAGGGTTTTTGAGGTCACATTGAGTTGGAAAGACTTTGCCATGTAAAAAATACGACCTAGCCAATAAAATCCGACGTGATTTGAGGTTTTATGAGGAGTTTTGAGCAAATCAGGGTTTCATTAGGATTTCTAGGGTTTATGTGAAAGTGTGTTTGTAGGTCAATCTCCCTTTTACATTGGCGACCATGCACAAGTTCGAATCATATGGCTCTTGCTACAAGGAGGCAACTAGGGTTTGAAGCTTTGAGATCTAGATATAGGATTTTTGAAGTTGTTGTAGGTTTTTGAGTTGCATCTTAGGTTTAGAGTGCTTCTCTATACAATGCACTACTAGGTTTTGTGGATTTTGAAAAAAAACTCTAACACTTGTATTTTATTAAAAAATACAAAATTAGGGTTTCTGGACATCTTGGAGTTGGCAGCCAGCAGTCCCGGACCAGTCCCGACAGCAGTCCAGCCCGCCCACAATGCCCAGGAGCAGGAGGCGGCGGTCACCAGGAGTTGGACCAAGCGGGGCGGTAGCTCATCAAGAGCCGGTTAGGGTCGGTGGCAAACAACACATCTCCAGGGAGGTTTTTCCCCTTCCTATTTCGAATTTTGGATTTTTAAACTTTTTTTTCTCCCGGTTATACTTTAGTAATTTGTGTTGACGTTTAGCAAACTTTTCTAGACATTTAGCATAACTTTCTTGACATTTAGCAAACTTTTCTAGAAGTTTAGCGGCAGTTTTAGAGGTAGTTTTAGTGGCAATTTTCCCGGCCATTTTAAAGGTAGTTTTGGAGGCAGTTTTAGAAGCCGTTTTAGAGGCACTTTTAGGGACAGTTTTAGAGGTAATTTTCGAAGTAGTTTTGGCTGCAGCCAACCCAAAGTCCCAACCCGGACATCCGACCTCTTCCAGTGATATCCGGCGACCCGGAGGCCTTCAAGGTGAATTCAATCCGGAGTCCCAACTCGGACATCCGATCACGAGTCCCAACTCGGACATCCGGAGTCCCAACTTGGATACCCGGAGACCCAGAGGCCTTTGAGCGGAAGTCATCCTGGAGTCCCAACCCGGCCATCAGCTCACTTCCAGTGACACCCGGAGACCAGGAGGCTTCCAGCTGAAGTCCAGGTGGGGTTTATCCGCCGGTGGACATCCGGAGAGCTGCTCAGCCAGAAGCCGAGCGCCCAGTTACTCAGGACAACGGTCGAGGTGTTCGGAGTTACTGGCCGCACGGTGACCCTCCAGACCGCCAACCTTGGGAGTAGACCCGGGGAGGCCACCGAAACCAACAGCTCGGAGTTTTCCGACCACAAGGGCATTGGGTCATCAAAAACCTTTACCTTATGTCCAATACAAGGAAGGACGTAACCCGGATGCGCATATCCGGCAATTTGAGCGTACATTGTGGCATAATGGCGAGCGCGAGGAGCAAGTCATTATCAATTTATTTGGCACTGCCTTGATCGATAAGGTGGGAGCTTGGTATGAAACATTTTAGGAGAACCACGTGGACTGTACTTGGAAGGAGGCCAAAGCGGCATTCTGACGCCGATATTGGGAGCAGACCACAGATGAGGCGGTCTACCGGGAGCTGAAATCATTTAAGCAACAAGACCGAGAGAAGATCCAGGACTACTACAACCGGTTTATGACTCTAATTAAATGTTTGCAGTTAGACCCTGGCGAGGGTTTTCGGCTTACCAATTTCCAGGCTGGCCTACTGGACTATATCAAAGTCTCTACCAGCGTGGTAGCGATCAAAAATTTGACGGAGCTAGTCGATGCAACCCAAAAGTATTGCAACGGATGCAAGCGGTTGGGCCACATGGACGCGGAATGTTGGTTTAACACGGCAAATTTTCAAGGTCCAGCTGTTAGGACCAATGACAGTAACACAGTTGGGGTGAATGAAGTTGTCATCAAGCCGGCCACTGGGAATCCCCGGCCCCAATCAAGTCAGAGAAGTTACTCCAGGCCTCAATATGTACGATCCGGAGGGAACTCCAACATGAGAAGTAACGAGCCGGAGATATGCTTTTTATGCAAGCAGCCCCGGCATCGGCACTACAACTGCCCGCATAGACTTGAATGGGAGGCGTTTCTAGCCTCTTCTGCCTAGGCACAAGGAAAACTTGAACACCATGTGAGTAGCGTCACCATCCGGCTGCTGGAAAAAGAAGCGGAGGTAGAGGTAGCTAGTCTCACTAGAGTACAGCGGTTGAAGGCCGGCTTGCCACCTCCTGATCAGGAAGATAGGGTCCCCGATGCTCGGAGTTCCTGGACACCGGAGTAGTGGAAGGCCGAAGAGCGCCTTAGAGACGACATGATCAAGACCATACAAGACATCCAACGGGAAGAGGCCAATGACCGAGGTGGACCATCGGGAGAACTCCCGGCCAACCCGAGGAAGGATGGTGAAGCATACATGGCGGCAGACTGGGCAGAATTCCCGGACACGGATGTACTCCAGTCTCCTAGGCCGGCGTCACAGCCAGTCCCGAACATCACCCTGGAGGACGCTTTCCATACCGTAAGTCGGATGATATTGGAGAGTCCAGTCACAGTGACGGCCGGGCAGCTCTTGCATATAGCACCCAACCTCACTTAGTACATGAGAGCCCACCTTTTTCCGGCCACAAATTCTCCGGAAGCCTCCGCACCAATCACACCAGACATGATCCCGGCCTTATCAAATCCAATCCCGGAGACGAACCCCGTGTTGACATCTTTCGTGGATGTTGACCGGAACCTACCGGTAATGACAGTCAGGGTTGGCAATAGAACACTAGCTAGTGTTCTAATCGACGGTGGGTTCGGAGTTAAACTGATCACTGAGGAGGAACGAAAGAGGTTGGGTCTCGGCGCAACTTAGCCAGCACCATACCGGTTGAAGATGGCTGATCAGACCACGGTCGAACCGGTGGGACTGATCAAAAATGTAAAAATTCACATTCATGACATCCCTTATCTAATCACCTTGACGGTCATCAACAACAAATAGGTGAACGAGGCATATAGCATTCTCCTCGGGCGGCCTTGGTTGATTGATGCAAAGGCTATACATGACTGGGATAACAACTTGGTCACCATCCGGTGAGTCGGAATGGTCAAGACCATCCGGGTGAACCCGAAGACTGGACCCCGGCCAAAGCTCTCGACGGTCTTGGTATGTTACAACTTTGCACAAGGGCTAACGGAGGAGGAGAAAGCCCGGTGGCTGGAGACTGAAACCCGAGGTTTTGGCGGTTGGTACTATGACTTTACCAAACTTCAGCCCGACCCCGGACATAAACATGCCTCCGGAACAGCCCGAAGAGCCGGTGATGCCTAGTTCATTTCTGCGAAGCCGGGGTGACTCCGAAGACCACCAAGAGATCCCAATAGGAGCCCAACCTGCAGAATACTCGGCCTACTTTTACACTTACACTAAGGGCGACATCCGGGTCGATGAGACGCCTGCCCGAGTTAAGGTGCAGTCAATGAAGGTTGTCGGCTGGAGTCTACCCGAGGCTGAGCAGCTCCGGAAGATCAATGTGAGGACACCGAAAGAGCCCAAGTATCTCCAAATCAATGCCGACTTGACCCCGGAACTCATGACTCGGGCTAAAGCTTTGTTACATGCATACAAGGACGTGTTTGCATGGACATACAAGGATCTCAAAGGTATTCCACCCTCTTTAGCTGAACACCGGATTGACTTGGAGAAAGACATCCCGCCGGCTCATTAGGCCCGGTACCAGATGAACCCGAATTATGCAAGTATTGTTAAGAATGACCTTGACAAACTTTTACAAGCCGGGTTCATCAGCCCAGTGGAGGATGCAACCTGGCTATCTCCCATAGTCGTGGTCCCGAACAAGAACGGGAAGCTCCGGATTTGCATAGACTTTCGGAAGTTAAATGCTGCCACGAAGAAAGACCCGTACCCATTGCCATTTACGGAGCAAGTCCTGGACACAGTGGCTGGGCATGAAATGTACTCATTCTTGGACAGGTATTCCGGGTACCATCAAATCAAGATAGCACCGGAAGACCGGTATAAGACCGCCTTCGTGATGGACTAGGGTGCTTTTGTGTGGATTGTTATGCTGTTCGGGTTGAAGAATGCACCCCCTACCTACCAGCGAGCGGTGAACAAGGCCTTCCGGGACTACATCGACGTGTTTATGAAGTTGTTCTTGGATGACTTTATCGTCTACAATGACATGGTTACTCATCTTGAGAAGCTTCAGAAATGTTTTGAGAAGTGCCAGGAGTACGGCATCAGCCTGAACCCGGAGAAGTGTGTCTTCATGGTCTTCTCTAGAATCATCCTCGGACACATTGTGTCTAAAGCCGGGAAGTTTCCGGACGTGAAGAAATTGGAGGCAATCCAGCAAATGCCCATGCCCACCAAGCCGGCAGACATTCAAGTGTTCAACGGGTTTGCCCAATTCAATAGGATTTACATTAAATCCTACGCCCACATCATGGAGCCAATCACCAGACTCATACGCAAGACTGAAAAGTTTGTTTGGAGGGACCAATGTGAGACAACCTGGCTCGACATCAAACGTCATTACCAAGACGCCCCGATCTTGATGGTCCCACACTTGGACTTGGAGTTCCACATCCACACGGATGCCTCCAACCTTGCCGTAGGGGCAATGCTAGCCCAGAACCCGACCGGCAAGGGCAACCAGCCCATCTCCTACGCATCTAGGCTGCTGAATTCAGCCGAAAAGAATTATACGACCACAGAGCGTGAAGCCCTAGCAATGGTGTATGCCTTAAACAAGTATCGGCATTATTTATTGGATAATAAGGTGGTATTTTTTGTTGATCACATGGCTTTGATTTATTTGGTTAACAAGCTCCAAGTGTCTGGAAGGATTGCCCGGTGGTTTCTTTTGTTCTAGGAATACGACTTCACAGTGGTCTACAAGCCCGGGAAGTCACACGAAGTCGTAGATGCCCTATCCAGACTACCCAAATGGAGAGCCGGCTACCGGCATTAAAGACCAGTCCGGCGACGTCGGGTTGTTTTATGTCCAACCCGTGTGGCTGATGGACGTGGTGTCGTACCTCTAAACTGGAATCTTACTCCCGGAGTTGACAAGGGACGAGCAACGGAAGATGACCCTGAAGTCGTTGCCATTCACCTTCAATAGCGGCGTTTTTCACAAACGTGGCTAGGACTTAGTCCTCGAGCGAGTATTGAACCCGGTGCAATCGGACCTGATCATGAAGGAGTTACACAACGGTTGTGGCGGTGGACATATTTCCCAGGAGATCACCGCCCAGAAGATATTGGACGCCGGCTACCGGTGGCCAAACCTCCACAAAGACGTTTCGGAATATTGCCGGGCATGTGATAAGTGCCAGCGGGTCGGAGGAATGGCGAACACGGGACTGGCTCAATTGGTGACGAGTATGCCAGCGGAGCCATTTATAAATTGGGGGCTGGATTTTATTGGTCCCATCAAGCCAATGGCATCCCGGTCAGGCTGCCAGTATATCTTAGTAGCCACCGACTACGCCACAAAGTGCGTGGAAGCCCGGGCACTGAAGACCAACTCGGCAGCGGTTACTGCCCCGTTTCTCTATGAGCAGATCCTTACTTGCTACGGGTGTCCATTGACTCTAGTCGGTGACCAGGGGACCCACTTCATCAATGAGGCAATCCAATACCTCGTGGATCACTTCTTGCTCCAACACCGGACATCCACTACATATTATCCCCAAGATAATGGCCAGGCGGAGAGCACAAACAAGGTGATTGGTTGGCTTTTGACCAAACTTGTGAATGGCCAGCGGACTGATTGGAATGAGCACCTCCCGACCGTGCTATTTTCATACCGAACGGCGTATAAAGTGTCTACTTGGCATACTCCGTTGCAACTTGTGTACGGGCTGCATCCCCTCATGCCAACGGAGTACATCGTGCCAACAAAGACGGTGATGGGCCAGCCAGACTACAACCCGACTAGGGTTTTGACAACCCGGGTAGCGGACTTGGAGCAAATGGACAGTTACCAATCTTCAGCCCAGGACCGGTTTGGAGTGAAGCAATGGGACCGGACGTTGTGGAGTCAGCAACACTACAAGCAAAAGGATTTCCATTTGGGAGATCACCTGCTCTGGTATCCTAAAGGCCACAAGGATCACGCCGGGAAATTTAAGAGCCGGTGGTTTGGGCCTAACCGTATACAATACCGGTTATCCAACAATACGGCCCTCCTAGTCACGGTGGACAACTTCGAGCCCAATCCCATCCTAGTCAACATCAACAAGTTGAAGCCTTACCGATTCTATGAGAAGGAGCTGGTTACCGTCAGCCCGGATGAGTCAACCCGGAGACTAGTTGAGCAGCAGAAGGGGGATAGTGGAGCGGCCAGCCCGGATTATACAGTAGAAACCGGGAGCGCCAAGGAACAAGACATCCAGGATGGCCACACCTCGGAACCCAAACACCACATAACACCCGGCGAGGTAAGTAACAACTTTGGAGAGGAACGGGAGATTGAAGAACCAAGTTGGGGTTTTTCTTTGGGTTGTAGCGTTGTAGAAGTGGTTTGGAAGTCGGAACCGGGAACCAACCGGAGTTTGCGGGAGGACCAGGGAAAAGACCCTGGAGAGGACTCAGTTCCTGAAACGGACCCCGGAGAGCAGTAGGATCAGGGAGCAGAATCCAGTCCGGATGAAGACTGGGAGCCGGACTGAGATTGGCAAATGAAGCAGTGGCTGAGGTTCAGCGCGAAATCCAAACCCGAACCCAAACAGGAGTCCTATAGTAACCCGGATAAAACCCAGCTGGATCAGGTAGAGCGAGGGTTAGTTCCGACGACACGAGAGGGCTAGGAGCGAAAAAAAGAAGAGGCAAAAAAGTTAGTGAAGAGGCGGAACAAAGAAGAGCAGCAAGATAGCCAGCCCAAGGAAAAAGAAAAGAAAAAAATGGCGGAAGAAGAAAAGATAAAAAGAAGCACAGGGAAAAGTCTCAAAAAGAGAAAAAGAAAAGGAGAAGTTGCAGAAAAAGCTGTAAGACAAGAAAAAGATAAGGAAAAAGCAGAAGAAAAAGAAAAGCGGTAGAAATGGGAAGAAAGAACAACGAGGGATGGAAGTTCAGGTTTTTCATCCAACTGGGATGATGATCATCCAGCTGCAACGAAACCCCAAGTCCTTTTCGAGGAAATGTGTCCATCCTCTTTGAATGGTGTTTTCGGAGAAGGAGAGAGTTGCAAGGAGAACCCTAGCTGTGGCAAGAAGGTACTAAATTTAGAGGCGCTAGGGTTTTGTAGGTTGGATAGTGGAGAGAGGGTTTTTGGAGTAGAGGTTAGGAGGAGAGAGTTGGAAGCAGGCGAAGATAGAAGTAGGGAAAGCCATGGCTATGGCCACGGTTTCACGCATGGCCATGGCTATGGCCAGGGTGAAGGGAGTCACGAGGTAAGCGAGGAGCTGGCCCGGTTGAACCATGGGAGTTGTAGCTCGAGCTACCAATGGCAGTCGGAGCACCGCGGACCTACAACAAGGACGTGGAGGGACGACAAGGGTGACGTGAAGGAGGTACGCCAAGCACCGCCATCGCTGGAGAAGCAGGAGCCGGTAACGAAGATGTTGCAACCAAGAGGGAGATGCCGACAGTGTAGAGGAGGGTGAACAACAAATGTCAGCAAAATTGAGGAGGAGGAGCGGCGGCGACGAGGAGTCCAAGGAGGCAAGGCAAGTAAGGCCAACCCCCGATCTATACCTTGAGGTTTTGAGGGACGTGCACAGGAACCCGAGCACGGCGCAGGTAGCCAAACCTATTGCATGGAAGCTCACAGAAGGAGAGACCACAAGCAAGACCTCAGAGCCAAGAGCGCTCGACGTGGGAGCAGGGTTGTTCGGCCGTCCGTCCGGCTGTCCGTCCGGTAGAGGCTGTTGTTCGTCCGATAAAGATCAACCCTGGTTTGACCATGACTCGAGGTAAATCAATTTACCCACTGCCACGAAGGTGACTACATGGCTGACACGTCGTCAACAGGGTCGCACGCGTGCAGACAGGGGGGCGGGCGCGTACAGAGATGGGCCGAGCGCATACTGAAGGGGCCGGGCGCATGCGGAGATACGTCGGGCGCGCACTGAAGGGGGCGGGCGCATACAAGGGAGGACCGGGCGCGTATCGTTTTGGGTCGGGCGCTTACAGGGGTGGACCGGGCACGTACCGTGAGGGGCCGAGCTCGTGCAGGGAGGACCGCGCGTGTACCGCAAGTGGCCGGGCGCGCGCGGTGAAGGGCCGGGCGCATACTTGGAGGGGCTGGCGCGTTCGACCAAGGTCGCGCGTGTTCGTGGAGGGACTGGGAGCGTTCGTGGAGGGGGCTGGGCCGGGCGCGTGGCCTTTGGGGTCGCGCGCGTACGGGTATTGAATTCAGAGATCGCGCGCGCTCTCTCACTTCTTAATATGCATGAGCTTCATGTCGCAATGTGTATGAAAAATGTTAATATTTTATTTATCACGAGATGGGCAAAAAGCACCGTTACATCACAATGCTATTACATATTGCAAAATGATCAACAATTTAAACCTTCACAATCCATACGCTGCTAAGTCAAAAATTCTATATCTCATAGCGGAAGCAAGCGTTCGGAACTTCAAAGTTGAATGGTTTGGCCATTAGCTCGTCAACCACTTTGCAGAGTGTTGGACGTTTGAGGGATCTCGCTCCAGTAATTTCTCGATCTTTACTTGAAAAGCTACGTAGTTGACGGGTTCACTATAAGAAACCCGTGATTTCGTGACGTTAGCTGTGATCAAGTGTGTTTTTCAAAACATGTTTTTCGCGAACGGGCCGAGGCCTGGGCTCTCAGATTCTGGTGGATGTTGCACCAAACATGGAAAAATTGGCGGAAAAACGCAGAGATGTTAGCATATACGTATTCGTTTTGCGGGACGTCCTAGCGAACATAGTCATGTTTTAGACAAACGTCCTCAGAAAGGTGACAGTGCCACGTCGGCATGTGCTTTCAGTTTGACTGTGGCTTCACTGTGAGTAACTTCAAGATTGTTACTGCAACCTCCTGTAAAACACTGCCCAACGGTTAAAACACAGTGGAGATGGGTTGATCCCCTACAAAAATAAAAACGTGGATGTCGTTACTGACATCACAAAAAACGTGGATGTCCTTACTGACATTACAAAAAACATGTTTGAGCCACGTAGACAAGGTAGAAATTGGATTCTTTTTAAAATGTTTGTGCCACGTAGGCAAGGTTGAAATCAGCTGCCATGTAGGCAAAGAGGATGTTGGAACAGACGCCTGGATGGACGTCTACTGTGACATTTTTAATGTTTATACTAACACCATGACAAATCCAAAAATTCCATATGGATTGTCACCACTTGTGCATCCCATTGTATATATATGTAAGGCCTTCTCTTCTATCTCATCACACTTGAATCAAGAGTGATTTACTTTCGTCCATCTATTTGGATGAATTTGAATTACCCTTCAAACTTAAAGTGATATGGTACTTTTTGATGACATGGCACTTGCTTTTGCTGACTTGGTGCTTGCTTTTGGTGACCTCCATCTCAAAGTCAGATGTCATGACGAACGTCACAGAAAACATACCGTGTTAGAAATGACGTTCCAATTTACACTGTCCACAATTAATTATTGCATTAAACTATGCTGATTGGACATGCACGTCATATTTAAAAAAAACACTTCATATTTTAAAGGTGCCACGTCATAAAATGGCGGGTCCACGTATGCAAGCCTCAATCGTATGCCACGTCATGCGCCACATCATGGGCAACATTACCAAGGGCCCGGATGAAAAAGTTGGAAATGTGGCACTCCATGTCCACGTGGCGATGACGTGGACGCGACGTGGCAGCCACATGGCAGATTTTTAAACACCTTCAACCCTCAAAGTTTTTGTGACGTTTTTAAAAAACGTGGGCCTATTTTTTGAGATTTTGGCATGTTTTTCGCATGTCAATTATAACGGATTTTTTTTGGACGTCAACGTTGACGAGTCGGATGCTGCACAAAACATAATTGCACGTTAATTGCCCTATCACAAAAAACACGGGTTTCTTATAGTGGTTGATTTGAAGAATGTTGAGTCAGATTCTTTCTCCCAAATCGCTTTAGCCATCCACCCAACGGAGTACGAATCGGCGAGCTAGGTGTATTGGTGTCGCCACTGCATCACATCCAATGCCGTTTCCGAATCTTGTGGGCCGAATTTCTAAAACAACTCTGGAGCTATCCAATGTCATCTACGGCGTTGATTGTCAAGCTCCGTGTCCGTCCGGAATCCATATTTTGATGGCTCTTCGTGTAATACTCGGCTCGCAATTCCCCAATCACAAACG
>OZ020520.1:3813138-3884027 GCA_963971425.1 Bryoerythrophyllum caledonicum
AGACCATGATTGGTACGCGCGAGACCGTCCCATCTTGTACGCGCGCGGCCTACGGGGGGCATGTGTGTCTTGCTATAAGTTTGGGAATCGTGGCACGATGGGCCCACTTCCCAGGCGCTTTGGGCCTGCAACTGCCACGTGGCAGCTGCTTGCTAAGCACTATTGGAAAGTGGGTCCCGGTGTCTATTGACACCCTTTTACTCCCGGTGTTTATTGATACCCTTTTTACTCCCGGTGCCCCTTCACGCTAGTTTCAAGCATGGACTCAAGTGGGCTTTTTGAGATTCGGGCTTCCGAGAAGAAAATGAAGAAACGACAGCGTGATGCGGGACGAGTACGCAACCACAAGCAGAAGAAACGCATTCACATATTCATCGATGGTGAGCTGAAGGCATTTTGAGGTTGGGGAGATGTACCAAGTCCGTGGACATTTACACAGTGTGCAAAGTACATTGTCTAGTGTCATTTGGGATGAACGTGGCCGCGTTCGCGGTATTCGCAACTTCGGAATTACGACAAGGGTAATTTAAATTACTGCACCAATGAAGTATTCAAAGAACGGTGCATCCAAGCGTACCAGCACATCTACAACACGGCAAAGGTTCACCTCGTGACGAGGTAAATCTATCCATTTTACGTATGGTGTATGCTAAGATTATACTCGGAGTAGTAGTTGATTGGGGGATGTAAACCGTAAATTTACACTCACGCAAAACACCCAAGACTCACACAAGTTTCCATACGATTCTAAATTCTTCCCGGGATGGTCTGGCGTCTAATGTTTAAGTAATTTTGATCTAATTATCACATAAAAATGTTTTCTATAATAAATTTAAAGCTATAATGCATCATTTTAAAGGTTTATGGGTTAAACAATCTACACTCTTAAAGGATTGAGAATTTTTATGTTACCCCAAGAAAAAGAGTGATTGCGACAAGAGCCTTGCTCTTGTCTTTCTTGTGTGTGCGCCCAAACCTCTAACTATGCCTTGCTAGGCGAATGGAATTTATCCATTCCTTAACTCATTGCTTTGTTCGTTTATTAATTCTTCTTTATAATTCAAAAGCTTACTTCATGCAATTTGCTCCATCTTTAATCACGTACGTCCACGGCTAATCTCTTAAGCTCCAAGTGGATTCCACATCAAAACACATTAACTTCAACAATCACACTTGTTAGAAGTTTAAGAATGATTCTTTTTTGAGATCAATACTCTAACACATACACTTTCAATCAAATTTAATTCCTTTGTTTTAATCCACTATACATTACTCTTAAACTTAAAGTAATTGTATTCTTCTAAAATAACATTACTCTCTTTCATGCAATTAGTTCCTTAAGACTAATTAATGCACTTTAAATATAAGAACTCTTATCTTGTAATTCAATTATTCTTATAAGAATTCTTAGTCACAAATATTTTTAGTTTTTTGAATATGTTTGATTTTCTTTCAATGTCACTTGTTCAATAAATGCAACATTAAATCTTCTTAAACTATTTATCCATTTAAGATATTACAATCAATTGAAGTTTGACTTCTTAATTATTAAGACTCACTTTCACAAGTCACATGTGCAAAGTTACTTAATTAATTAGAATCAATGGAATTTTACACAACACAATATGTATTAACTTAAAAATTCTTACAACCATCGCAAGAATTTGCTAGCTCCAAGCTAGGACTCACAATTGCTTCTTCAAATGTGGTGAATTCAAAATGAATTCCTACTCCACTTAAGCTAAAACTATGAAGAGACACTATTTCTTAAAGGGTGTCTTCTTTTTCCTTCCACCTCTTCAAGTTTTGTTTAAACCCTTTCAACTAATTAAAAGGTGTGACTATTCTTTTAAGTCTTTTCCTTAAGTCCTTTCATACTAGCACTATTTCCTTTAAGCTATTTTAAATTTTTCACTTAGTTTTAAAGTTTCTCTTAACTTTTATCACTAACTATCTACTTTTTGAACTATTTCAAACCCTTTAAGCTATTTTTTAAAGAAAAAAGCCCTTTTTCATATATTGGCTCTACATAGCCCTCTTTTTTAACTTGGAGACGTCCTCGTCGACTTCAACACTTGAAGCTCGTCCTTATTGCTCCTTTGTATTCCAATGTCTTTGACTTCCATTTCTTTAAGCTTCCTTAATCTTCTTAAGGGTTTCCTTGTTCCAATTATCTTTAAACTTCTGCAATCTATTTCTTAAGATTTATTCTTCTTGAGTCTTCCATCACATGTATGTTTGTTTGTTTAAATTTGGTTCCTATGCTTCATGTATATCTATACATGAATCTTCTTCATTATTTTGATTGACTTCAAGTTAGCACTCGTTAGTCCTCACATCACTAAAAGTTAGTAAGTTAGTAGTGTGTCCTCAGTACTAATTGCTAAATCTATTTTACTAACTCTCGGATTTTTTTTTCATTGCCTTAATATCTTATTTTTATTTTGTTTTCTTCTGTTTTCCTATCAAAGCCATAAAGTAGGTGCTTTACGTCACTACCAATGGTGTATCTATACTATGACTACATATTCTCCTTCAATTTATAGTTAAAATGAAGGATTCTATCTATTTTTAACATCTAATCTAATTTCTATTTCTAATGTACTATCAACTTTGGTTTATTGAAGTACATATTTCCTTCGCAATTAAATAGTGTGTATAAACACCTCACTACTAATTGCGCACTCGGATAATAATGATCTCTCATTATTTATCATGTTCTCTCTTTTTTTTTTTCCTTAACTATTTTCACTTTTTTTTATCATGTTCTCTCTTATTTTTTCCTTAACTATTTTCACCCTTTTTTATCATGTTCTCTCTTTTTCTTTTTCTTTTTAAAATTTTTTATTTCACTCTTTTTTATCATGTGCTCTCTTATTTATTTTCTTATTTTTATTTTTTTAATTTCACTCTTTTTTATCATGTGCTCTCTTATTTTTTCCTTTTTCTAATTTCTAATTTAGAATTAAGAGAACTATTTTATTATTTTTAACTTTCTTAAAGACCTCAAACACTTTAAGAGTGAACTTAGGTTTTTAACAACATGCTAGTTGTTCTTAACCATTGGTTCATTTTAGCTTCTTCTTTTTCCATTATTTTTATTTTTAATGTATTGTTGTTTTTGTTTTTTTTATAATTTTTTTTTTTTTTTATAATTTTTTATAATTTATTTTTACTATCACAAGTTGTTACTCAAACAACTAGTGACTAAATCCCATTTTCGTAAAAATATTGCTTTTAGCATCTGGGTAGTTTTAGGTCATTCCGGACCAACAAGCTTTCTAATATCCAGTATTTAAATTGCACATTTGCCCAAATGTCATAAATGTATCAATTACTTCTCCATGAGCAAGGTAACTAATTTTACATGTGCCCGTACATACTAATTTGTTTAACATAGCTATGTCACTGACCATACAAATAGTCGGATTTCAATCTCCACTTGTCATTTTTTGGAACAGTGAGGTGTAAAACGGTTCCATAGGTGTTGTATTTCTATTTTTATTTTTACTGATTCTTAGGTCACTAATTTTGTGATCTAATCACTGTGATTTGTAATAACTTGTACCATCATAATCCATAAAAACTACCAAGCTTTATAAATTCTCTCTAAGTCATACAAACTTACAATCACAACGCATGGTCCAAGTTCAGATTTATCCCCATCACACCATGAAAGTACTTATTAGTTCACCTTATAAGTCCAAAAGGTCTACATTTTCACATTTTTTCTTTTTTGATGTCAAACTCATATTCCATGGAATGGAAACATCCTGGAATTATATTGACAATGAATATTCTATTTTGAGTTTTTGTAAAAACTCCTAAGATGTCATGTTAGGCTTGAAATCCTCCAAAGTAATTTTGAACTTACTATTTTCAAAGTGCCATTATCATAAGTTACATGGATATTTCAAAAAGTATTCATCACTTTTAGAAATCTTCATTCTTCTCTTAGCACAAAATTACTTGGAAAAGTTCCACTAAAATGGATTCAAACATGTTTACTTTGACCGCAATTATCTTGCAATATGTATGGTCAAAATTCACAAAATTTTGATCACATCAGCTCATATAAGTGTAGAAGAAGATTCATAATTACATTCTCAATACTTTCAACTTGATAGTTGTTAAGCAACGAAGTAGAGATTCCTCTAAAATGGCTTGGGGCTTTACAGATTAAGTTGTTCAAAGATCCTTCATAAATTTTTGGCAAATATTATACTTGCTATTTGTAATGATTTTTTATTTTTATTGTTATTTTCCTTTTTCATGAATTTTGCAAGCAGCATTTAGGAATGGTCCATGGAGTAGCATGTCCAGAATAAGAAACTATGGAATTTTTGGAAAGAGCACAGAATTCCATTCGCTTGGTCTGCAGTGCGTTTTCTAGAAGCACTTTGAGCAAATTTTTAGATTACAAAAAATATTGAGATTCGAGCATCAGCGATACTTCATGAGTAGTTGCGCACATTCTGAGTAGTTGCCCAAAGTCATGTGGGGTCAACTTGTAATGCCAAAATCAGCCCATCCGCCAGTCAAGTGCATGTTGACTCGTACTTTATTCATCTTTTGCTTAAATTACTCACAAGTCACATGCAACTTCCTCATCAGTGGGTCCCTTCGCCCAAACTTGACTTAGCTAAACTTGACTTTAACTTCATTTTGTACCCGGTCACTACAGTCAATCCGGGTTCGCGGTGTCAGGGCCCGGTTTTAGCCCTGACACCGCGAAGACCGGCCCTTCTCCCCAAGCGCCTTTTCGCCTCCTTCCCACGATAACTGCCACTCTCGCCCTCAATTATTTCGCGCTGCCCGTCTCTCTTTTCGGCACTTCTCGCCGAAAAGCCCCTTCGCCCCCGCCTTCTCCGGATCACCGAAGTCACCTTCTCGCCCCCGCCTTCTTCGGATCACCGAAGTCTCCTTATCGGTCCGACACGTGTACTCCAGAATGACCCGCCCTTCTCAGCAGCCCCAAACTGCCATCCACACAGTTTCGTACGGCGCCGTCTTTGGTACGATCATTGTGCCGTGTAGAATCCTTTCGGAAGAGGAGTGATTGTCTGCGCCTGAATTGAGTTCCTCGATCACAATCTTCCCATACAAGGCAGGTCGAATGCAGATTCTAGCGAGACGGCGCCACCAACCGTTGCCGATAACGGGGCAGCAGGGAGGAATTGGAGGCGTCAAGGGAGAAAGAAAGAAGCTGGCGTGCAAGAGAAGGGGCTGGAGGACCTTGATGCCGCGATTAGGGTTTGGCCCGCATGCAGACTACCTGAAGACACACGGTCACAAGGTTCTTCGGATGCGCGATTCGAAGAGTAACGCAATCCAAGCTCATCGCTGATATTCCCTCAGATTGTAGGTCCAGGCTAATCGGTTTAGGCGGCGTAGGCAATAATCATCATCGCCATCACCATCACCATCAACGTGAAACCCTAATCTAGGCATGGCAAAGTTTTGTGTGGCGGCACCATTTCCAGCACTTTCGAACAGTGTTTTTTGCCCTCTAGCGACATATCCAGGATCTTCAAGCTGTGCGTCAACGATCGCTACTTCAAAACTCCAGGATTTTCAAGCCTCTGCGTCAACGATCGCCGACTGAACTTTTCGGTAAGTTCCCTGCCTTTCTTGCTTTTTATTTAATTCCATTTCGGTAAGTTCTCTGTCATTATTACTTTCCATTTCTTTTTGGTGATGCACACGGGCAGTCCTTCTTCCATTCCGTTTCAAATGTGGGGCGTTGGAAAGTAAGCTGTGTGAAGGTGTAGAAAATTTTGCAAAGCGTCCAGGTTTAGGGTTTAAGAGTTTTAGGGTTCCCGATAATCGTTTCTTGCGATAAGGTTTCATGTTCGGCAATGTCCTTCCTCGCAGGACCGTAAAAATGCCGAAGCGGCCGGTGTGTTTCTGCAAGCCACTGTTTGATGAGATCCCGGTGGAGAACAGGAAAGGGATTCCGCCCACCTACAACAAGGAAACGGGGAGGATCGAGCAGCTATTCGTCATTGAGAACGACCACATTTGGCGCGATAGCTGGGAGGTGATGGAGGCGAGGGACCTTATCCTGGAGCTGCATGGACCGGACTCGCCCATCGTACCGCCTGGACAAACCGGCCCCAAGCAGATACTGTGCATTCATTGCAACACGACGCACCAGAAGCACAGGTTCAACCTCCACCGGAACCATGCATTGTGCGAAGGGAAGGGGAAGGAGGGCGTGAAGATGCCGTCGTATCCCAATTTGGGCGTCAGGGATGTGGCGAACTTTGTGGTACGACTTCGGGATTGCCAGTCGGCTGAACATGCAATTCAGGTATTCGGCACCATAGAGCCGATAGCCATGAAGAGGAGGCCTCGGAAGGGTGCCGATAATGAGGAGGAACCGAACAGTCGACGTCGAATTAAGCGCGGGAAGAAGCTGTCAGAGGAGGGCCCTCCGCAGAAGCGTACCGCGGCGGCTTCTCGGAAAAGACCTCCGCCCCCGAAAGCTATGTCGAGTGACGATACTTCTTCCTCGGCAGAGTCGGGAGGAGATCACAGCACAGATCATGAGGCCGATAACGCACGGACTCTGACTGTGCACGGCGAGAAGGGCGGTCTTCCGTCCGGGGATGATGCCTCTAGGAATTCCGGTGCCGAGAACCCGATGTCGAAAGTCCGGAAGTCCGCACTCGTGCCGGCGCCCAAGAGGGATTCCTCCATCGTCCTCCGGAAGGCGGAGCTTGCGAAGCAGAATGTACCGAAGAAGGTGGCACAAGCTGAAGAGGCCACGAAGAAGGCGAGATTTGAAGAGTCCTCGAAGAAGGCATTCCGGCCCCCAGCAACGGCGAAAAGGCTTACGGGAATGTCTGTGGAAGAGACCGCGATGGCGAGAAGGCATCGATCCCCACCGGTGCAACAGCGGTTCAGAGAGACGAGTAATGCCGAGAGACCCTCCTACTCTGACGAAGGAACGCCGATAACCTCGCACGAATCCCCCCAATCCTCGGCCCAGAAGGAACAGCGACCGCCGCTGACATTGGCCAGTATACTTCGGTTAGGCTCTAATGATGGTGCGAATCCCGATAAGCGCCTCATTCTCCCGGCGAAAGGTAGCAGGGAGCAAGCTTTGGAGTCGGAGAGGGCCGAGATGTTTCGGCAGGTGCAGGAAGACGCTGCGCGCCTTTTCCCGTTGAAATTGGTGCCCACCCCCGAGAGGAAGGTATCGATAACGCCGCTATATCTACTCCTCAAGCATGGTCTGCTCGACAGTATCACGATGGGGAGTTTACATTCCAAAGATGAGCTGTTGAAGTACGTCTTGTCCTTGGTGGAGTCTGGAGGCAGCCAGGGGAGGTTCCACCAGGCTCTCGGTGCCTGCATTTCCGAAGGGGTCGGCTTCGACGATAACCCTGTTTCGCTTCAACACTTGTCAAGCCTTTGCAATCTGGCAAAGAATCCGGATTACAATTCAACGAAAGAGGTCTGGACAGAGGCATCGAGAGGAACGTGGGCATACATGACGCATATGTTGGAGTGCGTCAAGTTAGAAGCGGCTTTGCAGGCCAAAAACGACAAACAAAAGCGGTGCAGGGAGAAGTTAGTCACGATGGAGATGAGTAGATTTGATGCCGAAAGGGCGGTGGAGATAGAGACTATTCGATGGGACTTCAACAATCTCTTCGGATATTGCGCGATGAACAAGATTCTTCGACCATTGCTGCCCCCACTGCCATGGACGCACAACATTGACGAGGCTCGAGATGTCGTGCACCGTCTAATCTCTATCAGAATCGACATTGCCCCGTCTCCGGCTTCAGCTAAGCTGTTGAAGTGTTACTTCGTTTGCAACGGGTTCTCGCGGGTGTAAGTTTTTCCTTCTCGCCACAAACTTGTCCCTTATCGTGTCTTCTCGCCCCTTATCGTCTCTCATAGTCCCTTATCGTCTCTTATCGTCCCTTATCGTCCCTTATCGTCCCTTATCGTCCCTTATCGTCCCTTATCGTATCTTATCGTCTCTTATCGTTCCTTATCGGTTTACTTGATTCCGTTGTTTTTCAGGGGCCGGAATATGTGCAACCCTAGCGTAATCCCCGGGCCTGCCAGCATTGAATTGTACTTGGACGCTCCAGTGGAAAATTGGGATGGGCCGTCTCAAATGTACGAAGTCCTGAGTCCCTTCCTCTTCGGAAGGGACGCATCCGATATGCACCTCCCGTTCTCGGCGGCGTTCTCGCGGCTCCGCGATGATAAGAACGGCGGGCGAGATTCTGTGTTGCGCTTCATCGAAATGGTCCATGCTCGCACTGTCCTGGACACGGCAAGGAGTCATCCAGAGGATTTCGTTCGACAGTGGTGTGCTGTTGATAAGGGTACCTACGAACACTGGGATACCCTGGACGAGAACTGCTTGGCAAGGGAGGATCTGGACTTCATGTATGCCGGCTACGTTCCACGTAAGATTTATCCGATAACCCCGTCATTCATCTAACCGTTTTCTTCCTCATTTTTGGTATCTCCGTTATTTTCCTGTGACTAACGATAAGGCTTTTGCAGGCACTGTAGATCCTACCGGGGCACGCGAAAGGGATCTTGCAGAGGCAGATTGCAAGAACGCCGTGTCGCGACTGGTAAAAAGAGAGTGGGATCGGCGAGAAGGGCATCCAGTGACTTCACATAACGAAATTCGGCGGGAGACGTCTACCCGAACAAGGGACCTCGAGGGTGCAGCCACCCTCCTTCACATGGACGAAGGATCCTCGAAAGAATTTCGCGTCCAGAATCGGTTCCCGGGGAGTAACGAAGACGAAGGATTCCCCGACAAGTGTATGGACGAAGTTAGTACGGAGGAAGCACAAGAGGGGCCTAGCGACGAAATACGTCAGGGAGGTGTTCCCGATAGCGTCCAGGAAGAGCCCGCTTCTACAACGGTGAAGTCACCGGGCCGTCCCGCCGATAACCCATCTCCCATGGAGTTTTCGTGGACACAAGCTATGAATGACCCTACCCTCGGCTTTCCGGAGTCTTCACAGTCGGTGATGGGGCTATCTCAATTCGACACCCCTCTTCAGCATGTTGTGTTTGGGGATACGGGGGAGACGGAACCCGGCATTAAACCCCACCGTCTATCGTTCCCTCTGTCGAGTCAAGGTATTGAAAACCTGGACTCTACTGACAGTCCCCCGGTGGTTCTCGAGGCGCCTTCCGTGATACCCTTCGAAAGTCATCCAATCCCAGAGAAGGCTCCCTCTCCGGACTCCGATTACGCTTCTCCGCCAGGGCCCGATAACCCTGCTCCTCCGCCAGAGCCCGAGAACCCTGCTAGCCCGCCAGAGCCCCAGAACCATGCCAGTCCGCCAGAACCCGTTGAGCCTGCTTCAGTGCCAGATCCTGATAGCCCTGTTCTAGTATCTGAGCCCGATAAGCCTGCTCCTTCACCAGAGCTCGATATGCCTGCTCCTCCGCCAGGACCCGTTCAGGCTCCTCCTCCGCAAGAGCCCGATAACCCTTCTCCAAAGGAGATGGACCCCGAGGAGATCAGACTGGCATTGCGCTTTATCAAGGAAGCACAGGAATCTGGGATGTCTAGTATTTGGGTTTATCCTGGACTCGAAGAGCGTGTTATGAAGAGAAGGGAAGGACAGAAGGCGGCGTATACGTGCATGTCGAAGGAGAACCGCGGAGTATGTACGTCAGACTGTGTGTCCTGGGAGAAAGAGCCCTCGCTCTGCTACGAAGCCGAGGAGCATGACGCATCCATGATAGAGAAGAACCTCGACATTATTGTAGAGGTCCTAATGCGGCGGTGAGTGTCGTCGTCTATGTTATCGTGTTCTCTAACACCTACTGTTTATCATCACCTGTTGTCTAACGTCCGCTTTCTTCTGAATTGCAGGCCTCGTTTTATTCACCCGAAGGACCTGACTGGAGGTATGAGGTTTTTCGGTCCAGACCTTCGGCAAGCCGTGGATGTCTCGCTCGCACTACAGGACTGGCATTGCGTGCTAAAAGACAAGCGGGAAATGGAAGGCACATTTCTGGATTTCATCCTTAGGCATGTCGTCTACCGTGCGAAGGAGCATGTTCGAATCCAGTATCATCACACGCACAACTGGTTATCGGCGACTTTGGAGTGCTATCTGGCGGATGAAGCGAAGGGTTGGGATGACATCGTGAGCTTTCTTAGCCGCTCGTTCCGTAGCACCACCAAGACGCCGAATACCCTTATCGTCCCTTACCACGATAAAGGTCACTGGAGCGTATTCGTCGTGGAGCAAAGGCGAACGTATCACCTAGACCCAGCGAAAGGCATGCAGAAGGGTCGGGAAGTGAACAACTTCATCTTCCTTGTGCACATGGGATGGGCAACCGCGAAGGGCGTGAGGATCGGATCTCGGAGTTGGACTGAATGGCAGAGTCGATCGCTGATAAGGTTGCCTTTGCCTAGTCAGAAAGAAAGCTGGGAGTGTGGTTTCATGGCAGGCTTGGGCTTCTGGCAGTACCTGATCGCACGTGGTGGGCGCAAAGAGGCGGAGGAGAAGACCGTGACGGAGACCAAATATCTGGACAGGGACGGGAAGAAGGCGTACCGATGGTTCATGCAAGCGCTGTATACGGAGATTGTCGCACCGCTTCCGTTCCACGATGCCCTTAATCTATGTGGTCAGGATACGGTGGAGTTCGGAAGCGGAAGTCCGGACGTAGTTTTCGTGGAAGCCGGTACAAAGACGGTGAAGAAGAAGGAAGTCCCAGTTCTTGGTATTTCGGAGACAGTGGGGGATCGTGATCTTCAGGGCTTCAACGTGCTCACAAACCCACCAGTGACTCGAGGAAGGCGGAAGAAGTCAACCGCGCCGAAAAGCCCGAAAAAAACGAGAAAACCGAAGGGCACCACCAAGACGAAGAAGTAGGCGATAAGGGGGGGTGTTGTATATAGTCGATAGACTCCAGGAATTTTTACAGATTAATAGGATGCCGATGTTGTACATTTCATTCATTGTAAATGACAATTTTTTCGATAGCGTACATAAACGGATTTTGGGACCCCCTTGCAGAGGCTTGTAAGCGGAACTTAAAATCCAGACTTTGCCGATTATATTGAATGTTGAGTTTTAACTTTCAAACTAAAGAAATATCACTTCATTGGAAATTTCAGCCGATGCATGGAACTTAATCTAAGAGCATCTTATCGGCAGTACTCTACCGATAAGATTACTAATGGTTATCGGTGCAGGTTTGTAGCTGAAATCCTCTGTCCTTTATACTCATCCACATCGGTGCCGATAACCTAAGTCGTTTCTTGAGTTAGTCTTTCGCTAGGTGGAACGGACCTCACCCGAAAACCTCTGGAATCCAGGAAGTCATGCAACCTTCGGAGCCTCATTCCAAGACCGTCCTCATTTGTGGGGAGCGGTGCAGCTATATCCTGGAGTGGATGAAGCATTCCGGCTTCGATTTCAGCCTCCAACCTTGAGAGGGTGGCGTCGGTGTTGCGCAAAGCTGCATCCAAGTGTCTTGCTAGCAACGGTTGGCGATAAGCCTTCTCGAGTAGCTTTAGGACAAGCTGATGCATACGATCAAAGTCGCATACCCATGTCTCCCCTAATTCTCGAAGGTTGGATGTCACTGGGGTTACATCTCCGGCTTCGGTATCGGAGGAAACATCATTATCGGGGAAGCCCTCGGTATTCGGGTGTCGACCATTGTCTTGGCCGAGAAGATTCGTCATTCTTCCTTGGATTGTGCCGCGAAGGGAGCCCAGATATCTAGCAATTTTGCCCTCCGCCAGGTCAGGTCTTGTCATTTTCAGGACCTTAACCTGGTGCTTACAGATGTTACCTTTCTGGGAATGAACACATTGGCAGACGGCCCATTCGGTGCATGGATTGTATACCGCATACGTAATGTGTCTCCTATTCGAGGATTTAACGTATGCAGGACCTCCCGACCACTCGGGCAAGGTGACCACATTATCGGGAATTGTGTTTGCTTGGTTGATTGCATTGACCATGATCTGCCGCTGCCTCTTGTTCTTTATAAAACCGTTTAGCTTACACCAGTGACTGTAATCATACTTCTCGATGACATTTCCAGTGAGCTCATAAATAAGCCAGTCCATCCTTCGGCCGATAAGCTTCCTTTTGGATTGCCGGAGCACTGCTTTCATGTTAGAATGGTATGATTCGATCGCTGCAGTGGTGTCCTGGCCAGCATGGGGGATTTTCCGGTCTCCCACAACCCACATTTTGATTTTCGGGAGCCATTCCTTGTCGAAGTACTTCCAATATGCATCAGCGTCTGGCAAGAGAGCCTTAGCTTCGCCGTAAACGTGCCGCACCCACTCTACCAAATTCCACACCTTATCGCCGGGAGCTCTCGCCGAAGGATCTTGGAAGTCACTAGGTGTCTCTGATACGTACATAAGTGAGCCCACAATTCGCAAAGCTCTGGCCTTCGTCTCCATGTCTTTCAACTTAGCACATGCATTCTTCTGCCACGCTCGACGAACATGCTAGAGACATAGAAATAGATGCGAGTGCGGCCAAACCTCCCTGCGATAACCCGACACGCCGATAAGTACAACTCGCTGAAGCCCGTCACCCGATAACGTAAGAATGCTAAATTGCTTACCGAAGAGAGTTGATCTCATTATCGGCGTCGTCAAGTACAAAGGCAGTGGGTCTCCAGTCCGGCCTTATCTGCACCAACTTCTGGTTCAGAGCGCGCATCCTAGGGACGAGATCTGCTTGTTTGGATTTTGCAGTGATCACGAAAGCCACTGGAACACCGTTTCTCCACTCGTCGAATACCATCATCGTGAAGAGCGGATACTGGACACGCAAGCAAGGAATTAAGCAGTATGGGAGTGAGTGCTCCTAATTTTTATACGGACCCTACATGGAGCACGGTAAAGGTATGTGTACCTTTTTGTTGTTCGTTGCGAATGTCCCGTCTATAGCAATAATGTTATCGTGACTGTATTTCAGCATCATGTGCGTCTGAAATGGGGTTTGAATCCCAATTACGAAGGGTACGTTATCGGCATTCAGCACTCCGTCGACCTTGCTGCCCGGGTCTTGGTAGTAAAAAACCGTACCTCGGTTTTCTCGGACCCACATTCTCACACTCTCAGCGTCGTTGTCGTGTTTCTTGTATAGTTCTTGCGCACGGACTCCGCATATGTTGCGGATGTCCTCCATGCTAAGGAAACAATCCCGAGAAGGCGTAAGAGTGCCCTCATCCCGTGCCTTCAGTACCAGCTTCTGGTGCTTCTATATTATAGCTGCCATCGGAACTTGCTCTTCAAATTGCCTACGAACCCAAAGCCTTACTTCCTCCGATATGTACTTCCGAAAGCGGAGCTTTCCCCTCTACACATTGTCCTTATCGTGGACGATGAGGCCCTGTGTGTCAACATGTTCCAAGCAAAAGTACCCTATCTCGGCGATATATGGTAGAAAATAGTACCTCTTTACGTAGAATCGACATTGGCAGCCCACTTTCATAGAGCCCCCCTCCTTCGCATCAGTGGCACGAGGGCCTTTCTGGCCAGCGCCGGACGTAAGTTGTTTCCCTTTGTGATTGTATTTCGATGGCGTTGGTGTCATTTCGGGCGTGATAGCTTGGATCTTGTCCCTGTTGTCTTCGGGACCGTATTGACAACGCCATCTGCTTATCGGCGTTGACCATCAGAGATACGTGCGGTACTGAAGAGATGTAATGGCACAGCCGATAAGCAGATCTACCGTGTATATTGAATGTGATATCAGAGGTCGTGATTCACTTACCGCTGGTACTCGATGTGGCAGTTCCACCGATAGTGCGTCTTCTCGCCGACGTTTGTGGGGTCGTTCTTGTCGCGGACGAAGGTAGTCTCTACATCCTTTCGGCCAGACTGCTCACCCTCCACGAAATCCGAGACCCTATCCCAGGGAATGTAGGCGATAAGCTTGGACTGGGGCCTCTTCGATGATTGCGGATCGTCTACGAACCTCGTATCATTCTCGACCTCCATGTTCCACCTAAGACATTTCCACGTCAAAATCCCTGGAGGAGGGTTCTGTAATGAATCGCGCATCCGAAGAACCTTGTGACCGTGTTTCTTCAGGTAGTCTGCATGTTGGCCTTCCCGGAACGCGGCATCAAGGTCCTCCACCCCCTTCTCACGCACGCCAGCCGGTTTCTTTCTCCCTTGACCCCTCCATTTCCTCCCTGCTGCCCCGTTATCGGCAACGGTTGGTGCCGCCGTCTCGCCAGAATTCCCATTCGGCCTGTCTTGGATGGGGAGATTGAGATCAAGGAACTCCATTCACGCGGAGACAAGCACTCCCCTTCCGGCAAGGTGCTACACGGCACAATAGATCGTGCGAAAGACGGCGCAGTACGAAACGATGTGGATGACACTTCGCGCCGGCATCCGCCGAGAAGGGCGGGTCATTCTGGAGTACACGTGGCGGGGGTGAGAAGGTGACTTCGGTGATCCGGAGAAGGCGGGGGCGAAGGGGCTTTTCGGCGAGAAGTGCCGAAAAGAGAGTCGGGCAACGTGAAATAATTGAGGGCGAGAGTGGCAGTTATCGTGGGAAGGAGGCGAAAAGGCGCTTGGGGAGAAGGGCCGGTCTTCGCGGTGTCAGGGCTAAAACCGGGCCCTGACACCGCGAACCCGGATTGACTGTAGTGACCGGGCATTTTGTATCAGTGGTGGTCCCGAATGAATTTCTCATAAAAATAGTTGCTGAAAAAAACTTCAAAGTGTACAGAAACTTTGGCGTTGTCTGGAACTCTATTGAGTGACATACGGCCATATTTAGTACTTAACAGGACTTACATGATCACCTTGGCTACTACGTCACCACTATTGCGGATATCAACAACTTGAGAGCCATGCACGTCAATACAGACAGCTTCTCTGTCTATGTCTATTGAGGTCTTAGGAAGCATACTCTTAAATCTCATACTTATAGATTCAGATTTGTAAAATAATTACGATCCATAAGTTGCATATACTAAGTATATGTAAATGATTTTAAAATGTGAGCAGTATCATAGCGTTTTCATCATAAAATTAGTAACATCACTACTACAGTAGTTCACAGTGTCTCATCACCATGTCAGTTTTGTGTGGCTTTATCATAGGTTCTAACTTGACGTAAGGTTCAAACTTTATCATGGCCATTGCGAGCAAAACTTCAAAAACATGATATTTAATATAAAATTCACATCTTGAACAATAAAGTCACATAACACTGTTCTATGTCTTGGAAGTTGTTATCAGATCATACTTGAATCAAAGAATTCATGTTCTAGTAATACTTGAACAACTTCGAGTCATCATCTCGTGTGTATAACTTATAAGGCTGAAATCACTACATCGCACATGGTCTTGACCTGCAAGCAATATGCATGTCGATACATACACCAGGCTCTTCGGCTTCCTCACTCGTATATCTATCGCTTCATAGTCTGCCCTTCTCCTTGGTGTACTTGGGCTTCTTGTGTTTGATTTCGTCCGCTATCTCAAGGTCCTGCAGATAGGTTTGGTCATCTGAGTTGAACAATGATCATTTATTGAATACTACTTGTACGATCAGCTGGTTCATTCGTGATCATCATCTACTGTATACATCTTAATCGTTGCTGAATCGATAGGGTTTGAAGAGCATAGTTTTAGAAATATTCATATAGTTTCACAAGTTTCAGATGAAAATACCAACTACTTTACTACCATTAACCGTAATTCAATTTTTCATGAACTGCTTGTGAACTGTAACACATTCGAAAATTTGTACAGTTTAACCGGGGAGTCATGGGCTAGCTCATTGCTTGATCAGATCATCATTTTAAGTTTATTCCACATTCACTCATCATGCCCATTTCTTATCTCAAATTTGTAACGATACTTCATAGTCTTCAAGAGAATTGAAGTTCGCAGGGTAAGCGCTCACGCTATCAGTCTCGTTCATTGGACTATTTCTTCGAATTGAAAAATTCGAATCTTGGCACAGGCTATTAGCAGCATGGAAACGAACACACAAATCTGAACCGCAGCTCTAGGACTTCTGTAACTTTGATAAGCATCCAAAACTTCCATGCTTGCAAAAACTTCTGCTTTTGCTTGGTTAGTCTTTGGTACTACGTGACATCCATGAGAAAAATTGGGCAGCCGCATTCACGGACCATTCACCGTTTCATGTATCAATGTCGACACCACTTTACCTGAACTGTACTGGAAGTTATACCGGAGCCAAAACATCGTCAATCATTTGCATGTGTATATTCTGAGATCAGCAATATAAGCTCGTAGTGAGTGACTTTTTGGCTCTTCGTGATTGGTCGATTACTTTTATCTATACAGGCTCTGCTAACTGCAGTTTACTCAGTCTTCCTTCCTACTTTCAGTATCATTGGATTGTATTTTTTGAACTTATTCATTGGTAAGCTCTTTAAATTCATACAATTATCTTCTTTGACTGCTTGAAATCGACAGTCACCCTTCGAAAAATGGCCCCAGTTGTTACCCAATGAACCATCATTATATTCACAAGGCAAGTCATATTTTACTTTTAACATCATGTAAAGTTTCTACTACATCTCATCCTTCTACAGGTTGACATGCAAATTGATTCTCTCCAGTTTTAACCACGTTATGACTTTTGATCATTCAACTTACTCAACCCAGTCTCGTAATCCTAATCATAAGCTTTGATAACAAACAACGTTCACAGATCAAAATAAAGAGTTCAATTGTCATGCGTTTCACCAAACTATTCGAATTGAAAAATTCGAAGCATCATCTGAACTTCCATCTAGATAGCAGGGTGGTAGCTGGTTCATGTCCGACTGCAGCTCTTTACATCTGTGCGTTGATCATAATTTCAAATACTCAACTGGGTTCTTCATAATCTGCTCTCCTCTTGTCCAGCTTCGAGATGCGTCACACACACACTTCTTTCACCGACGTCGAATATCAAGCTTCGGCTTCTTATGCTTGAATTCGTCCGCCATCTCGAGTTCCTGTAAATAAGTTTGCATTTCCATGCTATCCACGTTTCGGCGGACATCATCATCATGTTGCATCAAATAAGTATCATGCGTCCTTTGATACGTCAACCAGGTGGTAATTTGATGCTGCCGCTTAGCTGAAAACTCCAGGGCGAACATAGAACTTGGACCAATGAGAAACTGCGTCATCGTCATACTCTCCAATAAACGTAAACACCTCGCAGGTTTTTGCTGAAGCTTCATCCACAGGTGGAATTCTCGTTTTGCCTCGTCATATTTATTGATGTTCACAACAACTTTATACTGTGAACACATAACAGCTAAGAAACTGCAGAATATCGCAGCTCGGAAGCAAACCGGATCTGTGTGATACTTATGGATCTCATAATAAGATCGATAAGAGATCGCACACTCATAGGGAGTGGCAAACGTACCTTGAATCAGTGGCCAGTTATATGGCAACGAATCCAAACGTGCCCACGGTGCCCACTTATAGCGTCTTGGGCCATGCAAAGGGCAGTAATGCGGATTTGCAGCCACTGCTACAGGAACTGCATGAGTCCAATTTACTGAGAGTCTGGGATATAGCTGATCCCATGGCTTCCAAGTCTTGACTGATAAGCCGACGTCTTCCAATATCCATTCAAGAGCAGGCCAAGAAGGGAATGGCTTCTCTTCCTCAGAGTCGAACATGAGGTCATAATTTCCCAAGTAGCGCTGTTTCAACACTGATCCGCCGACCGGTGCGGCTACACCAACCCAACCGGGTGTTTGGTAATCGAGAGGAGGAGAGTTCAGTGTCACCTGGATCTTGAAATCCTCTGTATCAACAAGTTGGTTACGGACGCCATCCAAGGCACGGATCAGGAGCTGCCGTGTGCATTGATATGCATAGACATACTGTCCCACAGTCATTTCACCTCGTTGGGCGACCTCCTCTCGGATGCGCGCATGCATCAACGTCGTGGTAAGCAACTGTTCCTTGTCAATCTCATGAAGTAAATGCTCCAGCCTCTTCTGCCACTCAGGCAATGCCTCAGAGTTCTCCGGAGTGACTGTGGGCCTGAATTCCGAAATTCTCACCACTCTGTGAGATTCCATAGGTTGCTCCGTCTTCCTTTTATAATGGAACTGTGCTTCTAGCACCATATAGTACTGTAACACTCGCGCACCTAAATCACCAATGGTGAGAATACTTTGGTTAGGATGCGCCAGGTTAAGATCAGCTCTTGCCAACATTTCGCACAGCAAATTCTGCATGTTTGCAAAAGGCTCCGCCATCTTCCACAGTCGCTCAAAGTCCTCATTGCTCAACTTGACACCAGTGACCAAACTCGTCATGCGGAAGAAGGTGTTTCGTTGTAATTCATAAGCCTTAAACAGGGAGAAAGAGTACGGTGACTCTAATTCTTGCTCCCACATAGCAGCTTGCAGCCGCGTTCTCCAATTCTGCTCCATGGTATATTGCTGCATGAGCTGCTCATTGGTAGCTGTTAGGGCTTGAACACTTTGTTCAAGGGAAGTCACTGTCAGGAAGTCTGACTGTGCTACCACCTGTGATGTTGAGTTGACAAGCCCTTCATGCAACTTCTTTGCATACTTATGTGCTAAGTCATCTTTTTCTCTTAGGAGTCTCTCTCCCTGATCTTTCTGGTACTTATACATCCCCTTGATGTTTTTAACTTTCTCCTCTGCTTCATGCACTTCTCTTGTCAATCGACTGACTTCAATTTGAACTTGCTCATAATGCTGTTGTTTACCAGCAAACTCCTCCCATCGTTTTTTCCAGTGGCTCGCATTAGCAATAACTTGCTATTTTTCTTCTAATGTCTGGTTTCTTTCCGCTCTTAGTCGCTGCTCCTCTTTGCTATTTGCCGCTAACAGCTGGTCCTGGGCCGCAACCTGCCGTCGTAGGGCGTTGATCTCCTCTGACATTGCCTCAGTCTCTGATGACTGCTCCCTGATGATGGATGCTGCTTTTGACGCCTGAGCCCTCTGGCCTGTCTCCTCCAATCGTCCCATAGGCTCGTTCAGATTCATCATCAGATCTAGGTACTCAGAGGTTGTGCCTTTGGAGCCTTCTGCGGATCCTGCTCGAGTCTTCTTTGGTGCTGACTCTACTGCGAGCTTTGGTTCCTCAAGAACCTCATGGTTGTCTTTGACTGAGAGCACATAGTTTGAAGTTTCGTTATTCACTACAGTCATGAGCGCCCAGATTGGCTCAGGAGTTTGCTGCCTTGATACCTCCATCATAACAGGTAGCTCGTCTATGTCGCACTCCTCTTGAACTGTAGACACTCGTGTCTTCCTTCGTGCTGACACCTCTGTCTTCTCTGTGATCGTGGTAGAAACGCTCCCCTCCTTTAAGACAGGGCAAAACTCCGAAAGATACGTTGTGCAATGAAAGAACAACGTGTTGCTCGTATTCTTCTTGGAGATTTCCAACTTGATATGGTTGAACAGAATTTTTAACCAGTTCAGTGGCTCACCATTCCAGCTTCGGTAGGCCGCTGCCAACCCTTCTTCACTTATGACTTTGACACCCTCTGTAGCCATCAGTAATCTCTGGTTGACATACTTTAACCAATCCACCCAATGTTCTTTGGCTCGGGTTATTAGATACCCTTTTGGTGTAGCTGCTCCTCTTGGATTCTCAAAGATGTGCAGCAAATCCGCCTTCCCTAATAAAGGAACCGTCATTAGAGTAGGGCCTTCTCTTGACAATCCTGGAAAGTGTGGTGCGATGACCTCCATGTTGAACTGCACCACTGTATTCTCCATCTTGAATTCATCTTGCGATCCTTTTGATGAAGCTTTCCAATATGCCAAGACTCGGTCACTGTCAGCCATGTTCCACTTCTTGCAGATGAACACCCATAAACCCGCTTTCTCCAGGTTAGCTTGATTGGGATCTACCACTTCTTCTGGTATTATCATCAGTGGTGATGGAGCTACCGATCTCTCTTCCTTCGTCATGTCTGATGCCCTGTTTCCCACCAGGAACTTTGCATTCAACTCATCCAGTTGTTCATTGGTGAGCGCCATCTTCACTAATGAAAGACCGCACTCCTCTTACTTACTGGTTTGTTATGGTTTCTATTCGTTTCCATTAATATAACCATGTCGTCCATCTAAACTTAGGTGATATCATCTCGTGCTAACAAAAGTTTCTCAATGCATCAATATACTAACTTAATGGTGAGAATTTTACTCACCGATGCTAAATGCAGACAGGGTCGATGCCTAATGCTTGGTTGTATCTCTCTCGGCAGATGTGATAGTTGCAGATACACTTCAACGTAGTATCTGCAGACAGTCTACATACTTCAATGAGAACTTCTTGATGTCGCTCATGCAACTTATGGATCATGTCACTGCACTCTCACATGACACTTTATTAGGTTTTGAAAGTGACCCATGATTCTTTGCAACTTCAGAAAACTTCAGGATGACTTCTTACCACAGTTCTTGATGCAACCTCATGCTTCACGGGCACATGCACCTTGTATCTCTCCTGAAATGATAGTTTCTTGCAATTATCACTCAAAACTTCTTCTTGCTGCTCTATTCTTCTTCTGGCTTCACTACTTACTTTCATTCTCGGCAATGCTTTCGAACAAACCTCCGACCAGGCTGAACAGAGCCGTAACATTATAAATTCTACCAACTAGCACTTCTAATCAGGTGCACTTTTATTATCTTTTTCTCTGCATACTCACTGCTAAAATTTGCAACTTGTTTTTGACTGCTAGTTTAGTCTCTCTTTTCAGACTGACCTTCGATTCTTCCAAAAAACTACTCAAAGTGGTGTTATGTGAACATGCTATGCATAGGTTTTCCACAAAATCGACAATTTCAATGTTATCTTTTTCTCTCGCACGTTCCTCAATCAGATTTCTCAAAACAGACCTCTCCATTACTACAACAACTCTCTCCGACTTATTGATCTCAGACAGGAGTTAGCAAAGAAATTAAAAATTTCATTATAGAATTATCACTGATAACAAGTTCAAGAATCGCACTGATTCATGGCGTCTATTAAGAACTCGTTTTTATAACCTAACTACTTCAGTTTTAAGGTTCCGAGACCACTTACCAAATTCTATCGTGCTTCCTACTCATCGAACTTCAGTCTGGGACACAGAAAAGCACACAACATAAGCAAGCTGGTTTTCTAATCCGTTCGACTTTGGATGTAACCCTAATTTCAACGTTTAACATATCACAAGCATATGTCCAGAAAACAGTCACCTGAATGCACCGGCGTTCTTGTTTTCCACTCACTTACATAATTCTGCCCTCTACTCCAAGATTGCTATTCTCTGGACTACTTCTTGCTCTCCCTCGCGACGTGTTTTCCTTGCTATAGTTTCCCTCCAACCTCTCGCGCGGGACAACTTGCTTCAAGAACTGTTCAATCAGTTTCTCTTCTACTCATGATGATCTATCAAGGCAATGACACATGTCGCTGTAGTTTGTTTTCATGCATATCATTCATGCTTGACGTGTCGCGTTCTACTTTCCAATTACTGCTTTCCCGTTCACTACTTTTTTCCGTTTTCTATGATTCTGTTACTTGTCTACTTTTGTATAATACGTATTTGTATACCGTATTTATACTGGTCAGTATACCATCGTATCAGCTTCTTTTAAAATTCTCATCGTGACGTTTTTCTGATTCCGAAGTTTCACTGTTTTAAATTTTTGTATTTATTTATTTATTTCATTTTATTTTTCTATTTGATTAATTTGATTAATTTACTTAATTTTCTCTTTTGAAAATAAGTGATTTTTATTTCTCAATTTAAGATTAGATTTTTCTATTCCTTTGAACTTATATCAATTCTAACTTTTTTAGCTTTTACTTTTTAAGCTATCAATTTTTACTTTTCAACCCCTAAAGGACCAAGGCAATTTTTCCTCAAAAACACTCCAAAACTACCATTTTCAGCACATTCAACACAAAATGATACAAAATCATTTTTATTTTATTTTTTTTATTTTTTATTTTTATTTTTTAAAAATTTTAACCGTAGGATCTTGTACTAGACTTGTATGAGAGGTGTGATAAAAAAATTGGTAAGTTTGACCGCACGGATTGAAAGATATTAGCCTTTGAAGTGCGACATAATCTCTTTTTGAGGTCATACTATACACCTTCAACAAACTTCGACCACCTTCTATGGCAACTATTTGCACTACGGGCCGTGATTTTATTATGTTAACTTGAAAAGGATCATGTTAGGCACATGTGCACTAAATTTTAGAAGTAGAAGAGGTGTAGAAGATGTCCTAAAAAATCCTGCAATGCAACTATGTGCCGAGAATCAACAATTCACTTTATATTTTGCATATATCATATCCTTCTCAAATATTTGAAATTCACAAATCCGTACGGTAGATGCAAAGATCTTAATTTCCTTTCGAAGAGGACATTTTCTTTCTTTAAAATAGACAAAAAACTCGAATTTCTATTGAATTTAGAAGTTATTAAAGTTTGGTGACAGTATTTGTGATATGTCACACTAAACTGCTGCACTATTTGTATATGTAAGTGAAAATAATTTGTAACTTTTGAATCGTAAGTCGGAATTCTACGAAATTTGTGTCTACGCAAAGCTAATCAAAAGTTGGCCATTCAATAAAAAATCTCAGATAATAATGTCTAGAATTGAGAACGTGGTACCTTACCTAAACTCAAAATGTCCCCCGAGGGAACATCAGTCCTTTAGGGGTTAAGACTCAGTACTTTTTAAAGTTCCCATTTACTTTAAAATATTCCTTTAAAGTTAACTTATTCTTTCTTGTGAGTCTTTTAACTTTCTATCTTTAGCCCTTAGATTTTAGTTTTTAACTTTTTATGGACTCTTTACTTTTTGGTTTATCCATTTTCCAAAGTTCTACCAAATTTTGAACTTATTTTTGGTTTTTTTTTTTAAGTTTTATTTGATTTATTTTTTTATTTATTTTTATTTTTTTATACTACAAGTAATTATTTTACTACTTGTGGAACATCCTTTCAAGTGAGGAATTCTAAATTATTAGTCAATGGACTCCAAAAAGTTCAAAATTTAGACGTTTACTCACTTCCCCGTTGGTAGTTTAGAGTCATTCTGGACTACTTACTAAATCACACCATTAGAGGTTTACTCTCCCTCTTTAAACTATAACTTGCCCTCAAGTTATGTACTTTTGCAATCTATACCCGTTATAGCGTGTTGCATGCACATACCCAGCAAAGTCTTGTAATTCTACGGAACCATTGGGATAAGACTTAAGAATGCGATATGGACCAAACCACCTCATCTTAAATTTACCCGGAAATTTTTGAAATCTACTATCGTAGAGTAGTACTAAATCATTATCTTTTAAAACTTTGGGTTGTAATTTGCTATCGTAGTAAGTTTTACGTTGTTTTTGAATGGCTTCCATATTCATAAAGGCTTGAGCCCTTATTTCATCGAGCCTTTCTAAAGTGTCAAATCTCTCTTTTAAGGATGCAACATTTCCTAGTCTCTCAGAGATTGCGACACGTAGTGAAGGTACTTCCACTTCGATTGGTAACATAGCTTCTAATCCATAGACTAATTGGAAAGGAGTTGCTTTAGTTGTGGTTTGTATGGTACACCTACATGCCCATAATGCGTTGTTTAACTCATAATCCCAATTAGATGCGTTACCTGCTAGTGTTTTAGTGATGATCTTACAAAGTATGCCATTAGATTTTTCGGTTTGACCATTTGCTCTAGGATGATAAGGTGATGATTTTCTATGTTTGATAAATAATTTTTTAACATTTTTTCTATAGTATCATTAATGAAATGAGTCCCTCTATCACTTACTATTTCTTTGGGACATCCAAATCTAGTAATGATATTCTCATAGATGAATTTAGCTACGGTATTTGCATCATCTGTTTTAGTTGCAATTGCCTCAACCCACTTAGTCACATATTCTGTGGCGACTAAAATATAACGTTTTTGGCCTTCTCTACTAGGAGGTTTAATGGGTCCCACAAAATCTATCCCCCACTTTTCAAAGAGAATCTGTGCTAAGATCGGGTTTAAGGGCATTGCTTTAGTGGCAGTTGGTTTACCGACACGTTGACAAGGATCACACTTCCTTACATATTTAGTGGCATCCGAAAAAAGCGTGGGCCACCAATAGCCGGCCCTTAACACTTTTTGTGCGGTTGCCCATCCCGCAAAATGTCCCCCACATGCATCACTATGACATCCTTTTAATATCATTTCAACTTCACTAGGATTTATGCAACGTCTTAAAACATCATCTTTACCCCTTTTATAAAGAACTCCACTAATCATGGTGTATGGTAAAGATTGATGAACTAACTTAGTCTTGTCTTTACTTACATACTCTAGTGGAAATGTTCCTTTAGTTAAATAATAAATGATATCTGCATATTCCTTAGGAATAACATCAACCACATCAATGCCGTCTTGTACGGAAAAGAGGTGGGCATCCGGAAAACTATCATCAATGGATTCTGGATTTATAGCTTCACTAAGTCGTGATAAAAAATCTGCATTTGGATGTATTTTCCCAGGTCTTACATTAATAGTAAAATCAAACTCTTGTAATAACAAAACCCACCTTGCAATTCGACCACTTAGTTGAGGCTTATTGATCATGTACTTTAAAGCATCATGATCAATGTGAAAGGTAAATTCATATCCCAACAAGTAATGTCTATACTTTTGAACAGAAAAGATCATGCCAAGACCTTCTCGTTCTGTCACGGAATAATTCCTCTCTACAGCACTCAATTGTCGACTTGCAAAGTAAATTGGCCTATCATGACCTTTAGAATTTTTCTGACTTAAGACACTTCCAATCGCTACATTGGAAGCATCAACATACACTTCAAAAGGTTTGGACCAATTTGGTGGAATTAGGATGGGTGCTTTACTAAGACGGCGCTTTAACTTGTTAAAAGCTTTAGTACAATGGTCTGTCCATACTCCTGGTGTTAAAGTTTGTTTTGTTAAAGCATTCAAAGGTGCGGCTATAAATGCAAATTTATAAATAAACCGTCTATAATAACCCGTTGCACCCAAAAATCCCTTAAGTGTGGTTAAATGCTCAGGTATTTCCATTTGTAAAATAATGGCTACTTTATCAGGGTCAACTGCGATTCCCTTTATGGATACTATATGACCTAATAATCTACCCCACGCAGTGACAAACTCCAATTTAGCAGCATTTATGGAGATACCATATTCACGACAACTATCAAAACATTGTTTTAAAGCCGCTGGGTGATCCTTCTTTGACCCAAACACACAAAAGTCATCTAAAAATATTTCCATAAATTTTCTTAAATATTTTGAAAATGCTTGTGTCATGACCCTTTGGAATGTAGCTGGAGCATTGCACAATCCGAAGGGCATGACTTTATATGCGAAAGTTCCCCAGTCAGTTGTAAAAGTAGTTAAGGGTCTATCTTATGGGGCTATTTGAACTTGATTATACCCCGAAAATCCATCTAAAAATGAATAGCACTCATGTCCCGCAACACCATCTAAAACGGCATCCAAAAATGGCAAAGGAAAGTAATCTTTTTTAGTTGCTTTGTTAAGTTGCCGAAAATCTTGGCAAATACGAATTTTACCATTCTTTTTTGGGACAATTACTATAGGTGACACCCACTCACTAAATGGAACTGGATAAATAAAATTACATTCGAGCAACTTATCTATCTCTTCTTTTACCATTAAAGAATATTTTGGATTCATCCTATATTGTCTCTGTCTAACCGGTTTAGCATCTGCTTCTAAAATGATTTTGTGTTGACAAACATCTGGAGGGATGCCTTTAAGATCTTTATACGTCCATGCAAAGGCATCCTTCTCTTTTTTAAAGAATTCATGCCATTCACCATACTCTTGAGGACTTAACCTATCGTACACTTTAATGGGCTTAGGATCTTCTTTAGTGCCTAAGTTCATTTCCATGGTATTTTTTATTAAAGGACGTACACTAGGTATTTTCTTGTCCCCTATTAATTCCTCAGAATCTGATATATATGGAGGTTCATTATCAGATTCTTTCTCGATAGCAACATTAAAAACTGGTGCATTTTGCCATGCCTCAATGGCAGCATCCGAGTCATCCACTTGACTTGGAGGGACAAAATACTCTCTAGGATTTAAACTTTTAAACGTAGGCATGTCCTGGACAATATTAGTGTCCTCAAGTTCAGATTCAGAATGTGGATCAGTGGTCCAATCTGAATCCTCATCCTGAGTCTCACCATGATAGGTTGTAGGAAACATAGGAAGAATAATTTTACTATTACCCTTTCCGATAGTTAAAGTTCCTTTACCCCAATCGTCCTTGGCTTTGGCTAACGACAACCAAGGTCTGCCAAGAAGGATAGGATACGTAGAAATGGACTCACTCACTTTAAAGACAATGTAGTCTATTTTATAATCGATTCCACCAATTATTGTATTTAATTGTAGTAACTTTCCTAAAGGTTTGACTCTACTTTGATCGGCCATTCTTAAGATAATGGGAGTAGGAACTATGTTAGTTATACCCAACTCTTCCATAGTATCAACATTCATAAGGTTAACACTACTCCCACTATCAATTTGTACTCCATCAATTAAAGTTCCATCTATAATCACATCAACTGTAGGTGCTCCCGGATCTAAAGAAATATCATGGACATTTACAACTTCAGGTTGAGTTTTACTTGCCTCACTTCGTGTTTTTGCCTTAGGATTTTTAACATTACTCTCTTCAATTGTTTTAGCTCTCTTACAAATTAATGAGGATGTTAATTCATTTTTGCAATAGGGTGATAAAGCAAGTAATTGTCTCAATGATATTTGAGGTTGTAACCTATCCAAATCTGTGAGTATATCATAAGGGTTCATTCCTACAGCTAACTTCATGATTCTATTATGTTTTCTTTTTTTTAAAGACAATGATGGTTCTTTAACTATTTTCTTTGATGGTCTATAAAAAGTAGGTTGCTCTAGTGGTTTCATAGAAGTACTTGGTTTTTCTACAATTGGAGGTTGAGGTACTTCTTTAACTGGTATAGGAATTTGTACAGATTTTGCTTGAGAGTCACTACTAGTTATTTCAATTATTTGAGGTGATGGTTTAAGCACCTCATGTCTCTTAAGTATAATTGGTACATCTCTACCAACTATTGGTTTGGTTTTTATTTTGCTATAGTCACTTTCAGAGCTACTAATTGGTTCTTTTTCTAAAGCTTTTCTTGCTTGTGATCTAGTAATAAAAACATCATGTGGTTCTACTATTGCCATGTAATTAACATTTCTAGAATTAGACGACTCTACTTCTTGTATTTGTACTTTTTTCCTTACATTGGAAAATTCTGTGATAATAGCAGGACAATAGGTAGACACATGACCAGGTTGACCACATCGACCACAAATTGGATTATATCCAACTTGTTGTTGAGGATTGGGACATTCCCTAGAATAATGCCCAGGCTCTCCGCATCTATAACATACTATTCCCTTATTCTGATTTTGATTAGGACCTTTCCAAGTTTGATGTTGACTATAATTGTTATTTCCTCTAGGATTTCTATTGTCTCCTGGCTTTGTAAAAGGTTGTTTAGACGTGACGCGGTAGGGCGGTTTTTGGTTATTAGAAGGTTGATCTTGGACTAGAGCTTTGACTTCTTTTATATTTCTACAAGTAGTAATATCATGTCCCTTTGCCCCACAATAAGCACATTTAAGATAAGGTGCACTATTTATAGGATATCTACACTCAGTGGTTAAATGTCCATGACCTTTGCAATTACTACACCATATATTAGTTCTTTGGTTAGTAGCTTTAGGTCTTTTATTTCTACCCTCATTAATTTGCACTAACAATTCCTTAAATTGTTTTTGTAATGCCTTCAATTCAGATTCTTCACTACTGGGAGGAGGCATTAACGCTAATGGTTGCGTCGTAGTAGGTGTAATTCTTATACTTAAAGGCGGTTCATTAAGTATTGCTTTAGGGTAGTAATCTCTACCACGATTATCCATTCCAATTTGACTAGGAATATTTAAAAGATAGGGATCATGGTATTGAGGATTATTTTGTAACATATTGGATCGCTGCATAGCAGCTTCCCAATTTCGTGCAGCTTCATAAGCTTCATTTAAAGTTGCAGGATTGGACAATTTTACTTGATAGATACACATAGGTTCTAACAATCCCCTAGTAAAAGTATTAACAATCCAAGGTTCAGGCATTCCATGATCACGCCATCGGTTTAACAAATTTCTTAAACGAGTATAGTACCCTGCTATGGTCTCTGTAGGGTACATTTGAAAACTCTGTAATTGGTCTTGCAAAGTATTGTGGTACGCTTGCGGTCTAAACCTAGCTAAAAATGCATCTTTTAAAGCATCCCAATTAGCAGGTTTAGGATTTAAAGCAACATACCATCTTTGAGCTTCCCCTACTAGATTTCCAGGGAAACTAGTTATGTATTTATCAACAGGTAAGTCATTTGCCGTAGCAACCACCTGAAATCTCTCTAAATATGAGTCTGGGTCTTCTCCTAAGTCACCATAGAATATAGGAAAAGGTGCTATATTTAACATCCTATGATGTGCCATATTAACAAAATTATTTTCAAGTGCTTCAGGAATAGGAGGGGTTGAAGGTGATGAACTCTCGGTAGAACTTGAGGAAGATGAAAAAGTTGGAGAACTAGTAGAAAAAGGAAGTAATCTACGAGGTGGGGACCATCTGGATGACTCCGACGATGATGATGATTTGTTTTCTTCTTCCTTTCTACTACTACTATTACTAGGACTTCCTCTCGAGGTACTACGGAGTTTTAAGTCTTCATATGGAACTCTATTTTCTAAGTTTCTAGGAGAAGGTGTAACATTAAAGATGGAATTGATTGTTAAGAATCTCAGTCCTTCCCACCTTTTTGCCCTTCTTCTATAACGTTCCGCTCGTGCTAATTTTTATTCTTCTACTTTTCCTTTTCCCTTAGTTGACATTGACAATTGCCATATGTAAAAGGATCTCTAACTCTCTTAAGCTAAAAACTCACTTATGTTAATGAAGGCAAAGATATAATCCTTCCTCTGTTAATCCTATTCTCTTGAAATCTTCTTTTTTATTCCTTGGATATTTATACAAAGTTATTATATCACTCATTTCTTGTGTATTTATCCACTCATTTGCCACTGCTTCTCCTATCTGTTCATCAATCTCAACCTCTAATTTCTCTAACAAACAAGTGTCATAGGGTGGAACATGTGCGTAGTAATTTAACTTTCCCTTTAAGTTTACAATCAATTGAGGTCTTCTATGACTAGTATTGGGCCTCACCCTTCTCATTGTATAAATATGAATAGTGATGCCATGACGTTATAGTAAAAGGTTCTACTTTAAGAATAAAAGGTAATGGCTCCACTATTAACTCTCTAGGATATTGAAACCTGGTTAAAAGATGATTAATGATAATGTTTGTTTTTGGACAATGCTTATGTTCTTCTCTTAAGTGTTCTATTTCTTGACTTAAGAGATTAAACAATTTTAATTCATTGTATTTAATTTTTGAATAAACTATTAGCAATCTTTTCAACCTAGTTCGTAATTCTTTTAAAGTTTCAACTGACGATTCCATTTCTTAAATGCATAATGTCTTTAAATCAATCTCATCAAATTCCTTGGGATCCTTTAAAAAGAAAATAGGTTCGTAGGTATTACTCTCAAAATTTCTTTGAAAATACTTAAAGACAAAAGTTTGCCTTGAAAACCTGTATCCGTTCCACGACCCTATTCTTTTTGACCCTATCGGTTGAGTTTGATATTTCAACTTTCCTCTTTCAGCAAATAGAAATTGCAACTGATATTTTAAGTATAAAATATCCTTCTTGACAATTATCTCATTAAAACCCTCTCCGTTATTCCATACTTTGTTAAGAATGATTTGTTTTAACTCAAGAGGTAATGACTCAAATTTCTCCTTAAAAGACTTGTCTACTCGAGGATGAGCTCCATAGAATTGGAACCCCTGTCCGTAATAAGCAATTTTGTAAGTTCTATACAAAGCTCCAAACAAGTATGCCCCACCAAAGAAATCACTCAAATTTCTCCGGTTGAACTCCCATGGAAAGGACATGAATTCCTCAAGGAATTTTCCATATGCTTGAAATTGGTTAAATTTCTATCACCAATTTTTAAGATTTTGTTGAGAGAATGATCCTAATTTTTCAATTTTAATTTTAATTTTTCTATTTAGGTTGTGCACTCTCGTAAAGAATCAAAATCGTGTAAGACGAGTTAATAATTCTTTTAAAAGTTTCTTTACAAGAATTCATAATCTAAATACATAATAATCCAAAAGAAATAGATTCTGGATGATAAGGATCTCTACAAATAAAATCCGGAATTAAAACTTGACTTTTTAAGTTTTGCACGCCGTAGGTAAAAACATAAGTTTTTCTATCTACTTTAAAACCATTCCATGCTCCTAATCCTTTAGAAATTATGGGTTGGATTTGAAATTTCAATCGACCAAGTTGAGCAAACAAAAAGTGCAATTGATATTTTAAGTATAAATCACTATTCTTAACAATTAACTCGTTAAAATGTTCACCCTTGTTCCAGATTTTACTTAAAATTATTCCTTTAATCTCTAAAGGTAATTGCTCAAATTTTTCTCTAAAAGGTTTATCAATCTTCGGATAGTTTCCAAAAAATTGAAAACCTTGACCGTAGTAGGCGGCTCTATAAACACGATATAAAGCTCCAAATAAATACGGCCCGTTGAAGAAATCGCACAAGTTTCCTTCAACTACTTCCCACGGGAAAGACATACTCCACTTGTATAGTCTCCCATGTACACTCCAATGTTTTAACCAACTTAGTTCTTTTTAAGTTTTTGTTTTAATGAATCACTCATTGAATGCTTTTAATTTTTTCCAATTGATAGATTATTTAAGCCATCAATGTCTTTCTCGAAGACACTTTTTCTAAATTAGAAACTACTTAAAATTGACGATACCATCCCCAGCATGGTCGCCAAAAAAATGTAAACCGTAAATTTACACTCACGCAAAACACCCAAGACTCACACAAGTTTCCATACGATTCTAAATTCTTCCCGGGATGGTCTGGCGTCTAATGTTTAAGTAATTTTGATCTAATTATCACATAAAAATGTTTTCTATAATAAATTTAAAGCTATAATGCATCATTTTAAAGGTTTATGGGTTAAACAATCTACACTCTTAAAGGATTGAGAATTTTTATGTTACCCCAAGAAAAAGAGTGATTGCGACAAGAGCCTTGCTCTTGTCTTTCTTCTGTGTGTGCCCAAACCTCTAACTATGCCTTGCTAGGCGAATGGAATTTATCCATTCCTTAACTCCTTGCTTTGTTCGTTTATTAATTCTTCTTTATAATTCAAAAGCTTACTTCATGCAATTTGCTCCATCTTTAATCACGTACGTCCACGGCTAATCTCTTAAGCTCCAAGTGGATTCCACATCAAAACACATTAACTTCAACAATCACACTTGTTAGAAGTTTAAGAATGATTCTTTTTTGAGATCAATACTCTAACACATACACTTTCAATCAAATTTAATTCCTTTGTTTTAATCCACTATACATTACTCTTAAACTTAAAGTAATTGCATTCTTCTAAAATAACATTACTCTCTTTCATGCAATTAGTTCCTTAAGACTAATTAATGCACTTTAAATATAAGAACTCTTATCTTGTAATTCAATTATTCTTATAAGAATTCTTAGTCACAAATATTTTTAGTTTTTTGAATATGTTTGATTTTCTTTCAATGTCACTTGTTCAATAAATGCAACATTAAATCTTCTTAAACTATTTATCCATTTAAGATATTACAATCAATTGAAGTTTGACTTCTTAATTATTAAGACTCACTTTCACAAGTCACATGTGCAAAGTTACTTAATTAATTAGAATCAATGGAATTTTACACAACACAATATGTATTAACTTAAAAATTCTTACAACCATCGCAAGAATTTGCTAGCTCCAAGCTAGGACTCACAATTGCTTCTTCAAATGTGGTGAATTCAAAATGAATTCCTACTCCACTTAAGCTAAAACTATGAAGAGACACTATTTCTTAAAGGGTGTCTTCTTTTTCCTTCCACCTCTTCAAGTTTTGTTTAAACCCTTTCAACTAATTAAAAGGTGTGACTATTCTTTTAAGTCTTTTCCTTAAGTCCTTTCATACTAGCACTATTTCCTTTAAGCTATTTTAAGTTTTTCACTTAGTTTTAAAGTTTCTCTTAACTTTTATCACTAACTATCTACTTTTTGAACTATTTCAAACCCTTTAAGCTATTTTTTAAAGAAAAAAGCCCTTTTTCATATATTGGCTCTACAGGGGACGATGGAAATACAACCAAACTCCAAGATGACACCAGTATCCACGGCGTCACTACCAGTAGAGCGCAAGTTTCCGGGCGAAGCTCTAGGAAAAAAGGCGAAGGGGGTTGAAGTTCCAAACGAGGAAGTCGTGTGGTCTGACACTTCCAGTGACGACTCGGACACTAGATGCGACCCATCTATTCGCAAGGAGATTGAGGGCTTTATTAAATGCCATTGGCTAGATTCTGCCCTCCAAGAAACACCGACAATTGGAGAAGATTTCGGCAAGGAAGAAGATCAAATTGAGATGGACGCGGTTGCATATGAGAACATCAATGAAAACCTAGAGTCTTTTGATGATGTTCCAATTAGACGAGAGGCTCATCTTCAACTTCATGCTAAATATCAGCAGAGTTTACAGGAAAACAAGAATCTGGTAGAAGAAGTTGACCGCAACAAAGAAGAACTTCAAAAATTACGCGTTGTATTCCAAGAAAAGGACAATCAAATCCAGGAATACGCGAAGTTGGTGTTTACTTTAAAGTCGTAGAATTTGATAGCAATAGAAGTAGTGCCATGAATGATAAACGGGCAATTTTGTAACATTTTGAAATCATAGACCTTGTGAATTTTGTAAATTGCACTTCATTTGTAAATGGCTTTAGATCAAAACAATATTGTTTATCTCTGACTTTAATCAAGTTTGTATGGTTCAACATGTTTTAAAATTTGGCTAGATGTAATAAAGTGAATGTTCTATACAGTCTTGTATACGTTTAAATTATATATTTGATGAATGTGTTATGATATTCCATGATTGTAAAACTTCATGCACCCCAGTCAATAAATTAAATTCACTTTTGTCTAATATTTGATAACCGACTACAATAGTCTATAGTATTATCGAGAATTTTTTTGTAGTGGAATTTATATCATGTGTTGAAGAATAAAACTTAAATTTTTGTCTCAAACATGTCAATCATAAGACTAAACAATAAAAATCATGTTACTTTCTTGCATAATAAATGATTTGGGATGTAACAAAATCTCCAATATTAATGCATCATTATTATTCTTGGTTGAATTATATGTAACTAATTGCAACGGCCTTCCAAATGATAAGAGATGGCATTCTACCATACAAATTATCCATATTATATCTTAATATGAGTATAAGTTTGCGGAACAAATCATTGAGCATGCTAATTGAAGGTACTAAATCTTCCCAAAAAATCATTAAGTAAGCATAAGTATTGTGTGCCTAAGTAAGTATCAGTATTGTATAAGTAAGTGTAAGTATTAAGTATTGTATGTGAAAGTATAAGTATTGTATAAGTAAGTATAAATTCAAGGCACTAGGTTATAAGTAAGTAGAAGTATTGTATGTCAAGTTCAAGGCACAAGTTCAAGGTACACCCCTCTCTCGTACGCGCGCAGCCCTCAAGCGTACGTGCGTAGCCCTCCAGCGTACACGCGCCTCTTGGTCGTATGCGCCCGCCATAGGTCACTAATTTACTATAAATATGAGATTTCAAAATTACGGACCCCACTTCCTAGGCGCTTTAGCCTGCAACTGCCACGTGGCGGCTGCTTGCTTGGCACTTTTGGAAAGTTTTTTACGGTGTCTATCGACACCTTTGTATTTCGCCACCTTCGTATTCCTCCACCTCGTTTCCATGGATTCTAGACAACCATCTACCACTAGCAGTCCCCACGGAAAGCGACAACGTGATTTTCATCACGCACGCTCAAAGCAGAAGAAGCGCCTTCACGTGTCGATGGATGAGAAGATGAAGGCATTTTCTGGTTGGGAGTCAGTTCCAACTCCATGGACATTTGCACAATGTGCAAAATACATTGGATGGTGTCATTTGGGGCACCTCTGGCCATACTTGCGGTATTCTCTAATGCGACGTACAAACAGAGTCAACTTGGGGTATTGCACCAATGAGTTCTTCAAGGAGCATTGTATCCAAGCGTACCAGCACATTTACGACAAGGCAAAATTGAGCCGCATCTCGGTAAATATTTAAATTTTACGGATGATTTACGCGGAGGTGGTACTTGGCGTACCGGTTGATTGGAGGACAATGGAAATCCAAACACACTCCAAGATGGCGACAGTCATTGGATTAACAATACCGTTTATACAGAAGTTTCCAGGAGAAGGTCTCGGGAAAACCATGGAAGTTGAACCTTCGAATCAAACAATCGAGTGGTCCGCGTCTTCATCATCCGACTCGGATACTGGATGTCATCAGTCTATGTGTAGGCAACAAGAATTGTCCATCATATCAGCGTCGAACCCTAAACAGTCGGTTTCGCAACAAGACGGAGATGCCACGAAGACGGATGCGGTACCTAGGGAGGGCGTGGATAATAAAAAAAAGTCTACGGAGGGTGATTGGGTGAGTCGTGACGATTATCTTCGAGTAAAGAAGCGACTAAATGAAAGCTTGAACGTAATTGAGGATCTAGGAGAAGAGCTCGATGAGAAGGATAATGAAGTTGCAAAATGTCTTGAAGAAATTCAAGACTTGAAGGCACGAGTTCAGGAGAATGACAATCTTCTTTCATTTTTTACTGGCTTTAAGGGATTCTAGAACTACAACAGTGCGAGAAATGTACATAGAACAATGTTGAATTGTTTTGGAACAAGAGTTTTCTACAATTTTGTAACTGCCATTTAATATTGAGCGATATTTTGTCTATATAATAAAACCTTGTAAATTGAGTGGCATCATGTATATTTAGTAGATTTTTATGAGATGTTTTATATATCAAAATGTTAAGTATTGCAATGTTTCAATATACCGTCGAATTAATGCGCACGCCCCAACATTGTGCGCGCCCGGCCCCACAGCGTGCGCGCTCGGCTGGAAGCGTGCGCGTTCGGCCCACAGTGTGCGCGCCCAGCCACATAGAGTATGCGCCCGGCCCCCCTTGTGCGCGCTCGGCCCCAGATGCTCCTACTCCAGCACTATATAAGAACTATATGCGATGTGCTTGACTCACCTCACATCCTTGGCTTCGTGTCTTGGAACTCCTTATTGGGCTCCTTGCATGAATCTACAAGTTTGTGAGTGACCTTTGGGTCAACATTTTCTATGCACACACAATTTCCTATTACTTTTGGCGGATTCTCTTTGGCACAATATTGTGCGCCAATTTTATTGTGATGTCGTCTCAACAAAGGGCTCAAATGAAGGAGTGGGCCCCATGGTATACATTTAATAAGAAGGATCAAGTGACATGTGTTTGGTGCAATTACACGTTCGCATACAAACGTGGGAGGTGCATGTCACACTATGGGTATCCACAATGGACGAAGACTTCGTGCACTAAGGCCCCAACAGCTGTTAAGGCCCGTTTTAAAAGATGCGGGAATATTACTCCTACTAGGATGACCGAGGCGGAGATCGTTGGCCTTCCTAGTGCACCAGCAACATGTTCCACTGAACCTTGTTCTGCCAATCCATCCAACAAGGTAGTTTCTTGGAAACTCGAAATGAGGAGAACACGCAGTCCACAAATCCTCTAAGTCAAGCAGCATCATCAACACCAAGATCTGTACGACAACGGAGCTTTCCAAAGGCTTACCAAATAGAAAAACGAAAAGAGTTGGACGAATTATGGGCACATTTTTTTTATGAAGCAAACGTTGCATTCAACGTGGTTAGACATCCGGCCTTCATCAAGGCCACTCTCGCAACGTCAAAGGCGGGTTTCGATTATACACCGCCATCGTACAATGCCATGAGGACGACATACATTGAGCCTCTAAAAAAAAAGTGAAAGACCTTGTGGACAAGAAGACCGGCGTAGATATTGCCAAGTATGGGGCAACAATATGCTCGGACGGGTGGGACAATGTTACACGTCGCCCTCTCATGAATATCATGCTCGTATGTCCTATGGGTGATATCTTCTTGGGGTCTATAGATACCACGGGTATGAAGAAATCTACGGCATATATAGGGGACAAATTGAAAAGTTTTATCCGTAAGGTTGGACCATTGAATGTGGTCCAAGTGTACACCAATAATACTTCAAACATGTTGGGGGCAATGAAGAAGGTCAACGATGAGTACCCGCACATATATACTGAAGGGTGTTGTGCACATATTTTGGACCTCCTCCTCGAGGACTGGGGGAAGGAAGGCATGTTTGTAGACCTCGTCCAGAAGGCGAAACAGATTGCATTGTATATCCGGAACTACCATGTGCCAATGGCCCTTTTTCGTCAATTTTTGCCTAAATTGTCTCTGTTGTGGCCAACAGCAACAAGGTTTGCATGCAATTACATATTGATCCATCGTCTATAGGAAGTGAAGAATGCCCTGGAGATGGTTGTGATAGACCCAACATGGATATCCCACGTATCCTCTCTTTTCGATAGGCAAAACGGGCACCATGCCCATGCGAAGGCATCGCAGGTGCGAGCCACCGTTCTAGACGAGACTTTCTGGCATCGGTGCAGTAACTTTGAATTTGTAGTGGCACCAGTACTAAAGGCATTGCGGACTTTTGATGGTGACACTCCGGCAATGGGAATTGTTTGGGTGACCATGAACAAGCTAAAGGAGCACGTGTTCAAGCTGCGCAATGCGCCATTCAACATGCTTGACGGAATTGCAACTCGCCTCGAAGGATTATTCCTACGGCGTTGGGAGATGATGACAACAAATCTCCATTATGCAGGGGCTTTATTGAATCCTTATCTAGCCAATAACTTGCAAATTCAAAACAATGGTGAGGCCAAGAGGGCCCTAAACAAGGTTGTTATGACGCTCTGTGGTCCACTCGGAGTGTCTTTTTCGGTAGTAATGCTCGAAATCACGGAGTATGAAGAATTGTGAGGCCCACATTCACCGAAGGAAGCTAGGGAAATTGAAAACAACAACCTCTTGCCTCACCAATGGTGGAACCGCGTGGGCGGGCAATCATTGCCTATCATTGCGAAGCGTATACTAGCACAAACGTGCTCGACCTCGTCATGTGAGCGTAATTGGAGCATGTATTCGTTCGTGCATAGTAAGAGCCGAAATCGCTTGGCAGTGCAGAAAGTGGAAGATTTGATTTACATCTACACGAATAGTCGATTGCTCCGAGAACGTGCTCGACCAGACCCGATTCGATGGTATGAGGAGAATGTGCATTCGGAGGAGTCTGATCCATATGGGGGACTTCCTTCAAACACAGAGGACGACGGCTTGGAGTTGGATGATGAGGGTTACAACTGGATGGGCGGCGATTGGGAAGACCTTGCCGGTGACAACAACCCCGTGTCTAATCATAGCCCACCTAGGGACAACTCTGCAAACAACGAGCACGGTGGAGATGCACTACATGACCATTTTCACAACGTCCACGGTGACCGAGTGGATCCTTTTGTGTTTGATGATGTCGACGTAGCGGCAGTCCATATTGTAGTAGAATTATCGGGTGAAGATCGTGCCCAAGAAGCTAGGGCAGAGGAAGATGGGTCAGCATTGGGGGGCAATCTTGATGGAGATGACAACATCTCGGAGAATCAGTCTCCCAACTCAAACGGCTCTAGCGCCTCAGGCCCTTCTAGTGGCGATGGCCCTGATATCGACGGTCATGGCATTGGCATTGCAGTAAACGATACATTTCCTCACGATGGAAACAATAATGAATCCTATGAGCCAATGGTTACCACGGGGTCCATTGAAGTTGTGAGAAGCAATTCAGTTTTGCCTCAAGCAATAGAACCGGACTCAGAGGAAGACATGCCACTCCAAGATTTGTTTCGACGGCCACGTGCTCAAATTACCACATCGATCGGAAGAACTCTTTTACGCATAAAGAAAAAGACCTCTTCAACAATAGTTTGGCCACCCGTCCACCGTAGCGCAGTCGGCCCAAATGGTGGTGTGGAGCGTGCGATACTAACCCCACAACTTCCCTCCGCGAGGGTTGGGTCCTCTACTATGAGCAGCCATTTAGGGGCACGGAGGGGCGAGAACAATGGTACTCTCTCTTTCTTCAAGAGACCTTGGCGAAATGGAACCTCGGAGAGAGTCATTGGGGCCAAAGGCAACCGCTCTAAAAACATGGATGGAGTAACAGACAAAAGGAAGAATATCCGAGTAAAACGACTTGTGAACTCCGCATCAACTACTGGAGCCGAGCTACAACTACGAAACTTGGCCTCGGAGATTGAGGAGTACGTGGCACCAGTCTTGGAAAATGCAGCGGAAAACTTCTCATCATCGGGCGATGATGTAGGCGATGAGGATTGCGATGAGGTATCTGGCGGCAATACGGTGGTGCTTCGCGGGCTTTCCCTTCCCCAAAATGTTCGCCGATCAAAACGGAAGCGGAAACACAATGAAGAATCCTCAAGCTCAGATGATTAAAAGATGACGGACACGAGGGTACTACAAGTTAAAAGTGACTTTAGTGGTGTGGTGATAGCATGGTACAATAGTACCGCGGCTTTAAAATATGTACTTGGTGTTGAGAGTGCCCATTCATGAAAGCACCACATTGAAATAAATAATTTTAATGTTAGAGCACCCTGGTACAATTGAATTCTTTCAAATTCTCTAAACCTTAGCCCTTTTGAGGGGCAGACGCAGCGTTCGATCGCGCACGCCCGGCCTCTAACCGCGCGCGCCCGATAGGCAGGTGCGCGCGCGACCCAAATTGGTACGCACCAGGCCCGTGACGCTGCGCGCCCGGCCCCTAATGGTACACGCCCGACCTTGACGGTACGCGCCTGGCCCTGACGCATACACGCCCGCCCCTAAAATGCACGCGCGAGGCCCTTAGGGGTACGCGCCCAGCCCTGTATGCACGCGCCCGGCCCTAAATCGTACGCGTCCGGCCCTAAATCGTACGTGCCCGGCCCTAATTGGAACGCGCCCAGCCCTACATGAACGCGTCCAGTCCAGATTGGTACGCGCCCGACCTCAAATGTTGCGCGCGTGGCCCGAAGGCACGCGCCCGCCCCTTGATGTCACGTGGAAAGCCGTCTGACGTGTCGTGCACACGTATTTTACTAAGGGGTAAGTTGAAAATTTGATTTAGCGTTTGTAATTTTTTTTTACACGCAACTGTCTGCCAAAAAGTGTTGTCCGTCCTGTCCGTCATACTGTCCGTCCGTCCGCTGTCTTTGGGCTCCTGCCCGTCTATGTAGACAACCCTGCGTGGAGCGCCGAAGCCGACGCGATGGAAGGCGCTGTCGCGTAAGGTGAATGGAGAGGATGAATGAGAGAAGGCGAACAACGACAAAGAAGACTGCATGTTGGAGGACCCACTGGAAGAGGTGAACCCTGACACCAACCTGCAGTCGCTTACCCGGCGGCGCACGGCGCAGCCCGTGAGCTACGGCTTCAGGAGCAACGACTTGGACGAGGACGACGATAGCGGTGGCGAAGAAGAAGAGGTGAGAGATGACGAAGACGCGCCAAGGCGGTTTCATCGATAGGAAGGCGAGGAAGGGATCAACCAGTTGAAGACGGGGAAGCAACACCATGTATCGAAGGACGAGGCCAGTAAAGACACTCCAGGTCAGCCCTTTCATTTTCCTCAGACTCTGTTAAGTCTTAGAGAAAACTCTAGTGGATACACGGGCCTAGCAAACAAGGGGACGGAATTTTCAATTCTATATAAAATTAGGATTTCTAGTGTTAGGCGGGATAAACTACTGGTTAAGGAACTTCGGGGTCCTGGGCTGCTTGAGTTGCGGAAGAATAGCTTCTTCCACCAAGGTATTCGGGACCAAGTAGAGGGAAAACAAGTCAATTGCCTTGAAAAAAAGGATCAGTAGTATCCCTGGGCTGGACTGGACACAGAGAAACACTGGCCAGGTAAGTCGACACTAACTCTCCAGAATTGGATGGAGGCTTCTAATACTGATGATGTGGCATTTGATAGGCCCAGGCCCAAGAAGCACGGGACGAGGCTTCAATTTGAGTTGATGGCAACAACGGAAGCCATGGGGGAGACACCCCCATTGCCGGACAACTGTCTCAGGGTTCCAGTGATTTGATTACTCCAAGGGAGCCTAGTCACTCTACGGCCGGAGCCTTTGGATATCGTGGCACCCAGACGGGGCGCACTCCCAGAAGTAGTCACACCACCCACTGGCCCATCGGCTTCTCAGCCAGGAGGCCAGATTCTCCTTTCTCTTACTGATGGCAGCCCTTCGGAGAGCGAGGCTAGAGGATTCCAGGAGATACACCATCAGAGGATGACCAGGCAGACTCCAGCCCGAGCCATGCTGTTGTCTTCACCGGAGCCAGCCACACCTGCAGCACAAGGGCACCCGGATGGTGTCGCGACTCCAAGCACGGCGGAGGACTCCACTCGAACCCGGTTGCGGTTCGCCGAGAAATATACTCGGGGACCACGGAGGCTGGCTACGGAGGAGCCGGCCTATGATTGGACTTTTTCACCCTGGGTTCAGTGGGAGCCCTGGAGAGAAATAGAAGATGACTAGTGGGCCGGAGACGTCGGGTTGGGAGTCTTCTACAAGTATGCTTGGCCTGAGCCGCGCCAAGACTTAGTCCAGGAATTCATTGAAGGCATAATCCCACCAGAGTCCAAGGCTGGAGGGGCTTTGGTTCCTATTCGGGCCAGGGTCAGAAAATTGGAGGTGGTTCTGACATCGGAAGTGATTCAGGAGGTCTTTGGGTTGACTGGAACCCGACGGCTCAAGGCCCACAAAGAGGACAAGGAGCACAAGTCAAGCATTGCCTGGAGGTTTTCCTTGATCGATGAGGATTTCCAGACGGATGGAATTTGGGTGTCCGGGTTTAGGGACCACTACCAGCTCAGGATCAAGGCCCTTCTGGAGGTGTTGTGCCTGAAGAAGACGACCACACACGCCAGCCTCAACGTGCTTCATTACATATACAAAGCAGTTCGAGCCAAGCACGAGGTAGTAGACTGGACACCTTTGGTGCTCAATAGTCTCAGACGAGTTCTGGGCCAGACACGCAAGGGTATGAAGGAGGTCCCGGGTGCGCAACTGATTGAGGCCCTTCTCCAGAGATGGTTTTCTACCAATGGCGAGCCATCATTCACGGAAGCTAGCCCTTCCCGGGCAGCCTTGGAGTCCAGCGATGATCAAGAGGTGGCGGAGGATGGGAGTCAGGACACCCGCACGGAAACTCCAGCTCCCACAGAGAGGTTGATCACGGGCACTTCCAGGAGCCACGGCGACTCCAAGGGTGGAAGTGCGACTGAGGTGGAGGCACGAGTAGGGACAACGGGCTCCATACCGATCCCCTCAATTATACGAGAGCGTCCTAAACTTGACCAGGACCTGGAGGTCATTCAAGAGCACCCAGCCACTCGACAAGCCCGGGCTGGACTATCACCGGATTTTGATCAGTCACCAGGCTCGAACTCGACCGATGAGATGGACTCCATCAAGCAGATTATCTTGGAGCAGGGCGTAGTTGACTCCAGCCCAACAAAATTCCAGGAGTCGCCACCCGACCAGCCTCCACCCGCGAAGAAACGGCGCATCTACCACCCAATCCCCACTAATGAGGCCCCGCAGCAGATTACGTTATCTTCTCAGAGATTCATCAGTTACCAGCAGCGACTAGGGATGAGCAGCCAGTTAGCGATGCCACAGCCAACATTGAGCTACTTCTCGGAGAGGCTCCGGACGCCTTCTCACCACAGGTGGAGATGACAGATGCAGCTCCCAGCGATCACACCCCGGACATCACCAGCCGCCGGCCTTTAGATCCCCCGGGCGGATCGTCACCTCCAACCCCAAACATGGTGACGGTTGGCATGCAGGCCCTTGCGACCGCCTTAGAGCAGAATTTGACAATGGCGACCCAGATTCGTAGCCTTTATGTGGAGCATCGGACCCGTACCCTACCTAGGTCAGAGTATACCCGGCTCCAGGATCAGGTAGGCACCTTGGAGGCTGAGTTGATCCATATACAACAGGAGCTGGAGGCGTCCCAACAGGCGGAGGCAGTCAACTCTGCTTCCCAGCTATGGCGCCTGGAGATCGAGATGCTTGTGAACGCCAAGCTGAAGGCTCATGACCAGCTGGTGTTAAACCACTACTTCTTGGTGGAGGACTACCGGCGGCGAGGTCTCACTCCACTGACTCACCCAGGTATGCAGCTCAACCACATGAGTCCGGCTCACCGATTGTTGTGGGATTCCTGGAAGCATTATACAGATGATGTTGCCCAATATCGTCGGTATATGAACCGGTTCTCAGCGGCCTACCCGGATTTCAATTTCTTGGCTAGGGACTTGGAGTCGTAGCAGGAATCAGGCCTCATCTTGACCCAGATGCCAATTAGTCGTAGTGAGGCAGCCCCTTCGACGGTGACTTCAGATGGCGGGTGCGTGTCTAGCTATCCTCCACAGGGCTGGGAGGGATTCCGCAGCCACTATACGCCTAATCTGCCGCCTCAACCTCCTTCCGCTTCTAACCGTGGAAGTTCAAGCGTATAGATTCTGGATGTTGGGCCGTTGAGCAGTCTCGAAGACTGTCTCCGGAACACCCTGGGCACGGCTTTGACTAGTGATCACGCTCTTAAGACCGGTAGGTCTCCTCAGGCTAAGGGCTCGGCACGAGTTTCAATTGAAGTATGCCCTCCCCCCGGAAGAGTGACATCCCGCAGCACCCCCGGAGCAGCGGACAGACGTACCGAGAGTCCGGTAGCGACACCAGGCATTGGAGCACCCGACGATATCTCCAGCACTATCTTCATTTCCAATGGCTAGGAGTGCACTAGTGACACCTTATCTAAAGGGTGTTAGCCGAGAGTCCATTCCTTCCAAGTTTTGTTTTTTGAGACCTGGATCTTTTGCGGCTACATACTCTTACTAGGCTTCAGGACCCTTAAACATCGGAGGACTGATGTAGTTCAGAAGGAGGATAATGTTAAGTGGAGAACCAGGGTTAGCGGACCCGAGTAGTATTTTTTCATTTTTGAATCCGGTTGAGTTTTTTGCTCTCCAGTGGATGAACCTGGCCAGATGGATGATTTCCGTCCTGGACGGTGTTTCATCCACTGGACTGGCCGGATGAAACCTGGCCAGGCGGATGATTTCTGTCCTGACCAATTTCATCCATCAATCGGATGAACCTGGGCAGCTGGATGACTTTCATCTAGCCCAGTGTTCATGCGCCGGATGACTTCAGTTAGGGTTTGGTGCACATGGAGGGAGAGCTTGGAGCTCTCTCTCTCTCTCTCTCTCTCTCTCTCTCTCTCTCTCTCACCCTTGAAACTTGGAGTTGGAGCTTTGAGAGAATTAGGGTTTGAGGAGTTTTAGAGGGTTTTTGAGGTCACATTGAGTTGGAAAGACTTCGCCATGTAAAAACTATGACCTAGCCAATAAAATCCGACGTGATTTGAGGTTTTATGAGGAGTTTTGAGCAAATCAGGGTTTCATTAGGGTTTCTAGGGTTTATGTGAAAGTGAGTTTGTAGGTCAATCTCCCTTTAACATGTGGCTTCACGCATTTGTCTCTCGAACTCGACATCTTCATCCTCACGAGGTCCAAACATTGGTGGAGGTGTGTTGTCACTCTCATATGTGCTCTGGCCATATCCATCGTACGTGACGGGTGCATAGTTTGGGGTGTGGTGTTCTTCTTCTTTTCTCAGGGAATTACAACAAGACTCGTACGTATCCCTTGGATGCGTTGGCGGAGAGCTCCGAGGGGTGTTGGTTCTTGCACCACATTGGTCACCTTTGTAGTAAAGGCCGCCACTTCCCCTACCAAATGATACTGGCACAGAACCCATATCATTGCCATAGTTGTAGTCGTAGTAGTTATGGCCCTCGTACTCATGTGGAGGTGTCCGCCGTTGTCGCCGGGCATTGGGATCGTCCCCGAAGCTTTGGTTTGACCAACGTGGCCAACAATCACTTGGTTGATTCCAGGTGGTTGGTATAAAATGTTGGCTTCGATCCAAGAGGCTGACATTACGATCCCCCACGGTGCGCCAATCCACATCCTTATGTAGGACAATTTCAGCCCAAACCATCACCATGTTCGAGTACAACATGATCTTCGGCCTTGAGTTGCACACACCCACCGTAGCTATGATTCATAATATCGATGCAAGAAATGGGCACTCTGATAACTGCTCGCTAGACCTTCCCGCCGCGGCCCTGATATCCTTGCTTGTGCCCTCGGCCACAATTTCATGAGGTGCTTCATCTTCATGTACCTCTTGCACATGGTGCAAGTCTAGAGCCTCTCTTCCTCATCCTGCCATCCATATTCTGCGACAACATCTGCATTGTCCATTGCGTCCCAATCCATCTCGGGGACTTTCCTCTTTGGAGCAACGGGGCGGTTAGACCTTGGCAACTTTCCCAATTAGAACAAACAATTCAATGTATTAAACAAAATCCAATGAAATAAAAATTAATGAATGCACTTGAGGGGGCGCAAGCAATTAGGCAGAAAATGCCAAAGCGACAAGCTCACCCACTGAAGTGTGGGAGAATGGTGGGCCGTCCGCCTTTCATGCTGACGACGGATGGTGGACGGCATAGGAGGACGATTGGGGAATCGTCCGGGCGGTCCGATGGCGGACAGCCTCGGGCGCATTGCTCGATTGGACGGCCGCACTGTCGCCACCGATAGTCGCGACCGTCGGACCGGTCGCTGCCGTCCGCAGCTGGGCCATCCGTCGGGTTTGTCTGCGGCCGAAGCCGATCGGACGGCCTCCCCTCTCCGCTCCTCCACTTCTCTCCACTCCTCCACTTCTCTCCGCTCCCTCCCCTTCCAACTCTCTCTCCTCCCAACTCCCTTCCCTCTCCTCCACTTCCTTTTCTGGGACGGTTGACATTGCACGTGCACTCCAAATTAGGAGATAGAGTCACGTGCATTATTAGTCACAGGAATGTTGGGAAGATTTTATGCGCATACACCTGGATATTCCATTGTGCGCGTGGAAGCATATGAATTATATAATTTCTTAATAATGGTTCCACTTAAAATATCCTACATAACGTATAAGAGATTTTCATATCCTTTTTTATCTTTGACGAGCCAGGAGGAAATTGGAATGGCCCATGGGCACAATGTTCCAAGGGCCAAGGGTACATTGTCCAAGGCATAGGCATAACTTTGTATGGGAGGAATTTTGGCCCCTACAAAATTAAATCTCATTCGCAGAGAGTTTTCAATTTTAGGCAGGTTTCTAGAATTCAAAACAAAATAAATTTCTTTTCAAAATTTTATGTTAGTTTGTCCTTGGGAAGAGCTATTTGAATGTATTAATTTTATTTTTTTGGATTTGTGGCTCCAAATTTAGTAGCACTCATATTGAAAAATGGGGAGTCCAGGCATCTAAAAACTTTTCCTAGAATTTTCTATTGACATTGAGGTTTTTCATACTCATGAAGAATGTTAACTTCTTTAAAGATTTCCAAAAAAAAATGATTGCCTTTATTGTAAAATCGCATTTTAATCCAAGTAAATATTTCCACACTTTTTTGGGCAATGTACAATAAAACTACTTCTTTTCCTCATAAAGCTTACAAATCTTTATATTTTTCACTTTTTGTTTTGTTCTACTAAAAGATGTGTTCAACACCCTTTTATTGGCTGATTGGATAAGCATTCTAAAAGATATTTAGTTCACAAGTAATTGTATCGTGAATTGGTCATTCTTGAACCTCCACTCGTTGCTCAAATTTTTTGAAGATGCTACATCCCTCTTTTACCTCTAGAAATTGGTGTATAGGGAATAAACATCATGCTTAAGACAATGGTAAAAGATTTGGAACTTCTATACTTTAAAAATTTCATAGAAAGTGAAGTCAAAGTCTACGGACCCGGGAAGAAAATCAACCATTATTTTCACGTTAGATACTATAATCTATCAATCCGTGCGGTGGATTGCAGCTAAAAGAGTATGGCATGTTCATATAGAAGTCTTTTCTAAGATTTAATGGCTGAAAATCCAAATTTAACTTTGAAATGTGATTCATTGCCTCTTTTTGACAATGACGGTTTTGGACTAGTTTTTGAGCTAAAGGCTCCGTGGTCCTTTATGGGTTAAAACCCCATCCATGCCATTTTGTGGAATATCAAACATGGATGCGCCTTCTACAAAATTGTGTGAAGAGAATGTGGTTATGGAATGGACCGTTACACGATAAAGGGTTGGATGTCAAGCACCTCCAACAACAATGACAAAACTTTCCATGGATTTTGGATTTTTTCATGCTGATAGCTAATACAATTTTACCGTGAAGTGCCCAAAAAACATGAAATTGACAACTCTGAAAGTTTCAATTTACATGAACAGAAAATCTAAAATGTATTATACATAAAATACACAAGAGAATTAGACCTATTCAAATATGTGGGATTTCTTATTTTTGATTCGTGTGTAATGCGATGAATATTTTCGTTTTTATTTTGGTGATTCTCATTTAATGAATAATATATGATGAGTTTGATAAAAATCCTTGGGAATTCATGTGAATCTTGTCCAATAACTTTGAGAATTTGTACATAAGCAATGGCGCATAGCCTTCTTTCTTTGAGATTTCAGCAAACAAAACCATTTGAGAGTGTAGCAATTTGACGAATAGAAGAGATAAGATTTAGGGTCACCGTGTAATTTTCAATTTTGTTTTGAGCTTCCATGTTTATTACAAGAAAATTTATTGATTTTTCAATTTTGCTCCAGTATTTTCCTTGCGTAAAAAAAATGTAAAAATTTAGAAATACCACATGTGAAACTCCATAAAAAAATATGAGACCCTAGATTATATATGAAAAATATTTAATATTCATCTAAAAAGAGCCACATACAACTTGCATCCAATGATAAGTAAAACTTAATACAACATGTACAGTACATAAAGGATGTCACGTACAAAAAAAGAATGAAAACTCTATACAATATCTTGTATGTAGAGACAATTTGAGAAATATATAGAAATCCTATACACGTATGATATTTGCATACGAATGTAACCTATGTTTATGTTATAATGTATTATGGACACGTTACCAACTTTGTACTACTCATAACATCATTTATTTGAAGATGCCATATACATTTGGTTCCTATCGACCACACGGATTGATAGATCATGGTGTTTACAATCCAAACAACAACTCATTCTCTTCCCTGCGTTGATTTATATTCATGAGACTTTGACAACACTTTGTATCATATTTATGTAATATGCAAGGTCTAAATCTTTTACCCTTCTCTTAAACTCTAAAGGAACACAACCAATTAAGATAATAATTTAATCCAAAACTGTCACATTGAAAAAGAGGCATAACAATCACATTTTTCAAGTGATCTTTAGATTTTCAACCGTAAGATTCTAAAATAGACTTCTATATTAACACCACCATGCTCTTATGGTTGCAATCCACCGCATGGATTGATAGATTATAGTGTGTAAAGTAAAAACAATGGTTCATTTTCTTCCATTGTTGGCTGGTACCCTAGACTTTGACTTAAACTTTTTACAATCCAAAAGTTTGTAATTTTATACTGTTCTGTGAAGCATGATGTTAATTCCAAATACACCAATTTGTAGAGGTAAAAAACGGGAGTAGCATATTCAAATAAATCTGTGCAAGGAGTGGAGGTTCAAACAAGGCCAAATCACATTTCAATTTGTTGTGCACCAAATCTCTTTTAGAATGTTTATCCAAACAATCAATGAGAAGGTTTGTAACACATCTTGTACAAGAGAAAACAAGATGTGACAAATTTAATAAGGTGTACATTTATAATTGTCCATGTAGAGCCTAAATCCTAAAAATAGCTTTTTTCAGAAAATTAAGTGTAAAAAGGGTTGTAGATATATGGAGAATTAAATAATTAATGATTAAGTTTACATTAAGTACATAATTAATTGAAAAGTACCTCTTCATATCTAAGATAGAAGGATTAATGGGAAAAGGGTTGAACTCTCACCCTTTGGGAAGGGTGTGCCTTTTCATATCTAGATATGAATAGATGTGAGGATTTAGTGGAATCAATCCTAATGGTTAATTATAGGAAAAACCGTTTTTCCAAGAGGTGTGCCTCTTGGCTTTGAATAGAATGACTAGCTTGAATTTTTAGCATTCTTGGCCATTACCATAGAAATTCCTTGGAGGAAGGTTGGAGTGAGCCCTAGCTTAGGTGAAAAAGCTAGTAGTTGAAGAAATCTCTTATGTTGTAAGAGTATTATGTTATGTGTGAAATTATTAATATATAATTATTCTTGAATTTGCATGTGCAGAGTCTTGTGTGTGACTTGAATCATATGTATAATTACAATAATATTTGAACTTCATTGAATAAATTTGATATTGTGTTTTATGAATGCAATTGTATGCATGAGGTATTAATTGTGAATAAATTCCTATGCATAAATGCATTAATTATTTATTTAGATCTTCATTGTAAAAATTAGGATACTATCCTAATTAATTATGTGATATGAAATTGTGTGTGTGTGTTGATGAATTAAATTTAATGTATTACATATGAGTGAAATATGAATACTTAATAATGTTAAAACTTTAAGAGATCAAGTTAGGGAAGATCCTAACTATGTCAAAGTGACATTGTGAATATTAATGTAATAATTCTAAGTGTATGTAAGGCATTTAGAAATTAATTTGGAGTAAGAAACTTAATGCATTAATGTGAGGAATGCATAAGTAATTAATGAAATACTTAAGTTCAGGTGTGGAAACTTAAGTATTAAGACATAAGACGGGAGTCTTGTGCATATGTAAACAACAAAACTTAAGTCTAGAGTTAGGAAGGACTTAAGTATGAATGACAGGACTTAAGTCTAAGTGAAAGAACTTAAGTCTACAGTGGAATAGAAATTAAGTTTCAGTGATAAAACTTAAGTCTAGAGTTACAGGACTTAAGTTCAGAGTGAGAAAGAACTTAAGTATTAACGATAGGACTTAAGTCTGAGTGTTAGGACTTAAGTCTACAGTGAGGGAAAACTTAAGTCTGAATGATAAAACTTAAGTCTGAGTTACAGAACTTAAGTCATGCAAGTGTAAGAGTGAAGATACTCTTTTTGCATTTAAATGTTAAGGACTAATAGATAGGTTAGACTTAAGTCCGGACTTAGAATAGAAATATTTAGAAGCTTAATCTAACTTGTGTATCGTTCGAGACTAATATTTCTGATAAGTACGTGAGTACGTGAACCGTGGGATGTACGTGAGAAGTGGAGCGAATTGCACGAGGTAAGTTCGTGAATTCTAAATGGAATTAATTAAGGAATCAACCATGAGTGCAATGGATAGTATCCAAAAGCCGAAGATAGCAAAAGTATAGGAAACTAACAAACGTGCATATTCATAGTTAACTCAAGAGCAAGGCTCTTTGGAGGAGCAAGGCTCTACCTAAGCACTTAAATCCTTGGGATTAATACCTTAAGAGTGGAATGTTAAGTGTGATATGTTTTAAGGCTTAATTCCCTAAAAACGAGTGCATAAACTTAAGTATTTCAATGGAAAGATAACTTTTTGACCTGTAATTAAAGACAAACTACTTAACGGTTGACGCTAGACCATCCCGGGAAGAATTTAGAATCAAGGGTAGATTTGTGTGAGTCTTGGGTGTTTTGCGAAGGTGAATTTTCGAGGATTACAGTCCCTCTCTCTCTTGTTCTCTTCTCCTTCTAGTTTAATTGAGAATTTAATTTTTATTTGGTTGTCCCTCTCTTCCTTTTGTCTTTTTAAAAAAAAAATTGGGATCTTCCTCCCCAAACTCACACCTTCTAAATTACATAATATCTAAATCAATAATTGTCCATAAAGCCTAAACCCTCTTCCTTCCCTTCTAATTTAATGAAGACTTCATTTATAATTGTTCCTCTCTCCCTTTTGCCTCCCAATTTTGTTTTTGTTTTTTGAAGAACCTTCTTTATTTTTATTTATAAATTTTTGCATTCTTCTCCACTCCTTCCAAGTTAAAAAAATGGAAATCTTTTGCCTTGGATCCTCTTCTTTTAATTTAACTAAGATCTTCCTGAATGATTGTCCATCTCTCCCTTCTCCACTCACTCCGTCTAAATTAAATGAGATCTACATTTATAAATGTCCCTCTCTCTCTCCCTCCCTTTGCTTTCCGTTTTAGTTTAGATCTAGGATTTTGTAGATTGTCACTCTCTTCCTTTAGTCCTCTTCTTTAGTTTAATTTTTTTTTTCCCTGTTTTTAAAAAAAATTCCTCCCAGCTCCTTTAATCGCTAATGGTCCAAGCCATTTTAGATTAATCTCTACTTTGTTGATTAAAAACTACGAAGAAGAACTTATTGAAATTGTAACCATAGGATTTCCTTCTAAATTCATATGAGATAATGTGGTCAAAATTTTGTGAATTTTGATCGTACGGATTGAAAGTTAATTGCTTGTTAAAGTATACATTTCTATTCCCCGGAGGTACACTTGGGCTAGTAGGGGTTAAATTGGCAAAAATAAATGAAAGCCCTTGTGCATTTCATTACTTTTTTTGAAGATAAAAAAAAGAAAAAATTGTTGGCATCCGTAGGTGGACGGTCGGCTGGCGGACGGCTTGCCGGCGCGGTCGGCCCGGCTCGGTCGACGGCTGGCCCATTGGCCGCCCGCCGGCTCGATGGGCCTGTCCTATTGGCCGTCCGATGGTACGGACGGCCGCCCGGTTAGGTTAGGTGGCCGTCTGCCTATACAAGCAGACGACTGTTTTTTTTTCTCACTTCCTCTCCTCTTATGCCGAGTCGGATGCACTGCAATTACATTTTTTTTGTTCTTGTTGCTCCTACTAGGTGACGAGATGGGGGTCCTTTTATTGTGACCGGATATATATTTTTTAATTTGCCAAACCATTAATTCTCGAATAAATACCGGAATGTCGGCGCTTGTTTTTTTAAAAACAAGCGTTACCATGGCGACGGAGAAGGGGATTGTAGTGGAGGATGTGAGTGAAATTGGAAAGGGAGGGTCAAAGAAAAAGATCAAACAGAAAGGTGCTACTCATGATCTACGGTGGGAGATTTTAGACAATGAAGACATTCAAGCGGAGGAAGGTTGGGAGGCTGAAATGGAGGATTATTGGATATCACTGTAAGAAACCTGTGTTTTTTGTAACGGGTTGGAAAACATGCCTGAACGTCAAAAATAACATGTTGTTACGTCAATGTTGATGTCACCTAAAATCCGTCTACATGAATGGGCAATAAACGTCCAAAAATTTGTTGTAACATGTTGTCAACCTCTTGACATCCAAATGAATGTGGCCTGAAAAGTTTTGGAAAGGGCTCCACGTGGAGGAGGGCACATGTCGACATCAGCAATGTTTTACTTTGGGCAGCGCCACGCGGGACTTTTTATCATCCAACTCCATTTTGAGCGGGCAATGACGTAGAATTTAATATTTGTTGACTTAGATCCTTCAATTTCTGACGTGGACAGTCCACGTCAACTGACGTCATGGTTTTAGGGTATATTCCGTCCACATAGGGTTGTTACTTTTTATGTTTGTTTTGACATGCTCTTGTTGTTCATGACATCAATCATGACGTTGGCACGTTTTGTTAATATGTTGTCATTGTCATTTGTCATGCTAGAATTCATATTCACTTGAATATCCTCTTTGTTTTTGCGGACGTTTTTCTAAACATGCACTTAAGAAACTGCTATTCTATGTGATGTTCTCTTTAACGTGGGATGAATGTGTGACAATGTCAGTGGAGACGTGCAACACTGTTAGCTTTGATGTGAGAGATGAACATGCCATCAATGTGGCTTTCACATTCCGGGTAACATGGACGGTGGTCAAGCGTGGAACACCGTTGCTACATTCACATCAAGGAAAGACGTCAATAACTCCTTTGTGAGCATAAAAAAAACATGGGAGAAGTAGGTACTAACGTGTAAACTTGCAAATTCTTGAGCTCGTCCTTGCTGCTGTAGAAGCCTCTCCGCGGTGGCGAACACTGAACTTGGCTATGGCTAGGATATCCTAGCCATGGCTGAGGTCAGCTATGGTTAGGGTTAGCCGGCTATGGCCAAACCTCTCCCTGCCATCGTTCTTCTTTCCTTTGAGTTCTCCCTTTACCGTCTTGATTTGCCGTAGATCGCCTTCCTAGCTTCCAGCTAGCTCCGTCGTCACCGCTCCATGGCTCCCGCCATAGCCGTCGCCATAGCCGCCGTTGTTTTGCTCCAACACCTTGAAGTTGCCTCTTTCTAGTCCTTGTTGTTCTCCTAATCTCCCTCCTCTTAGCATTGTAGTGAGCTTCGCCGCTCCCCACCTCCCACTTCTATGATCTAAGTTCAGTTTGCTCTCATCCACACTTCCAAAAGTAAAGTGTAGATGATGTAGAAGTTGCTTTCGTGTGAGTTGCCCTTTGGCTCTTCCTTTGTCACGACATATTTCATCCACTACGGATGAAAGCTGCTAATTTTCTCAATTTTCTACTATTGGGTAGCGGGCTGTAGTCATTCTACGTTGAAATTAAATGCAGTGGCTGAAGTGGACATCCCGTGTTTTCTATGACTTTACAGTCTGACGTGGTCATGTTTCTTTTTATGTCACCAAAAATGTGCCTGTCTACGGTGACATCAACGCATTTTGTCTTTAACAGGAACACGTTTGATGCAACGTCAAACTAAATTCGAGGTATCATAGCAATTTTTTGACTAACGCGTGACGTCACAGAAAACACAACACGTATCAACCTTGACGACATCAAAAACATGGTTTTCTTATAGTGTATCCAAGACATGCAAGAGATACGTGAAGATGTACCACATCGATAAACTTTAGACAAGAGTTTGCCACATAAGTCATATGACGTACTTTGCTTGCAAACCGTGGATGTGCAAAGATGATCACTTCATTTATCGTGCGGAGGAGGTTTGGCGGACTTTGTTTGGGAATCGCCCTAGAAGCAAAGAGTTTTTCAATTCCAGCCTACTATCAATGGTATATACCGAGGTCGTGTTGAAACAAAAGGTGGATTGGACCACATTTCCGACTACTACACAATAATTGCTTAGGATTGGACAAAATCAAAAGCATATTCCCAATTTATTCAATTCTGAATCAACTTTTTGGAGGAGTTGAAAAAAAGGCCTCATCAGATGACCGCGGTGGATATGATGCCGGAAATACAACGTTTGGTGGAGGAGGTTGCCGTTGTGATGGAGTTTGAAAAACTTTTGGACATTGTGGTCGACAATATATTGTCAACCATGATCCCCAAAGACTCTTTGGATGAAAGGACAATAGAAGACTGTAGAGCCTAAATCCTAAAAATAATTTTTTTTCAGAAAATTAAGTATAAAAAGGGTTGTAGATATATGGAGAGTCAAATAATTAATGATTTAGTTTACATTAAATAGTTAATTAATCAAGAAGTACCTATTCATATCCAAGATATAAGGATTAATGGGAAAAGAGTTGAACTTGCACCCTTTGGGAAGGGTGTGCCTTTTCATATGTAGATATGAATAGATGTGAGGATTTAGTGGAATTAATCTTAATGGTTAATTATAGGAAAAATTGTTTTTCCAAGAGGTGTGCCTCTTGGATTTGAGTAGAATGACTAGCTTGAATTTTTAGCATTCTTGGCCATTACCATAGACATTTCTTGGAGAAAAATTGGAGTGAGCCCTAGCTTAGGTGAAAAAGCTAGTAATTGAAGAAATTTCTTATGTTGTAAGAGTATTATGTTATGTGTGAAATTATTGATATATAATTATTATTGAATTTGCATGTGCAGAGTCTTGTGTGTGACTTGAGTCATATGTATAATTAGAATAATATTTGAACTTCATAGAATAAATTTGACATTGTGTTTGTAAATGCAATTATATACATGAGGTATTAATTGTGAATAAATTCCTATGCATAAATGCATTAATTATTTATTTAGATCTTCATTGTAAAAATTAGGATACTATTCTAATTAATTATGTGATATGAAATTGTGTGTGTGATGAATTAAATTTAATGTATTACATATGAGTGAAATATGAATACTTAATAATATTGAAACTTCAAGAGATCAAGTTAGGGAAGATCCTAACTATGTCAAAGTGACATTGTGAATATTAATGTAATAATTCTAAGTGTATGTAAGGCATTTAGAAATTAATTTGGAGTAAGAAAGTTAATGCATTAATGTGAGGAATACATAAGTAATTGATGTAAGACTGAAGTTCAAGTGTGGAAACTTAGATATTAAGACATAAGACGGGAGTCTTATGCATGTGTAAACAAGAAAACTTAAGTTTAGAGTGAGGAAGGACTTAAGTCTGAGTGTTAGGACTTAAGTCTACAAGTGGGATAGAACTTAAGTTTAAGTGGTAAAACTTAAGTCTAGATTGAGTAAGGACTTAAGTCTGAGTGATAGGACTTAAGTCTACAATGAGGGAAAACTGAAGTATAAACGATAGGACTTAAGTCTGAGTTACAGAACTTAAGTCATGCAAGTGTAAGAGTGAAGATACTCTTTTTGCATTTAAATGTTAAAAATTAATAGATAGGTTAGACTTAAGTTCTGACTCGAAGTAGAAATATTTAGAGGCTTAATCTAACTTGTGTATCGTTCGAGTCTAACTCTTGTGGTGAGTACGTGAGTACGTGAATCGTGGACGTACGTGAGAAGTGGAGCGAATTCCACGAGGTAAGTTTGTGAATTCTAAATGGAATTAATTAAGGAATCAACCATGAGTGCAATGGATAGTATTCAAGAGCCAAAGATGGCAAAAGTATAGGAAACTAACAAACGTGCATATTCATAGTTAATTTAAGAGCAAGGCTCTTTAGAGGAGCAAGACTCTACATAAGCACTTAAATCCTTGGGATTAATACCTTAAGAGTGGAATGTTAAGTGTGATATGTTTTAAGGCTTAATTCCCTAAGAATGAGTGCATAAACTTAAGTATTTCAATAGAAAGATAGCTTTTTGACCTACAATTAAAGACAAACTACTTAACGGTTGACGCTAGACCATCCCAGGAAGAATTTAGAGTCAAGGGTAGACTTGTGTGAGTATTGGATGTTTTGCAAATATGAATTTTGAGGATTACAAAGACACTGTACAATCGGATATTCAAAATATTATGATAATAGGAGGTGAAGATAATGATAACGCAGAACGAGGGGGGAAAAATACGGATGGAGATGAAACCGTTATTTCAAACGTTCAAACTTTGGAAGGCATGGCACCAACAACAATAGATGTCGGGCCAAACACTTCAACGCGGGAAACATTGGAACCAAATTTCAATGATCCGATGATTAACAAGGGTATAATTTCCGGTATTGAAGAAATGCTTTGAACAATGCCAAACAATGATAAGTTCAAAGAGTTGCTCGACTTGAATGTTAAGTGGACTGAAGTGTGCATTCAAACAAAGAAATTTGACGTTTCAGTCAGACTGCGAAGTGATTAGAGCGAGGCGGCCCAAATAAAAGAAGTAGTTAGAGTGGCACGTAATTTGATGGACGGCGCCAAAATTCTTGCAGCAATGGCTTCTTCTCTTTTAGATATGACTCATACATTTCGAAGTATAATTTCGAGTGTGCTACGAGCCGTTGCTGGCTTCGACACATTGGCTTCATGTATAACGCCAATGTTAGAAGACATGACCGCACTATTACAGAAAGTGACAGAATTGGAGAAAGAGGCCGATAAAAATGATGCCCTCACTAGACAGCTAAAATGTGAATTAGAAGGGAACAAGCGGGAGGTGTAGGCCAAAAGGAGAGACCTTAAATGATGTTGGAAGAGATGAATGCGCCGGTACCTGAGGCGGATGTGGTAGTCATTGAGGGCAGCGCCAAAATTTCAAACGACCTTTTTTGTTCAAAGTTTGAAAGGAATGATGGAGAGGATGCTTCACCGAGAAAATCTAGAGGACCGGCCGAGTCTTTTTCTCTTGAATTGGCAGTACGAGTTGGGAGTAGCCAAGTACGGCCAGAAGCGCACGGAAAAGGGAAGGCAATAGAGGAATGTGAGGGGGAGATGGAATCGGTGTCACAGAAGTTGGAGGTGGCAAATACGGAGAGGGACAAGGCACGAGCCGAACTAGAGACATTGCTGAGGACATTGAGATCGGTGGACGACATACTAGGCAACAATAACACAATGCCTTGGTTGAGCTGGATTCATCACCTTCAGGATAGGGAGACCATGGTCTCAAAAACACAACATGATCTCAAAAAATTTGCTGCCGAATCACAAGAATCATGTAGACTCGTAGATACCTCATTGGAGAGTTTCAAGAAATTCATTGAACAACGTGGACATAAGCCCACGAAGTTTACTATTTGGGGTGATATACCGGAGATGATGGATCGCACAAACTATCATCGAAAGGAAAAGAGCAATGGTATTGACTGAGCTTTGGAAGTGGAGGAAGGATGTATGCCCTACAATATCTTCTCATCACATTTTGCGGAATTGAAGTGAAGAGTAACCCATACTTGCGACCATGTCCCGGCATTCCTCAACGACAAATGCAACTTGTGCCAAGAAAATTTTGGTCCGGAGGGAGCATACACGTTAGGCCATGTGGCCATAACTTTCATATTACTTGCATTTCCGCAAGTCCTATGATACAATCGGTGTGTCCCATGTGTTGCTTTCCAATTAGAACAAGATTTTGCGAAGTCATGGGGATACGAGATGTTATGCCACCGGGGCACGAGTTCAACCGATGGAATCTCCCTTTGGATCAACTTCCAAAGTAATCCCAGAACTATCGTGACTGGGGAAAACCACTTACTTGGAATAATGAATTTTCTTGTCACCAACTATACGAGGAGTACGAGATGGAATGTGATCCATTCTTTTGGATGACACAAGACTACGAGGTGGAGATAAGGGCGCAAAAGATTGAAGATGGCGAGCAACAAGAGTTGTTTTGCCGCAACTTTGGGGGCCATTGGAGCACCCAGCACAAGCGTTTCTTCCGATCTCCTTCAAAGAGAGCTAAGAAAAGAGAAGATGGTTTGCGGCATGAGGTAGACGATGGCATTGAGTTGGGAGATGAGTACCAGAAGTACAATCGTACTCTGGTTGGAAGAGCCCTAGTCCTTGCAAAGTTGGAAGAGGCCGCAAAACTACGGTGTTCAACGAAAGAGGCTTCTTTTGAAGACGTAGAATATTCTTATTGGAATGTGGTGCAAGCATTTGATCGGAGGTTTGGGGACGTCATTGGCTATTGGAAGAATGTGCTACAGATACCCCAAGAAGAATTATTGGTGTCATTTCCAAAGAATGACGCTTTTGTGAACAAGGTGGTGGAACAAATTGAGAAGGCCATGGAAATCTTTGCGGTGAAGAAGGTGGATCCTGGCGGGAAGCGGAAGAGGGATGATGGCAATGATAGCGACAATTGTTGGAGGTTGGAGATGGATAGGAAAATTGCAGCCATAAATCGAGAGTACGAAGAGGGGGGAAAGATTGTTAGGCCAAGCCAGAGACCGCGGACTTGTAGTAGCACACGAACGGATCATACGAACGAGCCTTCTTCTTCAAGGTGGTAGAATGGGATAGATGAACGTAAAGCTTAGCGTAGTTGTTGTTGAAGGTATGGTGTGGCAAGAAGTTGGAAGCATGCCATGGTGGAGCATACTTATTGAAATAAAGGTTTATAATTTGTAAGATATAATGTCCACTTGTTAATTCTTCAATTGTATGTGGATGTTAGAAATGTTGTAGTGCCTCAGGTGAATGCCAAGCAGTGAAATAAATAGAAGTTTGCAAACTCAAAGTACATTTGGTATACAACAAATATGTCATGTTTAAGTCATTTTGTAGGGGATGACTAAATCCAAAACAAAACACAAGACAATAGAATAGCAAAAGAGATGGATATAAAACTTGTGTATATATGAAATATTTTTATTAATATTCGGTATAAATCCAAAAATCAATTGAGACAATAGAAGCTTTCAATGCATCCGTGGTACAAATTTAAAGTTCCATGAACTTGAACTACACTATTTGCAATAAAAATAAGTGCGGTGTATGCATACTACGTAAATGGGCCAAATTTTCCTACTCATTCACATCGGTAGGAAGTTTATAATCGATCCCTCCTTTGATTTCAGCTCCACTAGATTCTGAAAGATCATCTTTATAATCCTTGGTGGCTTCTTGTTTGATTCTCCGTTTGATCGGCAATTTTTGAATGGTTTTGAATTTCTTGCAAGTTTCAATGACATCAACGGGATTATTAGGTCGCGCGCGAACAAATGGATGCAAGGGAGCTTTACGTTTCTTCGTGGCGTTTGTAGGCTCGTTAGGTTGTAATCCTAAACCTCCCTAAACCTTAAGATGATGTATAAAGAATTTAGACAGAGGTACATCTTCATCACTGAGTATGCCGCCGGATTGGCGTTGCGGTGTTTGGGGTCGCACATGTTTTGAAAATGACACAAAACCATGAGAGGATTTCAAATTGGTTGTAGTGATCGTTGCCAGAGGGGTTCCAAATAGAGACCGCGACGTGCGACTATGCAAGGACGGTTGATCCTTAGAGGAGGACACCTTCTTCTCTGTGACGTGAAGGGGACTCCTTGTACGGCCGTTAGTACCGCCCGCCACAGTTTTCTCCCCGAGAACAACCATGTCGTCTAGGAATGGCTCTTTTAATGTTTTCTCGAGATTTTCCACAAGTGCGAGACCGTGGTGGTTGCCTTCCTCAACATTTTTTGCCAGAAGCCCTTGCGTTTTTGGCCCGTGTAGTGTCGTTGCACATGAGGATGATAAATCTTCTTCTCCCTTGTCCTTTGTGTCTTTCGGAAGCGGAGCTGGTCCATGACAAATGGTATTATCGCTATTGACCATGCCGTCTCCATTCAAGTACCGTGCTACGGGCAACAAGTCATCTTCTTTCTCTACAAGAACGTCGCCTTTGACGAAATCATACTCGGTGATTGGGGCGTTGTGAGTATTATCCATACGTAGAGGAGGGTTGCTGTCGATGTCATCATCTAGATGCTCTGCATCGTAATTGACAAGGGCACCGGTGCTTGAATTGTGAGAGTATTCCGAGTCATCCAACTTACGTGGTTGTGGATCCTCTAAATCCAAGTTCTCCACGTATCACCTCTTCTCATCCATCAACTTTGCATTCGCGAGCAACTTTGAGTTTGTATATACAAAGACCAAGTCATCAGCCCTTCCCGGTAGTAACCGATTCCATTTCTTGTCATAGATGAGAGAGTAGCTACTCCAATTGCGTTCGCAAGAAGAAGATGACATTGTCTGTGCTAGTATTCTCTTTGTGATTGGTGCAAGGAGTTTTCCACAAGCACCTTCAAAATCCCACCAAGCATACGGAGAACATTTTTGGTCCTTAGAATCCAACATGTCATAGAATGGTACATCCTCGTTTCAAAATGCTATGAACTCATTCACCATGTCCAGATAAGTCTTAGGAATATCCGAGTACATAGCTTTCGTAGTAGTCATTTGCATGCCGTGATGACATCCGGATCATTAGCCAATTCTTCATCATGGAGTAAATAAGGATTGAGAAGTGCACCGGCGGAATGTAAATCCGTTGTCATCATCTATTTCCAGGCGTAGAATTCGTCCTCAGCAGTAAGCGCTAAGTCGCTATCGAGACAAAATGGTTCTTCACCCAATGCTAGAACATGCTTCTCGAGCTTGCAAATGATGTGTAAGACCTTAGGCATACAAGGTTTTTTGGCGTCAAATTCCCGAAGCGCATACACTACAGGGGCTACCATCTCTCGAAAGTTCGTGCACCGCTCCTAGAAACGCTCATATGAAACCACTCTCTTGATCCTCCAAGAGATCACTAGTTTATCTGTAGCCGAGAGTGACTTCTTTGAGGCGTATGCCCGCCATTTAGGATCAACAATACTTTGCTCCAATGATTCTTTGACCTTCAACATGCGATCTATCACTATGAAATTACATGCAAATCTTGTTTGCCCGGGCATCAATAGCCTGAACTTCGCCTCGTGTTTTCGAAACACGACGAGGGGCATTTGCCGATTCTTGACAAACTTCACCAAGAACTTGGCCTTGTCGAGAGTTTCTTTCATCCATGTAGCCTTCCTCCAGTCCTCCAACAATAAGTCCATGGCATGCGCGACACATCCTTGAATGTATATGTGTGGATATTTCTTGACGACTCATTCTGAGGCATTGAGCATTACTGAAGCATTGTCAGTACACACCTAAATAATGTTGTAGGGGCCAACTTGTTCGATGAACTTCAACATGATAGATGCCAGGTACCCAACATTCTTTTCTTTGACCGTAGTATCTACAGCTCCCAAGAAAAGCTCTCGAGCAGGAGACACAAGCATTGCATTGCACAAAGGGCGACTAGTCAGAGATGTCCACCCATGCAAGGCTAGAGTTCCTTCAAACTTCTGAACACTCTCGAACAGTCTATTATTAAGTTGTGCTTCTAAATCAGCCTTTGCTTGTCCCAACAACCTTGTCTGAATGTCATGGTAAGAAGGTTGGACATATGGTTTTTTGAAAGAGACAGTCTTCGTCACGGCTTCCTTGAACGTTGCATTCCGTGCTACAGCAATCGGCACGTTTGCTTCGTAGAAAAACTTCGCCTACACTTTGTCTAGCTCCCGCCGCTCCACTTCTTGAAAGCTCTCTTCGATCACGGATTGCCTCACCAATCTGGGGAAGGTGCCACCTACGCTCCCTTGTTTGGTGGAGTCGTAGAAGGTGGGGGTTGGTTCAATCATAGTTGTTGGTAAAATCAAGGGGGGAGCTTGAGTGGACCCTACACAAGAATCACCACTAGTGGACTTGGGCGTGCAATATTCTGAGGCAGACGCAAATTTCAATGATGAGATGGGGCTATGTTTGGAGAAAAGTTCTCCATTATGTTTTGGGTAGTGGCCAGGACAATTTTTAAATAAAGTCTGTACGCGGGTTGTCAATTTGGTGCAAAGGCCAACACCGCTATTGCATTTGCCATGGAGTTCTTTGTACCTAAGATGACTAAATTATTGTTCTAGCCTTCTTGTAAAAATGCGATGACAAAGATTGCATTGGAGGGAGTCGGTCTTCCTGCCTTGCACCATATGTCACGGGACGTGGCGTCAAGGGCCTCTCTGTATCGTAGTTTTAGCGTAGATTAGTTTGTTACTAATCTACGTGTGTTTAGGGACATATGGCGGCGCATCCTATTCATCTGTGGATGACTTTCATCCACTTAGATTTGCACGTGTGTGCGTATAGCGCCGCACTTGTCCTTGACTTGACGTCTTTGTCAAGTTAAGCTTTGTGAGTGAGTTAGAGAGTGTTAGTGAGTTCCTTTGCTTGTAAGTGATGTGATTTCATTAGTGAAGGCTCCGCATTCTTCTACTACTACTTGCACTCGTTGATTCTCCCTTCGTGGCGTGCGAGACGCTTGACTATTTAGTGATTCATACTTCTTTCACTTGACAAAGACCCTCTCTTATTTCTCCTATTTTTCTCAACATTTTTGCACTAAAAGAGTTTGTAGAAAATGGGAGTAAAGTAAAAGAAGAGTGGCTACTTAATTTTTAAGTTTCTGTGAGTAATTAGTGGAAACTTGTATCTAAAATTTAGTTCCAATTTTTGGATTTTTTTTTAGAGAGTCGAGAGACTCTCTGGTTTGGAACTCTGGGGATGTTGGAGGTGCTGAAGGTGCTGGACTACGATACGAACGTATAGCTTGAGGCTTGAGAGCGTTGGAGGGCGCTTGGAGCTCGTGGGAACGCCAAGGGAACGCGCGGTAACGTCAAAGGAGCACTCGAGCGATTGTTGGGGAAGGCTGGATGCGGAGAGCATGTACGGAAATTCTGTAGGGCCACGACCCACTTTGACTTTTGGAACGGGCTGAAGAAGACAGCTGGAAGCAGAATCGGGGCGCAGACTAATAGAATCGGAATGTGGCGGGCTTGCGGCGTGGGCCAGCCATGAATGGACGTAGATGAACGACCGTTGGTCGCTGGAGGAGGCACGTAAATACGCCAGGTATCTAATTCCGTCAAGGTCCTAATTGCGTGTCGCAGAACCAAAAACCGCTAGTTTTGAGCTGAAGTTCCAGAAGTCCCTGGAGTTGAAATGTCAAAAATCCAACTTTTGGAGTTTTACTTATTTTTGAATAATGTCTTCGGATTTGAATGTGTGGTGAAATTCTAAGGCTAGTGATTTTTAAAAAATTAGTTTATAAAAAAATAAAAATTTGCTAGTTTTTTCGTGAGGGCCGAACACATGTTTTGTAATCTTTAAAAAAAAGCAACATAGTGCTAAACCTTGGGAGTAGATTTCAAAGGCAATGTTACTCGGATGTGAGTGACATTTGAGTTTTTAGTCGGGATTTCCACCATTTGACCGAATTTAGTGTTCATTTGGTGTTTGTCGTGATTAGTTACCAATGTATGTAGTTCATTAGAGGCTTAGTGTTTTTTGAACACCACGACCGTAGAGTCCCGTTACTTCTTTAGGTTTAGGTATTGGAGGAACACTTGCGAGTATTTCTCTTTGATTTGCAGGTTTTGCGACTTTGAGGCATCCACTATAGGCGTGTGCTAGTGGTGCTGTCTCTTTCATTTTCTTGCTTTTATGTTGTTGGGGGAGAGGATCCGGTTTTGATTTCTGGATTCTCGTGCGGTACCTCCCCGTGTTGCGGACTTGTTGCCGGTGTTTTTCGGTGGCCCCATTTATTATTGTGCTAGCTTGTGATAGGGTACCGTAGGGGTGAAGTCGGAGTAATGACCAGCAAGGCCTTTTCATGTGGAGGGATGTGGTAGAACCTGTGTTAGCCGGAGGTGATGACCGGTAAAACACATAGCTTGGTGATTTTGCAGGTGCATGTTGTCCGTCTGCACCCTTACCCTTTAGATAGCACCCGTAGATAGTTACCCAGGGGATTTTTGTTTATGGTGAGTACGAGAAGTCGGTATTACCGTTCTCCCTCACCAGATTCTCCGGAGAGTGCACCAGCTTTAGACTTTGGGCCAGGGTCGGATACCGACGAGGCTTTTGAGCCTATTTCGGTGTTGGATACCAACATTAGGCTTCGAGTTTGGAGTGTGGGCACGTTTGACGACATGGAGGACGATCACCGCTAGGTTGTGCGTGATCGTTTATCAGGTCGGGCTGGGCATCTCCCTACCCAATTGGCGACTCCGTTTCCAAACATGGATGAAGGAGAAGCGCCATCGTTCACCGTTGTTCAACGACTGCTACGCTTTTCAGCTTTTGCCCCAGCATTTGGAGTTGGAGGCGCTCTAAACCTATGAAAGGTGGTCCGGACTGCATGCGAAAGAGTTGCGTCCGGTTAAGGATTACTGGCGCGACCGGGTGGAGTTGGTGACTGCGTTCAAGTAGAGCACCGTTGCTCGTGTCCCGGCCTTTACCGATCAACCCAAGGAGGAGGGAGGCTCCTCTAGCGAAGATTCCAAGCAGAAGGGCATTGCCTTTGTAGATGAGGCGTCCGGCATGGGGGCCAGGTCGTGAGCGGCCCATGCCACGCGAGCGGCATTGGTGGCCGTTGGTCCGCCACCAGTCTTTGATCCTCTGGCGCGGTTCATGGCGCACTTGGAGGTGGAGTATGGGAGATTCCGGCGTGATCAGATGCAGCGCATCCAAGATTTCCGTCGTGAAAGAGAGGACACCCCGCGCACCATGTATACCCGATTGGCGCGGTTGGCGGCGGAGGCCGGTGATGTCTTCATGAAGCGCCAACTTGTGAAGATTTTTATCTCCAAGTTGGACAAGAGGATGGTGGACTTGATCCCCCCCCTTGTTTTTTATTATCACGGCAACGCCAGTTTGGCTCAGGCGTTTGCTAAGGTCGAAGCGCTTGATAGAGCGTTGGGCGTGTTTGAGGCCACAGACTTGGTCACGTCATTGATGGACGCTCCCAAGTCCAAGAAGCTTGCTACTGCAACAAGTAGCTTGGCAGAGGCACAACCTGAAAAGGTTGTCCATTGTTGGGCTTGTGGAGAACCCGGTCACACCAAAGGGGACCCAAACTGTTCCAAGAAGAAAGGGGCAGAGAAGGGGAAGGTGAAGCCCAAGACCGAGGCGGCCAAGTTTGGTGACAAGATTGCGGGCAAGGGGAAGAAGCTCATTACTTGTTCTTACTGTGGTAGATCCGGCCATAGCGATGAGAATTGCTTTGTTCACCACCCGGAGAAGCGGCGGGGTTCATCACGGGAGAAGGACTTGGAGGCCAAAGTGGCGGAGTTGGAGAAAAAGTTGAGTGCGAATGCTTCTTTGGGACAAGTGGTGGACGCATGAGCTCCGGTGAAGAGTTGTGATTCGTCCTCAGCGATGGATGCCTATTTGTATGGCGCTTCGGGGGAGGTTGTGGCTTCAGTTGTCACTGGTGCTCTCACCACTGCAGAGACGGTGTCACCTTCATCCAGTGTACCGGGTACCAGTGCTCGTCCACGTCACGTGGGATTACCGGACCACATTGGTCAGTCACGGCTACCACTGTCGTTTGGCATTGCAGATGTAGCTGCTACTAGTGTCGCTCCCCCTTTGACTACCGTACCACCAGTTTCTTCCACTCTTGTGAATGCCGTACATTCCTTGGCATACAAGGTGATGCAGTTGCCGGTGTTTGCCAATGTGGACTTTTTGTCATTTGACACCGGATTTTCAACCATCCGGTGTATTCCACTTGGCGGGTAGTATGCTGGAGGGCAAGGTGCCCATGCCATCATTGGAGGTGTCGCAGGCAGTGACAGCTCCACCTACCAGAGAGGATTTAGTGGCAATGCAAGCCAAGTTGGCGGCGGAGGCTATTTCCACGTTTGAGACCAATGCCACTTCCACACTTATGGAGCAGTCCTGCGGAGATCAGTCCTTGATCTCTGGAGTGACTTATTTGTCTGACCTTGCGGCCCGGTCGGCACGGGAGCGACGTAGTGTGCGTCCAGGTGTGGTACGCTTGGTAAACAATGACGGAGTCATGGTGGTTGGTCGTACGAACGGCAACCCCACTCGAGCTACCCCCCTTCGTATTATGTTGGACTCCGGAGCTCAGCCAGTGATGATTGGCAAGCAGCTAGCCCAGGATTTGGATCTAGGTGCTTCGGACCTCGAGCCTTGTCCATTCACGATTGTTACATCGGTTGGGGGCACGGAGAAGGCCACGGACTACACCCGACATCCGTTGCAGTTGATTTTTGGCGTGGGATTTGGTCCGTTGTTCTCCCATGTCTACCTTCAGTGCGTTGTGACTAGCGCCACCAACTACGATATTTTGGTGGGCTAGCACGCACTATATCCACTTGGATTTGGAGTGGATAATTGGACGGAGGAGGCCTGGATTAGGTCAGGGTGGTCTACCGGTGATGGCAGAAAGGAGCTCATCGCCGTGGTCTTTGCAGCTAGCGCGGTGACTTCGATGGCGGACGCTATGTTTGGGTGTAGTGCTCTGGCATCGGACTTGCCGTGTGGTTCTTCACTTTTGGAGGAGACATATGCATTTATGTCTGGGGTGGAGGATTCACGCGAGTATCCACCATTCGCAATCCCAGCACGTCATTGCAAGGATCCGCTTCCGTCGTGGGGGACGCCGTTGGAGCTCACTCGTCGGAGTGGAGAAATTGTGGATGCTCTTGATGCTCCACCGCTGCCAGTGGACTCTTCCACTCCGTTATTGGCTCGCACTATTCAGTGGCAACCACCGGATGAGGGTATTACCCTTGTGGAATTATTTGCCGGTATTGGTACGGGGCTCGCGGTTGTGTTAGAGGCCGGATTCAAGGTACGACGGTATATCCACGTGGATAGTGGCTTTGCAGCCAACCGTGCCGCTCACCATCACATTCAGCGTCTTCTGGCGTTGTATCCAGAGCAGTTACCACCTTCTGCAATTCGAGGGTGTTTTGGCAAGTTGCCACGTGATGTGACGTTGATCAGTGAGGATGACCTTTGTCGGTTAGGTCACGTGGACTTGGTGATTGCCGGATGGCCTTGCCAAGGCCATTTACGAGCGGGCACTAGACGTGGCTTGGATGACCCATGGTTGGGTCTCTTTGCAGATTTACTCAAGCTCATCCAGTGGTGGATTACCCACCAATTGACACCACCGGGGTACATTTTTGAGAATGTATCCCCATTGGAGAATACACGGACGAAGGTGCGTGAGGATGGGGCATACATCCATCACCTTCTTGGTCCCTCTACGTTTGTTGATGCCACGGCGTTGGGATCTTACGCCCATCGGCCACGTTGGATTTGGACCAACATGGCATCATCCACGACGCTTACTTCTGCACTTGATCAAGTGCAACGGCCGTGCGCCGTGAGGTCGATGACATTTTGGACGACCACCATGTTTCCATGGAGGTTACCAAGGATGATGAGCCACCATTGGCGGTGGTCAACCGCGTTGGTTTCACTCGAGGGGCATTTCCCACCTTGATGTGCTACCCGGCCTCTTTTGCCTTCATGACACGTGGTCCGGGCGTGGTTTGGGATTCTTCTTCCCAAACTTACGAGGAGCCTTTTGCCGATGAGAGGAAGCGGGCGATGGGCTTTTTGACAAGCACCACCGCCGCACCAGATCTTTCTGAGGGCCAACGTCGTTATTTATTGGGTCAAACCATTGACCTCAACACCCTCGTTTGGGTATGTGGCCTTTGTTTCGCCGCTCAGCGCCGTTCGAGTGACCATCCACGCGTGCTGAGGGCAGACTCTGATGGTCAGGAGGCAGCGGTGCCACATCTCACAGAGATCGAGGAAGCGTAGTTTTTTTTTCGTTTAAAGAGGCATGCAACTGAGGAGCTTTGTGCTCAACATGTCTTTGTAGCCTTGGCAGAGGACTTTGGTCGTGAGGATGCTCAGGATATCTTTTCCCAGTTTTATCATCAAGACACGGGATTTTCTGTAGATCCCGTGAGTGAGGGGTCTGGAGGCATTAATGCCCTCTCTGCTACCAAGTTGCAATCACTTGCCGTGCCGATATGCGGTGAGTCTTCTACAGTGAAGAAAGAGACTACGGAGTTTGATGATTGGCCTTTGGATTTAGGGCCACATCTTACCGGTGCCGAGGCACGAAGGGTATGAGCGTTTATACGTTCGTATCGTAGTTGTTTTGCCTTTAGTCTCCATGATTTGAATGGCTACAGAGGCAAACCGATTCACATTCAGTTGGAGGACGACCACCCGATCTTCCAACGACCGTACAAGCTCAGTCTTTCTGAGAAAGTTGGGGTTCAGACTCGTAGTCAGGAGTTGTTGGCCGCCAGCTTGATTGAACTCTCCAACGGCGAGTACGCTTGTGCCACGGTGATGCCATCGGAGAAGAACATCTTTGGCAACTGGACGGAGAAGTGGATGTGTGGGGATTATAGGCCGGTCAATTGTAAGACCAAGTCGGATCAGTACCCCATGCCCACCCCAGAGGAGTTGTTTGATGCGGTGGGACACGCTAGAGTACTTAGTACTCTGGATTTGCGGTCCGGCTACCACCAGTTACCATTGATGGTGGACGACCGGGTGAAGACCGCGTTCTGGGGAGTTGATCTGGATGGGAAAGATCAGCTCTGCCATTGGAAGTTTCTTCCATTTGGCCTCAAGACAAACCCGCTAAGTTTTAGAGGGTGATGGACCGGGTGTTGATCGGTTTACCGTTTGCCCGATGCTATATTGATGATGTTATCATTTTTAGTAGCAGCCCATAGGAGCATGTGAGGCATCTTCAGGCGGTCTTTGAGAGGTTACGACAATGAGGATTGTGCTTGCACCATGGCAAGTGCAATTCTTCCACGGCCGGTTGCCATATTTGGAACATATGATTGTTCCAAGGGGTCTTGGCGTGAAGCAGGCCAAGGTGGATGCGTTGCAAAAGATTCATGCCCCAATCGACGTATCACGGCTTTGAGCTTTTCTTGGCTTGGCAAATTACTATCGCCGGTTTGTCAAGAACTTTAGCTTGATTGCCAAGCCGTTGACTATTCTCACGGGGAAGGATCAGCCATGGACTTGGGGAAGGGAGCAGCAGTAGGCGTTTGCTACTTTGAAGCTGAAGCTTGATTCAGCGCATGCACTGCAACATCCAGATGCTACACGGCCTTTCCACTTGCACACATATTGGAATGCGGTAGGATTGGAAGTCGTGTTGACTTAGAAGGATGATGAGGGACGGGAGTACGTTGTGGCGTTTGCTTCTAGGAGCAACAACAACGCGGAGTCCAGCTATTCGTCCTATGAGGGGGAGGCCTTGGCCGCGGTTTGGGCCATAGCTCATTTTAGGCCCTACTTGTATGGGCAGCGTTTTACCTTGGTGACCGACCACCAGCCTTTGAAGTGGCTCATGGAGTCTGACAAGCTTACTGGCAAGCTTGCTAGGTGGGCTTTGTTGCTTCAGGAGTATGATTTTGAGGTTGTACACGGGGCAGGCATCATAAACTTGGATGCGGATGGTCTATCTCGCAATCCAAGTTCATCGGAGGAGGATTTGACCTGTGCGAGGTGGCATGGGGACTGCGACAGGGAGTCAGTCCTGGGGTGGCATGCAGTGGCTTACCTCACATTGATGTCTGGCTCCGCATCGACGTTGCCTGATTTGGCAACGGATGAGGAACCGAATAGGGCCCAAGTTGTTAGCGATGTGTGGGAAGACGGTCCAGTCTTGCACAAGCTACAACATGGCACACTTCCGCCCGCTCTTTCGGCCATGGAGCGCGATCGAGTTGGACACCGGATAGCGAGGTTTTGTTGGGAGAACGACCTTCTATTTCACGTGTGGCCGGATGGAACTAGGCGCATAGTTCCCAGGCCGGATCAGAGTGCTTCGTTAGTACGGCAGGTACACGAAGACCTTGGTCATTTTGATGTGCGACGGACACATTCCATGTTGTGCAGCCAATATTGGTGGACTGGCATCTATCAACAAATCGCCACGTTCGTTTCATGGTATAAAGTCTGTTATCGGGTCAGATCTAGCTTCAACACCTTGTCACCACAGTTGCAGCCTTTGCCCATCATGGGTTTGGGCTACCGTTGGTCTCTGGATTTTGCCGGACCACTTGTTGTCACCCCACGTGGAGCCAAGTACGTGTTGGTGATGGTGGAGCACTTCAGCAAGTGGATTGAGCTTGTGGCACTACCACAAAACTCCTCGGAGTTGGCGGCCAGGGCATTCGTTGACCGGGTGCTGGCTCGTTTTGGAGCCCCAATTGAGGTGTTGACTGACCAAGGGCGTGAGTTCCTTGGTGCTTTCGAGGCTTTGTGCACCAAAGCTTTAATTGACCACCGTACCACTTCTCGGGATCATCCGGAAGCGGACGGTTTGGCGGAGAGTGTGGTTCAGACCGTCAAGCGTGGACTATGGAAGTATGGATTAATTCAGGGTGGCCACCGTGATTGGGATCTGATGATACCATGGATCGCCATGGGATACCGATTTAGCCAGCAAGCCTCTTTGGCCGCTTTGAGTCCGTACCAGTTGTTAGACGGACGGGAGCCAATTCTACTGAGTTCTGTACGGGAGAAGTTAGCTCCAGTGGTGGATTTGGATGATCCAGAGGTCTGGATCCAGTGTCTGAGTGACCGAGCGGAGTTCTTCAAGCGGGCCATGCCAATGGCCATGGAGAAATTATCCATCGCTCAGCACCGCGATACGTTACGGTACGCTCGCATTCGCAGCGGCGCTTATCGACCTCAATTGCGGCGTTTCTCCACTAGGGATTACGTTTATTTGCAGCGTGAGTCGCCTACGACGTTGGACGTCAAGGCCGGGCGCACCATTCTTCGTGTGAAGGATGTGTTGCCTAGTGACATCTTGTTGCTGGAAGGCAAAGATGGCCGGGAGTGTCGGGAGCACTCCAAAAATTGCGCGCCCTGCCATTTGCCCATTGATGGCTCGGTGCATGCTGAGTTGGCCGTTGTGCCACAGGGTCTTCCGTGTTTTGTGTATGGTGAGAAGAAGGGCGCGGCTACTATGTTGCTTTGTGACCATTGCCATCGTAATTGGCATATGGCTTGCTTGATGCCGCCTCTTTCTACTCTACCGTCCGGGGATTGGACTTGCCCTCGTTGTCGGAGGTCTTCGAGCCACGTTTCACCCGATGAAACGGCTTGAATTTCTCGTGGAGTTGTCACTGTGTGGTGCGTTGCGATCGAGTTGGAGTTTTCTAGTTTCAATTTAGGGATAGGCAACGTGGAGATTGACCAAGGGATTGGCAACAAAGTTGTCTAAGGCGATTAAAGATGGGGCTCACATTGCACCCGGCCTACCCTCTCTTTGTTACTTCTCCATATGCTTATTTATTTGGCAACGGGCAACATCTTCGACTGGATGCGTACAGTTGTTGCAGTGACATCACCGTGGATTTAGTCTTGTTAATGTTGTATGGTCCTATCTGGATAGAGGGTCTCTTTATCCGCTTAGGGGGCACTTGAGGGTGTATTACGTATACTTGTTTTAGTGTATGTTTTTCGTTTATTTGATGTTGGTTAGGACTCACGATCTAATGTGGTTATCGATCTTTCTTTACATGACACATAGTAATTTTCATATACCAAAGAGACCAAGGTTTGGTGGCCATTTTGATGG
>OZ020520.1:3884227-3956443 GCA_963971425.1 Bryoerythrophyllum caledonicum
CAGTCGGCCGCAGCGGATGGCGGACGGCTGTACGGTCGCCTCCGGTGGTGGACGCCCGGCGCCGTCTGCCGATCGGTCGGCCGGGATATCGGACGGCTATTTATCCCGTGGTAAACTAATCAAAGTCAGTGATGTCACTGGACGTCCTCCGTCCGGACGATCGGACGTCATGGACGTCGAGCGTCCTGACAACTCTGAATAAGTGGAACGGGCAATATATATTTCACACCTTTGTCAAATTTCAATTTACATATTATGTATTTCTCAATATTTCATATTTCAATATATTTAATATGTATTTCATAGATTACCATTTTTAGCACATTTTGACAACCACGGGGTTTGAACCTAAGACCTTGGGCCTCCAAGTGGAATCCTTCGCGCATGTTCAATCTAAGAATCCCAATTTTAGTTGAATCAAAAGAATCATGTACTAGGTTCTACCACAATGGACAACTTTTCAAACCCCACTTCCCTTTGATGTCTTTCCGTGTGGCATAATTAAGTTATTAATAATTTTGTTCACTTTTAACATCCTCACTTATCACCTGAAGGATCATAGCTAATTTCACTCAAAAACTAGTCCAACACTCCCACTGTCCAAAAGTCGCATAAAAACCACATTTTAAAGTAAAATTTTGAACTTTTAACCGTAAGACCTTAAATCAAACTTCTATATAAACATGCCAATGTATTATTGGTTGCAATCCATTGCACGGATATGAAGACTACAGCGTTTGAAGTGCAAGAAAAAGTTTTTTTTCCTCTTTGCCGGACAATGTGTGAAAATGTTTGACTCGGGTCAAAATGCTTCTAGGCACTATAGATAAGAATTATTGTTTGTCATCTTCAAAGATAGTAATATTCAATATATGTATGAAAAATCTTAATGTCAATAGGAACTTCTAGAAAAATTTGGAGCTGCCTAGAGTCCCTAGTTTTGCACATAGAATAGCATAACTTTTCTTTAAAGGTCCAGTGTGAAAAAAATGTATATTTCCACAAAGCTACTACTCTACTGCATCGTCACAAAAAATTCCAAAAATTAATGATCAAAATTTAGGAGCCTGCTCGAAATGGAAAACGTCCCCCGTGGAAGAAAATGGTTCTTCAGGGGATAATAATTTCCCACCATGCCTTTTGTGAATTAATTAACGCCGAACTAGATGTTAACCTAGATCAAGGATAAACGAGATTTCAAGAACATGTTTGTAGCCTTGAGTTTATGTCTGGGGAAAGGATATATTGCGTGCAGGTGGAAAGTTTGTAATGCCCTAGCTTAGGCCATGCTAGGAACTTCTTGCTTCAACCAAATTCACTTACACTAGAGAAAGTACTTGCAACGATTGACAATGCCATGACATTAGTGGCTAAACTTGGATACCACACACTTGGGTTGATTGCCTTTGCATCATGCAAGATGGTAGTGAGAGCTTCATGCATGCTATGAACTCCATATATGGTTGTGTATTGTTCACCATTAGGCCGATGCACATGACGACCATATGGGGCTTCATCTCCGAGATATGGTCCCTAAAAGTTTGGGTTTGGCTCCTCATGCCCACATGAGTTTCACGGTAAAATCTGATGTGGTTCCAAACCAAACCATTTGGTTACCCTCTTCTGATTTATCTTTTTAACCATATTATTACCACAATGTTCCCAATGCGTTCCCAATGTGTTCCCACGTTGTTCCTCAGAGTTCCCATTGTGTTCCCCAATGCGTTCCCAATGTGTTCCTAGAGTCCCCAATGCGTTCTCCATGTTCCCAAAGAGTTCCCAATGCGTTTACACTTGGGAACCAATTTACATATTTAAAATTTATCCAAATTTACCTTTTGTTTAGTGGGGCCCACCACCAATTGTTGGGGCTCCCAACGGAGGCTCATCCGCACACATGTGCGTCTGCCTATTGTTGTGGCTTCTGGTGACAATGCCAACGACGGGCTTCTTGGTGTTTGCGAAGGTTGAAGCAAACAAGAAGTAAGGTAGATGGTGCTTAAACCGTGCACTTAAGGGATTTGAACAGCTTGAATCAAGCATAAATAATTGCAAAAATTTCACATACTTGCAAAAAAAAGACGATTCGTTAGGCAGTGTTGACATGAGCATATCAAACCACCTCAATTAATGAAAAATGTTCAAAGTGAAATCAACAAAATCACCCATAGACATGCCCTAATGCTACTATTGACAGTCAAGACTAAGGTGAGAACTGGCCATCGTGGTATACAAATCCACCCACTTTGTATCCAAATCCACCCACTTTGCATCCAAATCCACCCACTTTGTTTCCTACATGCAACTGCGAGTGTATCCAACTTGCGAACACTACTAGGTTGGTTCTGAGTCTTGCAGTGCATGGTTTTTCTGCTCAGACCACATGCACGGATTAAGGAGATGCACGGATTTAGCACCGTCTACCTTAATCACGGTGAAGAATGGCATATCATTATTGCGAACGCTTGATCCAAAGGAAGCCAACGTGGACTATTGTGATTACAAATATGTTGGAGCATCAAAATGGAATACAAGATGTTGGACTTGTCAGTACAAAATTGACAAGTGCCCAATGAATAAGTACTACGTAAAACCATCTGGTTTATCGTTCTTTTGTTTCGTTCAGCACCTATTCATTTGGTCATTCCTTTTGAGATTTGATGGATGTACCCACGGCATAGCCACATTTGAGTTGATTCACTTGCTCTTTTCATCCATATCCATGTGTTGTAATTGAGGTTGACACATATTAATACATTACCTACCCCTCCTTTTGGAATCAAGTCCAGTTTACTTCTGCTATGCATGAACTGATGGTGTGCAAATTGTATTTCTAGTTTCAACCATAGATCTCATTTAGCACTTAACCCCTTAATTTCCAAGAGTCCCCTCAAGGGACTCTAGGAGGTTTGGGCAGGTACCTCCTGCATTAATTTATAACATTATTTTTTGAAATTTTTAATGTAGATGGAAGTTACTAAAAGCTTTGGGTAAGTCCAATTTTTTCCTAAATCCAACATTTTATGAAAAAGTTATAGGGTTTTGAAGTTCGAATGGAGAAAGTGGGCACATTGGGCAACTCCAAAAACTTTTGCTAGGACACTCTATTGAATGCGAGATTTTCAAGCTAATTTTCAAGCTAATTCTAGCTAATAATATTATTTCCTTTCATATTGTCAAAAAAAATCTCTTGTAAAAACATACAAATCCAAGTCAAACATTTTCACGCATTATCGTACATTGTCGGGCAAGGTACCAAAAAAACTTCTTCATTTTCACATAAAACTTTGAGGTCATCATATTTTTAACTTCTTATTTTTTTTGCAAAATTATGTGGTGTACACCTTCTCATTCTAAAACATACTAAGTTCACAAAAAAATATAATGCAAATGACAAATTTTGAACCTCCACTGCGTGCACAATTTTTTTGAATATGCTACACCCTGTCTCTACTCCTAAAAATTGGAGTACAAGGAACTGATATCATGCTTGACATGATGGTGATGGATTTAGACCTTGTGTAGTGCAAAAATTTGACACCAAGAGAAATCAAAATCAGCTAACCTACAAAACGCAGGGAAGAAAATAAACCCTTTTCTCTACTTCAAACACTATAATATTACAATCCGTGGGGTCAAACTTTGTGAATTTTTAAAGTAAGTTACTCAATAATTTTTAGTGAGATCCTACGGTTAGAACTAGAAGTTAAAGTTTTTTGTTTTGTCCCTCAATAAATAATATACTCACAAAATTCTATCAACTTTGACCGCATGGATTGAAAGATTATAGTGTTTGAAGTAGAAAATATGGTTCATTTTTCATCCCTACCTTGAGTGGATCAGCAGACTTTGACTTTACCTAATGTCTAAGTTTTGCAATAAACAATGTCTAAATTTTATATCATCATGTTGATCATGATATTAACTCCTTTCACACCAATTTTTAGAGGAAGAGAAGGGGTGTAGCATATTCAAAACAATTGTGCAAGGACTGGAGGTTCAAAAGTGTCAATACACGTTCTAAAGCTTTTGGGAACAAAATATGTTTTAGAATGATAATCAAACAGTCTATTAGAAGATTTACACCCCGTTTTGTTTGTTAACAAGGAGAAAAAAAAGTGAAAAGTATGAAGATCTCAAAGTTTTATGTGGAAAAGAAGAATTATTTTTTGGTTCCTTGCCCGACAATGTGTGGCAATGTGTGAAAATCTTGTAGTGGGATAAAATGCACTTTTTCCCTAAAGACAAGAAAAGTTTTTTGACAATATGAAAGAAAATACTATTTCTTGCTAGTATTAAAAATCTCAAATTTACTAGTGTCCTAGCAAAAGTATTTGGAGTTGCCCGACGTGCCTGCACTTGACAATTATTTCTTTAAGATGGCATAACTATTTTCTAATAAGTCTGATGAGAATAAAAATTATACTCGTACGTACCATTTGTCTTCTTGCATCTCTGTTCAAAATTTCAAGAATTGCCAACATAAATTGCAACCATGGGAACGTGCCCGAGATTTGCAAAAGCCCACCTCGAGGCTTTTTTTCATTTAGGGGTTAATCGTCAACTTGTTCACAAAATAGCGTAGTGGGGTAATTACAACGTCATAGAATCTGTGAGTATGCGACTTGATAGGAAAATAACCGTGTAACGATCACTCTTCGTCAGCTTCTGTGTCGACCGGTACGGGTCTGTCAAGATAACTCGGCAGGAAAGGCTCGTAAGTGCAAATGATCGTCAAACACACTATGAAAGCCAGACTGAAGAAGACCAGCTGGTTGCCTGCATGGTAGATTATCGCCGTCAATACTTTCTCCCACAGAAATAACCATGGTTGAGCAATCAACATTCCTTATTAGAGAAGAAAAGGAACAGGTAATAAACTTGGCATGCCGATGAGTTTGTTATCTTAGTATGAATTTGCACCTGGAAGGATTTCAGTCTGCCGGCGCTGCGCCCACGCAAAACTGTCAAGAATCATCCAAAAAGAATATTTAGCATGAACCTCTATCATCAGATGAAGTGTGAGGTTTCGAATTTAGCAATAATATAACTTATGCTGTTGTAATGACTCGTTGATGATATAACATGCATCTTCTATCATGATTCTCGCAGTCCAGTCACATCAAAGCAATTTTGCAGAAACAGCAACAGCAGTCAGATATGAGCAGTCCCTTTAAGAGAAAATTTCGAACATTCAGACGGTATGCCAGATCTTTCGAAGATGTCTAGCCGAAGGAAACTTCCATATCAACAAAAAGATCTGCATGATAACCACCAGAATGAGGCGGCGGAGATGAACTTACATGCTGCCACCCCCAGCTGGCCCAACAGCTTTAAACAGGGACACCAAGCTCATGGCAAGTCCATTTGCTGCTCCCCTTTGGTCTTGTGTCTGCAAATCAATCTTTGCTGTGAGCAACTATGCAGCAGAGTTCTCCGGGATGTGCAATTCGCACTTCACTCATCCATGGAAGTGAGTGCATGGATACCTCAGCAAGCAATCAGAATCATCTGTTTTGAAAACTTACCACTGCATTGTTCACCAATATGAAAGTGGACGTAAAAATCGCAGTCTGCATTTCAGAACATAGACAAGACGTTCAGGATTTCGATGTAATCTTTAAGACTAACAGGAGAAAGTCATCCGAAAAACATGCTTAGTTTTGAGCTCAAAGATAGCCCACACTGAGTTCCAAGGATCACTTGTCATTTACCTGTACTAAGAGAATTGATAAGGTAAGGGCATGTTTCGATGTTCCAAAATTCATGCTCAGTAACCATTTCAATTTTATATTTCAGTTTAAGAATATCAGCTGGGAGAAATATTGAGAACCGAAGTATGAGAATCTCACCCCAAAAATGGTCTTGAGAACAGACACGATATTAAGAACCCACCAGAGCGTCGTTCCGTGCAGCGTTGTCATGAATGGATAAGCAGCCATGAGTAAAAGTGTAAGAACCTGACATAGATCACGAGGTGTTCATCAAATCAACACAGTAATTTATGACGTACGAAAAGCACAGAAACCAGTTTCAGATTTTTCAATGTTTCATTTACCATCACGAACAAAAAATGTTCACGACAAGCTGAATTGTTACACCAAACAACGTACCTCAGATATTTGGCATAAACGTACTGCTCCCAGCGCATTAACCAAGGCGGCAAACATAAAGAGCTGAAACACCAACATAGTAAATCCTGAATTTCATTGGTCAGTTCAACATCATTAAAACCGACCCGTGATTAACATTCTAATTAATCGGAGTAAGAGCACTAACTTTCATACTTCAAGAAAGTACTGAACTATCTCCAAGAGTTCTAGCAACAACTCTGCTTCAATTTTCTCGAATTAAAAACAACGTACCTGAAACCGCAAGTATCTGACCGACATCGGTTGTACTCAACCCCAGACCTCCATTTGAAGTAGGACTGACACACCATAAAGAAAAAATCTGCACAGACGCACTTCACACTGCTTGAGGCCTAGATAATACTACCAATTTTACTCTCAGAGATTGACAGAAAGAGTGTCACTCGCATTTAGAGCTACTGTTTAACTCGCATTTAAGCTATCGGAAAAGAAAAACGCACACTGGAAAAAGGAAAACCAATGTTTCATAGGTATGTTACTTGACATCCTTCAACTCAGCTTGTGAGGATAAGACAAGATTTAATGAGGAGAAAGGATCAAACCTCACTGTACGCCATATCATGTAAGGACCATAAGCAATAAACAAAGATAGAAGCCATGAGGGGATGATTCGTAAGCAGTGACTTATTTTTCTTCGCAGCACGATTCGGCTTTCGCTCCGAGGATGCCAAAAGTTTGTTCTCCTCTAGAACGTTTGTTGAGTGCACTTGATATTCTGGACCACAGTACCTTTCCATCAGAAAATATTAAGATTTCAATGAAGCTAGAGATGAACAGTTGATCTTCTATTTTGCCTACTATGGCACAGAAATTAGATGTGTCACCTTGGGTATCCTTAGCCGTCTCCACCCCCGATAAGATTTTGTAATCATCATTAGCATCCGCACGTCCCTCGTTATCACGTCGGCTTCGCGATGAGCTACTCCGAGATGGAACCCGATCAAAATTTTGTGATCGTCTTCTTTCTGAATGCTGAAGGTCATCGTCGGGTATGCTTCCGAATGGAGAGATCAGAGCCGGACTCTCGATCCCCTCACAAACAGAGTACTTTCTGCTCCCAGATCGCGACATACTACCAGGGATTGGAAGTGACATTAAAGTTTCGTCTTTCACTACTTCTACCTTCTCCACCTCTTCAGTGTCATGTTTGTGCAATGTCTCCTGAAATCATGTAATTCCTCAACGTGAAGACATTGAAAACGTAAAACTCTCCATAGACACAGTAATCCCGTTATGAGGCAATCGGCCAGATTGTGAAGCAAAGACAAAACCTGGTACTCTATACTTTCAAGATTGAAAAGGGTCTGAGACATTACTATTTTACTAATATATTAGTAATACACCAGATAAATGATCATCCACTGCCTCATACAGCTTTCAGATTACGATACAGAGATAGTACCAACTTACAGGAAGATAAAATGTGACGTAAAGGGTTGGAAATGCGAAAGCAACGACGACAAGGGACGGCAAAAGGTACGGAAATCTATCGCCACACCAAAAAGAAACCAGAAACATCTGTGTTAAAAAGTGCTTGCTAAGGATCACAATAAAGTTTCATGAATAGGACACCGAGTAAAATGACAAAGGTAGGAAAACCAGTACACTTCAAATCACCAAAACTAAAACTAATCTAGATTGAATACCAAAGAAAAGGAGGACAGCAAAAAAATGGCTTACCGATCAAACAGCGAACCAGGTGGGAACACGTTCGGATACTTTACTGCAGGCTGTTAATCACATATACACACGATTAGAAAACTATGTTTGCAAATATGGAGATCAGCAAAAAAAATCATAGCAAATCCAGTCTGAGGCGGAAAATTTTTCTAAATTTTTGGTTTCTTCTGTGAATTGATGATTCTGTTCACATTCATGACTTCGAGAATTACCTGGGAGAAGTAGCCACCCATAGCCGGTCCAATTATCAATCCGAGACCCCAAACAGTGCCCACCTAAGAGGTACAGAGCCAACACACGGCTGAAGGCAATAATAAACATTATGCTCTGAGGATACTAACATATAACTGAGCAAAGCGGATTCTCCAATCGATAGCGGAGAACAAAATTCATGAAATGATACCGAAGTGAGGAGAAATTCTTACAATAGAAACACTTATGGCTTGGTGCCTTTCGTTGCAAATTTCTGCTGCATATGCCTGTCAAGGTATTCCGAAAGATTAGTTCCTACATGAAAGACCGTAGGGACCGGTTCCCACATATATGTCAAATCCAGCTCTTAGAATGTAAAAAACTCACCTATGAGTACAATTACATCAACCATACTGCAGAAGTCATCCTCACCTTAACAGTTCCAAGCATACCATTGAAACTACCGAGCAAAAATCTCGAAAATACTGACATCCAGAAGGTCGTGCTCGCTCCAAACAATGTGTGAAATACTATGCTGCCATCACAAAATTTACAAGCAAGTTGAAGTTGATCTTCACCATCTTCACTTCTCAAATTCTGAATATCTGTTTGACATTGCGAAACACACAGGGACTCTTTTTTTTTGAAGGATAAAAATCCTCCAACGCTTCGCAAATTACCAGTAATAATATGAAAACGAGAGTAACAGAGAGGTTACGAAACGAACACAGAAATGATGCCAATAATCATAACAGGTACCCGCCCATATTTGTCCGCCGCCATGCCCCAATGAACAGAGGTTAGGAACCGCCCAATCATAAATGCCGATCCTGAAAAAGTGAGGATAAATGCAAAAGCAAATTAAGCTCCAATGCTAACCATCAAATATAAGAGAACAATTTAGGTTTTTCCTCTGTAAAAAGTGCTCTCTTGAATCAATTTCTGAAAATTTAAATAAATAAATAAACAATTCCTACTTGAAACCAGGTACAAGAAGCTGATGGGAACCTGGGCTGCTGCATCCTCATAGTTACTGTCAAACCTTTAGAAAATCTCTAATAAGCTCACCTATATATCCAGCATAGAATCCAATATCCTTTTCAGATTTCGCAACATTGAAATCTCGTACCTGCAGTTTAAGAACATCTAAATCAGCCATAACTTATTACAAGCATACAACAGCTCGTAAAACATCCGGAGCCTAGTCCCCTGCACATTCTGCATGGTCTCTCTGAGGGTAATTTCCCATGGAAGTCGATTAACGACATAAGCTCCGGAGTCTTTGCATAGCGGTGACAGAAATCAAGGCAGGTACAACCAATATGAGTCCTGGGCCGCTAGAGTTGTTTTCACACACAAAATCCCCCTTCATCGTGCTCCTAAGTCCCCAATTGCAGAAGTCCATCTAGTCAATGGTGGGCTGGTACTATATCAACCTGTGCGTTTACTCGAAATCTCACCAAAGAGTCCCCGACTCTAACCAGTAACCGTAGTGGCAAACTAATTCACGAATGGATCGAGAGGAGACATAGCTCACCATAAAATATAAAAATGGATAGAGTGACGAAATTGGCAAAGCTGCAAAATGGCCAGGATAGACACATCGTTAACACGTCCATAGCCATCTCAGTTCTTGAGTTTGCCTTATCTAGCACAGCGCACTGTCGTTCCAACTCACGCTCAATAGTGCACCAAATGACGAGAGAATGATAAATGATGAAAACAGAAAACCAAAACTATTCCACTCCTCAATTTATGGCAACTTTCACAAACTGATCAATCAACAGCCTAAGCAATACAAGGCACACAAAAACTTGCAAACTCCGTAAGAGGGATTTACTATCTTCCTTCAAGCCGCTCTCTCCATCAAAAAGAAACAACCTATGCGAAGACTGAAAATTCAGCTGCCGCGTACCGGCCACGAGCGTGAGCGCCGCCAAGGTCGACAACTCCCGCAACGGAGTTTTGGCATCCGCGTCCTGCAAGTAGCTATTCTTACAACCAGGACAATTCGGATACTCTAACGCCCGCGCCACCTTCTCCTCCTCCAGCAGCGGTTGCTCCACGTCCACCGCCATACCGCTCATTCTCCAACAACCAAAACACTCTTCTCTACCTCCTTCCACAAAACTACATTCAACTCCTGCTCTCTTCTCTCTCACAAGCGACGAAACGAAAAGAAAAAGAAAACGGCTACCGGTATTCCAATGCTGTCTTCCTCACTCAGCTGCTCTCCTCCGTATCCTTCCAACGAATTACAACGAACTCTCGCTCTCCTCTCCTCTCCTCTCTCTCCTCCTCAAAAGGAAAACAACGACGCTGCGATTCCAAATCTCCCGATCGACAGGCGCTCTCCTCCACACAAAAAAATTGCCGAACTCCAGCTCGTTTCTCTCCTCTCTAATCCGCACACATTAACAAACGAAGCAAACAACAGCGAGCCGTTCTCCTCCAAATCCTCAAAAAAGAGCTCCGGTGTTCCTCAATGTTCACAAGACAAAATTTCACCCGAGCATTCAGCCGCAGACGCTTCTTGCTCCCTCCTCCCTTCTCTCATCACACAACAAAAACTGCAAAAAGCTCGACTCCCTCTTCTCTCAAAACCTCTGCCTCGCCCAAGCGAAACATCAGAGATTGAAGCGTCCAGACGGCGGAGCACCTCATCAGAATGCTACCTTCACGTCTGCGAAGACATCACCGTCTCCCCATTTCCTGGACTGTAGAAAAGGAACATGTGCACCCTCCTTCGATCAAGGTAGCTTAGGACGAGAATTCCAGACGAGAAGTCCAGACGAGAAGTCCAGACGAGAAGTCCAGAGGAGAAGTCCAGACGAGAAGTCCAGACGAGAATTCCAGACGAGAATTCCAGACGAGAAGTCCAGACGAGAATTCCAGACGAGAAGTCCAGACGAGAATTGCAGACGAGAATCCCAGACGAGAATTCCAGACAAAAATTCCAGACAAAAATTCCAGACAAAAATTCCAGACGAGAATTCCAGACGAGACGAGAAGTCGTGGTTGCCAAGACGAGCATTCAATGAGGGATCTATTATCTATGTACTTTTTCCAGAATGTCGACCTTTCGTAGATAAAGGAAGTGTGAGTTGGTTAGTGAGCGCTTTTGGAGCGTCTTCCGAGATGGATAGTGCCTTGTTTTGGATACGGTGACGGGTTTAGGGAATTGGGTGGTTGAATGGGTTTTAGGAGCTTGGTTTTCATACAAGCATCTTGGTGGGTGTGTTTCGGATATAGTACACTATGGAAATGCTATAACTTTTTGCTTTTGAAGGAAATTTTCGTTGAGAGCACAACTATTTTGAAGAGGGGATCCTTATAAACATTGTTGGTAAGAGTATTCATAAAGAGTAAAAACTTACAGCATTTACAAACAAATTCGTGTGCTTAACACTGAGTATCATTCTTACTGTAAGGTAAGCCCCCCTAAAACCGACAAGTTAAGGAATGTGCATATATGGAGAGAGGAGATAATTATACTACTATTTTTCAGTCATAGTCAATAGAATTACAATTCCAACCCAAGTGATTTCATATTTTTTCGATGAAAACTAAATTAGTTATGGATTTTCAAACTGTGCAGCCACGTTAAGTGGGTGGCTAGCAGTATGTACCCCTCATAACCAACAACCAAAAGTAAGGGTCTTGACTAATAGCAAACCTCCATTTGGAGCTGAGTTGGTGGTAATGGGATGGAGGAGGGTTGGATATACCCCAATTTTATAGGCGTTGGTTATGGGTTTTTGTGGTTATGGGGGGTTTACCTTAGTGCTTTTCCACAGGAATGTTCTTTGGCATCAAAGAGAAGATGCACTAAAGCTGATTAATGATGCTATTCCCACTGCCTCTGTTGTGGTTGAGTGAGCAGTCTGTCTGTTTTTGGCTGTGTGACTTGCACCCGTACATGCCAGCTTTTACATGTTGACATATCCTATTCTGATGGGCCAGCAGAATAAGACTATGACATTAGTTTAGATTTAGTTCCACCTTGCATGCACCAGTTCCTTTATGTAGTTGACGTGGAATGTTAACCTGTCCACATCATGTCCTTGTGTAAAGCAGATGAGTTCCTTGGGTTACGTGTTTCAATTTGGGATGTGTAGTGTCCCAGTGGGTGCAGTGGTCACTTCGTACATAATAGTTCATTCATAATGGAGAATGTCCAAAAACTCAAGAGATTTGTACAAATTCATGTACCTGGACAGCAGGAGCTGATGGTCAAAATTCCTTGAACTGTATTCAAATTCAAACTTGCATCCTCTTGGCTCATAAAGAAACGCATGGCATGTGACTTTGACAGTCTCTGAGAGAAGGACCACCACAAACTCAGACATAATGCTCCAAAATTGGGCAGGCTTTTTGGCCACAATCTTTTCGTGGGATCGCGTTAACCTACAGTCGAAAGCCCTCAAAACTGCCAAAAACCCTCAAAACTGCCCTCTTTCAATGCAAGGTGAAAATTTTTAACTTTGACAAATTTTCGAGTAAGTAACCGTAAGATCTAGTACCTAACTTGTACATGTACATGCATACCGAATCTTAGATTCAAATTCCTCACCATTTGTGAGATCGTAATGTTCAAAGTTGAAAAAAAAGATTTTTTCCTTGTTGTAGAATGGAAAACTAATGTTTTGGGGGCCAAAAAAACCATTTTTGAAAGGAAATTTGACATGAAGCTCTTCAAATTCTTGTTCCTATGTGAGTAAGGAATATGTCCATATAATTTTTACCCTCATAGGACCTATAAAACCTAAAGAAATGCTTAATTTTTCACATGGAGGTATGTTGAAATACAAATACAAATGCCCATTTTCAACAATTAAAAAGGCATGTAAAAAATTATTGGATTGAAAATCCAAACGGTGAGATCATGCTTTACTACCTCTTTTACATGTATGAAAATCAAAATTCGAAAAAAGTAAAATCTCAATTTTTGGTGAATTTTTGAAGTTACTGCGATCTAATTGATTTTGGGCAGATTTTGAGAATAAATGAGCATATACCGCAGTTTTGGGCAGATTTCAGCATGCCCTAACAGTGTTTTCAAACTTTGACCGTGAATATCTCCTAAAGTATGAGGAATTTTGAAGCATGAATGGTGTCATTTTAAAGGTATGGGAAAACTCTACAACCTTCCTAAAGTTGAACTTCATACGATCTAAATTTAGTAATTGAGAGCCTGACCAGAGTCAGATCGACCACATTCTGGTCGATTTCGACTTTAGGGGTTAAAACACCCCGGCGAGCGTTGCACCAAGGCGCAGGCTCGTCGGGGTGCTTTGACTCGGGCTCCAAGCCTCCTAGCTGCCCGTCTCCCTGCCCGTCCCCTTCTCGTTCCTGATCATGTTCCCGTTCTTATGTGCTTAGGGTTACATCAGCCTTCGTCTCTCTGCCACAGTCGCTCCTCCTCTCCCCAGCCGCTCCTCTTGTTCGCGCCGCTGCTTGTTGCCTCCGCCATTGCATTGCTGCTCTGCCGCGCTCCTCCTACTTGCTTGTGTTCTCATCGTGTTGTTCCTCCTCTGTTCTTTTCTTATGTTGGTCATTGTGTTGCTCGTCTTGTTCCTACTTGTCTTGTGTTGGTCCTCTTGATGCTTCTCGTTTCATGTTGGTCATCGTGTTGATATCTTGAAGATCAGTCACGGCCGCCTTTGCCCCACTGCTTTTTGTGACGTACTGATAAGAAAATAATTGCAACAACAGAACTGCAAAGAAGTGGCATACTTTTGATGATAGTGCTTCTCGTGTAGATAGAGGTAGGTGTACATAGGGCGAGATGATGACTTAGTTGTGTGTTGGGAGTAGGGTAGCTTTTTAGTAAATGTGAGTTTTGAGCAATTATAGTAAATCAAAGCTCTTTTTTTTTTAACAAGATTGTGTGCATTGCCTCAAGGTGATTAATTGTTTGATTTGCTATTATTATTGATATTGGTGGATGACATGTCATTTGATCTGTCCTTCATCCTTGTTGGTTTGTCGTAGTGTTGCAAAGTCCTCTTGATTCTTTTGATGATGAAGGTGTTGCAAATTCCTCATGATATGGAAGATGATTGAAATATGACTGTATGACACAACTCCAACTGCGAGGCTTATACAGCGAGGGGCGCATAAAAAAACAAGGGAAAAGAAGAAAAAAACAGTGAAAAAATGGTTTTTTTTTTTTAAGCAGCTGACAGCAATAGACGAGAAACATGAGAAACATGAGCAGCAACGAGGCAATTCATAAACTTTGACCGCATGAATTGAAAGATTATAGTGTTTGAAGTCAAGAAAATTGTTCATTTTCTTCCTTGTGTTGAGTAGATTCACAGGCTTTTACTTCATTCGGTGTCAATTTTTCACTACACAAGATCTAAATCCATTACCATTGTGGTGAGCATGGTGATAGTTCCTTATAAACCAATTTTTAGAGGAAGAGAAAGGGTTTAGTATATTCAAAACAATTGTACAAGGGGTGGAGGTTCAAAAAGTGCCAATTCCCGTTTTAAATTTTTTGGAAGAAAAATATGTTTTAGAATGATAATTCGAACGGTCAATAACAAGGTTTACACCACATCTTATAATAGAAAAAATAAAAACTGAAATACATGAAGATCTCAAAATTTTATGAGGAAATGAAGGAGTTTTTTGGTGCCCTGCCCGACCATGTGTGAAAATGATTGACTTGGGATAATATGCTATTTTTCACTAAAGACAAGAGATTTTTTTTGACAACATGAAAAGAAATAACATTATTTGCTGCTTGAGAAAATCTCACATTTGATAGAGTGTCATAGCAAAAGTTTCTGGAGGTGCCCAACGTGCCCACTCTCCCCATTTGAAATTCAAAATCCTATAAATTTTTCATTAAATGTCGGAATTAGGAAAAAATTGTTCTCCCACTGAGGCTTTGGTATTGCCCCATACCCTTCTATAATAAAAACTTCAAAGAGGAATGTCAAAAATTGACACCACAGGAAACAAACCGAAGTTTCAAAAAGCCCATTTTGACACTTGATCCTTTCGGGGTTAAAGTTTAGCAAGACTTACACCTTTGGATTGAAGGTTCTTCAACTAACATTTTTCATTTGGATGTCATTTCAATATCTGAACTTTATCACATTCAAATACGACATCATACATGTAGAATATTGTGGCCACTACAAGGTCGTTATGACATTCAAGGGTTAACCTTTGCGGATTAACCTTTGCGGGTTAACCTTTGCAAAGTTAGAATCTGGAATCTCTTATCTCTGGTTTTCAACAAGTTAAATATCCTCTTCTTTTTCCTCTTTTTCCTATGCCTCTTCTTTCTAGTCACCATTCACTCCATTGTATGGTTACAGTCCGCTTAGTCTCCTTTCATAGTACCAGTTGTGTTAAAATTCAAATTGTCTCCTACACAAGAAGATGTGTTAGGTGGAGACACCCATTCCAATAACTTAAGCAAGTTGAGGTCTCAAATGACATTGTATGTCAAAAGAAATTATACTGAAAGATGTGGAATTAGGAATGAAACTCAACAAACATTTTTTCATATTCAATCTAAAAAATTTGGAATTGACATGAAATTTGAAAGTCCAAAAAACATCAAAGCCCAAAGTTGTTCTGTAGAGTATGTAGTAGTTGCTATAAGGTGGGTTGGATTTTGCACCCTCCTTTGCCCAATGCTAATAAGTGACAATGATAGAAGTCATGCCATGCAATTCCGATAACATGCATGACCCAATTCCGCACCCCCTTTTGAGACTTTTGAGGCAAGGCCACCAATGAGGAGCTTGAGTGGGGTGGTACAACCAAAAATTGCACACCTCATGACCCAATGTCGCTACTGATTATTTTAAGTTACTGACATTTTTAAGATTTTTGAGCGGTTATAGATGTGTGGGTGGATGGGTGGGTGATCGGCATTGGGTCGTTCTACATAGCAGAATTGGGTGGATGATTGGAATTGGGTGTCTCCACTTTATGTGCACCTCGTATCTTAACTCTTTACAATATATAAAGGCGGAACGATCTCATACAGGGTGTTTTGGCACAAAAACCTTTGTAGCTAGCGCTACATGCCACCTTCAAGGAAAAAATAGACCATGACTTAGAGGTGGAGGAAGATGGGCATCTATTGAGACCATTGTCACGACAATTAAGGCAAGCATCGGCAACCTGCTGTGATTTTTGTAAAAAGAGTACGTAAATTTTTGTGCTAAAATGGACCAAGTGCGTAGATGCCACTCAACATGATCTATAACACCCGTAGATTCTCACATGCTAGAAAAGCTCATAATCCTCAAAGGATTAAATGCCTTATGTACTCCAAATTGTACCCTTCTTGATTTGCTGAACCACATCCTATAGCGCTAGCTCCAATGCGTCTTTCCGCTGCAATCTTATTGCATCCTTGAGTACTACTTCTGTCGCGCTTTGCTCAGCTAGGTGGCTTAGAGCATTTCGGCCCCTGATGCTAACCCGGGCACGCCAAGCTGGGGGATGCCCGGGTAGAGGGATTGACAGATCTCAACCGGGAAAAAAGTTGGAGCGCGACATTGGACATAGGGCTAAACGTCAGTCAGGAAGCATATACATAGGTAAGTATTATACTCTGTAGAATATAGAAAATAATATTCGAACTTATTATTAGTAAGGCTTACACATTTGGATTGAAGATTCTTCTGCTCACATCTTTCAATTGGAGGTCATATCAATATGAGAACCTCATCATGTTCAAATATGACACCATACATGTAGAATATTGGGTCTACCATCGGCACCTTTTGGCGTTTAACTCTTAAAGGTATGTGCGGAACCATATATATGGTAACGTGTTTTACTCCCAGAATACAAATTTGTATCACAATTTAGCACAACCGACACACCTTTGGATTGAAGACTTTTCAATTTAACATCTTTCATCTGGAGGTCATTTCAATATGTGAACCTTATCATGGTCAAATACGACACCATACATGTAGAATACATGATCATTTTGCAACTTCTCAAGCCATTTTACTAGCAGGTGCCAAAATGATCTAAATTGAAATTGTCATGTGTCATTGGATCGGTCTCAATACAAATACAAACTCCTGTAACTATCGTATACATCAATTCTTACACCTTATATGTCAAACACACAAAAAAAAAACATCATGTTGTGAGGCTCCTCATACCCTTGAGGGTTAAGGATGAAAGAGGGAACGGTGTGGGAACACAAAGGAATGGGTGGGAACAGGAGGGAACGGATGGGAACATAGGGAACGGTGGGAACATGAGGGAACTTTGGGAACGGTGGGAACATGAGGGAACTTTGGGAACGGTGGGAACATGAGAGAACTTTGGGAACGGGTGGGAACATAGGGAACGGGTGGGAACATGAGCATTTGTTATCCAGTTCACGAGCTCTGGCCACTGCTTTGACAACCTTCGAAGTGCGTTTTTGAGCTCACGTTTTGAGAAGCAATCGATCCCGCAACACACACACGCAGGAGCGATGGCATTGGCGTCCACGCTGAACTCTCTTCTCTTCTCGCAATTTCCTTCATCGCCGCTACAGGCAAGCACCGCGATGCCCGCCGACCTCATCCTCCTTCAATTTCCGCTCAATTCAGTTCCAAACTCTCTCTCAATTCTCACCTTAGGGTTCGGAATCGATGCGCCGCTCTTAACACTTTTTTTTTTTTTTTGGTGTAGGTATGGTATCAGCAAAGTGGAGTAGCGGCCTTCACAGAAAGGAAGCAGAAAAGCAGCGGCCGATTGTTCGTCAATGCGAGTGCAGAAAGAGCGCCAGGTAATGCTGCTGCGTCACAATTTAGTGTTGATTACGGGAGAGAAATTCATTTCGGACATCTTGATTTTGGTGCTTGACATTCTCCAGATGTTAGGATTTTCACAATTTAGTGTTGATTACGGGAGAGAAATTCATTTCGACATCTCGATTTTGGTGCTTGACACTCTCCAGATGTTAGGATTTGAGATTCTGGACTAAGGATTTTCAATGTTTACTGATGTTCGTGGCAGGTTCTGATGAGATTTCGGTGTCTGATACGTCACGTCGGCAGCTTGTTACGTTTCCTTTGGCAAGTGTTTGCGCTTCTTTTGCCACAACGTTGGCCGCTGCAGCGTCAGAATTCGCCGACAGTATGTAATTAATCAGATACTTTTTTCTTCATCTTTTATATGAAACTCTCTCTCTTCATTTGATGCTGCTGCTGTTGTGTTTGTGTTGGAGGAGATCATTTTTTCTATTGGTTGTAAGGCTTGGGATAGTCACATTGTTGTTTGGTAATTTCTGCAGTGCCAGCCTTAAGAGGGAAGGACTATGGCAAAACGAAGATGAAGTACCCTGATTACATAGAGACTGAGTCTGGTCTGCAATACAAGGTGTGCTGCCTTTTTTCCCGGTCACATCACTTTGGCTCCTGTAGCATATAAATATGTTAATGTTTCTGTTTTTAGATGTGAGGTTTTTGTTGCCTTACATATTTTATGGTGTCTAAGTGAATTGTCATCATTTCTCTCAGGATTTGAGGCCAGGATCTGGACCTGGACCTAGTGTTGGAAACATGGTGGTGGTAAGCCGAGAGAGCTTTTTTTGAGCTGTTGGCAGGTTCTTTTACTCGCAATAGCCTCACCTTTCTTTTGCTCTTGGCAATGATATCCATGTCGACATTTGTAAGTCTGGAATTTCGTTGGCCTGATAGAGAAGAGGATTTGTAATGAGGTTTTACCATGTGGGAGTGGCGTTCAGGTAGATTGGGACGGATATACTATTGGTTACTACGGGCGCATATTTGAGGCTCGAAACAAAGCAAAAGGTGGTTCCTTTGAGGTATCAAGCTCTTCGTTGCACAGCAAATTTAGTAGTAGAAACTTCGAGGATATGAACAGGCTTGTGGAATAAAAGCACGAGTGGGGACTACCATCATCCTAAAACATAAGCACATGTGAATACGAATAGTATTTCCATGCAGTGATGTCTTCGTACTTGTTGACCTGAAGCTTTTACAAACAGATGACAGATGAACATATAGGTCTTTCTAGTCATCTTCTTAAGCGCAGCTTCCTCTGCTTGGATGTGTAGGGTGATGATAAGGCTTTCTTCAAATTCAGATTGGGAAATTCTGAGGTAAGCATTGACTAGGGCACATAAAAACATACGCCTTCAAAGAATTTTGCTGTGCACATATTTCTTTTCAGTTACATTAAATGTTATTCCTCACCCTTTCAATTCTTGAACGGTTGAAATAGCCTGTAACGTTCGGATTGAGTGCATCGTATCTGAAGTCACCCTTGTTGTCCAGGTCATACCTGCTTTTGAAGAGGCTGTTGCAACAATGAAAGTTGGTGGCATACGCAGGTACGAAAAGAAGTCAAAATTTGAAGCTGTATAAAATTCATTCTTTTTTCACCCCCCTGTTCGTGGTTTAACCGACTTGGTCTGCAGGATAATTGTGCCTCCTGAACTTGGTTATCCTAACAGCGATTTCAACCAAAAAGGTCCCCGGCCAGCCACATTCTCGGTGGGTTTCAGTTCATTTCTTCGACGGCTTTGCAATCTTGTTCCTTTTTTTCCCTCCTTGGGGCTGACTCACCGAAGTCTCTGTTGTTTGCAATACTGCAGGGTCAGCGAGCTTTGGACTTCGTATTACGCAATCAGGGCTTGATTGACAAAACTTTGTTATTTGACATTGAACTCATCAAAGTTGTTGCCTAGAGACACATGCCTGACCAGATGCATTTGCTTCCAAGGTAACTCCGCTGCACAGCTGCAGAACCAATGCGGGATTCCAGAAGTGCAGAAGCAATGTGAGGAGCATCTCACTTCTAGTCCTCGTCACATACATAAGAATGTAGTTTTGACTCAACAAATGTGCAACAAAACCTGGCTTCAACTCCTTCAACAGATTGAAGGCAAAAGCGTTGAATGTTGTAAGTTTATACTCTTGATCATTTATGTAATTTAGTGATTGATTGTAAACCACTCATTGATTTATAAATGATGTAAGTTTATACTCTTGATGAATACTTATACCAATTATGTTTACAATGGTCCTCCTTTTTGAATAGTAAAGATACAGTAGTTGTGCTTTTAGTAATTTGAATCTCCATCCAAAATTAAAAGATTATAGCATGTTCAAATTAGTTAGTGTGGTCATATTGAATATCATTATTAGTGTAGAGGTTATAGCTTAGCGGGATGTAACTTATATGAGGGATAACTGTATACCTTCTGAAGTTGAGTTGTTCCAATGATTCTAATTCTAGTGTGCAGTTGAAGGTTTTTCATAAGAAGGGTGATTTGGTGGATTCACAAAATAGTTTTTTTCTGATACAAGGTACCTTGTCTTTTTTTCCTAATAGGTCTCTTGTCCTTTTCCTCCTTTTTCTAGTTTGCTACTCTACTATTGTGTTTGAAATTGGGTATAACTGATAGTTAATGGAATGTTATGTCAAGCTCCACTACTCCCTTTTTTTAATTTTTGAAATAGAGATTAGTGCAACTTTGCATTTGTTTTGTAGTGAAAATTGGATTAACCCCTAAAGAACCTTGACATTTTAGCACCCAAACTCATTGAAATTGCCAATTTCTACGCATTCAACACAAAATGCAAATAAACACAATTTTTTACATATCTAATTGTAGGATCTTGTACTAGGATTGTATAGTACCTGGCAATAAGTAAACGTTTATGTATGTTTCCACACTACATTGCTGCCAATTTTGACATCCTCCTGAGGGCTGAAAAATTGTCATTTTACCATGAAATTTTTGGCACAAGATCATTTCTATGTTGACAATATGTGTGCGAAATTTCAAGGCCAAAGGATGAATACAAAAAAAGGTATTCAAAATCTACCAACATTAGTAGTTGTGAGCCATTCACAGCTGCCAACTTTGACGCCATCCCTAGGGTTGATTTATAAAAAAAATTACGGCGAGATTTATGGCACAAGATCATCTCTATGTTTATAACAAGTGTGCCAAATTTCAAGGCCACATGATGAATACAAAAAAATGTTACTCAAAAGTTACATATGTTGGTAGATTTTGAAGATGGATTTTTGTATTCATCTTCAGGCCTTAAAAGTTGGCACACATTACATCAACATAGAGATGATCTTGTGCCAAAAAAATCATGGTCATGTAACAATCTTTCAGACCGGGGAGGGTGCCAAAGTTTGGCCAAAATCTAAATGGTTTGACCTAATTGTTTCTCACAACTACACGTGTTGGTAGATTTAGATTTTTTTATTGTTTTTGAGGATCTTTTGGACTTGAAATTAAGCACACATATAATCAATATAAAGATGGTCCCAGGTCCAAAATTTCATGGGAAAAAAGAAAAAAATTAATCCTTGGGAGGGTGTCAATGTTGGCAACAGTGAAATGTTTCTCACAACTACACATGTTGGTAAATATCAAAAATCTTTTGTTATGTGTATATTTTAGCCTTTCAATTTGGCACACATGTAATCAACATAGAGATAGTTTCATGCCAAAAATTTCATGGGAAAAACAAAAAATTCAATCCTTGAGAGTGTGTCAAAGTTGGCCAAGAGTGAAATGTTTCTCACAACTACATATGTTGGTAGATTTGGAAATTATTTTTGTGTGGATCTTTTGGACTTAAAATTCTTTCCACATGTAATCAACTTAGAGATGGTCTCATGCTAAAAATTTCATGGGCAAAAAAATCATTCAATCCTTGCAATGGTGTTAAAGTTGGCAGCTGTGAAACTTTTCTCATAGCTACACATGTTGGCAAATTTTGAATATCTTTTTTTTATTCGTCTTCTAGACTTGAAATTTTGCACACATGTTGTCAACGTAGGAATGATCTTGTGCCAAAAATTTCATGGTAAAATGACAAAGTTTTAGCCCTTAAAAGGGTGTCGAAGTTGGCAGCAGTGTAGTGTGGAAACGTGCATAAGTGAAAAGAACGTGTACTTATTGTCGGGTACTGTACAAGTGTGGTAAATTTTTTGATCAATTTGATCACTCGGATTAAAAGATATTAGCCTTTGAAGTGAGAATAAACTCTTCTTGAGGTCATACAAAACACCTTCAACAATCTTTGATCACCTTTTATGACAGATTTTTGCACTACGGGCCGTGCATTTCTAATTTTAACTTTAAAAGGATCATGTTAGGCACATGTGCACCAACACTTAGAAGTAGAAGAGGAATAGAAGATGTCCTTAAAAATCCTACAATGCGACTATGTGCTGAGAATTAACAATATACTAATAAGTTTTGCATAGATCACATCCTTATCATTTTTTTGAAATTCAAAAATCCGTACAGTAGATGCAAAGATTTCCATTCCCTTTCCAAGAAGATTTTTTTTTAAAAAAAATGGACAAAAACTCAAATTTCTATTGAACTTAGAATTAATTAAAGTTTTGTTAATAAATTTGTTACATGTCACACAAAATTGCTACACTATTTATTTATTTTACTAAAAAAATGTTTGTAACTTTTGAACCGTAAGTTAGATTTCTACAAGAATTATGTCAACAAAAAGCTATTAATAAGTTGCCCATTCATTAAAAAAATCTCAAATAATCATGCCAAAATTTGAGATTGAGGAACTCAATTGAAACTCAAAGTGTTCCCCAAGAGAACTCTGGTCCTTCAGGGGTTTCTATTCAAACACACCACCGACTTCATCCATAATAGTCAAGTCTTCATCCATATATATTCATTTTGTAACTTAATTCCAAATTCCAAATTTCATATTAGTCAAAGTCTCATCCATATATATTCATTTGGAAAGAAATTGATAGGAGGGGAGTACACCAGGATGATTCAAGACAGCCTCTGTCGTGGCAAACTCCCACAGGGAGTAACGAACGGGATGCTCGCACTACTGCACAAAGGAGGTGTGCGCACGGTTCTTACGAATTGGCGACCTATCTCGTTGCTCAACATCGCGTTTAAAATATACGCGAAAGCATTGCAGCTGCGCCTACAACCCATCTTAATGGAGATAATTAGTACGGAGCAGTCAACATTCTTACCACTCAAATTCATCCTTGACAACCTGTTGCTAACTCATGAGACGATGGCGTGGGCAGAGCAATCCAGTCAACCTCTCCTCTTCTTGAAACTTGATTTCACCAAAGCGTACAACATGGTGGACTGGAGGTGTATGTTCAAAATTATGGAAGCCATGGGCTTCCCATCCGAATTCGTCAACATGATACGGTTACTTTTTTAGGAGGCATCATCAACAGTCAAAGTTAATGGGAGCCCATCACCACCATTCAATATCGAACGTGGAGTAAGACAGGGGTGCCCTCTCGCACCGTACCTCTTCATTATCATGGCGGAGGCCTTGAACATTATGGTTAAAGAGGAGGTACACAGTGGCAAGGTGGCAGGGATTCGGTTACCCTGCAAAAATAGACAACAAACTATGGCACAGTATGCAGACGATACCTCATTCACTCTTTTGGGCAGTGAGGAAACTGTGAGAAACCTTGTCTATATGCTGGGAGTGTTCTGCTTAGCGACTGGGCTCATCATCAACTGGGAAAAGTCGTGCGGATATTGGCAAAGCTGGGATGAGCACGGTCGACCTGCGTGGACGGACCAGCTCGGGATCAGCTGGGCAGAGAACAGTGAAGTAAGCAAGTTGTTAGGCGCTCCCTTCGGCATGGCTCTGTCGTCAAGTGACATAGATAACTTCATGTATGAACGTGTGGCGAAAAAGCTGATACGCTGGGGCTCCGTCAAGATCAACCCAACGGGACGCAGTGTCATCGCCAATAGTGTCTTATTATCTACACCTCTATTTTTCTTATCAATATGGGGGGGAACGAAGAAAGGAGTGCAACGCGTCCGCAGCTTGGTGATGAACTATTTGACGACTGGGACCTCGAGACGCTCAAGAGTAAAGGTCAGCTGGATCCAGTGTTGTCAACCTTTGGGCAAGGGAGGGCTTAATCTAATCAACTTGGAAGATGTCACGACGGTGTTGATGTCGAAATGGATCATCAAAGCACTGGAGCCAGGGACGTCGAACCTACACCTCCTGTTGCGGTATAGATTGGAAACTTTGCAACCATACCCAGGTGGGCGGTGGCCAGGCAGCCTTGAATATTTTACACTCGCGAAGCACCAAGCTCGAAGCGGCTCGAAGATTTGGAATAGAGCCACAGTCGCCTGGAAATCCCTACTGCCTGAACTAAAGTTTGTACAACCCACTAACTTCGAAGAATTGCTTAACTGCAGCTTTTGGTTCTGTCCAGGTTTCCAGAATATTGGCCCAGGCTTCTCCAGGAACCGCGCACTAACGCTCCATAGAAACGGACTGACGAGATTCAGAGATGTATGGCAGGACTCGAGCTTCATGATCTTCGAAGAGGCGCAGGATCGCTTTGGGATGTATGATGCCGAACGAGGGGCATGGCAAGTCTTACTTGTGAAACTCAACAACGAACGAAGACTGCGTTTTATGTACACATCAAACACGACGGGATACGGCGAATGGATCGCTGTATTTAGCTCGGTCACTGCTAGTAACCCGGACATTGTCACCAAAACTGAAGAACGATTCCACCCTGCTACAGGTTGGCAGACAGTTCGGATTCCCTCAAACACCGAAGTTTTTCACGTTGGAGAGACGACGGCATACTTACAACCGTTAAGTTGGGAGGACAGAGAACATGGTGCTAGTTGGGACACTGGGGGGGACGATCAGGTGTCCACTCACACGGGGTACATTAGACGTGTAAGAGTGGTCGTGGTCAAAAAGGGGCCGAAAATGACCCCGGTTCACATGTACTACGGGCGCGTCGACTCACTCGACTGGGACCCAGATCGGTACCAGTGGACTGGCGACATTCCGTTCATGGCCTTGACGGTCAAACTCGGACGCAGAATGCTCCAACGACGACATCTGGTCGTGTCCGTCGTAGAGAAAAAGTGGGAAGGTACCTTGCCAAGTTCCTACAAACTGCGATGGAATAATACGTGGGACAGTGAACGCATACGCAAGGAAGCTGGACTCATATGGTTGATATGGCATAAAGCTGTCGCGGTGAATATTTGGAGGGGCAAGGTGCATGAGACTGTCGATCAACAGTGTCCAGTCTGCACGTGTGGCACGCCTGAATCGGTGCTCCACAGATTCTGGGAATGCCCCTCTACGAAGCAAGCCTGGTTTTGGGGTGCCGAAATAATGCATGCCCTTGTGCCGCAAAACTTGGCAATTACGAGACGTCGACAACAGGAACACAACCTGCGTGGCACTGGGGTGGACCTGTCTATCCTGCCGGCGGAGCTTTCTATGCCTGAACAAAGGGAGCACGAGGACTCCCCGCTGTCTGGTGTCAGTAACGAGGGCAGCCCGTCCTACACCGGGAATGACCACAACCCCGTCCCTTTTACGTGGAAGCATGGAATTTTTGCGTATCGTATCCCACGAAGGTTCAGGAAAGTTAGTAGATTGTGGCTCCTTATTAGAGGAGTTATTATGTGGGCCCTCTGGTTCGAGCGCAATGATGCGGCGTTCAACAATGAGAGATGGTCCAAGCAAAAGTTGAGGGCGAAACTCCGCTCCAACCTGATTGACTATGGGAGAGCGGCGTGGTCCAAGATCCGGAACAAACGCGAACAAGCTCCCGAGAAGAGCACCAAGCTCACCAAACACTTCAAAGACTTATGGTGTTGCAATGACGTGCTCGCTTCGTGGGTGGACGAGCGGCCTAGATGGAGGGTGAATTCCAGTACCAATAGTTTGTATATTAACAGTAGGCCGTTGCATGTTACTAACGCTAACTTGTATGTGTTAACTAACGACTAACTTGTTTCAGGTCCTTTCCTGGCCTCGCCGGACCTGGCGGGGTGTCGCTTTGTTTCCGTTTTCTTTTCCTGCAGTAAAGGGTCCTTTACTTGTGCCAAAAAAAAAAAAAATTGATAACTTTTATGGGAAATGCCAAATTAAATCTTTGATTCAAGTAGATAATCAACAGTGCCAGAATCTTGGAGGAATTGCATTACCTGTCAGGCTGTCAAGAATGTTTAACAAAGGAGTGCTAAATAATGTATAGTGCTAAATTAAAACATGATATTATTTTTGGGAATTGTTGAGTACATATCAAAGAACTTGTGGTCCTCGCCTCCTAGGTTGATAGGAGACCAAAGTGGAAGTTCTTCTCCAGTTTGTGTGATAGTAGTAGAGTTAGTACTAGGGCTCACTCTAACCTTGTGTTACTCTCTAACATCTGACCTGGCCCGGGCTTCGGCCCGGCCTCGCCGTCACTGGCGGGGGTCCGCCTTTTTCCCTTTTTCTATAGTAAAGTTCTCCTTTGCTTGTATCAAAAAAACAAAAAAAAACTTGTGGGCATGCCCAAAAGCTGGAGGAACTACTCTCCTGGAACCCAAGGAATTTGGAACTCTCCCCAATGTTGTAACTTAGAAAAGGCCAATTGTGGAAACATCATATCAATTTTTAATACCCATGGACACTACTAGGGTTAACACTTAAACGTCACACGGGAACCGTATATACAGGACTGTATTTAACTCAGAAAATGTACTAAAGTTTAGCAAGACTTACACATTTGGATTGAAGGATCTTCAACTAACATCTTTCATTTGGGAGTCATTTCAATATCTGAACCTTATCATGTTCAAATATAACATTGTACATGTAAAATACGGTGACCACCACTAGCACCATCTGACGTTTAAGGGTTAACCCGTAAAGGACCATGACAGGTTCACACCAAAAACACTTCAAAACTTGTTGACTTTAGTGCAATGAATAAGGAAGGGAACAAAAAACTTTTGTTTCCAGTTTTGATCATAGGATCTCAATTAAGATTTATTGAGTAACATACCCACAAAATTTCATAAACTTTGACCGCATGGATTGAAAGATTATAGTGTTTAAAGTTAAGAAAATGGTTCATTTTCTTCCCTGCGTTGAGTGGATCAAGAGGCTTTGACTTCACTTGGTGTCAAAATATTGCACTACTCAAGGTCTGAATCCATTACGGTCGTGTTAATTGCCCGTTGGGAACAACATGGGGTTTACTAGTCCTTGTTAAGTATGGAAGAGCTTGATGGTCTCCTAATTCAAGTTAGAAGTAGGTTTAGTTACCTTCAAAAATGAACAAACAAGAGATTAAGTTGTCACCTTTTTTTCTCTTGAAAATTTTATAGAAACTTGCAACTATTTCAGGTTGAATACTTGAGTGTTCATAGCTATTTGATAATAAAAATGAGAAAAGAGGTCACAACTAATGGTATTGTTGCCTCACTTCACAAGTAACTGTATTATATTAACATGGTACAATACGGTGCATATAGCATGGTACGATTGTCGAATACAATACGGTGCAAATAGCATGGTACGATTGACTAAGACTAACAAAAGGTCATAGAAACAGTTTGAGAGTCACTTCTTTGTGCAAAAGTCTTAGATTTGGTGAATCTGGAGTATTTTTAGGCTTTCATAAAAAACTCTAAGTATCACAGACAACTGAATTTCCAGTTCACACTCATCAAATCTGTATTGACTACCGTATCTTGATTGCTGATATGTATTTAACCCCTAAAACTTCCTTGACATTTTCACACCAAAAACACTTTAAAACTATTAATTCTAGGGCAATGAGCAATGAAGGAAAGAAAAACATGTGTTTCTAGTTTTAACCGTAGGATCTCATTTAACACTTGATAAGTAACATACTCACAAAATTTCATCAACTTTGACCGCATGGATTGAGAGATTGTAGTGTTTGAAGTAGAACAAGTGGTTCATTTTCACCCCTGAGTTGAGTGGATTAGCAGACTTTGACTTCACTTGGTGTCAAAGTTTTGCACTGCTCTAGGTCCAAATTATATATTTTCATGTTGATCATGTTATTAACTCCTTGTACACCAATTTTCAGAGGTAGAGAAAGGGTGTAGCATATTCAAAAAATTGTGCAAGGAGTGAAGGTTCAATAAGTGCCAATTTGTGTTTTAATTTTTTGGGAACAAAATATGTTTTTGAATGAAAATCCGAAAAGTCAATAAGAAGGTTTACACCATGTCTTTGTAATAGAAAAACTAAAAAGTGGAAAATATGAAGATCTCAAAGTTTTGTGAGGAAAAAAGGAAGTTTTTTTGGTTTCTTGCCCGCCAATGTGAGGCAATGTGTGAAAATCTTTGACTTGGGATAAAATGCATTTTTCCACTAAAGACAAGAAATGTTTTTTGACAACATGGAATGAAATAATGTTACTTGCTAGTCTTGAAAATATCAAATTTACTAGAGTGTCCTAGAAAAAGTTTTTGGAGTTGGCCGACATGCCCGCACTGGACAACTTTTTTTGTAAGTCTGAGGAGAACAAAATTTATTCTCCAACATACCTCTTGTCTTCGTGCATCTCTATACCAAATTTCAAGTATTGCGAATTTAAATTGCAACCACGGGAACGTGGCCAAGATTTTATTTATTTTTGAGGCAAATTAAAAAACTCTAACTGCAAACGTGCCCAAGATTTGCAAAAGCCCACCTTCAGACTTTTGGATTTAGGGGTTAATTTTTTTAATCACAGAACAACACTGAGCACAATGACATATTTATCAGTGAGCACGCACCATGCTCATCTCCTAATACAAGAAATTCAATGGTCAAGACAGATCATAATACAAATAAAACTTGCATGATATCACTGCCACTGATCTTTCAAGTTAACTGGTCTGTAGTAAAAATATGATGACACAACGTACTTTTACTTTTTCACTTTTCAACATTACAATGTCCATTTGATCCCGAATACGATCCCAATGTTGCACCCACCGGATGGATGGAGATGGATGGGAGTCGTCCCCTTTCCGTTCCCCGAATGACGAGGTTTTTGGGTTTAGGATTCATTGATCAAAGTTTAGAGTTTAGGGTTTTGGATTCAAGGTCGGGGCTTGAAGTTTATAGGTGATTTTAGGATTTAGGGTTTGAATAAGACTATGGGAACATGCAGGGGGACGAGGCTGCCGGAATAGAGAGGGGATGACCTCATCCATCTCCGACCATCCCTTGGAGGAGCAACTAGGGGATCACTCCATGCTGACCATTTCAGACTCTTTGAAGTCACCAATGGTAAAGATTGAGATTATTTATTGGGGCAATATTAGCCAATGCGGTATTTCAAGGCAAGGGAAACCCATGAGTGTATTAGATAATGCACAACAATATCCACACATAGGATACATCTCACATTGACCTTACTTCACAAAAATCATTGTAGCTCTCCAATGCTTGCACTGATGGGCCCAATAATTGCTCCATTTGATGCATATGAACTACACTAAAAATCTCATTTAGTGTATCCACACATAATGATTTGGAAGCGCTATAGTCTTTTACTTGTGATAAAAAGTTTTTACTGAGAGGACTACTATCTATACTACTCAAAGAGGTAGATCATTGTAGACATAGTTGGTAAAAATATCCATCAAAAGTAAAAAATTCAGCATTTGCAAATAAATTTGTGTAGATACACTAATTTAATGAGGTTTTTTGTGTAGTGCTAGATAGGCTTCCAACGAAAAAAACTACATCTAACTTACACATAAGGAGTTGTACCCCAGATAGCACCAAACTCGACCAAAAAACGACCACCTCGCCACTATCAAGTTAACCCCTAAATGACCATGTGTACCTGCGGGGTACAAAATCTATCACTTTAACTGCAATATGTTGCAATCCGTACAGTCAAAATTCACAAAGTTCTTACCACATCATCTCATGTACCCTACACCGTGGTCGCTTTCCCACATAATTAATTCAAAATAGAGAGTTGTCCAAAATTTTGGAAAATATAAAGTTTTTGTCGAGGTGATTACCCATGTAATGTCAAGGTGCTAGTCCTACAGTGCATAGGTGATATCCATGTAATACTTAGGTGTTACCTGCTTGGTCCAGATCATTGTGTAAAAGAAAAAGAATTCTTTTGACATAGAGGTGTTGAAAGCAACCACTAGGTACAATAAGTTTAGAAGAAGATCCTACCGTTATATTCTTAAAAAGTTAATCTTTGCAATTTCTAATCAATGGAGTAGAGATTCCTCTAAAGGGGTCAACCCTTAAACGTTAGAAGGTACCACTGGTGACCACAATATACTACACGTAGAATGTCGTATTTGAACATGATAAGGTTGAGATATTGGAATGTAAACCGAATAAAAGATGTTAAGGTAAGCCCCCCCCCCCCCGTAACCAACAAAAACCCATAGCCAACGCCTATAAAATTGGGGTATATCCAACCCTCTTCCATCCCACTACCACCAACTCACCTCCAAATGGAGGTTTGCTATTAGTCAAGACCCTTACTTTTGGTCGTTAGTTATGGGGGGTACCTACTCCTGGCCACCCACTAAACATGGCTGCACAATTTGAAAATCCATAACTAATTCACTTTTCATCGAAAAAATATGAAATCACTTGGGTTGGAATTGTAATCCTATTGGCTATCACTGAAAAATAATAGTACAATCATCTCCTCTCTCCATATATGCACATTCCTTACCTTGTCGGTTTTTAGAGGGGGGCTACCTTAGTTGAAGAGCCTCAGGATCCCAAAGGTGTACTAAGCTAGACTTCAGTACTTTTTTGGTATTCTACAGAGTAAAATACGTCCCTGTATATACGGTTAACCTCCACCTATATTTACCACCTAAATCTCTCAAGGCGCAGCTTGCCCCTGATTCTATCAAGGTGCAAGAATGATTAGTTGCCAAATAAAACCCCCAGTTACTATGCTCTCGGGGTCCCTTTCGCTGGCGGAAAGCTGCCCTGCATCTGTTACGCGGCGCCTCGACCCGTCCCCGGACCGCTGATGCGGAGCCCAGGCTCCATCGTGGCCGTCCATCGCGCTCTTCAACGTCGGCGCATCTTCGCCGTTGATAGCAGGCCCTTGCAATGAATTTTTAGAGTTTGCATTGATGAATCCCATTTCAGCTTGTCTGGCGTGGAAGGGTTAACCGTATATACAGGGACTCTCGATACATTTTAATGGTGGATGAGGCGTGAAAGGATTAAGGTAAGCCCCCCTAAAACCGACAAGTTAAGGAATGTGCATATATGGAGAGAGGAGATAATTACACTATTATTTTTCAGTGATAGCGAATAGAATTACAATTCCAACCCAACTGATTTCATATTTTTTCGATGAAAAGAGAATTAGTTATGGATTTTCAAACTGTGCAGCCATGTTTAGTGGGTGGCCAGCAGTAGGTAAGCCCCATAATCAATGACCAAAAGTAAGGGTCTTGACTAATAGCGAACCTCCATTTGGAGGTGAGTTGGTGGTAATGGGATGGAAGAGGGTTGGATTTACCCCAATTTTACAGGCGTTGGCTATGGGTTTTTGTTGGTTATGGGGAGGCTTACCTTTACAGTTTATACAGGTCAACTTACCACTTCCATCCACTTTCTGGCGTCGCTTGAAAACATTCCCAGCTGCTTCTCTGCATATTCTTTTCACTTTTATATCTTGTGGGGTACGGGGTACTACTTTTTGCAACCCATGGCACACGCACGAGTAGTTGCTTGCATCTTGAGGGCAAGACTTCCCCATCTGAAGAGGCAATTTGGCCAAATACCCCCCCATGCTTGTACCTTTTCTGCCTATCCAAAATGGGAGTGTTATATGAAAGCTAATTAAAAATACAGGGATAACCCTAGTTTCCACCCGAAGAAGAAGAACTCAGGTCTCGGGGCCGGAGTGAATAAAGTGTCTGTTCGTTCTACCACTAAACCAGTGTCCACCACTTTCCAACACAATAGTGTCTTGTAGTTCAATGTCCTCTCCAACCTAGATTGCAATACCAAGGCAAGCAAAGGATCATTCATACTAAAAGGACGGTCTAAAAGTATCTATCCGAAGCGGCAATAGCTCTATTCCACTAACCTATATCCTACAAACAAAAGCTCAGTGGAGATTTAAAAAAAACAAACACTATATTTGTGATGATTTCCGAGGCTAGAGAGGAGGCCAAAGCACTGGTGAGGCCATCAACAATGGTTATCAATCACTTGGGGTTATAGTTAGCGACATCATAACGTATCATACATATAACTTTTAGGAGGAATGAGTGTACACACGTAAAAAAAACAAAAGAAAATGAAATCAAGAGGAATGGAAAAGCTTACAAGAAATGAGAAAAAGTGCCAAAATGAAGAGCCCAAAGTGCGAAACACATGAGAAAAAGAGGTAGAAACGAATCAGAACCAAGGTTATCAAATACATGTATCCGGACATCGAAATACATAAATTTAGATGTATTTGTTGTATACATGTATTGAGATGTACTAAGGTTGAGGCACCCAATTCCAATCACTTAAGTCAATTGGGGACTCAAATGACATTGTATGCAAAAAACATTTATGTGAAAGATACGGAATTAGGAATGAAACTCAACAAATATTTTTTCAAATTTAATCACAAAGATTTGGATTTGATATAGAATTTAAAAGCCTCGAAACCACCAGAGCCCATAATCAAACTGTAGAGTAAGTGAGATTGGTGCCGACCTTCACCAAATGCCAACAAGTGAGAGTGAGTAAAAGAGAAAAGACATGCCATGGATAATCAACTCATGGAGAGTACCCAATCCTTGTTTGACTTTCAAAGCAAGGCCACCAATGAGAGCTCAAGTGAGGTGGAGCAACCCAAAATTGCACACTTCATGACCCAATGCCGATAATGACAAGGATTTTCAGATTTTGAGTTATCGGTTTCGGGTTGCTCCATGCACCATTTCATGCATTTACCATTTTCATGCACCATGCCATGCATACTCTACTGATTGGAATTGGGTGGCCGATCGGAATTGGGTGCCTCTACCTCAGTACACGTTGTTGCTAAGGGTGAATTTATCCCTGCTTCCTACCTCACTCAATCATGTATTTGGGCGTATTCACAAAACTTGATGAATTGTGCTAAATACAAAATACACGTATTCCGTATTTTTATAGCGGCAGACAAAGCAGCTACAGTCGAACAAGAATCATTCAAGCCTATCTATCTTCAACTGAGAATCTCATCTCGTAGATGGGAAGGTTCCAAAATGCAGACTTTCTCGAGAGGAAGCACAGTCTGCGGCGTTGAAATCGCCCTCCACACACACACACACAGACACACAATCACATGACAGGAGAGCACTTTCGGCATCTTCGACAGCCAGGACGTCCGTTTGACCACCAGTGGAGCAGAATCATCAAAGGTGGCGCATCTGTTCGCGAACCCCCAAAACCACGGCGCATTTTCCAAAACGGGGCTCCCTTCACGTCTCGTTTAAAGACGCCGACGTGCTCGTCTCCTCAGGTGTTGGATTTCGAAGGAGAGAGAGAGAGAGAGTGCTGCATTGGTTAGTCCACCGATGGAACAGGGAGCGAGGAAATGGTTTGGCGGAGGGAACGACTGATTGGTTGATCGTTGTGGATCTGTGGTTTTTGTTTTTTTGTTTTTTTGGTGTCGGTAAGAGGTTCGGGGCATGAAGTGGTGGTGATTTTTGTTTTGGTTTTGGAGTGGGGTTGGCGATGGCGGGTGCTTTGGTGCCGACGGCGTACAACAACACGGGCGGGGTGACGCCTTTGTGGTTGAACAAGGGCGACAACGCATGGCAGCTGACGGCGGCGACGCTGGTGGGGCTGCAGTCGATGCCAGGGTTGGTGATACTGTACGGGAGCATCGTGAAGAAGAAGTGGGCGGTGAACTCGGCGTTCATGGCGCTGTACGCGTTCGCGGCGACGCTGCTGTGCTGGGTGGTGTGGGCGTACAAGATGTCGTTCGGGGAGAAGCTGCTGCCGCTGTGGGGGAAAGGGGGGACTACACTGGGGTACACGTTCCTGCTCGCGCAGGCGGAGCTGCCGTCGACTATTCACTTGTACGGGAACGGCACCGTGGAGATGCACGAGGTTGAGGGCTTCTACGGCATGGCGGACATGGTGCTGTTCCAGTTCTTCTTCGCCGCCATCACCGTGATTCTCCTCGCGGGGAGTGTCCTCGGCCGGATGAGCTTCCGCGCGTGGATGCTCTTCGTGCCGCTCTGGCTCACGTTCTCCTACACCGTCGGCGCGTTCAGCGTCTGGGGCGGCGGCTTCCTCTGGCAGTGGGGCGTCATCGACTACGCCGGCGGCTACGTCATTCACGTCTCCTCCGGCGTCGGCGGCTTCGTCGCCGCCTACTGGGTACGCCTTTCTCTCAATTCTCTCACTTCTAATGTAGCTAGCTGGAGTAATATAATCTCTGATCACCTTGAGGGATTTTGCAGGTGGGGCCGCGGCTGCCCAAGGATCGCGAGCGGTTTCCGCCCAACAACGTGCTGCTGATGCTCACGGGCGCCGGGCTGCTGTGGATGGGGTGGTCGGGGTTCAACGGCGGCGCGCCTTTCAGCGCAAACATCGTCACGGGGCTTGCAGTGCTCAACACGCACATCTGCGCCGCGACGAGCCTCCTGACATGGACCTCGCTGGACGTGATCGTGTTCGGAAAGCCCTCCGTCATCGGCGCAGTCCAAGGCATGATGACGGGCTTAGTAACCATCACACCCGCCGCAGGTACGCGAGAAACGCTCTCTCTTTTTCTCGGTCGATCGAGTGGCTGCATGGATTGTTGATACGCGGCGTCATGTGCAGGGTTTGTGCCTGGCTGGGCGGCGATGGTGATGGGCGTGTTGGCGGGGAGCATTCCGTGGTGGTCCATGATGTGGCTGCACAAGCGGTGGTGGCTGCTGCAGCACGTGGACGACACGCTGGGCGTGTTCCACACGCACGCGGTCGCTGGGGTGCTCGGCGGCGTGTGCGTGGGGCTGTTCGCGGAGCCGCGGCTGTGCAGGTACCTGGGGCTGGCGGTGACGAATTCCAACGGGCTGTTTTACGGCGGGAACGGCGGCATGCAGGTGGTGAAGCAGCTGGCGGGCGCGGCGTTCGTGATCGGCTGGAACATGGTCGTCACCACGCTCATCATGTTCGCCATCGGCTTCGTCATGCCGCTGCGCATGTCGGAGGAGCACCTCATGGTCGGCGACGACGCCGAGCATGGCGAGGAGGCGTACGCGCTCTGGGGCGACGGCGAGCGCTTCGACACCCGCACGCCGCCCCTGCCCACCCACCTCGACCTCGAAATGGACCCCATGAACGGCCGCGCCGCCCACCAGCCCGCCAGTCGCAACGCCGTCCTCCACATCTAGACACCATCACCACAATCGCACATCAACAAACAATCATCCTCGACCTCCATCGCCGCATCGACCTGATGCACCCACTTCTCGAGTCAGTGCCGACGATTCACGTCGGCTTGATCGTGCATGGCGACGTGCATGCGGCGAATTCTTCCAATTGCAACCAGTAATTTTTTTGTAACTTCAATCAAATGTAGATTCCATCAGCACCTTTTGTTGTAATATCACGTCAGAACATATTTCGAGATAGAATGAATTAGGAAGAGAGTCCATGGAGATGATTCATCATGGATCAGCGCTCACTATTAATTTAGATCCTGCACAAGTGAATTAGTGAGCGCTCACTATTAATTTAGATCCTGCACAAGTGAATTAGGTGTGGTTCAAGTAATGTGTGGTGGACATGGATTTAGTGGTGGAACAAACAAACACTTTATTCACACCAGCCCCCCTTGGGGATTGGAGTTCTTTAATGTTCACGCAGTCAACGAGTAGACTGTGCTATGCTCCGATCATGTTGAAACTCCGATAAGGTCAAATTATAGGGTACAATTTTTTGCAGCACTTGGATGTGGTTTTGAGATATTGGGAATTTGGAGGCATTTCACAAACTTTGGTGGTTTAGGGTTTAAGTTTTGGGATTTAGGGTGAATCTTGTATCCTGAACCCTAAACCTTCATCCCTATAAACCTAAACTTGAAGTCCATAGGTTTTAGAGATTCCCTAGATGCCAAGATTTCCTAAACCGTGATCTACTACTCTCTGAATATCTCTAATGGTGCGTCTGATACTAAATCTCAAAGTACTCTCTCTTTTACGAAATCTAAGAAGTATACTAAAAATATCATTTAGTGTAGTGCACAGTCCCCTCTACAAAGTAAGGTAACCTTCCATGGGTCAGCTCACATGTGTTACCTAGTTGATTTAATTGAACATCCAAATTAGGAAGTTGATCCAGCCACAATAAATTGCAATTATATTATTGTAGTATCTGAGAATGCATTTACGAGTCGTCAGTGGCTTCTAGACTAGCAATTCCATGTGTTACATCAATTTGAGTATCATGTGGTATGTGAAGCTTTTTGAAACAATGCAGATATTTTTGAGAATAGGGAGCTCTGTGAGTACCTAAGTCGCTCAATTTTGGTTGCAATGTCATGAAGTTGAGTAGTTGTGATGCTCTGTGAGTTGAGAAGGTCACTCATACCTAGAAGGTTTTGCTACAAAATTTGATTTCTTGTGATGTTGTAGTTGTTGATTTAGTAGCTCATAGAATTGTTGTGTCTGTCATTTTGCAAGTTCATTTTCACTCTCCCTCTCTAGTGCCATGACAAGTTACTTCTTATTAGTAGAAGAGCAGAGTTTTGTTGAAGGAATGAACACAGCTAGAGCATCTTTGAGTGAAATTGCAAATGTAGTTGGAAAATTAAAAAAGAGCATTTCATTAGTCCTCAAGAGACATCGAGAGCGAGGTTTAGTACAAATAGCAAAAAGATCTGGACGTCCAAAAGAGTTGCAAGAGATTGATCGACAAGTTCTCAAATATGAGATTGTCAAGAAATGTAGAATACCTCTTGATTAACTTGCTAGTAGCTTGCCCATTTCTGTGAGTATGAATACCATAAGAAAAGAAGTGCAGGACCTTTGATTTAGCAACCGAATTGCCAAGAAGAAACCTTTCTTGAATGAGAGACACAAGAAATTGAGGCTAGCCATTGCAAAAGAGCATAAACATTGGACGGTGGAACAATGGAAGTTGGTTATTTGGAGTGATGAGTCGTCATTTGAAATCGGTGATTATTCACGTCAAACACGAGTATGGCGGACTACTTCACAAAAATTTCACTCACAATGTTTAGCACCAACATTCAAGTCTGGAAGGATGTCAATCATGGTTTGGGGTGCTTTTACTGCAACTAGTAAGTGTTTTTTTATTTTAATTCCTTTTAGACAACGCACTGCTATGGACTTTGTAGAGATTGTATGTGAGCAAGGATTATTGCCCTACTTCTACCACCATGCTAACCATGAAGAATTAGTATTTATGTTGGATGGTGCACCAACACATACAGCCAGAGTGACAAAAAATTGCATCAAAGATATTGGTTTAAAGATGCACAATTGGCCTCCAAATACTCCTGACTTAAACCTTCTAGAAAACATGTGGATGATTTGTAAAGATAGGGTCCAGAAGATGAAAAGACAAAAAAAACAAAAGAAATTGTGGAATGCAGTGCAAGCAGCTTGGGAGAGCATACCAATGGAGATGTTAGACAAGTTAGCTGCAAGCATGCCAAAACGGATACAAGCTGTTATTGATGCCAGAGGAGGTAGTATACACTGGTAGTAGTAGTTGTTGATCAATCCAATTTTGAGGTTAGAATGAATACAAAATATTTGTATTTTTTTAGCTAGAAGCTTCTACATGTATAAAGCTAATTATTTATGGAAAATTTTCTATATTTGATGTGTACATGAGGTAGCATTAGTCAAGTTTTCTTGTTGGTCTCTTCCTGTGTGTGTGAGAAACAACAAGCGGTTACCTTACTTTGTGGAGGGGACTGTACAAGAAGAAGAAGAGGAACTCCGGCCCCTGGTGGGGGCCGGAGTGAATGAAGTGTCAGTTTGTTCCACCACTAAATCTATGTTCACCGGACCCAGGTTAACCCCTAAATTTCCAAGAGTCCCCTCGGGGGAGTCTTGAAGGTTTGGGCAGGTTCCTACGATGTCAATTTAGAAGAAAAAAAAACTGAGATTTTTACTCTAGATGGACATTACCAAAAGCTTTGTTTCAATTCAATTTTACCTAAATCGGACATTCAATGCAAAAGTTATGCCATCTTGAAGCAAAACTTGGCCACCTCGGACACATCAGGCAACTCCAAGAACTTTTGCTAGGAAACTCTATTGAACGTGAGATTATCAAGATTAGCAAATAATGTTATTTCCTTCCTTAATGTCAAAAAATAATTCTTGTCTTTTGTGACAAATAGCATCTTAATCCAAGTCAACAAATTTCAAACATTGTCACACATTGTCGGGCAAGGTACCAAAAAACTTCCTTTTTTCTACATTAGAACTAGAAATCTTAATGTTTTTACTTTTTGTTTTTTCTACTATAAGATGTGTTGTAAACCTTCTTATTGGATTCTCATTCTAAAACATATTGAGTTCACAATGAAATGTAACGTGAATTAGCAATACTTGAACCTCCACTCCTTGCACAATTGTTTTGAATATGCTACACCCCTTCTCTACTTCTCAAAATTGGTGTACACAAAACTAATAGCATGATCAACATGATGGTTTAAAATTTAGACCTTGTGTAGTGCCAAAGCTTGATACCAAGTGAAGTCAAAGTCTGTTGATCCATTCAACGCAAGGAAGAAAATGAACCATTTTCTCTACTTCAAACACTATAATCTTTTAATCCATGCGGTCAAAGTATTTGAAGTTTTGTGAGTATGTTACTTAATTAGTCTTAATGGAGATCCTACAGTCAAAATTGGATATTAAGTTTTTTGTTCCTTCCTAACTCATTGTACTAGAATCAACAATTTTGAAGTGTTTTTGTGGGAATTTGTCATAGAAATTCAAGGGTTAAGTAGTATGAAACTACTCCCTCTTTCAAGGATAGACACTATTTACCCAATAACCAATAACAAGGAACTATGGACCAATCAGAGCCTCAAGGCTCAATTCTGAAAGATGGTCTACAAAGGTTAAATGTATGTTTTGAGAGGATTTAAGGGATATCACATAATTCTAAGAGAGGTTGGTTATTTTCAAGTTTTCTTCTATGTAGAAGTATGGACATTGCATCTTGGATAGTGATGGTGTTGATTTTGGTGATTGTCTTTTGATTGGATTAATGGAGATATTGAATGTCTTTGCAAGACTTTTCATAGAGGGGATAAAGGTAGTAGCTCTAGCTCCAGCGGTGATAACAATAGGGGGGTCAACTTTCCATCCAAGGGCGACAATGTCATTAATAAGTGGTTTGTCTTTATTAGTTTTGTTTTTGATTTCTTGTGGGAAAAATCTATCATTACAATATTTGAATTTAATAAATTGGATAGTATAGTCTGTATTATTGTGGTCCGGTGGAGGGTCTTTACATGGTAGTCCTTTACATAGTTTGTGTCGTTTAAATCTGGCGTTACAATGTCTGGGTTCCATATGTGTATGGGAGTAGCCATGGAGGGAAGGTGTTTTCTTGTGGGTTGTTGTTGAAGGTTCCAAGGTTCATAATTATAAAACACCTGGGTTTGTCTGAGGATACAATCAGTTTTCGGATTTTCCATACTGCTTTATTGTGCCTTTTGACGATCAAGGAGTGTATGTGATGGTTTTGACATTCGAGGAGTACGTGTAGCCATGTATCCGGGTCCATGGAGGTGCATATTGGGCATGTCATGGATGAAAATTGTTCTATCCCAAAGAAGAGTTATTTGCGGGCATTTCCCATTTATTGCCTAATACAAACTTGATATGGAATGTTTTTTGTGAATATATTACTGTGGAATTTTTCCAAAAACTTGTAGAGAGTTCAATATTGATGTTGTTGTTATCGGTCCATTCGTCTATGTTAGGAAAACTTTCTAAGATTAAATCAAGGTTGTTAATTAGATCATGGTTTTTGAGATATTTGTTCAAAAATCTGATGGGGTTTTTGTTCGGGATATCATCCATAGAAGACCAACTTTCTCTTTGGAAGTAGTATGGAGTAGCGTGGGCATGTTCGTGTGGGTGTTTGGCATTTCTATGGAATTTTCCTAGTCCTTCTTTAGCTAATTTATCCGCAAGTTGTTCGTTTCCTTCTATATTGACATGTGCTCTAACAGTATGGAGGATTTTAATTTGTGTGCAATTTTGTAGCATTTGAACCAGGACAAGGCTATTTTGCGAGCGTAGACATGCGAGCGGAGAGTGGCGAGCCTTGATTCGTGAGCCTAATACACAAAAAGTAGAGAATTTTGAAGAACAAGTAAAAGTTTACTAGATTATTTTGGGAAAAAAACACTAAATTTATTATGTCACTGGGCTTATTACCGTCGAGTAGGTGGCTGATACATTGAGCAAGCCAAAATAGTTTTTGACAATAAAAAGACTTCAAGAGGAAAAAATTGCAAGTCATCATGAAGAAGGCCTATGACCGTGGTGATAATTTCAAATGATGAAAATATATGCTTTTGGAAGTTAGGAAGATAAGGGAGAAGTAACGATAAATGGGTGGATAGTGAGAGAGCAAATAGAAGTTGGTAGCACGAACATACCTGAGATGGATAAAAAAAATGACGGTGAAAAGAATTGGAATGGAGGGATTATGAGTCGTATCGATAAGGGAGTTCATATGGGAAAATGGTGATAAACAAGGAGAGTGAGAAAGTAACGTTTTAGAGATGGAAAATGTTAGTTTAGGATAGAGATACGATTTAGGGGAATTTTGATGGAGATCAAGTTAGGACATGATGTTTGTGAAAGGAACAACTAGGGTCGAAGGAATGCATAGAGGTGTAGGGAGACCAAAAAAATTCTACAAGTGCAGAACACATGAGCAATAAACATCCATCTCGTCATTCTCATGTGGTATACAATAAATTGCTCATGAATGAAATATTGAAGTGGTGCTTTTTGTCTTACCGCAATTTTTGTAGAATTGAAAGAAAATAGTACCCTATATTTTAAGCACCGTAGTGTTTTAGAAGCAAAATCTAAAAGAATCATTTAACCTCATTCCACGTGAAACTAGGAGTGTGCATGAAGACATCTAGGTCCTAGTCAAATCCATATACTATGGTAAAGATGTAGTAGAGGTGCTTGAAGTAGGTCCACACACCACGCTTGCCAAATGACTTGTTTGACATATCTGTGAAATATGGATAAAAATTGGCCAATTGTCAACACATAGCATGAAACCTTTGAAATGCTATTGGATTGTAAAGTTATAATGTAGCCAAGAGTTGCAAGCGGTACGATAAGGATATCGCAGATCTTTGCAGCTATTGATAGTGCAAAGGCAAAATTGTTATGGTGTTTAGTAGTCGGAGCTTTAAGATTCATGCGGATGTTCTTTCCAAATTTCTTGGTAGAATGGTCCGAAGGATTGGAAGGAAGAAGGTAATCCTCGAGATTTACTGAAATGCCTTTTTACTGAATAGCTTTTGAGGATAAATCTCTACATACTTGGCAAATCTCAAGTCGCCGCACTTGAGAGGAAGTATTTTGGACCTGCTAAGGTTAGTGCCCATCTTCACCGGCCAGACGTCTAGGACATGGGGTTTTGAAACCATTCACGGTCGTTGAGGATTGTGGACACATCGATAATTATTGTCTTTGTAGAAGAAAAATTGCATCTTCTCCAGTCTGCTCTTTTTATAATTTTTTATCAGATCAATATAAATTGGAGCAGTTGTAGGTCGCCTATTCTACACAATCCTTGTTACACAATACTTCTTGCCCTACATGGCAATGCAAGTTTTTCTTGAGGTCTTGGCAAGTCTTGTGATGTGCCCTTGCTCCTTGTCACGATCAGTCTCTTGAATAGATTTAACGTATTGCATAAGAAAAATCAACCTCGTTTAGTAGATGTCTGCATTTAGAGGGCATTTCAGAGCCATCAGCTATGAGATCAGTAAATTTCAGATCATTATGCCATCTTCTAAGCCGTGGATGAAATAAACGGATCTTGTCTAGGCAATGGGAGTCAAATTGAGAACACAAAGGGAGTTTTGCTTTTCGATTCAACGAGACAAATTCTTCTTTACTTTCCAAGTGAGGATCTCGTGTGCAGGATTTGTCCGCACTGGGCATTGTGCAAGAGCAGCACAAAGAACCTTCGCATTTCCAATGTGCTGAGCTATACGATAGAGACTACAAAGTTACAATTCTTCTTTGTCAGGACCAGCTCTCGGCTTCCCACTCTTGATAAATTGGTAATAGACAATAACCTACATGAATGCACACCATGTCATCCACAATGACGACATACAAATCGTCTTTTTTTTTGCCGGACTATTGCAGTCATTTGTTGTGAACCGTCTATGTCAAATTACATGACAACATTTCCGCCATCTTAATATCAAATAGAACTTGCCATGAAGAAGATTTATTAGCAATGACTTGGCAGGTGAAGTTGGAACTGCAAACAAAGACTGAAAGTGATTAGAGTAGTATAGGGGAAGACGTCGTAGAGCATGGCTGATGTCGGCTATACTTAAGAATTGGAACCAAACAAAACCATTTGTTGCCATCAACGATGAATGTTATATCCTATCGGGCTTATATAGGCAGTCGACATCAGCATCACAACAAGCTTCCATGGAAATATTATACTACCCAATAAATGCTAAGGTATTTTGAAAGCATTGGTACTGGCAATTCATAGAGCGGACACCGCAAGCAAGAACGTTGCCGATGCCGGGTACGTTCAATTGGCAAAACAAAAGACATTTATAGTGACACTATGAAGAGGCAGCCGATATTGGCGGCTTATGATCAGCATAGAGAAAAATTCAACGAAATGAAAACTCCCAAAAAATCATGGAAAAAAATAGAAAAATATAATTAAAAAATGCGCTGCCGATGTTGGCAGTGCGTCATCGTAGAACGAAAAGGGAAAATCATTAACAGAGTAGATTGCATTATCGATGTTGACGAACACAAAATTTTGACCTTACTTGAAGATAGACTTCTTTAATTGTAGAAGGAATCTCTTGAAGAAGTCTCTAATATTGGTATTTTTCTTGAGGGCCCTTCATATATTTGAAAAGGGAACTTTCAAAAGGGTACTAAGGGGGGTTTCACACTAGGGGCCGAGCTCGAGGGGCCGAGCAAATCTAGCAATTTGATTGGCCTAGAGTTGAAAATCGGCCCGTGGGCCTTCACACTAGGGGCCAAGGGCCAAGGGCCGAAGGGCACCAAAATGCTTACATGGCAGTACTTTTTGAGAATTTTGGCGCCAATAGTTCGGCCCCTCGAGGAGAGTTTGGGTCTAACAAGAATAGAAACCCAAACTCTTGCCGAGGGGCCGAACATTTTCTCATTAAAATAATTTTAATAATTTTTTACAACTCCAAAACTCAGCCCCTCGGCATAGTTTGGTCTTCAATGGAGTTCGGCCCTAACATCAACATTCCTCTAAGGAGCCCTTTCAATGTTTAAAAATGAAACCTCTAGAGCGGATGGCTACATGGACAATCCTTAAGAGGGCCTTAGACTGTTTAAAAAGGGAACCTACATAACAGGTGCCGACATCGATACTGCTCGAGAGCACTCATCCGATATTTAAAGCGAAACCTCTACAAGGGGCGCTGATATCAAAATCCCATTACATGATTCTTAATGTTTATTAATGAAACCTTAGAAAGGAATCCCAACATTGGTACCTCTTTAGATGGCCCCTTCAACATTCAGAAAGAGAACCTTCGAAATAGGTGCCAACATCGGTACCTATTAAAAGAAATCCTCCTCCAATGTTTGAAAAATACATCTTTAAAAGTGATACCGACAACAAAACTATACTGCAAGGCCCTTCAAATATTTATTAAGGGAACCTCCACAAGAGGTGCCAACATCAGCATCCCTCCAAAAGCCCCCCCTCCAAATATTTGAAGCAAACCTCCAAAAAGGCTACCAACAATGGCACCCCTTTAGAGAGCCCGTCCAGTTTTTATCAAGCAAACCTCCAATAAGGTAGACAACATTGGTGCCCTTCAAAAGACCTCCTTAAATTTATATCAAGGAAACCTCTTAAAAAACAGCCGACATTGGCGCCCGCAAAGAGGACCTTTTAAATGTATATGAAGGGAACTTCCAATAGGGTAGCGGACATTGGCAACTTCTTAGAGGATCCCTTAAATGTACATTATGGAAACCTCCAAAAAGATAGCCGACATCGGCACCCTTCTACAAGACCCCTTCAATGTATGTAAGGGAACCTCCAAAAGGGCAGCCGACATTGGCTACCCCTAAAGTATACAACCACGCTTTAGAAAATTTGAAGATATTTCTGAAATGGTATTACATTTTATCATTGGACATTGTACGAATGAGTTATTTGCGGATGAAGTTATGAGATTCAAAACTTCATCCATTGATAACTCATCCGTACAATGTCCAATAATAAAGTGTAGTACCATTTCGGAAATATCTTCAAATTTTCGAGAGCGTGTTGCACATTTTAGAGGCAGCCGATGTCGGCTGCCCTTTTAGAGGTTTCCTTAGTATACATTTAAAAGGTCCTCTAGAGGATCGCCAATGTCCGTTGCCTTTTTGGAGGTTCCCTTAACATAAATTTTAAGGGTCTTCTAGAGGGGCGCCAGTGTCGGCTACCCTTTTTTTTGTTCCCTTAATATACATTTACGGGGCCCTTTAGAAAAACACTAATGTCAACAGCCCTTTTGGATGTTCCCTTAATATATATTGAAGGGATTTTCATGAGGGGCGCCGATATCGGCTGCCGTGTTGGAGGTTCACTTGATATACATTTAAGGGGTCGTCTTGGAGAGGAAAGATGTCGGCGATCATTTTTAAGGTTCATTAATATACATTTAAGGGGTCTTCTAGGAAGGCGCCGATGTTGGCTGCCATTTTGGAGGTTTTTTAATATACATTTAAGGGGTTCTCTTGAAGGGCGCTAATGTCGGTTGCTCTTTTGGAGGTTCCTCTAATATACATATAAAGGGACCTCTTAAGGGGCACCAATGTCGACTCTACTTTTGGAGGTTTCTTAAATATAAATTGGAGAGGCCCTCTAGAAGGGTGCCAATGTTGGCAGTTCCTTTAGAGGTTCCTTTTTAAAACCTTAAAATTGGCGTCTACATAGGTGTAGATGTTGACATCTTCTTTGAAGTTCTCTAAAAAAAATAAGAGTGCTCTTTAGAAAGGTATAATTGTCTCATGGGTTGCTGAAGTAGCAAACTTCCAAGCGGACATTAAATTCAACCTTCCTTTTGTAGGTAGTTGATATTACCAATTGCTAGTTTAAGTAAACTACAGTCTAGGAAATTCTTGCAACTAAGCGGCTGCCGTCAAGCGGAGATCGTAACGCATGTTCCAAGTCTCTATCTGGGGTCTGCCGATATTGATTGCCTCCATATCGTGACGTGCTATTATCGTAGTTTAGAACATTAGTGCACTCTCACCTATCCTTCATTGCATCCTTTGTTGATGCAATCGTATTTTTATAATTCAGACACAATTTGATAATGCCGTTCCAATGCAACTCGGATGTTTCAAGAGAAATTTTCTAGATAAGTCAACTGAGTGGACAACGGTGGTCAACAAAGTTCTGATGAAAGTGGAAAAAAATGACATCTATGTTGAAGAAACTACTGCCCATTGCGGACCCTCAGTACACTCCACAGTCCCTTGAACAAATCAGGCTAGATAATCAGAGTCTGAAAGATTATCCAAAGATGTCTCAAAAAAATTTGATTTATCCCTCAACCTTTGCAATAGACGCTGCCAGAAAGGTCAAGTGGCTGGAGTGCGATAATAAGCTAGCTTCTTTGCGAGTTTTACTAAAATTTCAAATGGGAAAACTTGCAGACCATTTTTTTCTTGAATAGCTAATGAAGGCAAATTGGTAAGCACATGTTTGTTTCAATACCTTCAATAATCTTGATTCTAAACTTGTTCATATGATCTCACTTGAGATGCTTCTACAACTTTCAATTGAGGTGGTGGTCTTATTTGATTCTACATTATCTGAACTTGGAGAGGCGATTGACTTACATCATTCAGGCTTTTAGAGAGTGTCTCGTCCTATTGATTCAGGATTACGTAGAGCGGACGCGCATTTAGCTATGGGACTTGATGGTTCTCGACAAGTTGGATGTGAAGGGTGTGCACAAGAATCGCATTGCAGAGTTGGGCGTCGGACTTTCATAGGCCATGGCCTAGGTCTTATACAAATACTATTCTACATCTTGTATACAAGGAAGGCGGCGTTAAAGATGCGTGCATACTTTGAAAGTTACCTAGATTGTGATGGCAACAAGTGCATTCTAGCTGAAAACATCCCAAAAAGTGGGCCCATCTGCACTAGCATAAATGTGGGTGATACTTTGATTCCCCAGTGACGAAGCCCCCATCATTGACATCAAACTCAGAAATGGCATCTAGCCCGATGAAGTTGGCAGTGAGATTATGGTTACTCCGCTAGATGCTGCAGCTCCTACAAAGTAGACAAGAGGAACGCAGAAGAAGGCGGTTGAAGCTGAAGAGGCAAAGAAAGAGAAAGCAGCGGTGGAGGCAAAAATAGCCGCGGAGGCTGAAGTTGTTATGAAGTTGAAGGTTGTGGTTACCAAGGCCGAAGCAAGGATGAAGTTCTTTGCTGAGGTTGCTATTGCTGAGATGACAACAAAGTAGGCGGCTCATAATGAGACCCTCGTGGTAGTGGATTTAGATGTCGACACATATATCATTGATCTAGTCCACATTATCCTAATTGTTGCGGTTACTGCTCAGAGCCATTACGCTGGCCCACTACCGGTAACAGAGGATGGATGAAGTCCCCTCTCCTTTATTACACAGATATTGAAGTAGAAAGTAGATGTGTTGTCCGCTTCATTTTGTCACATCATGCTTCAATCTTTGTTGAGCCCACGAGTATCAAGAAGATAATGGAAGTATTGTCTAGTGTTCATGCTTGTATACCAAATCTGAACAACTTTGTCTTTTAAATTCAATTTATTTTTCCACTCTTTGTACTTATGTTAATTTACTCATTCTTTTGTCTTCGTTCTTGAAATCCATGTCGATGTTGACAATGAACAAAGTACCTCTGTGGAGAGTGTGGAGACATCCTCATTGGTCCCACAAAGGTGTTGCATTGCGCATCAGCACCTCAGTAAGAGAGTGCCAAAATTGACATTGATTGAAGGAAGTGATGACTTTAGATTGCCATTGCATTTCTTACTTGATGTCGTCGTTTTGATTACATTGCATCACTACAATGTTTCAGAGTCGTTGATTTCAAGCTCTTTTCTTCATCCTATTCAAACTCTACAACGGATAGAATATCCACTATGGAAAATATAAACACTACTCTCGTACTACTAAACACGCTCTTCCCCTCCAAACAATCTTTAAAATCACTCTAGATTAGTTCATACGGATATTTGCTATAGTAATCCAGTATGTGGCCCCTCACTATGTCCATTTGAAGATATATTGCTTCTTGATTTCTTCTTAGAAAAATCATTTAAATACCAATATTAATTCCACATACATGGTTGGAGTCCCTCAGTCAACAGAAATCACGATTAAAATTTCCATTTAATTCAAGTTCAGAGTCTCCCTCCTTAAATCTCACTTACTCGTTGGATATTTATAAGTCTTGATGAATAACTAGTTGAAATTGTACTTGGAATCCAACTTTCCTCTCATCTTTTTGTGCAAAGAATTTTTTTCATCAAAACACAATTCATCCACGGTCATAGGGTAGTAATACCCATTTCATTGGTCAGTCCCTACTCTAATTTCACTTCTAGTGGCAATTTAGTACATCTTAATAGCACTTCAATCTCAGATCTAGTCCAATTTTCATGGCTATAGGACCCTACCCTAAATGTTCACTTTTACTTTTCCTTTAACATTAACTTTAAGTTTCCGTAAACTTTACCTTTTTTTCCTTAAACTCTCTACTTTTTGCGCTCTGGGCTCGCGAACCAAGGCTCGCCACTCTACGCTCGCAACTCTATGCTCGCAAAATAGCTTTCCCCATTTGAACCATAGATGTTAGTATGGCTTGGTCAAGATGGCTATCGTGGAGGTTAGGGTGTGTTATTTGTGTATTTAATAGATACAAGATGTTTATACAATCTATAAAGATGTGTGCAAGTTCATTAGCGTATTGTGTAGTGATCATTTGGAGGGTTTAATGGAGGGCCATCATTTCTACTCTGAGGATATTTTGAAGTCCATGTAGTCTTTTGGATATTTTTATTCCTTTGGTAGGGTTATATATACCATATCTAGCTTTTTCTCTATGCCAATGCGCCAAGCTAGCTTCTGTAGGTTCTTTGAAGGAACCATCTGTGTAGTAACTATATACGAGGGCAAATTTTAAGGGGATATGGTTACAATATGCGGGGAGAGGGTGGAATGATGAGGTGGGTTTGTGTTGTGTTGGCATATCTAAGTTGGGACTATTTCTTGTTGCATTCACTTTGATTTGGAAAGGCATGGTGGGGCTATTTTTTTATATAGTTGGCGTATGTTGAGTTTATTACGAAGGTAAGTTTGGCAAGTTGTTTCGTGACCAGTATAATGCGGGGAAAATAATAATACTGGTACTGGTGCCAGTATTATTATTTTGGAAGTGTATGCATAGTATCCATATGGTAGATGGCTCGAGCCTAGGTTTATTTAATAATTCAGGTAGTAAAGTGGATTCTTCATATGGTACCAAGTCTGCCTCGGATAGAGCAATGATGTAAGAATTTGGAAATGGGCCTGCATGCGGGTTTAGAGTTTAGAGTTTTGATACCAATTATTGTCTTGTGTAATAATAAGAGTGGACGTATAGTTTCGATCATTTTTGGCCGCAAGTCTTGCCTAATGTATTGCTTTTGTGTTTCTTCTGCATTGTGAGGGTGTGCAATACCATTTCCAATCCAATTGTCGTCAAAGGCGTTTCCTAGTGAGCCAAAAATTTGGTCTCTTCCGAAAGGTGAATAAGACTTAGTAAGTAGGACGGAGCATGTGACGGAGGATGAAAAGTACGATTGTTGGATGCTGAAGGAGGATATTAGTGAGTCTAGAATGGGCGTGGGTAGTGTGTATTGTGCGAGTTTGAGGGGGTCATTTTTGGGATGCGATATTTATATCTTTGGTATAGCCAAACTTTTTTTTGGTTTCAAATTGTTAAGTTATTGGCTCTAAATTGTAGAAGTTTATAATTTGTTATGGTATTGGTTCCATAGCCATTGGAGTCTAGTGATAGAAAAAATGATTAGATGCCTTCTGTTGTATTTGTATATATGTGCGTGGTCTTCATTGATATAATTGTATTGCTTGATGTGAGAATGTCTTTTTTGGGGTAACATTGGGTTGTGTGTATATTGAGGAGAGGAATGAGTATGGGTGGGCTAATGGATCTTGAGTCACAAAAATTGTTCTTAACGATGGTGGGCTTGAATGATTTCCAAGTAGAATTTGTTTTGGATGTTTTGATAATATTGTATTAATCGTGTGGAATTATGGGTAAAGGTGTTTTGGTCATGCTATGGAAAGAGGTTATGTTTGGGTAACCATTTGTTGGAGGTGTTATTACTGTGTTGCTATTGGCATAAGTATTTGGTATCATTCTTTATAATTTTGTTTGAGTCAATATGCTTTCCGTGTTTATGGTCAATAGTGAGATTTATGAGATATATAGATGGGTTTTTAGGGATGTTTGCTGGGGGGAAGAAAGGAAGTCTATGATGGATGGGGGGATGAATTGGCATGGGGTTGTTTTATAGAAGAATGTTATTGTTGGAGGTGACATATGTCTTTAAGTGTCTAGGGGCTTGAGTGTGTAGAGCATGGTGAGGTGCATGTATTAGGGCATAAGGGGTAGCAAAATAGTTGTTGGGCAATATTAGGAGCACTTTTTACTAGTTTGAATGGTTTTGCATGAAATGTTTAGAAGTCATTGTGGTTCATGATGTGTGTTCCATTTGGTAATATAATCTCTTGTAAGTCGGTAATATTTACTGAAATTGTTTTTGTAAAAGTTTTTGGGAGAGGTGTTGGTTAATTCTTGTGTCATTTGGGGTTTCTTGTAGCCACATTTGCTCTAAAGGTAAGGTTCTAAAAGGAATTCTCTGGAAGTGGTTTTAAGGTAAACTTTTCCTTCATTTTTAGAAGAAAAAATGTTTGGATGATTGGTGATCTAATGCAATTGGCGTTGTTTATTTTAGGAATGTTTTTAGCACCACCATGTTTGGTGAGGATAGAGTAGGTGAGGCCTTTGTATATCTTACCAAGTCTACCTTTGTCGTTGGGTGCATTTTGAAGTTGTTCCCCTATACATCGGAGGTATGTATTTTAAAGGGAAAAAACTCCTAATCCAAATAAATTTTGTAGGAGTTGGGTTACAACATTGACATACATTTTAGGAGGCTACAATTGAATTTTTGTATGGGTATAATTTTTGTGTAGTTTTTTAATTGCACGCATAGAGTATGGGATTGCATAGAAATTGTATGCTACTCCGGGTCTAAGTACTGTGTCTACCATTTTTATTTTTTGTTACATAGGGCCAAGGCATGTTATTGATTCTTTGCATTGTTTAGTAAGTTTTGTGGTAGTGGTGTGAATTTGTATCTTCCATTCTAGCGACGGGTCAAGATGTGTGCCTAGATATACGTATGGTTCATTTTGATGTAGTGTAGGAATAGGTCGGTTACAGTATTCATGTTGGCGGCTTGCATAAGTGCTTTGAATGCGTTCAGGTTCATTTTGGATTTTTTTTGGACATCTCGTGGCGGGACATCTTTGGGTGCCAACATTTATATCGGATCAATCGCATAATTTGTCAATATTATTAAGTTGGACTTGCATTGCTTACAATTTCTATGCCGCTTACGTAGTTTAGTTTTAGCAGCAAGGTCACCAAGGTAAGCGACCGGGTTTTGGTGACTTGTAATGTTTCAAAGGTCTTGCCGTTATTTCCCCTTTGCATCCATCTTATGAATGGTTCTATAAAAATAATGAATAGATATGGGCTTAAGGTATCACCTTATATGGTTTTGTTTTGTATGGATATGGGATGGATTGTTCAGAAATATTCTTCAATGTGTGGGGTGGAGTAGTGAGAGTAGATGCTCCCAGCTAGTGCGATTGCGTCTCTGGAGTATCCAAGGTCTGACATAATTGCTAAAAACCTTGTGTGGTCAATAGAGCCAAATGCATTTTTGAAATCAATTTATAGAATATAGAATGACCTCAAGAATGAATCTATGTGATTGACTGTATTATAAAAGTGACAATGTTGTGAGCATGAATGATCAAAGTAGAAAACGTTGAATACAAACGTTGTAGAAGATGAAGTAATACACAACTTAAAGATAAATGAATTTCAATTGCCCAATATTTATCAAATTACATAAATCCAAAGTTGATTATTCACATAGACTCATTTTTTGAGGCCACATCTAAAAAGTAGACAAAAATTTGTCCACTTGCCATGAGTAGCCAAACTGTTGCAATTCAATCGGGCATACTGGCATACAATCTTTCACACTCATTTGTAGTAGTGGTATGGTGATGGTGGTACAAACAGACACTTTAATCACGCAGGCCGCCTTTTGGCGACCGGTGTTCTTATTTATTTCGTGGTATGGAAACTCTCCTCCACACGCTCCTATAATTGAAGAAGACTGGTAGGAGTTGAATAGGAATTCAGACAACGTTTGAGAGTAGCCCAAACATGTCCAATTGAATTGAGGTCTGGAGATTTTGTTGGCCACTCTAAAGTACTAAATGGTTGCTCCAAAAGCCATTTCTAAACTATCTTCGCTTTATGTATAGGAGCATTTTCATGTTGGAAAATGACTTTGTCAAGATTGAAGTACCCTAATCTTTCCAAACTCAAGTACAAATCCCTATGTAAGAGTACAATATAGTCTTCAGCATTCATACACCCTTCCACCCTTTGTAAATCACCTAGACCTTTTATTGCCATGCAGCTCCACAACATTACAGACCCTCCACCATGCTTCACAGTTTGCTTTACAACACGATTAGGGACACTTTCCTTGTCATTGACCCAACACCAAGACCTCACATCAGCATTGAAGCAATTGATCTTTGTCTCATCAATAAACACTACTCTTTTTCCAATCCTCTACAATCCAATCTTTGTGAATCATTGCAAAACAAAGTCTCTCCTGTATATTCTTTTGTGACAGACAAGGCTTTCAAATCTTCTCATAAGCCCTCAATCCCACATCTCTCAATGCATTTCGCAGTGTGTTGTCACAGAATCCTACTTCTTTGTCCAATCTCAATACCTTTATCGCCTCAATTGTTGTTTCTAGCCCTCCAACAGTGACCAAGCGCAATGCAAGTTGATTCTTTGAAGGAGTAAGAATCTCAAGGCAACCTCGTTGTGGCAATTCTAGGCTATTGCAATGTTTCCTCCTCGCTCTATTCACTATGGATTGTGAGAAACCCAAAGAATTTGCAGCCTCTCCTGTACTTTTGCCTTTGATCAAAAGTGCAACAATGTCTACTTCAGCCTCTCTTCAAATTGGCTTCATCTTGCCAATGCTACCTCAACAACTTTGCTAAATGTCCTATAAGAATGTAGGAAAGAGAACACACAAAAAATTTCAACAGAAAATAAGAATTTGCTAGCTCAATTTGCTCATTAGAGGTTATTTGAACCTTGCCTCAACAAATGAGTCTATGAGGGTGCACTCACTCTTTAAACCCCAACTCAAATTCTCAATATTTTTTGAGAAAAAATTCCGCGTTGTGTGAATCTATATTTCATTGGGAATTTATTTTAGAATATGGCACATTTTTCTTTCATATGTGTATCTCCAAAGTTGATAGCTACATGCGTTGATTCATTTGTTGAGCTCACTGTATTGGTCTTGGTTTGTAAATCGTGCTTCTTCGAGTGCGGCTAGTATGGTTTGAAGTTGTGTAGCGGTACTTCTTTCCGCTTGAAAGCCTTGGTTGTTGTATAAGATTTGATGTTTTTCTTCACATAAGGATAGTATAGAATCTCGTCAACTTCATACAATGAAGAATATTTCAAAACAACCTGTCCCATTTCCATACAACGTGGAACTATATAAGGTAATACCTTAAGCCCATATCTATTCATTATTTTCTTAGAACCACTCCTAAAACGGATGCAAAGGAAAAATAACGCCTACACCTTCCGAACATCACAAGTCACCATTAACTCGGCCGCCTACGCAGATGACCTTGCCGCCATAGCCAATAAACTAAAATCACTAGAAATCCAACTCAATAAAATTGACAAATTCCACGATTGGTCCAGTATGGATGTTGGCACCCAAAAATGTGCCGCCACGGGATGTCCAAACAAATCCAAAATGAACTCCACCGCATTCAAAGCACTTATGCAAACCACCAACATGAAATACCGTAATCAACTCATTCCAATGCTACATCAGAATGAACCATATTGTACATGTATCTAGGCACACATCTTGACCCCTCACTAAAATGAAAGATACAAATTCACACCACTACCACAAAACTTAGCAAACAATGTAAAGAACTAATAACATGCCCGGCAACTATGTAACAAAAAATAAAAATGGTAGACACAGTACTTAGACCCGGAGTAGCATACAATTTCTATGCAGTTCCATACTCTATGCGTGCAATTAAAAACTACACAAAAATTATACCCATACAAAAATTCAATTGTAGCCTCCTAAAATGTATGTCAATGTTATAACCCAACTCCTACAAAATTTATTTGGATTAGGAGCTTTTTTCCTTTAAAATACATACCTCCAATGTATAGGGGAACAACTTCAAAATGCACCCAACGACAAAGGTAGACTTGGTAAGATTTACAAAGGAGTCACCCACTCTATCCTCACCAAATACAGTGGTGCTAAGAACATTTCCAAAATAAACAAAGCCGATCGCATTAGATCACCAATCACCCAAACATTTTTTCTACTAAAACATGTAGCAAAAGTTTACTTTAAAAACACTTTCACAGGTTTCCTTTTGGAACCTTGCCTTTGGAGCAAATGTAGCTAAAGGAACTCCAAATGACACAAGAATAAACCAACACCTCTCCCAAAACTTCTATAAAAACTCTTTTCACTAAATATTACCGACTTAAAACAAGTTACATTATCAAACAAAACACACATTATGAACCACACTGACTTCAAAACATTTCATGCAACACCATTCAAACTAGTAAAAAGCGCCCTACATATTGCCCAACAACTATTTTGCTACTCCCATGCCTCAACTCATGCATCTCACCATGCCCTACATACCTAAACCCCTACACACTCAAAGACAAATATATCACCACCAACAACAACATCCTACCCATAAACAACCCTCCGCTAGTTCACCCCCCAATCCACAACATCCATTCCTCCCTCCATTCCTCCTTTCCTCCACTATACATCCTCAAAAACCCATAAATCTCATTATTGACCATGAACATAATTGACTCAAACAAAATTATAAAGAATGATACCAAATACTTATGCCAATGGCAACACAATAATGAAACCTACAACAAATGGTTATCCCAACATAACCTCTTTCCATGGCATGACCAAAACACCTTTACCCATAATTCCTCACGATTAATACAATATTATCAAAACATCCAAAACAAATTCTACTTGGAAATCATTCAAGCACACCATCCTCAAGAGCAATTTTGTGACTCAAGATCCGTTACCCTACCCATACTCATTCTCCTCCTCAATATACGCACAATCCAATGTAACCCCAAAAAAGACATTCTCACATCAAGCAATACAATTATTATCAATGAAGACCACGCACATATATACAAATACAACGGAAGGCATCTAATCACTTTTCCCATCACTAGACTCCAATGGCTATGAATCCAATACCACAACAAATTACAAACTTCCACAAACATAAAGCCAATAACTTAACCATTCAAAATTGAAATAGTTTGGCTATAGCAAAGATATAAATATTGCATCCCAAAAATGACCCCCTCAAACTTGCACAATACACACTGCCCACACCCATTCTAGACTCACTAATTTCATCCTTCAACATCCAACACTTGTACTTCTCATCCTTCGTCACCTACTCCATCCAACTTACTAAGTTCTATTCACCTTTCGAAAGAGACCAAATTTTTGGCTTACTAGGAAATGGATCCATTTTTGGCTCATTTGTTGACCACAAATGAATTGGAAATGGTATTGCACACCTCCGCAATATAGAAAAATCACAACAAGGAATAAATTGGAGAGGACTTGCGGCCAAAAATGATCCAAACTCTATGTCCACTCTTATTATTACACCGAACAATAACTCATACCAAAACTATAATCCACACTCAAGCCCATCTCCGGATTCTCATATCATTGTTCTATTTGAGGCAGACCCAATACCATACAAAGAACTCACTTTACCACCCAAATCATTTAATAAATTTAGGCTTGAGCCATCTACCATACGGATACTATGCATACACTATAAAAAATAATATAGATACTTCGTAACAACTTGCCACACTTACCTCCATAACAAATAACCTCAATATATGCCGACTTCATACAAAAATAGCTCCACCTACACCTTCCCAAACTCCGGTGAACCGTTACAAAAAATAGTCCTAACTTGGATATGCCAACACAACACAAATCCACCTTACCACACCACCCCCTCCCCACATACCGTGACCATATCCCCTTAAAATTTGCCCCCGTATATAGTTACTACACAGATGGTTCCTTCAAAGAACCAACGGAAGCGGGTCTGGGGCATTGGCATAGAGAAAAAGCCGGATATGGCATATACAACTCCACTAAAGGAATGCAAATATCCGAAAGACTACATGGACTTCAAAATATCCTCAGAGCAAAAATGATGGCCCTTCATAAAACTCTCCAAATTATCACTATACATTTTGCTAATGAACCTACACACATCTTTACAGATTGTATAAATGTCTTGTATCTATTAAACACGCAAATAACACATCCCATCCTCTACAACAGTCACCCCGACCAGACCATATTAACATCTTTGGTTTGAATGCTACTAAATTGCATACAAATCACAACCCTCCATAGAATTAGAGCACATGTCAATATAGAAGGAAACAAACAAGCGAATAAATTAGGTAAAGAAAGATTAGGTAAATCCCATAGAAATGCCAAACACATGCATGAACATGCCCATGCTACTGCATACTACTTCCAAAGAGAAAGTTGGTCTTCTATTGACGATACCCTAGACAAAGGCTCCATCATATCGCTGGATAAACATCTCAAAAAACAAGATCTAATTAACAACGTCAATTTAATCTCAGAAAGTTTTCCTGACATAGATAAATGGATTGGTAACAACAACATTGATAACAAACTTTTTTCAAATTTTTAGAAAAATTCCACAATAATAGATTCACAAAAAACATGCCTTACCAAATTTCGTACTAGAAGGTATATGGGAAATGCCCGTAAACAACTCTTCTCTGGAATAGAACAATCTCCATTTGTAACATGTCCCATATGCACTTCCACTAACCTGGACACATGGCTACACATACTCCTCAAATGCCGAAACCATTACATTCCCTCCCTGATTGTCAAAAGGCTCAATACAGTCATATGGGAAATCCAAAAACAAATCGTATCGTCAAACAGATCCCGATGCTTCATACTTATCAACGATGGGACCTTCAACAACAACCCATAAGGAAACACGTTCCTTCCATATCTACTTCCATGCACATGTGGAAACCAAAGATGTCATTGCAATGCCAAATTTAAACTATATATACTATGCGTCAAAGGACTACTGTATATAGCTCCCCGAGTGGACCACATAGATACAAATCTTACCATCCAATTTATCGAATTCAAATAGTGTAATGACGGATTTTCCCTAGAAGCAATTGAAAACAAAATTAATAAATACCAACCACTTATCAATGACATTGGAGTTCATGGATAGAAAATTGACCCCCTTATTTTAGGGGTTAAAGTTCATATTCTCATGTATAACTCATCTTTGGCAACCGGCAGACGCTTTTATTATTCCCAAGGTCAAAGATGCGTGGACAATGCAATGGGAGAAGAAGAACTTTGGATTTCGAAGGGGAGGCCGGAGCGAATAAAGTGTCTCTTCGTTCCTCCACTGAATCCATGTCCACTGGACATAGGATTAGTAGTATGGAACTACTCCCCTCTCTTGAGGGTAGACACTATATAACCAATAGGCAATAACTAGTAACCAAGAACCAAGAACCAAGGGCCAACCAGTGCTGCAGGGCCCAATTTCTAAGCTACTCATTCTAGTGCAATCAGTAAGAAGGAAAACAAAACTTTTAATTCTACATCCAACCATAGGATCTCAATTTATTTTGATTTAGTAGTGTCGTTACAAAATTTCATAAACTTTGACCGCATAAATTAAAAGATAATAGTGTTTGAAGTAGGGAAATGGTTCATTTTCTTCCCGACGTTGAGTAGATCAACAAACTTTGACTTCGCTTGGTGTCAAGTTTTTGTACTACACAAGGTCTAAATTCATTACCATCATATTAATCATGATGTTATTTCCGTGTATACCAATTTTTAGAGGTAGAAAAGAGGTGTAGCATATTCAAAACAATTGTGTAAGGAGTAGAGGTTCAAAAATTGCCAATTCACGTTTTAAATTTATGTGAACATATTATGTTTTAGAATGAGAATCCAAATGGTTGATAAGAAAGTTTACACCACATCTTGTAGTAGAAAAAACAATTGGGTAAAAAGAATGTAGATTTCAAGTTTTATGTGGAAAAGAAGAAGTTTGTTTGGTCCCTTGTCTGACAATGTATGACAATGTGTGAAAATGTTTGACTTGGGTTAATGTGCTATTTTTCACTAAAGACAAACAATGTTATTTGGCAAAATGAATGAAAATAATACAATTTTCTATTATTGGAAATTTCACATTTGATACAGTGATCTAGCAAAAAATTTAGGAGTTGCCCTACATGGCCGCTCTCCCCATTTGAAATTCAAAATCCTATAACCTTTTCATTAAATGTTGGATTGAGGATAAAATTGTACTCGCACAAAGCTTTTAGAAATGCCCTTCTACAGTAAAAATTTCAAAGAGGAATGTTACCAATCGACACCATGGAAACCGGTCCTAACCTACAAGAGTCCCCTGAGGAGACCCCTGGGTCTTTAGGGGTAAAGACAATTTTTTTAGCTAAACCGCCGTCAGTCTGGGGGTGATATAATGCCCCGTACAATTATCAACTCAATTATATTTAGTATAGTTATGAATATTAAGGTTGATAGGCTCATGGTTCCGCAAAAATGAATTGGTCCATCCATCCCTTTAGCCATGTACTCCGGGAATAAAATCCTCTTTAAAACTCCATCTTAACACACTCCCATAGTAGAATCCTCTACTGGGGTAATTGCTATTTGAATTAGAGTCATAATATGCTAAGGTTACTCATTTTTGGGCAAAAATAGAGAATCCAATGAAAAAATAATTTTTTTTGGAACATTTCGTTCAGTTGGTGAAGGAAGTTAACTTGATTCAACATGTGGGCCTAAACACAAGAAGAACCCACAAGAAAAACCTAAAAGAAAAAAGAAAAAGAAAAACCCAGAAGAAGAACCGAAAAGTAGAACCCAGAAGAAGAACCGAGAAGAGAAACCCAAAAGACAAACCCAAAAGAAGAACTGAAAAGAAGAACCGAGAAGAGAAACCCAAAAGAAAAGCCCAAAAGAAAAACCCAGAAGAAGAACCGAAAAGAAGAACCCAGAAGAAGAACCGAAAAGAAGAACCCAGAAGAAGAACCGAGAAGAAGAACCCAGAAGAAGAACCGAGAAGAGAAACCCAGAAGAAGGGCCCAAAAGAAGAACCCACAAGAAGAATCTAGAAGAAGAACCCAAAAGAAGAACCCAGAAGGAGAACCGAGAAGAAGAACCCAGAAGAAGAACCCACAAGAAGAATCCAGAAGAAGAACCCAAAAGAAACAGTGATCCGAGCACACCAACCGACATTCACCAAATCCCGTCATCGCCAAGACCTAAAACCGTCACCTGGAAAGAATAACGGGATTGGGGCAAAGGGAAGAAGCGTCTAGATGTTAGGGCTAGGTCCAAGTTAGGGTTGGGTCTCGCTTTCCCGGGAACCGACGATGGCGCTGGAGCTACAAAGGGCCTCCAACCCACTCTCACCACCGTCACCGTGGCCTGTTCCTCCCTTCTTCTCGTCCCCAGTTCGCGTTCCCTGCAGACCGACCTTCTCATTTTTGCGGAGTGTAGACAGCGATAGACACTGATCATCTTCCATTTGAGCAGTCATGGCTGGCAACGGCGAGGGCCCGGCGATCGGTATCGACTTGGGCACCACCTACAGTTGCGTCGGAGTCTGGCAGCATGATCGCGTCGAGATCATCGCTAATGACCAGGGCAACAGGACCACGCCGAGTTATGTTGCGTTCACGGACACCGAGCGTCTCATCGGTGACGCCGCCAAGAACCAAGTAGCCATGAACCCTACCAACACGGTGTTCGGTAAGCTTCTCAATCTGCATATCGTATGTTGCGTCGGTTTTGAGGACCCAATGATAGGGTCGTTTGTTGTTTTCTCTTTTTAGGATGTGTGTAGAGATTGTACGTGTTTGTATGCGGTTAGGATTGTGTTTTTTTTTTTCTGGTGGATTTTGGGTGTCTCTTTGTTGCGTGAGTAGTTCTCGAGTTTTTATCTACCTTTGAGATCGAAGGTATTGATCTTTTTGGTTTTGATTGTGGCGCAGACGCAAAGAGGTTGATTGGGAGGCGGTTTAGCGATGCTTCCGTCCAGAGCGACATGAAGTTGTGGCCTTTCAAGGTGACCCCCGGGCCAGGAGAGAAGCCGATGATCAGCGTGCAGTACAAGGGTGAGGAGAAGACCTTCGCCGCCGAGGAGGTTTCCTCCATGGTGTTGATCAAGATGAAGGAGATTGCGGAGGCTTACCTCGGAAACGCTATCAAGAACGCTGTCGTGACGGTGCCAGCGTATTTTAACGACTCTCAAAGGCAGGCTACCAAGGACGCCGGAGTGATTGCAGGTTTGAACGTGCTGCGTATTATTAACGAGCCTACTGCCGCTGCCATCGCGTACGGTTTGGACAAGAAGGCGACATCCGTCGGGGAGAAGAACGTGCTCATCTTTGACTTGGGAGGTGGTACTTTCGATGTGTCTATCTTGACGATCGAGGAGGGTATCTTCGAGGTGAAGTCCACCGCGGGAGACACCCACTTGGGAGGCGAGGATTTCGACAACCGCATGGTGAACCATTTCGTGCAGGAGTTCAAGCGCAAGTACAAGAAGGATATCAGCAGCAACCCCCGTGCTCTGAGGAGACTGAGGACTGCGGCTGAGAGGGCGAAGAGGACTCTGTCGTCCACCGCCCAGACGACCATCGAGATCGACTCGTTGTACGAGGGTGTCGACTTCTACTCGACCATCACCCGTGCCAGATTCGAGGAGTTGAACATGGACATGTTCAGGAAGTGCATGGAGCCAGTGGAGAAGTCTCTCCGCGACGCGAAGATGGACAAGTCATCAATCCACGATGTGGTGCTTGTCGGTGGATCGACGCGTATCCCCAAGGTGCAGCAACTTCTGCAAGACTTCTTCAACGGAAAGGAGCTCTGCAAGAGCATCAACCCGGACGAAGCAGTAGCGTACGGTGCCGCCGTCCAAGCCGCCATCCTCTCGGGTGAGGGTAACGAGAAGGTGCAGGACCTTTTGTTGCTCGATGTCATTCCCCTCTCTCAAGGCCTGGAAACTGCAGGAGGAGTGATGACCGTGCTCATCCCCAGAAACACCACCATCCCCACCAAGAAGGAGCAGGTGTTTTCAACCTACTCCGACAACCAGCCTGGAGTCCTGATCCAGGTGTACGAGGGCGAGCGCGCGCGCACCAGGGACAACAACCTTCTCGGCAAGTTCGAGCTCTCCGGCATTCCCCCTGCTCCCCGCGGCGTGCCCCAGATCACAGTGTGCTTCGACATCGACGCGAACGGTATCCTCAACGTCTCCGCCGAGGATAAGACCACCGGCCAGAAGAACAAGATCACCATCACGAACGACAAGGGGCGTCTCTCCAAGGACGAGATCGAGAAGATGGTTCAAGAGGCTGAGAAGTACAAGTCGGAAGACGAGGATCATAAGAAGAAGATCGAGGCGAAGAACGGGCTTGAGAACTACGCGTACAACATGAGGAACACCATCAAGGACGAGAAGATCGCTTCCAACTTGGACGCTGCCGACAAGAAGAAGATTGAGGACGCTGTGGAGGCGGCGATTCAGTGGCTCGACCAGAACCAGCTGGCCGAGAGCGATGAGTTTGAGGACAAGATGAAGGAGCTTGAGGGTGTGTGCAACCCCATCATTGCGCGTATGTACCAAGGAGGCGCTGGAGGTGAGGGCTCTGCCCCATCATACGCTGGCGACGACTCTCCCCCTGCGGGTGCCGGTCCCAAGATTGAGGAAGTCGACTAGGTTTAGTGTAGGGTATCTTTATGTGCACTAGAGTCATGGTTTACTTAGATTACTAATTTTTGGGCTAAAACAAAATTCAATTATAAAATGAAATTAGAAATTTATCATTTTTCTGGTTAGAGGAATCTACTTGAATCAACAAATTTTGGCCTAAACACAAGAAAAATATCCAAGAACATACAAGAGCCGAAGGGCACCCCTACCGGCTTTGGTCGTCGAATTTGGCAGGGCGCAGTTGAAGCGGAGTGGTTCCGACCTGTGGACCCGCAGCAAGCCGCGGTAAAAATCCACGCGCCATCCACTATCTGCGACGTTGGCAGAAAAGTACCCTAGACATACAGTGTCCAGCTCTCCTGTCGACAATAGGTGTTCAGCAGCTTAGTCTATGGCAGTACGGCTTGTGGTTTTTTAGCTTGCTGCAAAATGGATGCTTGGAGGGAGAGTTTAGTAGCAGGTTTGACAGCTATAATGGAGGATGAAGAGCAAAGCAAGATTGTCGCTGGCATATTCTTTAGTGCAGGATGAAGAGCAAAGCAAGATTGTCGCTGGCATATTCTTTAGTGCAGAGCAAGGCAACGATGAGGAGTTTTTAGCCTTTTGCAGAGGTTATCCTTCAGGGAAAGCTCCAAATATTGATAGAGGTAGGCATGGAATGACTACTTTTCCGCCACTCCCGTTTTCGGTCTGCGCTTATTTCGACGGTGATTTTGAATACGGTGGTCTCTTTTCTTGACAATCTTGGGAGCAGTTTGTGAGCGTGATGCATACTTTGTTTAGAAATGGGATGTTGCGGACGTTTTGGGACTGTCTCTACACCAAAAAATCACCGCCGCTCTACGCATCTTAGCCTACGGAGTATGTGCGGATGTAACTGATGAGTACTGCCGCACGAGCGAGGCCACCGCGATGGAGTCATTGAAGAGGTTTTGCGTAGCTATCCGTGAGGAGTACGAGGCGCATCATCTGCGACAATCTAATCAAGGTGATTTTGAGAGGCAATGTGCAATTAATCGTGAGTGTGGCTTTCCTGGTATGTTCGCATCTTTAGACTGTATGCATTATCAGTGGAAGAATTGTCCAGTTGGGGGGCAAGGGGATTATGGGAATAGAAAACACGAAATTAAGCAATTATGCACTTAGCCAAGTGCACTGGTTGCTGGTAGAAAGCCGCAAGTTATTTGCTCATAACGTTTTTAAAAATCAAAATTTGGCAAAAGTTTAGTATGTTTTTTGTCAAATTTTTTTGGTGTTTGTCGTGTCATACATTGGCATCTTCATGTTCATATCAGTAATATATTTGTTACATTCGCTACCTTTTTTTAGAAAATATATGATTTCTAATCTAGTTTGCAAATCCTGCTACAAAATTATGATCATGTGCCCAAAGAGATTATAAATGTGTTATGAGTTACTATAGGATTTTAGAGTACTGCACTACAAATACAATGTGTAAGAGATACAAAAATATATATGCAATTTCCTAAGATAGTGTAAAGTACTTCACTGTATTTTATAATGTAGAAACATACATAATCAAGCAACTCCACACTATTGCTGAGGAATTCTAAAATCAAACGTATCATATGGACCACCCAATGTATAAATATATACAACCCACCGAACGATAGACACATCTCAAACTGCATTATACTAACGTACTTGCCACCTAAAATGCGTGCATGTTGAGATGCTCTACTATAGTATATAGCTCCAGGGCTCAGAGCTCATCTTCTGACGCAACGACTCCCTCCACGTGTCCAATGGCGCTATCTACCACAACGGACAGTTCATGAGCATGCATTGGACGATCTCCCACATCTTCGATGCCAATGGACGCACACTCAACATATCAATATTTGCCAGGAACACCCTCCCGCGTATGCCTTACGCTATCTTCATTGTAGAAAAAACCATCCTCTACATTGAAGGACATCTCTCGCTTTGATGAGAAGGCCTCCTGAAATGCAATGATGTCTTTGGATACGTTAGATCTTAGAACGGAAGGCAAACCTGGTCCGGTATTACTCTCAGTACCTCCGAACGTCTCTTGTGTTTCTGATATAGGCTCCGATTGAGAAGGCATCAAAGGCTGTGGAATCCTCCTCTGCACCGAAAAAAAATTCATATGAATCCAATTCTTCTTCCTCCATCTCCAGCCTAGGACCATCAAATGTACGCCCCCCTCCTACCTCTGCCGCCAAACTAACATCTACTACACCGGTATCTTACATCCTCTCTGTAGGTGTTGCAGACATGTCCTCTAAAATATCTCCCACCGCCAACTGTGTTGATGAAATCCTCACTCTTGGAGGACATTGGTTCATTTCAACTTCATCGGTGTCTGAAGTCTTGTAGCTCGAGCTATTGCGAGATGAGGAATCTTCTATGTTACCTGAACGTGGCAATCTCTCATGCAAACCACCTCCATCCTCATTGTCGTCTTCATTCCTCACTCCACCAACCGCCTCTTTGGTCTCAACTACGATGTTGCAACCAGTCAGGGATACCAATCAGACGTCCTTGGCGGTCAGAGAGCGTTCTAGGACGTCCCAGGACGAGGACGTCCTGACGTCACGTCGGACGCAGCATCCAGGGGGTTAACATGCATTTACGGAAGGCCCTGGTAAGTTTTATGGACCGTCAGATTTGACGAAGTGCCACGCGGCAAGATCTCAGCCGTCGAAATGAGACAAGTCGTCCAATCGGTCCCTGCCGTCGGAGAGATCGGACGGCATCTCGGCCGTCCGCCTGATCGGACGGCCGAAGGACCGATCGTACGGCCCCGATTTGATCGCGGGGGCACACGACGGCCGTCCGATTAGGCCGACGGCTCTAGGGTCGACCGAGCGGGCGGACGGCCATCCGATCCGCGGCCGTGGTGGCGGTCGACCTCATGGCCGTCCGCCACCCTATAAAAGGCCGTCCGCCAACCAAAGCCTCTCACTTTTTCCTTCCTTTCTCGAAATATATTTTCGAGTGGATGCGGAGTGGCTTTGGCTGGCATTTTTCCATCCATTGGCTCCTCATCTTTGGGAGGGAAACAGTTATTCACATTGGGGGGAGTTTTTGCGGTTTTTTAAAAGTTTTTTTAAAAACTTCTTCGAAACATAGTTTTTCTCGTAGTTTTTTTTTAGAACTTGTTCCAAACTAGTTTTTTCTTCAAGTTTTTTTTAAAACTTGTTCTAAGAAGTTCTTTCTCATAGTTTTTTTTAGAACTTGTTCCAAACTAGTTTTTTGCTTTAAATTTTTTTTAAAACTTGTTCCAAAAAGTTTTTTTTAAAAACTTCGAACGGCGGCGGGTTTAAGAAGATGCCGAAGGACAAGAAGAAGCAGAAGGTTGCGGACTTCGGAGTGAAGCTTCATCCAATCCACGACGTTCCATCTGAGGCTTGCAAGAATTTCCTCATAGGACTGACTGTCAGATTCTATGAGGAAAATTCTATTCGATCATTGGAGAGCAAGTACGTCAGATACAGAGATGAAGGCCCCGAGAAGTTCCGAACGGACATGCGGAAGCACATGATGGACGTGCTTCAAGCCCCGATGTGGAATACGGAGACCCAGAAGCACGGATTTTTGAAGTTCTTGGATGCCAGAGTGCACGATTCACTCTGGAATGTCAAAAACTTCTTGACCAAGTTTGGAAGGTTCAATCGCGCGGCGGATGAAGTTTTTAACAACATGCTATTGAAGGCGGACTTGTTCGTGATCCAGATGAAGCCATTCGCCAAGAATCGAAACCGGCGTGGCTCCGTGGGATGGTGGAACTCGATAGAGGGGCACCAAGAGGACCTGCTGCGTAAAGCCCATCTTATTGCCATTCCGCCAACAGCCGCGGTTATACGAATGGACAGTGCGAACAGGAGAGGTGGATACGCCACCATTCGCAAAGTCCGCATTGAGGATGCTCCGGGCAGTGAACCATTCTGGGAATTTGCCGCCAAATTGTCTAACCAATCGGAGACACGGCCGGATTTGGCAAAAGTGGAGCATCAGAACAAGTCGATGGCGGTGAGGATTCCACATCCGGGTGTCATCCGTTTCGTGGCCATTCATCCGGACAAGTACAAAAGCTATGCGTATTGGTGGAATGGCGGGACAATTCGGGATATGTTGAACCGGGATATTGAGCTTGGTGACGATGTCATCACACATTTGAACTATGGGAGATTTCCCGATGATGAGATTATTCGAGTTCAACAATTGGTTCGTTTTCGCAAAAAACGGACCGAGCTTGTATGGGCGTTGTTGCGCATCATGAACGAGGTCCACAAGAGCAACAATCTCCACAATGACTTCTCTCCGGACAATATCCTCCTCCACTTCCCGCCAGGTGAATCGCGAGTGTATATTGGAGTATGCGATTGGGGCATGACCACGAAGGTTAACGAACCAATGCAATCTCTTTATACGTTCACAAAGCGTGAAGACATGGCCGAGACTCTGCGAAAGCGATGGTGGGTCGATCCGCGGGTTGCATACTTGCACAAACCAGATGCGGATGTGCAAATGATTCCGAAGTTATCGATGGCTTCGGAGGAGTTCGCTACGGCCCGAATAGCGCAACGAATCAACGCGCGGACAATGTCCATCGACTACGAGAATCTGCAACGGGAATCTCGGAGTTCCGTAGTATTCTCAAATCAAGAATTTGCGGATACATTTCATATGTACATGGAGAGAGTCTGCAACGAAAACCGAGAAAGCGCTGGAGGGTTGTTTCATATCATTACACGCTTCAGCGACACATACAACTGGCCCACGCCTCATGAGCATTATAGGTCAACGTATTAGTAATACATAGGTTTTATTTTATTCCTTTCGGCATTATTAGACTATACTAGATAGCATGCACATTTTGAAGTGACTATAGCAATAGTCTTAGATTTATATGTATTGCATGCCTTTAAAATATGGGCACAAGAAGTAAAAAAACCTTATTTCATATAGCCGTGCAAAGACCGACATTTTGTTAATTTTATATGGTTTAAGTTGTGGCATAATTCCAATTTTTTAACTTATCAATGTGTTCTATTTCAAAATTCTTGTATTTCATAATTTTTGTTAAAATTACCTCAAAATATCCAAATCCAACCTTATGATGAGATTTCCCTACACACCAATTTTTACAGGTAGAAAAGAACTGTAGCATATTCAAATCAAGTGCGCAAATACTGGAGTTTAAAAATTGCCATTCCATGTTTTATTTATTTGTAAACTGAATAAGATTTCAAATGATAATCAAAACCCAGGTTTAGGAAGGTTTTCAATGTTCACTACATGTTGTTGAAAAAGAAAAATGTGTAAAATATGATGATCTCTAGGTTTTATGTAGAGAAGACATATATCAAATTTAACGAGTTCGGATTCGAATTTTTGGGATAGATCATAGTGTCCATGGCACTAAATCATACATAACCTCAACCATTTTATGTTTCTTGAATACAATTTAGCATTTATAGAAATTACCCCCATTTGAAACGCCTCCTCATGCCCGACTCCCTACTCATACAACATGTCTCCCATATCCCCAAAAATATTGTGACAGTTTTGAACCGAAAACACTTCAAAGTTGTTGGATTCTAGTGCAATGACCATAGAAGGAAACCAAAAGTCTGATTTCTAGTTCTGACCGCTGGATCTCAATTAAGACTTATTGAAAAATATGTTTACAAAATTTCAAAAACTTTGACCGCACAGATTGAAAGATTATAGTGTGTGAAGTGAAGCAAATGGTATAGGGTCTTCACTGCGTTTAGTGGATCCGCAGACTTTGACTTTCCCTGGCGTCAGAATTTTGAACTATACAAGGTCTAAATCCACTACCCTAAGCATGATGGTAGTTCCTTAGAGAACAATTTCTTGAGGTACAGGACAGGTGTAGCGTATTCTAAACAACTATGGAAGTAGTGGAGGTTCAAACTTTGCCAATTCAAACTTCTTCTTCTTGTGAACTTCATGTGTTTTGAATTACTAATCCGAATGGTCAAGAAGGTTTACACCACATATTAATGTAGAGAAAATAAAATGTAAGAAATACAAAGATATGTAGGTTTTATGTGAAAATTAATAAGATCTTTTGGTACCTCGCCCGACAATGAGTGACAATGTGTGAAAATGTTTGACTTGGGTTGGTATGCTATTTTTTTTAAATGCAATAAAGAGAAGACTTGTTTTTTCAAGGGAATGTTGAAAAACATCGTTTCTCATGAGGTTTTCCATGACATTGTCATGTACATTCTTCTAAATATTTACACATGAATCAGGTGCATAGAAAAGATAAAATTTTCATTCAAACTTTGCATGTTTAGGGTTCATGCACGCTTTAGCGACGTTACAATATGTGAATTCAATGAATTGAATGGTGTAGTCTTGGTTGATGTTACCGGCTGGTGGGTCATTATATGGTAAACCTTTCACACAAACGATGTCCGGTTTGAGCCTAGCGTTACAATGACATCTTTGGGTCATACATGAGCATGGGAGTAGCCTTTTTGGGGACCGTATTTTTTTGAGGGTTGTTATTAAATGTGCCGGCGTTCATTAGTATAAAACATCTCGATTTATTGTGAGAGGTGAGTAGTTTTCGGACTTCCCATACCGCTTTGTTATGTCTTTTGACAATTAGGGAGTGTATGTGGTGGTTTTGGCATTTGAGTAGAACATGTAGCCATGTGTCCGGGTCCGTTGAGGGGCATATGGGGCATGTTATGGATGGAAATCTTCATATTCCAAAGAAGAGTTCTTTGCGGGTGTTTCCCATGTATTGACCGGTACGGAATTTGATAAGGCATGTTATTTGTGAATCGGTGATGATGGGGTTTTTCCAAAAATTTGTAGAGAGTTCATTGTCTATGTCATTGTTGATAATCCACTTTTCTATGTTAGGAAAATTGTCTGCGATTGTGTCAAGATTGTTGTGTAGGTCTTGGTTTTTGAGATATTTACTCAGGAATCTAACCGGGCCTTTATAGGGGGTGTCTTCTTTGGAGGGCCAATCTTCTTTTTGGAAATAAGAAGGACTGGCTTGGGCGTGTTCATGTGGGTCTTTGGCATTTTTATGTGGTTTTTCTCTTCCTTCTTTTGCAAGTTTATCCGCTTGATCATTGCCATCGATATTAGCATGGGCTCGGACCTTGTGGAGGGTTGTGATTTGTCCTCGTTTTAGTATCATTTGAACCATTGATTCTAGTATGATTCGGTCGGGGTGACTATTATGGAGGGTACGATGTGTTATTTGGGTGTTTAGTAAATATAGTGCGTTAATGCAATCTGTAAATATGTGCACCGGTTCATTGTTGTATTTTGTTGAGACGATTTCTAGTGTTTTATGGATGGCCCCTATTTCTGCTCTAAGGATATTTTGCAGTCCATGTAGTCTTTTGGCTAGTTTGATTTTTTTCGTAGCGTTGTATATTCCATATCCGGCTTTTTCTCTTCGCCATACAAAATACAACAACAAACCCGCACACATATTCATTGACTGTATCAATGCACTTTATCTACTAAACATCCAAATAACAAACTCTATCCTCTACAATAGCCATCTCGACCAAACTATTTTAATGTTGTTGGTCCACATGTTTGGAAACTGAACACATATAACAACCCTTCACAAAGTTCTGCTCAAGCAAATATCGATGGAAACGAACAAGCAAATAAACTTGGAAAAGAGGTCCGCAAAAAAACGCATGAAAATGCCAAAGACTCATACGAACATCCACATGCTACCCCATACTACTTCCAAAAAGAAGATTGGCCTCCTAAAGAGGATACCCCCGTTAAGGTTCCGGTTTTATTCTTGAACAAATATCTCAAGAAACAAGACCTCTATAACAACCTTGACACAATCAAAGAAAACTTCCCTAATATAGAATAATGGGTTGGCAACAACAAAATAGACTATGAACTCTCTACGAATTCTTGGAAAAATACAATCATCAAGAATTCACAAATAACACGCGTCACCAAATTCCGTAATAGTCAATATGTGGGAAACGCCCGAAAACAACTCTTATTTGGAATAGAAAAATTCCCATATGTAACATGCCCCATATGCACTTCCTCAGACCCCGACAAAACACTCCATATTCTACTGAGAATGCCAAAACCATCACATACACTCCTTAATTGTCACAAGACATAACAAAGCAGTACGGGAAATTTGATAACTATTTACCTTGCATAACAAATCACGATGATTTATCCTCATGAATGCCGGCACCTTTAATAACAAGTTACAACCCAGAAGGAAATACGGTCTCCCCTTGGCTACTCCCGATTCCCATGCACATGCGCAACTTAGCGCTGTCTTTGTAACGCTAGACTCAAAGCCGACATACTTTGCATTCGGGGCCTACCATACAACGACCCTGCACCCGACCACATTAACCAAGAGTATACCATTCAATTCATCAAATTCACATATTGTAATGATAGATTCTCCCTGGAAACAATTGAAAACAAAATAAATGAATACCAACCGAACAACCCCTTATTAATGACATCATTGCCCTCGGATGGAAAATGGACCCGCTTATTGTAATCACTGCCGATGCTCGTGCCACCACCTTTATCCCATCTATAAATTTCCTTTTCAGATACCTTTAAAATCTCCATCGAAACAATTTCACACACTTTCAATATTATTAACACTGTTGCCATTCAACAGGCCATGTCCATTTTACTACACCAACGCAAAATGGAAAAGAAACCAAGCCCTCCCCGACATGGTGTCTGGTGGGCATGGTCTTAGTGATGGAACGAACAAATTCTTTATTCACGCCAGCCCCTTTGCGGACCGACGTTTCTCTTCTTGCTTTAACTTTTGGGTCAGAAATACTCAAGGAACTTTAGAGGTACATGTTGTAAATTTTTTTTATTTAACATGTAATGATATGAAATACTCTATAACTTTTATGAGGTGAATGAAAAGTTGGAATGTATAAAAATTTCTCATTCCACACATCCACTTATACTAAAAACTTATCAATAAAATTCATTTGGAAACATGTAGCATGCATTGTACATTCATCATCCACATTGACATGGCCGCAACGTAGAAATATTTAATAAACATCGATTTGAAGATCTTAAAACATGACCTTCTAAATTTACAAAATAGTCAACATTGTTCTCGCATGAAGACATTATCCACATGGATTACATTACACAAAGACCATGTATGATTAATCGGAATCTGAGTCAGTATCACGTCTTTGACTTGGCCCAGCGCCACTTGAGTACGGCCCGCTTGAATAAACATCATACAAGTTATTGTATTGTCTGTTCATGTAGCGAGATTCATCTTCGAGCCTGCGGATGTACTCGTTCTGGCTTTGTATTGTGGCTTCATGCATTTGTCTTTCAAACTCGGCATCTTCGTTCTGACGAGGTGGAAACGTTGATGGAGGCGTGTTGTCTCTCCCATCTAATCTCCGGCCATATCCATCGTAAGCATAGCCATATCCGTCGTAACAGACGGGTCCTGGGTTTGGAGTGTCGTGTTCTTCCTCATTTCCGGGGGAATTACGTCGAGACTCGTACGTATCCCTTGGATGCGTTCGCGTATAGCTCTGAGGGGTGTTTGTTCCTGTACCACATTGACCGCCATCCAAAGAACGGCCATATCCATGGTAAGAACCGCCATATCCGTCGTAATAGACGGGTGTTGAGTGTTGGGTGTTGTGTTCTTCCTCTTTTCCGGGGGAATTTCGACCAGACTCGTACGTACCCCTTGGATGCGTTGGCGTATAGCTTTGAGGGGTGTTGGTCCCTGTACCACATTGGCCGCCTTCGTGGTAATGGCTGCCACTCCCCCCACCAAATGATACAGGTGCGGAACCCATATCATTGCCACAGTTGTAGTCGTTGTAGTTATGTCCCCCATACTCTTCTGGAGGTGTCCGCCGTTGTTGGTGGGCATCGGAATCGTCCCCGGATCTTCGGTTTGACCAACGTGGCCAACAATCACTCGGTTGATTCCAGGTGGTTGGTATAAAATGGGCAGTTCGATCCATCAGGCTGACATTGCGGCCCGCCACGGTGCGCCAATCCACATTTTTGTGTAGGACGATTTCCGCCCAAACCATCGCCATGTTCGAATACAACATGATCTCCGGCCTCGAGTTACGCACACCCACCGCAGCAGTGACCTCATGATATCGATGGCGGAAATGGTCGCTCAGACAATTGCTCGCTAGACCTTCGCGCCGCGGCCCCGATATCCTCGCTTGTGCCCTGGGCCACAACTTCATGAGGTGCTTCATCTTCACGTACCTCTTGCACATGGTGCAAGTCCACAACCTCTCTTCCTTATCCTGCCATCCGTACTCCGCAACGACATCTGGATCGTCCGTTGCATCCCAATCCATCTCGGGGGCTTTCCCCTTTGGAGAAACGGGCCGGTTGGACCTTGGCATCTTCCCCAACTAGAACAAACAATGAAATGAATGAATGGGAATTAACCCCTAAAGTTCCTTGACAATTTCCCTCAAAAACTATAAGTGATACTAATTTTCAAACCAGAAATCCAAAAAAGAAATTAAAAATATGTCCACGAAGCTCTTATCAAAGGCAATGTAGAATAAAAATTTCAGAGAAAATTAAATTGTTTTACGAAATTTAGGAACCTGCCCAAAAATCAAGGAATCCCCCCGAAGGAGACTCTGCTCGTTTAGGGGTTAAACAAATTAAAATATGACAAATATAGAGCCACTCGAGGGGGCACAAGCGATTCGGCAGAATATGCCAAAGTGACCAGCTCGCCCACTGTAGTGTGGGAGAAAGGTCGGC
>OZ020520.1:3956643-4021364 GCA_963971425.1 Bryoerythrophyllum caledonicum
CGCTAGGCCACAGCGAGGGTTGCACATGGATTTGACACCATAACTTAAAAATCCTAAATTTTAATGGACACCCTAAACTCACGAAGCTCTTCCTCACCAGCGTTAAGAGGTGGCACATGACTAAATTAACGAAGGTCGGGTTGTTTTTTGGATTGGTGGAGGACCACCAACAGCAGTTGGGGGTGTGCGCGCGCACACCTCCAGTCTACGGTTACTCCATAAGGTGACGTGCGAACTCCATGGGAACGGCGGCTAGGGTTTGGCTGTGGCGGCTAGGATTTGGGTGCCTAGTTGTGGCGGCTAGGGTTTAAGGTAGTGCGTTGATGTGCCATACTAAGGTTTAGTGCCTTACTTCTAGCTACTCTCTTGACTTCAGTTATGTGTGGTTTTAGTGTAATTATTTCAGTTGAACGAAGGCTGAACTCGCGAGTTGTTGACTACTACATGTGTATTCATTCAACTTTGTTGACTTTGCAATTTTGTACGTACTGAAGTTGGTGTCCTCATTTGTGTATTTAAATATTGGTACTCATCTAACACTATCGTAACTCTAACTGAACTTCAAAATCCATGAACCTAACCCTGGAGTTCCCTCATATTCAGAATTGAAACAAACTCAAAAGCTTACCAAATTCGCAAAAGTCTCCTGGATGTGCAAATTTCCTCCAATCTACACAGTACACAAAGTTGACAGAAATTAGTGAATGAAGTAAAAATCACATGGCCTGGAGGTTTCGATTGCAAGAGAGCTCACCTTAGAAACTGGGAAGAGAAATGACCTCTAGATTTGCATAGAAACCTTATATCCGTGTTGGAACCTTGTGCCTGAGGTCTACTAGTCAAAATTTGACTTTTGAACTTTGGGCCTTTTGTTTTGTCTCCTTATGTTCCCACTTTTAACATATTATATTAAAATTTCGGGCTATATATAATATGAAGATACTTAGGAGTTTTTATCACATAGTTTACCATATAAATTTTATGCATGTGTTGCAGGTAAAGTGGGAAGGATTGAAAAACATGCTCAACAACAACAATGAAATGGTGATGTACTGTTGAATGCCATCAAGCATCATTGGGTGTACTGCTAACACCTGCAACATATCTTGAGGTAAATATCTATTTTTATACAAGTTTAAGATTGATTGTTCATTGATCTTCTATACTATGTTGTTTGTAGAATAACGTTTATGTGGATGTACAAACCCTTTCTTTTATTAGCGATTGTAACAAGTTCCAATGGTGTCTGTATTAACAAGTAGACAACATGGTTCATTTTTATCCCGAGGTTCAGTGGATTCCGTTTGTTTCAGTTCACTTGGATTTAAAAGATTGCATCACACATGATCTAGATTCATTATCATCATGTCAGAAATGATAGAAGTTCCATTTTACACCAATGTTTAGGGATGCAGAAGAGGTGTAGCATATTTAACCCCTAAAGGATCAAGTGTCAAAAATTGGCTTTTTGAAAGTTCGGTTGGGTTCTTATGGTGTCAATTTCCAACATTTCTCTTTGAAATTTTTTCTATAGAAAGGCATTACCAAGACTTTAGTGGGAAAACAATTTTTTACCTAAATTGGACATTTCATCAAAAAGTTTTAGGGTTTTGAATTTCAAATGGGGAGAGCAGGCAAGTCGGGCACGTCCAAAAACTTTTGCTATGACACTTTGTTGAATGTGAGATTTTCAGTACTTGCAAGTAATATTATTTTCCTTGATGTTGTCAAAATAAGTTATTGTCTGTAGTGAAAAATAATATACCAACCCAGGTCAAACATTTTCACACATTGTCAGTCAATATAGAGCAAGGTACCAAAAAAACTTCTTGTTTTCCAATTAAAATCTAGATATCTATTTATTTTACACTTTTTGTTTTTTCCACAACAATATGTGGTGTAAACCTTCTTATTGACCATGTGGATTACCAATCTAAAACATATTAAGTTCACATAAAATTACAGTGTGAATTAAGAAAATTTCGAACTTCCACTCCTTGCACAGTTGTTTTGAATATGCTACACCCTTTTGCTACCTCTAAAAATTGGTGTACAAGGAACTAACATCATGCTTAACAAGATGGTTGTGGATTTAGACCTTGTGTAAATTTTTTTTTGACACCAAGTGAAGTCAAAGTCTGCCGATCCACTGCACGCAGATAAGTAAATGAACCATATGCTTGACTTCAAACACTATAATCTTTCAATCCGTGCGGTCAAAGATTATAAAATTTTGTTTCTGTATTACTTAATAAGTCTTTATTAAGATCCTACGGTCAAAACTAGAAATAAAAGTTTTTGTTTCCTTTTTTGTTCGTTGCACTGGAATCCAACAATTTAGAAGTGTTTTTGGTGTAACACTATCATTGTACCTTCAGGGTTAAAGACTCCGTGCAAGGAGGTCATGTTCTAAAAATTCTTAATTTTTTCATTTCAAAGGAGTTTTATCAAAAGTTTCAATATCATCATCATATTTTGAACAGTAAATATGTGTTTACAAACATACCTTTTATCAGATGAATGGTGCTTGGAAGGTTAACAATTAGTACATGTATTTTGACTAATGTGCAGCCATAATGTTCCTATTTTTTTAATAGTGATAATGGAGAGCCGCATGATTCAGACTCCTTTGATACGGCCACACATCGAAAGGGACAATATGCCTTCTAATAGCTCTGTGAGGGCCCGATTGTTACGAGTAGCACGTGCAAGGCAAATTCAACAGAGATCTGTTGGAATTATGACTTTTGAATTGGAAAGGGCAGTAGAATTGCTTTTAGAAAGAGGAGATGTGGTGGGCTTAGCAACTAGGGAGTATACATTCAAAAGTGGCATGGAATTAAATGGGTCGAAGTTGTTCCCATTCGAGGTGGCGCTGCGTATCACTAGGGTAGATGCTGGTCTAACATAAGCAAATCCATCTACATGGGACAAATCTTGGATATTTGAAGGAATAGATTGGGAAAACGGAGAATTTTCATCTATGGCGTTTGAAGCAAAACTACTGCGTCATCCCTATGTTGCATGTAAACGCAATTGTTTGAGAGACGTTCCAGCAAGGTATCTATTGGACATGCGATACAATGCATGGGATAATGAGTTTTCAGTTCGAAGTACATGGATAAGACAGATGTTGGTTTCTTTTTACACAAGTACGGAAGGAACTCGTCGAGACAAGTTTGTAACAAAGTTAGATGGGAAAGAAGTTTGCAATGCTTGCTACGCTCTTGGGGTTGGATATTCACAGAGGCCCTTTAAGCAATTGAAGAAGGACTGTCTAATATATGGAAGAGTGACATCGATTCACGGCAACACCCTTTCAGATCCAATAAGAGAGAGTGCTAGAATGTCTGCAGCAGAGGCTTGCTTTAAATCGTTTGTCGATGAAGTTGGTTGTCCTCAACCTCATCGTTGTATTCGCCGTAAGAGTGACAACGAAGTGGTGCCTCTCATTCTCATTCCTATGAATACAACCAAATTTGATGTATTCAATTACGTGAACGAGGAGGTCAAGAGAATTTTGTAATCGAGAAACCATTTCTATGAGTTCGTTCTGGAGGATGTGGCGCATCAAGTATCCCCACGTTCAGATACCTCCATTCTCGAGATTCTCAAAGTGTTATCATTGTTGGGAGTATAAATGTGCCATGGAGGGAACCACCAATGCGGATGCAAGGATAAAGATAAAAGAGTTATTTATGTTGCATCTGCGTAACCAGATGGAAGAACGTAGGCATTATTGGATATTCAAGAGGTCGTATTATATTAGCCCTGAGTTGTACATGTCCATCATAGTAGATGGCATGGACCAAAACACGACCATGGTAGCGAGGATGCGTCAACTGTGAAGAACATTGAACACCGATTTGTGAAGACCCATCTGTGTGGTGCTCTTGTACATGGGATTGGTTTATATTGCGACGTGTGGTTTGGGGATCACTACAAATACGATAGAATCAAGTCGTGAGTACATTGTTGTACGTGATTGGAGATGTGCTGTGGAGGAGGGGCTTTTTGCTACCAACTCTGCGAATTCAGGCCGACAACTGCTCGTGTGAGAACAAAAACATTTATATGTTTGCTCTATGTGCTACATTGGTGGGATTGGGATTTTTTTAGGAGGTTGAACTATCTTTTTTTATAGTGGGCCATACCCACGAAGATATTGATCAACGCTTCTGTTGTATATCAAATACGTTGAAGAGGTCGGACGTCGACTCGTTGAAGGAAATGATTAGTCTTATAGAACAAGGAACATCTCCTACGGAGGCATTTATTGGCGCCCGACTCCTAGAGAATGTAAGGGATTGGAAATTGTTCATAACTCCTCACTTACTGACAAGTCATGATTCATTGGTGGCCATAACATTTCCGCACCACATGCGATTCTACATGGACAATCGAGAAGGGACTCGTGAGGTCCGAGTACAACACAAGCATTATTGCAAGGATCCATGGGGACTGGAGGCAGGAACAAAAACTTTGAGGTCGTTGCCAAATAGGGATGAACAACCATCGTTTGCGGAAGTATTTGTAGCGGACGAACGGGAGTTGAAGGCGTTGGATGACTTCATTGCATATAAACAAAGGTGCATTCAAAGGTTGCAGCATGAAGACAAGAATCGTGAGGCAAAAGTAGAGGCTGAAAGATTGAAACTCTATTTAGCTCAATTTCCACACAAAGATCGTAGCAATGAGCATCATACCTCACCGTTTTGGCCTTCAGAGTTCTCCAATACCGGACCTACAGGGAGCGCATCTTTTGATGTAATGGAAGGTGCGAGTGAAGAAAATTGCGAGATAAATGTCGTAGAGCAGGTAGTGGCCATGCTTCCAAATGCCGAGGCTCGAGGATACTTTAGACCTCGTAGAGGAAGACCCTCTAATCAAGCAGTGCGTAGGGCACAACAAACAGAGCGCAACTATGTTGAGGAACGCGCCGAAGAAGGAGCAATGTATGAAGGTAATCACGACCCATTTCCACCATTTAATCCACAATCTGATATCCGTTGTGGACAATTTGTAGCTTTGAGTGTTGATCGAGCAGAGATAGAAGGCGGTGTACCATTCAATGTGGGGAAAGTGATTGAGGAAGGAAAAAATCGATGGAGACTTAAGATTAAGGTTTATTGGTATTGGCCCATCATCCAAAGAGGGGTTGCTGATGGACATGGGTCTTCTGCACAACGGTATGCAAATTGCATGGATTCATTCTGGGAGCCATCTGGAGAGAGCCATAGTTGGGTAGAGAAAGATGCATGCATTTTTTCATGGGTAGATACACTGGAAAGAACCATGTCCGGGGCCAGTGGATGGAGAAAGCGCAATGTATTTGGAGTACAGGTTGAAAGCAAGATTCGCATTCTTCAATCGGCAAAGGCTCACATCCTACAATATATTGCAATGCAAACGGAAGATATCGATGACGACCGTTTGCAAGCAGCTCTAAATTCTATGGGATAGATAATGTGCCTTTTTGAGAGTATACTAGTTGTGTATGGTAATTGATATATAGTGTATGTGTAAGAGTAATTGATATATAGTGTATGTGTAAGAGTAATATATTCTAAGGGTGATGTAAGACGTTATGTCATTAATTCTTTAGAGTAAAGCTGTGTTTACTATTGGTGCTAAGTCCAATTGTTGAAGCATCTATATTTAGTTTTCACCATTGTATGCATTATGTACTATGTAGAATATCTTTTAATCAACTGCCAACCCTTGCATAAAGTATGATTTTTTGTAATTACGCCTGTTTATATACTACAATCGTTCAAATCTATCTTTGAAATATTGTGAAACTATATTAAATACACATTTATCTAGTATTAACGAGGGGCCACCACAAATTAGTTGAAAATGCCCAAAAATCGCTTCCAATATGAACAACCATGATTGTACGTAATATTGTTGCAAAAGCTCAATTTTTTTTCCTTTGGAAATTTTTTTTCCTTTGGAAATTTTTTTTTTTCCTTTGGAAAACATTTTTTTTCTTTGATTTTTTTTTTTTTCAATTTTGCCACTTTTGTTCGCAATGGCCGCCGTTGTACCCAAGTGCACTTTTAAATGGCCAAGTGCATAATTGCTTAATTGCGTGTTAGAAGTGGAAAGAAATCTATTATTCTTGAGGCTATAGCGGATTGTGACTTCCATATTTGGCATGCGTTTTTCGGCTTGCCAGGATCCAATAATGACCTAAATGTCCTGGACCGTTCACCTCTCATTCACAATATGCTCACTAGTGTGGCCCGTGACCATCACTTTGAGATAAATGGAAAACAATATGATCGATTCTACCTACTCACGGATGGCATATACCCCGAGTGGTCATGCTTTGTGCAAACAATACACTTGCCAGAGGACGAGAAGAGAGTGCATTTTGTTGCACGGCAGGAAGCCATGCGAAAGGACGTGGAGCGCTGCTTCGGCGTCCTCCAAGCGCGTTTTTGCCATCATAAAAAATCCTTGCCAACACCGGAGCATGGAAGTCATTGCGGACATCAGGTTCACGTGTTGTATTCTGCATAATATGATTATAGATGATGAAAGAGATGTGGAGGGGTTGGAAGACTTGATTCCAGAGTTGATGGAAGGGGCAATTCCTGTAGAGCGGGGACTGACATTTGACAATTTGGTATCAAATACTATAGCCGTAGAAAATTCAGACACACATTTCTGTCTTTGAGATGACCTCATTGAGCATATGTGGGAACTGAAAGGGGCTAGCTTGGCTTAATTGTTGTTAATTTTTACATGTAAAAGTTTTGGTTTAGGGCAAGCCCTATATCGACATTTTCCTCTACTACCACTTCATGTCCCTCTATTGTGTTCGAACATGCAAGTACCTCCCATCGTGTCTGCATTTGATGATCTACGTGCACTAAATTGTCCCATGATTCTGCATATCCAAGTGAATCTGTTGTGCCACTGCCGGCAACTTCGGAGGCTTGCTCGTCATGTCGGACCCATCAGGAGCTGAAGCCGTGCTCGTCTGCTGTAGCGGAGTGGTGCTCATCGGGTGTGCCTACGTTCAGGTCGGCGGGAGTGGAGTAAGGCTCTATGGGTATTCCTGCGCTGTATTCGGCGGGAGTCCAGTGCTCATGCACGTCAACTCCGACCTCGTGATGCGCGCCTTGATGGATTGCCACACGAGCTAGGCCGTCGGAGCTGAAGGTGAACTCCGATGCTAGTCCGGTGTACTGCAACGGAGGTTCTTCATCGTCGTTCCACTATTGCTCTCCCTCGTCTTCCGGCTAGTACTGATCATCTTCTTGGTACTCGGCCACTTCGTCATCTAGCAATGCATGGGGACGGGGACGAGGCCGCGGTCCTCTTGGACTGTTGTCCATGTGTGGTCGAGTCTCCAAATTCAACAGCATGTTAGCCTCCCTTGCTGCCTTCGCGGCTTCCCAGGCTGCCTTCGAACTCTTCTCCTCCTCACGTTTACGTCGCTCATCTTCTGCCAGTCTCCTACGCAACTTCTTCAATTCCTCTATTTGTCGAAGACAAAGATATTCTTGTGCCTCTGGTGTATCAATTCGACTTGGCAACGTCATGAGCATGATGCTATTGTGCTCCTCCATCTGTGCCACTTTCCTCACCGTAGCTTGGGCCATGATTTCTTGAGCTGCAGCCTGTGCATAACCCGCGCCTTCTTTCAACTTCAGCAGTTTGTTTTGCTCCTTTGCAGCCTTGCAGCCATAGGGCCGGACTCTCAAAACAGGGCGCACCTCGTCCTCATTCGACTCCTCAATGATGGACCCGGATTCGGCAGCTTCATTGGACTCTTGCTAGGAGAAGTTGCCCCGACGCTTTTGTGGTGTAATCTGCTTGCCTTGACTCCAACCATCTGCCCACCGAGGAAAATCTTTGACAAGCAGCCTGCAGTGCTCAAATATGAAGTCCGTATTCTTGGAGCTCTTCTATCGCCACAGATCTTTCGACATTTGCAACAAGTCCGTTGTACTCCTCCTACTTGGATTGAGACTGTGCATCTGTTAAAAAATACCAACAAACTTGCTTAAATCATGTTTGATTTGCCCCCATTCGCTTTTCGGTGATAGCGCCCCTCTAAAATCCATTCCTATAAGCCGATGTTCTTCATAATGGCTGCCAATGCGCTCCCAAAATGCAGTTGCCCATTGTTGATTGCCGACAATTGGATCCTGGGAAATGGCAAACACGCTCCGTCTCAACTGCCACTCCTCCTCAGGCACATAATTCTGCCCCTTCGCACCCCGCGATGAAGGTGAAGTTGCACCACGTCCCGACTGCGCGTTGCTGCTCCACGTCCACGACCCCTACCAATTCTAGATCCCCATTCCGTGGCTCTATATCATCCTCAAACACGTCGCAAGGAGGTTCTTCATTATGCGACCCCTGTGTGGTGTTGGGTTGTGTGGTGATTCGCTGTGATTCTGCGACACTTGCTGAGCCTGCTCCAACCCCTGCGCGGTGCCTGCCTGCTGGCCCTCCACGATGTTGCACGACTCCCCTCCGTGGGCATCGACCTCGCACATCATCCCGCGCGGTGAAGTCTATTGCTCCTATAGCAAGGGGCTCAAGACCCTCCCCTGTCCTCGCCTCCTTGCCATCACAAAAAACAAAAGTCAAAAACGAATCTAAACCTTAAACGTGCCTCAAAACCCGGTTGAAGGACCGTTTCCAGACTCGTGGAGTTGAAGAGCGTGTAGCAATTTTTAAGGAGCCCAGAACCCTCTAAACTCGGTCTTGCGAGCTAGTGCAGGACGGTAGAGGCTTCCGCCCTGCCAGATTGGCTCCGGTCCCGGCTTGGAGAGAGCTGGTGCGGATGCTCTAAAAGAGTAACCCAAATTTTGAACCCAAAAGAACCGAAAAGTAAAACTCAGAAGAAGAATCGAGAAGTAGAACTAAGAAGAATCGAGAAGTAGAACTTAGAAGAAGAATTGAGAAGAGAAACCCAAAAGACTACCCAAAAAAAGAACCGAAAAGAAGTACCCAGGAAAACCGAGGAAAAAAACCCAGAAGAGCCAAAAAGGAGAACCCACAAGAACCGAAAAGAAGGAACTAGAAGAAAAACCCACAAGAAGAACCCACAAGGAGAACCCAGAAGAAGAATCCAGAAGAAGAACCCAAAAGAAGCAGGGCACACCGACCGACGTTCACCAAATCCCGTCATCGTCAAGACCTAAAACCGTCACCTGAAAAGAATGACGGGATTGGGGCAAAGGGAAGAAGCGTCTAGATGTTAGGGCTAGGTCCAAGTTAGGGTTGGGTCTCGCTTTCCAGGGAACCGACGACGGCGCTGGAGCTACAAAGGGCCTCCAACCCACGCAAACTACCGTGACCGAGGCCTGTTCCTCTCTTCTTCTCGTCCCCAGTTCAAGTTTCCTGCAGACCGACCTTCTCATTTTTGCGTAGTGTAGACAGCGATAGACACTGACCCTCTTCCATTTGAGCAGTCATGGCTGGCAACGGCGAGGGCCCGGCGATCGGTATCGACCTGGGCACCACGTATAGTTGCGTCGGAGTTTGGCAGCATGATCGCGTCGAGATCATCGCTAACGACCAGGGCAACAGGACCACGCCGAGTTATGTTGCGTTCACGGACACCGAGCGTCTCATCGGTGATGCCGCCAAGAACCAAGTAGCCATGAACCCTACCAACACGGTGTTTGGTAAGTTTCTCAGTCTGGATATTGTCTGTTGCGTCGGTTTTGAGGACCCAATGATAGGGTTGTTTGTTTTCTCTTTTTAGGATGTGTGTAGAGATTGTACGTGTTTGTATGCGGTTAGGATTGTGTTTTTTTTCTGGTGGATTTTGGGTGTCTCTTTGTTGCATGGGTAGTTGTTTGGAGTTTATATCTACCTTTGAGATCGAAGGTATTAACCTTTTTGGTTTTGATTGTGGCGCAGATGCAAAGAGGTTGATTGGGAGGCGGTTTAGCGATGCTTCCGTCCAGAGCGACATGAAGTTGTGGCCTTTCAAGGTGACCCCCGGGCCAGGAGAGAAGCCGATGATCAGTGTGCAGTACAAGGGTGAGGAGAAGACCTTCGCCGCCGAGGAGGTTTCCTCCATGGTGTTGATCAAGATGAAGGAGATTGCGGAGGCTTACCTCGGAACCGCCATCAAGAACGCTGTCGTGACGGTGCCAGCGTACTTTAACGACTCTCAAAGGCAGGCTACCAAGGACGCCGGAGTGATTGCAGGTTTGAACGTGCTGCGTATTATTAACGAGCCTACTGCCGCTGCCATCGCGTACGGTTTGGACAAGAAGGCGACATCCGTCGGGGAGAAGAACGTGCTCATCTTTGACTTGGGAGGTGGTACTTTCGATGTGTCTATCTTGACGATCGAGGAGGGTATCTTCGAGGTGAAGTCCACCGCGGGAGACACCCACTTGGGAGGCGAGGATTTCGACAACCGCATGGTGAACCATTTCGTGCAGGAGTTCAAGCGCAAGTACAAGAAGGATATCAGCAGCAACCCCCGTGCTCTGAGGAGACTGAGGACTGCGGCTGAGAGGGCGAAGAGGACTCTGTCGTCCACCGCCCAGACGACCATCGAGATCGACTCGTTGTACGAGGGTGTCGACTTCTACTCGACCATCACCCGTGCCAGATTCGAGGAGTTGAACATGGACATGTTCAGGAAGTGCATGGAGCCAGTGGAGAAGTCTCTCCGCGACGCGAAGATGGACAAGTCATCAATCCACGATGTGGTGCTTGTCGGTGGATCGACGCGTATCCCCAAGGTGCAGCAACTTCTGCAAGACTTCTTCAACGGAAAGGAGCTCTGCAAGAGTATCAACCCGGACGAAGCAGTAGCGTACGGTGCCGCCGTCCAAGCCGCCATCCTCTCGGGTGAGGGTAATGAGAAGGTGCAGGATCTTTTGTTGCTCGATGTCACTCCCCTCTCCCTCGGCCTGGAAACCGCAGGAGGAGTGATGACCGTGCTCATCGCTAGAAACACCACCATCCCCACCAAGAAGGAGCAGGTGTTTTCAACCTACTCCGACAACCAGCCTGGAGTCCTGATCCAGGTGTACGAGGGCGAGCGCGCGCGCACCAGGGACAACAACCTTCTCGGCAAGTTCGAGCTCTCCGGCATTCCCCCTGCTCCCCGCGGCGTGCCCCAGATCACAGTGTGCTTCGACATCGACGCGAACGGTATCCTCAACGTCTCCGCCGAGGATAAGACCACCGGCCAGAAGAACAAGATCACCATCACGAACGACAAGGGGCGTCTCTCCAAGGACGAGATCGAGAAGATGGTTCAAGAGGCTGAGAAGTACAAGTCGGAAGACGAGGACCATAAGAAGAAGATCGAGGCGAAGAACGGGCTTGAGAACTACGCGTACAACATGAGGAACACCATCAAGGACGAGAAGATCGCTTCCAACTTGGACGCTGCCGACAAGAAGAAGATTGAGGACGCTGTGGAGGCGGCGATTCAGTGGCTCGACCAGAACCAGCTGGCCGAGAGCGATGAGTTTGAGGACAAGATGAAGGAGCTTGAGGGTGTGTGCAACCCCATCATTGCGCGTATGTACCAAGGAGGCGCTGGAGGTGAGGGCTCTGCCCCATCATACGCTGGCGACGACTCTCCCCCTGCGGGTGCCGGTCCCAAGATTGAGGAAGTCGACTAAGTTCATAGTTGCGACTATGCTTCGTGGTATATTCCTTGAATCGTTTGTCAGGCCATTTCTATTATAATTCGATTTATCCTTATGGCTGTGACAGAACCATTTTGACTCTTACCATTGTACCCGATGTTATTTTTTCAATCCAATTGTTCTCGTGGAGTTGGGACACAGCAATCGTATGTGTAGAGAACGATTATGTCTGTTGTATTCGTTGAATGAATATTTCTTTCTTCTAAACTGACTCTGGAAGGTAGGAAGTACTGGACATCTGTATCCACAACTGAATTGACAGAATCTGTTTCTTACCTTCGTTTACTTTGAATTGTGTTCATTTGTTCTGCCAGTACACTTCGAGACAGTGTCATATACACACCTGTACCACATCTGAAATAGAATCTCGTTATAACCACTTCAACTAAATTTAATTGTTGGTCCAACTGACGTGTTTGTAAATGCAGCTAATTTGTAAGTATCTGGTACCTTACCAACTCCCGACGATGCAATTAGCGCGGGACAAACTATTTTGAAATACTGACAGTAATTCCTAAATCCGCAGGGAATAGTCGTTAACCGCAGTTCTCAATACACATCTAATCATGTTCAGAGTTGTTTCCGAATTGTTCAGAATTGTTTCAGAATTGTATACACAAAATTAATGTGGATTTTGGAGAGGAGGCGGCCTTTTGGTGAGGTGGTGGCAAGCAACAAAGAGGGGAAGATATTTGGTAGTGAGTGGCAGTGAGGTGGCAAAGAAAGGTGTGACACATGTTGAAATGTGTCACATCCAAAAGCAAAATTGATGTGGTCCACATCATTTTCCACCCGCATTGCTAACGAATTCACACAATATATTCAGTGTTTGGTGTAGCTCAAAACCACTGCTGATGTTTTCAATGCATAAAGTAACTCATAATCACTGCTGTTGTCACTCCTGATGTTTTGAGTGCATAAGCTCACAGCAGCACACGTTTGAAAGTACAGAGATAGAGGTCGAAGTGATTTTTCTTTCTTCTTGGTAGCCGCAGATCCGCCGTCTTTCATCAAGAGCAACCTCTTACGTTCGACCACAGATACAAAAGAAACGTCCACAAGCTGACAGAGAACTTACTGTGAAAAATTCTGAAACATATCTGCTGGGCTGCGTGATCACCAAGCTTCGTTTTCTTTCTGCGTCCACTGACAAGACTTTGCATTGTGCGATGTTCCTATCAATGTGAGACTCTTCATTGTCCGCCCGCGGCCTATGCTTCGCACTCACCCTCATCCCATGAAACACACCGATTTCCTAAACTTTCTAAATTTCCTAAATTTCCTAAGATTGTGAATGGAGGTGTAATTCGGCTGAAGTTACCAAGCCCTTTACTAAACCCACTACTCATTTTTAACCTCCACTAAGTTCTTATCGCCTCCATCCATCGGTGCTGTATTTGGCTATAACTTGTGGGAGAGATGAGTGTGTGAATTTCCAAAATTCTAGAAATGATAATATCTTATCTTTTCAAATGAAAAGAAAAGAAATCTTTATCATGCAATTGAGTAGAAGATTGGTATGCAAGACTTTGCATATGAAACATACATCAACACATCCTACGTTTCTAGCTTCAAATCGACCTCTAGATGATTTTTCTATTAAGTTTTGTTTGGAAAAGCCTTCCTTGTATATTGCATGTGCTTATCAAACTAACTTTTTCCTTCAATATGATAAGATGGGGTCATCTTATTGACTTGCTTTGAAATATTGTATACAGACTTCTAAGCTTCAAAGATTGACTATTAAGAAATCATCTGCAATAGCCTCCACTATTTTCAAATATTCACTCATGTACAACTATTTTGAAAAATCCTCAAATAGTTATTGAAAATTGATAGGTTTTTTACATGGGCATAATTAGGTTAGGTTTGAAAATAAGTTTAGTTTAAGAAAAGTAGTTATTGAAGTTTCAACTAACGATCAAAATTGTGAAAGATTATATAAAAGAAATTTTGACAAGACAATTGGTCTTGTCAACTCCCTTCATGCTTGAATTTCATATTTTATTCCTTCATTAAATATTATTCAATTAATGATTTATTTGTCCTTGATAGTTTAACAAGACTAATATCTTGTTTTGTTAAAAATGTCAAACAAGTTACATTCAACGAGGCATCTGGAGAAGACGTAAATAACTTCATGAAGCAATGAAGAAATTACAAGACCATAGATCTCAAGAACCACATGAGCCCACAAAATCTTAAGGAACCGCTTATGAAGAACATAGACTAAATCTTCCTCATAAATGTAATGGAGATTGTACTAAATTTCAAGGTTTTACATAATTGTTTACGCATCCACTTTGTTATCCAACTCCAACCTCACAAGTTGGATCAATTGGAACTTACTTATTTATCCTATTTTATGAAACAACATCATTGTTATCTGATTTGAAGGATTTAAGGAAGAATTTGTTGCTTCTTTTAAAGAGATACATAAGAAAAAGGTTGTCGATTTAAAGACTAAAAGTTTACAGTCTTTGAAGGGGATGCTCAGCTTTAATTAATGTCCATGAATTTAGGCAATTATCATGTGATAATGTTGATTCCCCAACTGTGTAGAAAGATCATAAGGTCCTTAAGTATTTTCCAATCCCATTCAACTTTTTTATATTCCTATTTCAAAAAACTGACACATAATAAGAAAAATTGATGCTAAAAATTACTCATAGTTACAACATTTTGAATGAGAACATGTCAAACTTATTTGTTTTTTCACAAGCACAAGCACAAGACTTGATGTTGCATATCATCCTTCACTAACAAGTGATTTTTTTCTTCAATTCAAGGTTTACATTGATTACTTTATGAGTTGCTTTTGATGGAAGTAAAATTTCTAATTCTAGTATGTAACCTACAAAACTCAACCGTTTGAAGTCAACATATAATTGTAGTGAAAACTGTGAATTTGGAAGGTGTTCTACTTTACCAATCAATAGAATCTTGGAGATCAGCATTCACAAAAGATTGGAAAGATTGGGGAAGACATATAGGAATACAAAGAAGAAAAAAATTAATTTTGATGTTTCTTTGAAACAACAACATTTTGTTCCATTTACAAGTGATTGGCTTGAAAATAGGCCATGTCCTAGGAATCAAGAGCCAAGCTCACATACCTCCATTTTACATGTGAGTATTTTCCAAGGCAAAGAATGAAGTCTACCTAACCAATTGTTGGTGTAAAATTCTGTACAGTATATACAACCGGAGTGGAATGACGAATTACCAGGAATTATCTTCACATCAAACCAGCAACGCTTGGCCTCCGCTCCAGCGAAGTGGTTTGCGTGGAAATCCCCCCGTAAAGCCGCTTGAGCTGCTCGCGCTGGAACTCTAGAGCTATCTTACCGCATGGCTTCTCAATGGAAGATGAGCGCGGCGGAGTCATTCCCACAGATGGTGATACCTCAAGAATGACCTCTACAAAGTCGCCCATCTTCAATTTCTGTTCCAAGTTGTCGACAAATTCGTCATTTACCTTCACCCGCAGCTCTTTCTGGTCGACAGATTTCGAGTTCACCGCAAGAGAATCCATAACGGAGCTCCTGATAGACACCAGATCCGCAACTGTTGCACCAGGAGCCAGCTCTCGCACAAGCATCTGCACAACAAGAAATCAGAGGGTAAGCCAGAGTAAATAGGCAATAAAATTCTGACCACGACCATTTCACATTTCCAAAAAATGAATGTACGCATGATTTGGAATAGATTAGAGATCTTACATGTTCATTCTCCATTTTTATCACAAACACTGGGTCGTCCTCCCCCAGCACAGGCCCAGAGCAAGATGCTTCATACGGACAGCCCTTGTTGTGCACAGGGAAGGGGCAAGGCGGCTTCAGATCAGCTCCCAAGGGTGAAACTCGCAGCTTGGTATCCGTGATCTCGCTGTGCCAAGTCAGAACCCAACGAGCCCATTCAACACGTTCGGAACTGAATGCAGAGTGCTCACTGTTATCCTCCTTGTATCTCCAGTGAGCTGCTAACCCATACTCTGCCTGATAATGCATTTTCGTTGTCCGAATTTGCACCTCCAAGGGAAATCCATCACTTCCGATCACGACAGTGTGCAGTGATTTATACCTGCAAAAGGACAGTCTACTATCAGGACCCAACCACGAGTGTATCCCAAAGCCTCAACACAACAAAGAAAGAGGGCACGAGTTTAGAAAATTGATACAAAACCAAATAATTCCTACTTTTGGAAGGGTCCAGTATTATACCCGTTAGGCTTTGTATCGACAATGTAGTCCTTTGACTTTCCAGGGATTTGTCTCCAAAGTTGGTGAACAATATCTAATGCTTCGTAACAACTCTTCTCATCAGCAACAACCAGGCGTAATCCTCTTACATCCAGGATCTCTTCAGGTGTTCTCTTTTTCCTGCACGGAATGATCAAAGGAGTGTCAGAGGGATGTAACACAGGAATCATACTAATCACAAAAGAATTAAAACTCAATGTACATGATTGAAATGCTAAAACATTAGTAGATGTTACCATCGAGACTTACTTCATCATTTTCTTGTAAACACTGTACAAATTCTTAGGCCGCCCACACAAATCAATAAACTGTATCCCATGAGCCCTCAGTGCGTCATCCAAATCTCTGATAGAAGACATGACAAGTCCTTCTCTGCATCGCTCTGATAGCCTTGTTGACAAATCTTGATGATCAGAAGGCTTCAAGCACTTGAAGCAAAGATCTTCCAGCTCAGCCTTCCAGCTCCAGATACCTAAGCGATTCGCCAGAGGTGCAAAAATCTCCAGCGTCTCATTGGCAATACCAATCTGTTTGTGTGATGGCAGAGCCTCCAAAGTCCTCAAATTATGCAACCGATCGGCTATCTTTATGAGAACCACCCGGACATCAACCATAGCCAAAATCATAGTTCGCAACCTATCAGCCTCCGATGGGTCACACACTGTGTTGCTGTCCCTAGCGAGCTGACTGAGATTACTCAACTTCGAAACCTGCAATAAAAGCACAGCCAATTAACATACCGAAACGATATAACAGCAAAATTGGCACGGTTAACTTCAGCACGAAAGCAATGGATGTCGACCTGCTACAAATCCTGCACCTCTTCAATAACTAGTACCATTATATATCAAATAGCTCATCCACAAGCCAACAAGGGGCTAAAAGGTGTGCATACCCCAATGACCAAGTTTGCGACGTCATCTCCTAAAGCACCTCGTAGTAATGCCAAACTCAAATTAGAGTCATCGATAGTGTCATGTAGCAATCCAGCTGCAACCACTGTGCTGTCAACTCCAGTTGCAGCCAATGTCAATGCCGTCTCCATGCAATGTGACAGGAAAGATTCTCCATTTCGCCGAAACTGTTTCAGACACAAACAAAATCATCAATTTAGGAGCACAACCCTGAGCAAATGTGTACCCTTAAATATGTGCTCATCAAGACCAGAATCACAACAAGGAGAAGGAGCCAGACCAAAATCACTGCTAGAACATGATGCAAGAGTAGAAACACCATTCGAGGATCAGAATCTTACTTGTCCTTTGTGCGCCTCTTCAGCCATTCGGAACGCCTTGACAACAACGGGGGCATAGAAGACTTTGAACCTAGATTGAGCAACTCGCAAAAGCTCATCTGCGGAGGTCCTAACCTCTTCCTCAACCTTGGAGCCTGTTTCAGTCGCTCCTGAGAAGATGCCATTCGCCTCTTCCGCGAGCCTCAAGATCTTCTCCCGAGCTTCCAGAATCCCCGGCGCCTGTCGCTGACCGTTATTCACATGCCCCTTCCCATTGGTGCACAGAGGAAGCGTCAGAGTGTCCAGAGGCGAACTACCATACGCAGAGACACCCGAGCCAAAACCTTCCACTCGAACAGGCTCCGATGTGCTATTCCTCCCCGCAACGCGAACCTGCTGCTCCCCGGGAAAAGTCGCCGTGTTCCCAACCTCAAATCCCACGCTTCTCGACACCATCCACCTCTCCCGTTCGCCCGAAAGAGACGACCTCCTGCGCGAGGCCCCGCGTTCCACATGCGGATCCAACGGCGGAAGCCCGCCGGCGCCGCCGCTGGGACTCTCCCAGTGCATCGGCGAGCCATAGCCGCCGCTGCTGCGCGAAATCGGCCCTTGCAACACGGACGCCGGGCTGCGCTCCCGCGACTTCAAAGAAGACGCCGGAATGTTCACACCACGACAGTCCTGGCTCTCCCACGCCGCCAAGCACTGCGCAGGCTCACCCGCCGCACTGCTTCTCACCGAGGGCAACGAGCCGCTCGGCGACGCATCCAACACATCCACCGCTGAGTGCGAATACCGCCTCGCGTTGCTGTAAAACAGACTCGACAACCCGCCCTGCACCGCCGCTTTCTGATGATGTCCTTCAATCTCAATAGCTGCACTCGACGACCTGCACGACTGCGTCCCCCACGCGGACGCCGGCGGCGAGCTCGAATACAGCGCCATGATGCCTACCATATGCATACAACTTCACCACCACGCAACAGCACCCGCTCCCCCTTCCCTAAAATCCAAAACTCGTCACCACTTCCCTCTAGTTCCGAACGCAACATACACACACTCTCTCAAATCCACTCCTCAAACCACCAAACCCTCGCCGGTCCTCCCGGGCTCGATTCGGAGCCGAATTGGACGAGGGAGGGCGCGATCGAGAGCTGCGCGGCTACGGCCGAAGCGCGGCGTGAAGCGCGAGGGCGCCGCGGGTTGTGAGCGTCGCGACTGGCTATGGCGTGCCCGAGTGCGAGAGACGACGATGGAGAGAATGGAGGCGCTCCAGGCTTTGGCGTGCCCCATAATGCCCTTCCCACCTCGTCTGCTACCTACCAAGTGACCTGGCGGAGGGTGGTACTGACCCCTCCGCCTACCGGGTCGGTGGCTGCTCGGGCACGCGTCCACATGCAGACAAATTTCTGTCTGTGCACCCTCAAATACTTTTACTTTTTCTCCTTTTACTTTTTTCTTCGTCTCTCCTTTTTCCCAGTTCATTGTATTTTTTATGATTGTTTTTGGACCTTGTTCTGATGCATCCTTTACAACATTCATACTAATGTTGACCTTGCGTGAAAATGCACACATGGACTCTCATGGACCCTTACAACAGGATGTGAGACACTTGACCAGCGATGGACGTGTGGATACTCATGCACCCTAACAAGAGGATTGGTCCCACGTTTATGCTTTTGAGGCATGGTGCTCTTCTTTGCTGGCCAGGTGACAATTTCAGAGGCCATACATCCTATGATGAATATATTGTCCCAAAGGCCGGACTGTTTGCTAAATCTCTACTAAAGTTTCTCATATTACGTGATTTTGAAACGCCGCTTTTATGTGCGAAGTGAGTTGTTTGTGAGAATCATGGGCACCCTTGTCCTATTTTATTCAAAGAAGCAATTGTTCAAAGGACACCATTTTGTGATCTTATAGCATTTATTTGGAGTTCATATCATAAACATATTTTGGATTCATATTCTATAGTCAACTCCCTCTACAAGAACCCCATTTGTTTTATCAAAATTTGTCTACCATAAAGAGCGGTTGATATTTGGAGCACCTGTTATAAGTGGACAGAGTTTATTATGACTATTACAAGCAATGGAGGGGTGACTCTTGGCTTGATGGATTTGCTATTATAACGAGACTAATGCTGTAGAGAGCAGATTGTTATAATTAAATGGTTGTTGTAAGAGATGCTCTTGGAAAGGAACTAATTGTACTTAGATGATTCCTGAATTGCAATCTAACCCTTTAACGCTGGAGGTCTTCACAAGGCACGGGAATCCACAAGTGTACTAGATCAAGCACAACATGTAGTAGATAATGCTCAACAATATCTACACATATGGTACATTTCATGTTGACCCCACTTCATAGACACCATTGCAGATCTCCAATGCTTGCACCACTGCGCTCGGGAATTGTTCCATTTGAAGCATATGAACTAGTGCCAAACACGTTTCCAACCAAAAAAAAATGCATCTAACTTACACAGAAGGAGCTATACTCGGAAAGCACTAGAATTGACCTATAAACGACCACCTCAGTTTTGAAGGACTGAGCTTAACCCTTCAAGGCTGATGAGCTCTCCTAACTTGTGAGAATCAACAAGAGTTCTAGATTATGCAAAACAACATCTATGCGCATGATACATTTCATTGTGACCCCACCTCACGGAAATCATTGTAGCTCATCAATGCTTGCACCAATTTTTGTGGCGCCGGCCTTAATAGATGTCCATCTTCCTCCAGCTCTTTCTCACAGTTAACCCTTAAAGGACCAAGTGTCCTTTGGAGGGACAATTGTGATTTTGGATAGGTTCCTAAAAATAAATAAATAATCTCTTTTTAATGAAATTTTTATTCTAGATTGTCCATGATAAGAGCTTTGTAGGAGTGTTTTTTTATTGGACTCATGGTTTGAAAGTTATTGGCCTTTGAAGTCAAATATGGAGACATTGGGCAGCCTAGGCAGCCCTGTGAACCAATGAAATATAAGTGTCAAAGAAGGGCAGTAAACCTCGACGCAAAGGGTGGAAGAAGGGTGGGGCAACCCAAATCATGGGTGGAAGAAGAACCTTGAAAGATGCCTTGCATAAAGTCAAAAAAATCTTTAAGGAAAAATAATAATAGTGGGATTGGACTAGGCCCGTGAGCTGTTCGCAAGACTGGCATAGCAACCAGCACGGTCCGGCCACGATGGGATTTTTTTTTTCCTGTGCAAAGAAAAGTTCAACGGCCCTGACTTTTAGAAGAAGTGGGTGAAATGACATGGCCCAACATTTGATGAACAAGACCCATTTTCAAAGACTGCCTTAACAAAAATTGCTTGGATAATTCAATAAATTGTTTAAAATTAGAGATGTTACTATTATTACCCAATCATTTTTCCTAAATTAGTGACAAATGGAATGACAAGTTTGAATCATTGGGATGTTCATATATGTAAAGTTGTATGCAACAAAGATTTCCACTCCATTTTTGAAGTCATTGTTACGTTTTTGTACTCCCATGCACCAAGTTATTTATTTCAATATGCTTCACTCCTTGTTTTGACCTAAATTTTTTCACACAATTAGCTAACATCATATGAATCATATTGGTAATGGTTCTGAATACACTTTAGTGCAAAAGCTACAAGATATGCTAGGTCAAAGTGGGCTCACGTTCCTGAGCAAGAGGCAAAAAAAACTACTTCTTGCACTTCAAATGTTATAATCTTCAAATCCGTGCGGTGAATTGCAACAAAAAAAACACTACAGATTGATATAGAAGTCTATTTTAAGATCTTATGATTTAAAGTAAAAAAATGTGATTTTTGTGCGTTTTTAAAAAATTTACAGTGGCAGTTTTGGACTACACTAAACATCGCATTTAGTGTAGCGCCCAGTAAATGACTTGTGAATGCTATAAGTTTTTACTCTTGATGCCAATTTTTACCAAGAGCACAACTCTCTATAGTATTCACAGAAAAGGATCATTATAAACATAGTTGGTAAAAATATTCACTTAAAGTAAAAACTTATAGCATTTACAAGTCATTTACTGAGCGCTACACTAAATGCGATGTTTAGTGTAGTATTTGAGCAAAATTGCCAAGGAACTTTAGTTGTTCATGGAGGTGGCCTACAATGTTTTGCTATCGAGATAATTATGCCCAAATGACCCAAAAAATGGTCGCTTGTCCTTATCAGGACGTGATTCTAGTGTGTATTCTAAATTTAGATTTCCTGGAAAATACATTTGTTATGAAAACCCGTTTTCAGCACCAACAGTGGTGGTAGTTTTTTTTTTTTTTTTTATTATTTTTTTTTTTTTTTTTGTTGTTATCACAAATGGAGGGAACCTTCATTGCAAAAAAGGGGAAAGAACACGGCAGCCCCCGCCAGGTGAGTGATGGTGGGTTTGAAATCATCCACAAGCCTGACAACCATACTTTATAAACACACAAACGAACGGCATCTTTCACACTCATCTGCCAAACATCAACTTCAGGGTAAGATGGAAGAAACATTTTCCTTGAGGAAGACGCAAGAGAGAGATCGTACCTTAGAGGCACTTCAGAATGCCGAGAAAAGATTTGGGTGATGTCAGTGGCAGTTGCATAGAAAAAGGTGAATACCGAAATCAGGTTTTACGAATGAGAACCGTGTGAAAGATTGGATGGGCCCAACTGTTCAGGTGCGCAAGTTACATCATTTCTTATTTTTTAAAATATGAACTAGCAATTGGCGCTTGCTTTGCTACATTTTAGTCCAACCATTTTATGTAGTTTTTATGTTACGAACCGTAAATTTTTTTAAAAAAAAGTAACATGATTCACTACACAATTGATTGTGTGGTTGATCGCTGCATGGTTCACTGCGCGAATTATGATTTTAGTAGTATGATATTGTCACTTAAACATGAATATTGTCACTCTTGAAGATGAATAGTGTTACTCACTATGGTATCATACACATTACCTGTTGCCGAATAATTTATTATTCGAGTGGTTTGGACACCACCTAGATGGTCATGGACATCACCTAGGTATTACATGTATATCACCTAGACAAATCTTGCAAATTTTTCAAATTTTTGGACATTCTCCAGTGTGAATTAATTATGTTCAAAATTGACCAACGCGTAGGGTACTTCTTGTCATTTTTAGTATCTTTTTGCTACACGGGGCTTGTTTTTTGTTTTCTTTGCGAAGATGTTTTCGAAAATGTTTTTGGACTCGTGGTTGGAAAGTTGTTAGGTATCAAAGCTCAAGTGGGGACTTTGGGCAACTCCAAAAACTTTGCAACAAGTTTCAATTTGGCACAAGGATTTTTCATACATAAAAATGATATCATTTTCTTTGATGACATCAAAAAGAATCTTGTCAAACATTTTATCTCAAATCAAACATTTTCAAAGAATTCTCTCTAGACCTCTGTGTTGCGCATAAAATACTAAAAATTTCAAGGGGTGGCAAGCATTTCATGTCTTCCTACCGAAAATGGAACGTTCTTTGGCTTGAGAAGTGACACAGGAACCCTGCCTGGCATGAGAAGAAAGAACGTGTAGAAAGAGAGATTGGCATGCCTGGCTGGTGTCAAGATATGGAGAGAAAAGGGACCACATTTCAGACGCTGAAGTGTTCAACATTCGGAGGAATAATAATACAAAGTTATAACTGCCTGAATATGCAGGCGGGACCTACACGAAACAACTCACACCCTACAAAATTCCTTTTTTTTGTTTTTTTTTTTGACACAAGCAAAGGTCACCTTTACTGCAAGAGTACCCTACAGAATTCAACGGAGGAGCCTGGGCTACTGTAACTACCTAAGTATCTTCCGCACCATTGCTTTAAGATTCTCTGATTGCACTAACATTCCAACCTCGCAATGCACAGATTCTTCCCACCGAAAAATTCATCTCTTTTCCGAGCTTTTAGTTTGCAACTTGTTCAATTGGAGAAGAAAAGTTAAAATGGTTGTCCGATTTCAGTTGGTGGGTGGCGGCAGCCCTTGACATAAAGTAAAAGGTTCCACAGTACTTTTCTCTGGAATGTTGTGACTACGGTCACGGTCATCCATCGCCTGCAGTAATTACATGATTTGCCATCCCGGGAAATATGGCTGTGAATTCACTCGTGAAAATTGGATCGCCGCCAGATATAGCCCCTGTCCCCAAATCTGGTGCCAGGGCTGAAACAGAGTGTTTTTAAAACTATAGAGAGATTTGTCTATTACGGTACTCTAACGTTTACTTCAAGGAAACGTATAAATACCATTTGTTTTTTAAATATTTATTATATTTTTCTTTGTGTATTATCTTTATCATTTTCACTAATTTTTTTTATTTTAAAAAAAATTGTTGTTTTATGAATACAACAAAAATGTCAACAATTATAGACAAATTTGATATTTTCCTATGGCATCGAAGGCCTCTAGATATGACTAATGAAGTCATAACCAAATTTATTTTAAGTTATCACCAAGGGTTTTGGGCTATGAAAAATGGACCGGCACGGTGATAGTTGATTTAGGTGGACTATATATGGTTGCCAACGAACACAAAGAAGAACAAGCGCAACAACTAGCTCTATTATAAATGCAGATTTGGTAGACAAATTGGTGTTGCAAACTTGTGTGACCCAATCTTTCCAAGCTAAGGAAGGGGTGAGAATATAATATACCATTGAATTCCTGCTGGAGGACTACAAGTTCTCATGGAAAAGGATTGATACGAAAAGCAAAAGGCTAAAGCCATCCCGTTCCAAAACCAATTGGAGTCGGTGCGAGGCGGTGTGTAGGAGATAATAGGATGAATTGGTCTGGGTTAGAGAGTTTCATTAGGGTCCTTGCGTCCTCCTCGCGGCCAATTATGGTGTGTCGGTGTTGTTATTGTTCAAGTTTCTTCTATTTGCTATTAAATTTAGATTTTCTTCTGCAGAAAGAAAGAAACAAAGGTTGGTACAAACTAAGACTGCAAAAATAGTCGTAGATGGCAGAACCAATATAATATTTAATTGTGCTCTGATTGTCTAACCCCTAAACGCCCAACTCTACCCACACAGTACAAAAATGTTCACTTTGACTACAATTATCTTTCAATCCACACGGTCGAAATTCACAAAATTTTGAACAAATCATCTCATATAAGTTCAAAAGAAGATCCTACGGTTACATTCTCAAAAAATTCATCCTGAATTTTTTTAATGAGCGGTGTAGAGATTCATCTAAAATGCCTTGAGCCTGTGGGGGCTAACTCAGAAATGTTGTGTCCCAGTAAATATTTCCACATTAGCACAAGACGAATAACCTTGGATTAAACACGATCAATTAAAAATAACGAGCTGGGAAAAAGGATGTAACTCACTGAAAATGGGTCGGACCAGTGCCGCCAAATTCAGCCCCAGCCCGCTACAAGTCGCTCCAAATTTGATGCCACCGGAATTTAGAACGCTCGTGTCAAAGTAAATTTAGAGGAAACTAAAACGCGCACGCGATTCCAAACCAGAATCTAGAACGAACTCCAACTACTTCAATCCAGCGGCCGATCGAGCTCGGATCCGACGGCAGTCGGCACCAACCCGAGATACAGAAATTAGGCGAGGACGCGCGCCAGCTCGATCCCGACATCCTCGTCAGCGGCTGAGTCATGCAGCCCTCTTGGCTCGCTCCTTGTGTGGACGGCCGGATCTGGCCCCGTGGGAAGATCGGACGGCGGAGGGCGGCGCTGTGTGCCCACGTGGTCTGAAGGGTGGTTGCCAATTACGGGCCAACAGAGCGAAGGGCCTCTATTGAGCAGGCGGTTTCCTCCTCTGTATTGGCCCTATGATGGAGAATGAATTGTCTCCCCACTCTAATACAAGTCAGGGTAGATAAATTTAAAAACCAGGGAGCCCTCTGGCTGGGACTTATTGATCATGGGCGTGCGGCGTGGAACAAGACCTTGGTGAGGCGCAACTAAGCTTTTGAGAAACCGGAAAAGCATACCAAACGCTCTAGAAACCTTTGGTGTTGCAGCGAGGTGTCAGTGTCTTGGGCCAATGAGAGGTCGCAATGGCACCTGTTGCGTGGTAGGCTCGGTAATTCTAGTTTTCATGTTAACACTAACACCACTACTAACACTCACACTGACATCTAACCTGGCCGTAACTCTTGTCCTGCCTCGCCGGACCTGGCGGGGCTTGCCTTGTGTTCCCCCCCCTACGATGAAGGCTTCCCTTCATTTGTGTCCCAAAAAAAACAAACCAGGGTGGCTCAGGGCAAGTTTCCATGTAAGCCTCGACCGTAAGCAAACGCACATGCAATGAGACGGAGCTCGCATTTGGACCCAAACATCAAAATGATGGGCCCCACTTCACGTGAAATTTTGTTTTTTGACATTTTAAAGTTACACATTGGGAACACTTGGGAACGATTGTGCCTACTTGGGAACGTATTTGGGAACGCACTTGGGAAGATTGAGAACACATGAGAACAATGTGGGAACACACTAGGAACGGATAAGTTACAAATATGGTAAAAATTGTAAAGTCGAAGAAGGGTAAACAAATGGTTTGGTTACTAACCAAACTAGTTTTCCACCTCAACTCGATATGGGTGTGAGACGAAACCCGGCCCCATAGGAGCCGAATTTGGTACCTCAGAGCACCGTATGGTGCTCATGTACGTATGCTTAATGTTCACTATAGCTTCTCAACCCAACCCGACGGAGACTCAAGAATACAGAGCCACCAAGTCCTTCCACGTAGGTCCCTTCCATCTAATCACGGAAGGTTGAATACCTGTTAGTCACCTTTACATAATCTAACATGAGAGAAATAGTATGTAGGGAAATATAGATAGAGGTTGGGCTTGCCAAGGGGGGCTGGCAACCCGTCATACTCTGTTAAGTTTTAGTGCGGATATTGCAATGTGGAGAGGAAACTGAGTTTTGTATGTTATAGAGAGGCTTAGGAGGTGAGAGACATTTTATTGTCAAGATTCAAAGTAAGCACATCAGATTGTGCGATACCAGTAGAGAGGGACATTGTGTTGTAAGTGATTTTTGATCCAATGATAAGTAAAATCCTAATTTTCCCTCTCATTGCACCTACAACATGCTAGAGAAGTTGCAAAAGGTAATGTATTCTACATATAAGGTGTTGTATTTGAGCATGTTGAGGTTGAGATATTGAAATGACCTTGAAATGAAAGGTTTTCGTTGAAGACACTTCAATTTGAAGATGTATGTCTTCTTGAACTATAGTACATTTTCCCTAGATTCAGAAAAACATACGTCACCATATATATGGTCCCCCTTGACCTTTATAGGTTTAGGATTTAGGATTAAATTCATTAGTATCTTGAGTATGTGACTTACTTCCATCATATATAAGATATTTGATGTATCACTAAAATTGATGCAGAAGAAGACAAACGACATTTTTACAAACTCTATCACCTCGTGACGGGTATTCAAAATTTGTGAAAGGGTGGCAGGGACGTTTTTTGCAACTATTTCTCCCTATGACGAGTATTGATAAATTGTAAGTTTGGTAGAAGGCACCACGGCCTTGGTGTAGTGGTTTGGGTCATGGCACACCGGTGAGGTGGTTGTGAGTTCAAGTCCTATTGACGGCATGGTGTCCACCACCATAGTCCACCCAATTATGGTGGGGGTCCAAAGGCCTTGTTTTATGTGAACCTACAAAGCCCTTGGAGGAGATGACATGTCGATTGTCTATGAGGCAACTAGTGTAGAAAAATGTTTACTCGAGAGGGGGAGTAGTTCTATTACACTAGCCTATGTCCCGTGGCCATATGCTTAGTGAAGAGAATGAACAAACACTATATTCATGTCGGTCTTCTTTGGAGACCGAAGTTCTTCTTCTTTAGGTTTGGTGGCAGTGACATATTTTGTCACTGCTTTCTTCCATTATGGGTATTGAGAATTAATGTCAAGATTCAGGGACATTTTTCGACATCATTCTATTGTGTAACATGTATTTCTCTTTAGATTCTTCAAACTTATACATGTAATGATTCAATTTTGAGATTTGTACTATTTTTATTTTTTCTTACTACAATAGCATTCTTCCATTTGCTTTGTTTGTTAGAGAAGGTACAATGCCAAAGCCACGGGATACTCTCAACATTCAAAATCCCCCTCCGGGCCCTTTTTCGTCCCACGACATACATGGAAAGAAACAAGTAGGAAAGGATGGGGCAATGCTACTGCAATTGTGCATGCCAATATTTCTTGTGATAGAGTCCAAGACTTCATAAACGGCTAGACTTGTAAAGATGGCTCTTTAGTTTGTTGAAATGTAAAGGGCCGAAAGAAAGGGGAAGTGAAGAAGAGACCATACATTTCATCATTCATTGAGCATGTGTGGTATGAATGTGCATATGGGTAAGAGGATCATGGAATTGATCCACAGTTTCCTAGATTTGTTAAAGTGGATGCATTGCAGAGTTTTTAGTTAAGCAATTGCAAATTCATCTGGACGTTGTTGAAGTCGTGTACTATCACATAGATCACACACGAGAAGATGGAACGCTGACTCATGGTCCTAGTGATCCGGAGTCACTTGGGAGGAAAATTGCATATCAACCACGAATGAGCGTTGAAATGAAGGCATGGATCCAAAAGAAACTGAATACGAGATTTACATCTCTTCAATTTTTTGAAGAGCATCGGCGGAATTGGAATGATTGAAGAAAAATTGAATGCACCGTGTACCCGAGATGACTTCATCAAAATTAAAAACATTGCATATTTGGAGGGACGTCAGAAGATGGAGATTTGTTGTAGGGATCCGTCAGACTTCACTAGCATGAAAATGTAGACTAATGCGTGTCCTGAGAATGTGTTTATGTAGCATGAACAAGATGATGTCACCGATTTGCCTTTTATTTTGGATATCCAAACCAATTGGCAAAAGAAAATGACGATGAAGTTTGGACATAGGAGAGCAATATCTATGGATGTTAAGCATTGTACAAACATTCCTAACTATCTTTTATTGTCTGCACTTGTGTTTGATGATTGAAACAACGGAATTCCCGTTGTTTGGGTGCTCACAAGCCGATCCAAGGAAGATAATTTGGCCATGTGGTTAGAACCTTTACGAAGGCATATTGAGAAAGATATGCCATATGGGCATAAGTATGCTAGGGGGGGTACAAAACGGGCAAAAATAATATACTCCATAGTATGTTAGTTTTGAAGCCCTTTGTTAAATTGTTGTTGAATGCCAACCGTCCATTTTTTAGGTGGGGAGAAATCATGGCCAACAAAATGTTAGGTGAGTTGAAAATCTCTTGAACAAAGTGCTGATTTTTGGGACTTTGTGTTGTCATAACACATGTTGCTCAATAAGTGGCCGAATCCTTTCCCGAGATGAAAATATTACATACTACAGAGTCTGGAAATATACTAGAAATACTACGCAGTATATCAATTTTTTCAAGGCTAGGTTTTCAATCGAAAACTAGATTTTGAAGAAAATGATGGAAAATAAAAAATATTTTTGAAAACACTTTATATCTTAATATAGATTATTGTATGCTAAAGAAGGTTCGATAAGAATTTGGAGCAAAAATCAATATTTAACTCCCATTTTAAGTATTTTTGACAATAAACCCATTTTTTGCTATTACAAGTAAATTTAAGTCTCTGATCATGATTTTTCATTTGGAATGACTAAAAAGAACATATTGTGCATGTAATCTGAAAGTTTTGTAGAATTGTGAACTTCTAATCTCCCACAAGAAGTATATTTGTATACTTCTTAAAACTGTGACAAATATATAGTAATTACAAATATACTTCTTCTCATTGAACTGTAGAGGGTTTTGGTGAAAATTTACGACATATGTGATGGCATGGAAGTGAGGACTCACATTTTAGAGACCAGCATCTGAAATCAAAAGCAAATTGGGCATGTGACGCGAAAGAGCAGTTGTGACATGGCAAAAAACGGTTTGTGACACTAGATTCGTACCACCTTAGTCGACTATCACCCATATTTCTTATCTTCATGCTTCATGACTGACGATGTTGTTGAGATACGGAGTGCTATTAAGTGTGTCTGGCCGGAGGTTAATGTCTCCAACTACATGTGTGCCTTCCACATCATAAAAAATCGGAAGAATCATATTCTTCTCAAGGTTCCATATATTAGAAATTTAAGAGATCTTGTATACAAATCCTTTCACAATTTTTTGTACCTACATACTGATTACAAAGAAGAAGAATTGGATTTTTTCGAACGTGCAAAGAAGATTGGAGAAACACTTTTCCAATATAGCTATGTGGATGCATTCCAAAAGTACTTCAAAAAATATTCTAAGCATCAAGGTATATGATTCCTCCTTCTTCTTTCATGTTTCCTTATTTAACTGTATTTTCTTTCAATATTACATTCTACTATAAACTGCCGATTATCACTATGATTGTAGCTTATAAGTTTTATGTGTTTTATTTGAATTATGTTAGATTTATATCTTATTGGTCACCGTCGGCATTATCATGCAAATCAAGACACTCAATCAAGCATTGAAGGTTACCATGAAGCTCTAAAACGGTAGATGTTGGTGGATAATCGATATAGACGGGGGAGAAGAATTGATATTATAGTTTGGCCTTTGACAACTCTGGTTGTCAACCACTACATGTATATGCAAGGACAAAAGGTGAATGGATACATTTGGAACAAATCCGTTGAAGGAATTCTTGAGAGGAGATTCGGACGTGCAAAACAAATTTCTCTTCAAGGTATTCTACTGCCAAAAGAGGATAATTTACTTTGAAAAGTCAAATCGCAATCTGTTGAAGACCGTTGGTATGACATCTGTGAACCATTCACTTTGAATGCATATTGTTCTTGTGAATGAAGCGTACGAGGCAATTTTTTGCAATCACCAACTTGTTGTTCTAAAATTTTCCACTAATCTTTCTTAGCAAAATGTGTTAGAATATTTAGGATCCTTTTATGGTTCCATACGGGGGGGGATTGAAGCAATGTTCATTTACAATGATCCAAGTGACCCATTTCAAAATGTTAACAATGAAGATGATGATGACGAAGATGTTCTCAAATACAATGACGGACGCAAGGATGGTATGAGAGTTGATGATGTGGCAAGGGATGGCAATGTTGAGGATGTGGGTATTCATCAGGTGTTTGAGTTAGCTGAACAACAATTAATTGGCGATACGGAAGCGAAGAGGGGGCAACCATCCACCAAAGTTATTTTGCGTATAATTAGAGATTTGGTAGACGACGCAATATCTGAAGCCATAGTCGGTGGCGATGCTCTACTATAGCATTTGCAATCCATGATGTCTACCTTAGCAAGTGACATCTGGAGAATTCAAACATTGAAAGAAAATGACATTTCTCATCCTCAAGCAACTTTTGAGATTGTTTACACTCAGGATGGAAATTCAGTTGCTAGAAAAAAAGATTTCAGAGAAAGGTTTCAGGCTCACAAAAGAAGAGAAGGAACAATACTCTATAGTTTAGATACTCTCTAGCTCATAGGTTATGTTACTTTTTAGTATTTGTTGTCATATTACTATTATCAATGTTTATTTTTCCATAAAAGTGTCTGATGATTGTCAACCATGATTTAATTCAATATTTCAATTGGGAACCAAGGAGGGTAAGAATGTGAAATGAACTTAGAAAGTAATTATTATAATGAAGAGACTTCAAAAGCCTTGAGAGTATCCTTATGCTTCCGTGTGCAAGAATTGTGAAATACTCGTCACAGTAAGGACATAGTGAATAAAACGTCATTGGAGGACTACGCATGTAATGCTTAATATATGTCACAAACGAATTTTGAGCCACAATATGTCACTGTAGTTTCTACCAGTAAGATGCAAATAAGCTTTATACAATGATGGATTATATTTCTATAAATATTATAGAACAGAAGAATACAAAATTGTGAAATTTTTTAGTAAATTTGTAAAAAATAGTTTATAGATTGAAGTACATGTTTTTGTTATTGAGAACAGAAATTTGAAGTGCCTTTTTACGTTGCTAAAGTGTGATGAACCAAATTAGATTACAAATTGAAATAATGGGATATCTGAAGAAAATAAACCAGAAACTGTGATAGAAAAAATACATATGAATATACAATGTAAAGGTGCATAAAGAACACACAAGAACCAAATAAACACACAAGAAGTATACAATAATGAAATGGGTAATGAGACACAACACAACAAGTATATAACATATTGAAATCGAAAGACACTACACCAAATTTTTTGAAATAGAGTCTTAGAATGTACAACAAGACAAACGTCTTTTGCAGTGATTATAATTTAAATCAAATGTTTATCAAATATAAGAGAGGACACATAAAATTCAAAACACATTGCAAAGACCTAAAAAGGCTACGTTGTCTTCTGCCTCTTCAACGGAACTTCACACGTTGTCTTCGGCGTTTCCATCTTCCTCCTCTAGAACTTCTTCTTCATTGTCATTGAAGTTGTCTTTTGGAAGATCTTGAGCATGTAAATCTTCATAAACACTACATGCGGTCTCAATTTGCTTTTGGAGAAGACTGTTTTTTCAGGTAAAAGACATTCTTTTCTGCTTCCAAATAGCGGTCGATGAATTTGTTCTTCCCCTCTTTGTATCTTTAAATCAACAACAATTATGTAAATAAAACATATTAGCCAATCATGATTTGCAAACCAAGATGTTTCATCAAAATTAGAAATTTACAAAGTTTACAATAGAAGTGAATTGTTTTACCATACATTAACTGAATAGTACATTGTTGGCGCCATCTCACTAAGTCTTCCACTTCTCCTCTTATCCACTTCAAATTCTTCTCCCAATCTTTGCGTTCATTGAAATATGAATTAAATCTATTCAATTCCACATGATCTACCTCATCCGCGTCTCGCCCAACTGGCAACTTCATGATGGCATCAGCAAAATCGAGTTCATGTAGAAGCGCGTCAATCCTAAACGCATCCACCTCTCTAAATCCATCATTCTTTGCACCAATATAGGAAGAGTACTTCTTCCCCAGGAATTTTGCAAGAGAAGGTTTTTCCACGCCTGAACGCTTGACAACCTCCATTTCCAACTCCGCCCACAGTGCCTCCGTTGCTGTCTTCCACCTTTGCACTCTGTAATAGAACTCTTTCCTTTCCCTTTTGAAAGGATTTGTTAACACCTTGGCGTTCATGCGGCGGCTACTCATGGAGCAAAGCCTTGATTCCGCCTTTTTTAGACGACCTAGGGGTAAAGCAGGTAGCGCCTTGCCGTGGCGATTACGTAGGTGGCTATTTAGATGTGGACAATTCAAAAAAGAGCCATCCTTACACCCCTCAACTCCATAGTACCACCGCTTCACCGCCTTTTGAATGTCCTTTAAATCTTGTCCTAAAACTGCCTATTGTAAACTTGTAATCACCATCCTACATGTTGAAATAGTAAGGAAAATTGTTGTCAAAAATCGGATACAAGTCATAGTGAACATCTTACGTTAAAACAGAAGTATAATGTAGTCACTATCATAGTCTATCACATAGGAAGTACATATCATTTCCGTGGAATTAAATAAAATTAGTGACGCCCAAACTCGCTAAACAATAGAAAGAGTACGCAAACCACTGAAGAAACTAAAAATAAGTGTATGAAATTGACCATACCCGTTAGAGACACCAAAAACGTACAAAAAAGTCATTGGAAAGCTCTATACAACTATTGATAAATAGCAATACCCGTCATAGACACTCAAAATCATGGAAAAGCGCCACTTTCAACCTCAGTACACTTTTGAATCAAGAGCAACACCTGTCATTGAGTTGCCCTTAAATGCAAAAATACATCACTATCCTTCAATATAGAAAAACATAACACCTCAAAAGTACAAAAGTTGGCCCACATTGTAACAAACTATCAAAAAATCACTTTCAACACAATGTCCCTCTCTACCGGTATCTCACAATTTGACGTGCTTACTTTGAATCCTGACAATAAAATGTCTCTCACCTCCGAAGCCTCCTCACGACATACAAAACCCAACTCCCTCTCTCACATTGCAATATCCGCACTAAAACTTAATAAAACAACCTAATTACATTGCAAAACCCTTAGTGACTACAATTTTAATCACTAACTTTGAATTTAGCTAAGTAATCAAGCATGTAAGCTTAGGTTTTTAAATTTACTTGTGTGGTGATGATTGTAGCAGCAAAGCAATCCAAAACAGCAGTAGCAGTTTTGTGGGTGAGGGCGCGATAGAAGGCTGTGGGGAGGAGTTCACGGCGAAGGGGGGCGGCTGACCAACTCGCACGGCGGAGGGGAGTCAGACCACGGGCCCATGGCTCAGGGCGGGAAGCCCACAGGCAGGCGCCCAGCCCACGAAAACCCCGTCCGTGGATCGACGGGTTGGACATCGCTCGTTGGGGTAACTCCCAACAATGGGGTCACTTCGCCCTGGGCGTGACCCGACCCCATTAGAGATGATGGGTCGGGCATTGCATGGAACGAGGCTCTTACCAAATGCATCTATCCTATGCAATGGTCATTTTTGTATATAATTATTTCAAATGGAGAGTGTCCGGTATCATTTTTTCTTATCTAGGTGATTACCCATGTAATGTCAAGGTGCTACCTGTATAATGCCTAGGTGATATCCATGGAATACTTAGGTGATATCCATGGAATACTTAGGTGATATCCATGGAATACTTAGGTGATATCCATGGAATACTTAGGTGATATCCATGGAATACTTAGGTGATACCCATTATGTTGGAATCACTACGTTAAAGAAAAAATTCTATCGACAGAGAGGTGCGGAAAGTGACTAGTAGATACGGTATTACATTGGTTATCCAAAAATAGTGTCACCCAGACAAACACTTTTCAATGCAAAAAATCCTATGCAGGAAAGTGAAGGTGTTTATACTACTAATGCAGACGGGCCTTTATCAATGTAATCAGTCAAAATCTCTGTTGCATCTAAAAAAAATACAACTCAATTGGTGTTGGCGCCAATCCATTTACTTTAGTATGGGAATTATTTTGAGGGTTATGTGAATAATTAAGGTAGAAGCACCCAATTTCAATTGGCCACCCAATTCCAATCAGTAGAGTATGCATGGCATGGTGCATGAAAATGGAGCGACGCTATCTTGTGAGCGGTGAGCAGCGAGATGCGAGCAAAAAAATCTCAGAAAACTAGAAAACAAATGGCAGTATTATTTTTTTGAATTTGAAATTTCGGCACAACTACAGATTTTGGAGACAAAATTTGAAATAGTTACTAAATTAAGAAAGTATCCTGTAACTGTGGACACCTTTGTTTCCCCCTTTTTCCTTGTTTTGGCCTATCTCTCTTCTCATGCTTGGATTATAATCATTTTTATTAAAAAAAAATTGAACTAGCTACATTTCTGGGGGGGCATATTTGGAATCTAATAAGAGTTTATGATTTGCAAATGAGAGTGTTGTGCTAATATATCGCACTATATTGGTTTAGGGTCGGTCGAATTAATTCTTCATAAATATTGCTGTTATTTAGATACAATGGTATCAAAGGGTATGACAAAGGTATTATGAAGGTATTGTAGAAGTGTCAATCGGATATCACCATAGCATTACATGGATATCACATTGGCATCACATGGGCGTCACATGGATATCACCTAGGTAAATCCCTAGAAATTTTCCAAAGAGACATGCTCTCTCTATTCTGAATTAATCCTGCAAAAAATTGACCATGGCGTATGGTAGTGCATGTGGAGTATGAAGATTTGTTGCTTATATCAATATCAGTACATATATTTTCTGAATTTGTGACTGTTAATCACAGTGATGAAATCCAATATTGATTCAACATATATTCGGCAACGCTATCTATGAGCAATCTAGATTGATACATATTTTTGAAACATGCCACTCCACCACCTTTCTCACGCTTTGTCAACGATGTTGGCAAGCATTAGAATGCACATGACTTGGTCTAAGCTGAAGCTTGGAGCATGCATAATTAAGTCCTCCTGGAAGTCCAATCTACAAAAGTAACGTAAGATGTAACATACATGCTTGCAATACATCCATTTGCCCTTCTTCCGCAACGTCTCCGATTGCATCTTCAAGAAATCAGGGCATGAACACCGCATGGGGCCTGTGAAGATGACGCAATAGGAGTTGACTTTTCTTGTGAGAAGGGTGATAACGCATCTTCATGCTGGGTATGGTAGGGCATTGAGTTTGGAGATGTAGCAGTTATTCATAAGAGTAGTGCTTGACCATTTGTTGCGTTATTCAATCAAGGGAGGATCCATCGATTTCTGAATAGCGTAGCTGTAATAGAAGGTGTCGTAAGAAGTGGGGTTTGGAAGAACGGGGAAGTGCGAACGCAGAAGGGGCATGTCCATAGACACTAGAAACGTTCTTCGAGATGAAAGAGCTCTACGTTGCTGCAACTAGAAATTGACTTCCTCCAACGCTAATACCTCTCTCATTATTAGACTAGTGCCACGTAACCTTGCGCCCAAGTCAAGCAGTCATGCAACCTTGCACCTGAGTGCCCATGAAAAAGTGTGTATGAATTGAGGTAAGTGGGTGATTGTGTGTAGAAGATGAATTCTATGTGAATGCTTGTGAGCGAGTTCCTGAGAGAGTTTAAGTATTTGACCACGTAAATGTCACTCTATACATGACTCCCCGTTAGTGAGTACGTGCTTTGATTTAGATCTAGAGAGTTGAGTGCAAAGTGATTTGAGACGATATTTTGACTATAAGCTCACTGCGGCAAGTCGTTTGGTTATTTAGTAGAGTGGTTCACTGCAAATGCTCAATATTTGGTTGCGCGTGATTCTAATTCTGAGCTAAGTGCTGGGTTCTGAGAGCCAAGTATTGGGTTTTGAGAGCTGAATAAGTTGCGTTGAGATCCCATTGATGAGAGCTGTCTGTTAAACTAAGAAACTACATACCGAGACTGGTAAGTGGCGCTGATCACACAGGTCTCTAATTCAGGTTTTAGGGTTCACTTCATCGGCACCATTCATCAACCTTAGGCGGCTTTTGCAAGTGTAGTCACTCGAACTTTTAGTGACAGCTCTTACACCGGGATGGACATTGTAGCGGGATGTGTAGAGACTCCAAGCCTTGAGGTATTGCAGGTTGATCTTGTCATAATCTATCACAAAGTCTTGTGCCATTTCTGCAAAACTCTTCAATGTGGGGTCTTCATTACGGGGTCTTCATTACGGAGTCTCCTCCAATTCTTGGGAGGCACATTATTGGAAGAGAGATAGGAGCCTTGATAGGGCAACAACGTGCCCATGTGGTCGTCTGTGTTTGCTCGTGATCATAGTCTCCATTGTCATGGCATATCTTTTCCACTTCGTCTACTCTTGTCCTCCTAGACTCCTGGATTTCTCAATTTTTGTAATTTTTATGACACTTGATACCCACCTTTGGAACCGAAGGTGGGCTGCAAAAGTCACAACTATTTTTAAATTTGTGTTTTTAAAAAAAAAAAAATTAAAAAAAAATTAAAAAAAAACTTTTTTTTAATAATTTTTGAAGAAAGAAAAAAACTCTGACTTGGGATATCGACCTTCGGATCCAAAGGTGGATATCAAAGGTCACAACTACTTTTTCTATTTAAAAAAATTACAATTTTTTATTTATTTTAAAAAAAAATTGAAGAAAAAAAAATAGTGACTTAGGCAAGCCACCTTGGGATCCGAAGGTGGGTATCGAAGGTCACAACTATTTTTATTTTATTTTTAAATTACAATTTTATTTTATTTTTTGAAGAAAAAAAAAATGACTTGGGATACCCACCTTCGGATCCAAAGGTGGGTATCAAAGGTCACAACTATTTTTATTTTTTTTATTTTTTTAAAAAACTTTTTAATTTAAAAAAAACCTTCGGATTCGAAGTTGGGTCTCCAATTATTTTTTAGAAATTGAAGACCCTACCAAATTACTTCAATTCAAGTCATGTTTGATGAATTTCTAAGTTCACTTCCTTGCATGCGTGGGATAATCTCTTTTAACGCACATTTTTGCTTTCATGTAGGTCATGTAGGTCATGTAGACCTCATTTTGGTCCACTCCTCCAACTAGTGTGCCGATTTTGTGGTTATTTAAAAAATATAGTGATCCCTGAATACCCCCCTTCGGATCCGAAGCTGGGTCTGTGGGATCATGTTTTTTTTGTAATACCATAAATTTGCTGTAGTAATGGCTGTCATGTGAGGTGAATTAAATCATTAAAAATAATCATGACCTCTGAGACCCACCTTCGGATCCGAAGGTTGGTCTATGAGGTCACGATTATTTTCTTAAAATTAAAGATCCTACAAAACTACTCTAGTTCAAGTCATGTTTGATGAATTCCCAAGTTCACTTTCTTGCATGCATGGAATGATCTCTTGCAATGTACGTCTTTACTTTCATGTAGATCAAAGCAGGTCATTCATGTCATGGGACTCATCTTACATAATAACCATGTTAATCAGAGGTCACTGATTGTTACGTTGGTGCAGATGCTAGTGTTCAAGTCATGGGAATTCATTAAACATGACTTGAACTGGAGTAGTTCTATAGGATCCCCAATTTTTTTTAAATAATTGTGATCTCAGAGACCCACCTTTGGATCTGAAGGTAGGTCACAAAGGTCATGATTATTTTTTTATTATTTAATTCACCTCACATGACAATCACCACTGCAGCAGATTTGTGGCGTTACAAAAAACATGATCCCACAAACTCATCTTCGGATCCGAAGGAGGGTCTTCAAGGGTCACTATATTTTTCTTATTACTTTAATTTGCTCCACTCGATGCAACACTTGATGATTAAAATCACTCTTGTATTGTGTGCGGTGTGGGGGGTTGGAAGTTTACCGCAACCGTTTGGTTTGAATATGTGGGATGCAAGTATTGCAGAGTCAATGGCAACACTTGCGTCTCCTCCACGTCTTCCAAGCGTAGCCAGACAAAGGGACCTGCCCCATGTTTGTTCGTAGACTTGGAAGCAGAGGCTAGTAGCTCTAATAGTAGTGATCGACCTTTGGACAACGGTGACTCCAATCGCTTCTCAACGGAAGAATTGTGCTTCCTTAGTATTGGTTTGTTGTTTTGTCTTCTCATCGGACTTTCAATTTGTTGACATCATCATTGTAGTTGTATTTCCCATTTTATCTTGATGTGTCATTTCAATTGAATTACTAAATGTAGGTTCTAGTTTAATCCAGTGATCGATCCATTCATCAATCACCACATCATTTTAATAAACTTACACATTATTTATTGCCGGTGAACTCTAACAACTTAAAATCATTTAGACAATTCACCCCATTTCTTAACCCCTAAATTATTTTGACAATTTTGCACCAAAACTGCTCGTTTCAATGCAATGAGTAATGAAGAAAACAAAACTTGTGCGCCGTCTTTGAGCGCTAACACTTTGGATAATCCCAATATTAGTTGGAAGAGGAATATATTGCTAAAAATTTGAAAGTCGAGCCGTTCAGGAAGGATTCGCAGTTGGATTGAAGGTTAGGGACACATTCTCGTAGAGTTGCGAGTGGAGTTGTCCTTTGTAGTCGTATTGGCTATCCGCAAAGGTAATCGACAGATTGTTCTTCACTTGGTATGTTTTGTTCTACCTCAAGATCTCTTCCTTAGATAACTGCTTTACAATAGTTCCCGTTTGAAGTCGTTCTTATACTTCAAATCCATTTGGAATGCTAGGTTTGAAGATGGATGCCCTCTTGTGGACCACGACGCCACCTTTGTTCCTTGGAGACTTCCACAAGTATGTCAACGAATGCACTCTTCTTATGGCAATTTGAAAGTTGTACTTTTGTCCACTTGGTGGGACCCGCATCAATCCACTTTAATTTGATGCTCTTCTGTCATATATCTTTCAAGCAATGCAATTCGAAGTCACATCTAAGCATATCCACCGACTCATCAATAGCACTACTATTGGAGCATCTCTACGAGTGGCTTTATGGAGGGTGGAGATAGACTCTCGTCATGGAAACATCGCAAGAACCGATGAGGAACAACGTGGACTAAAAGGGTATCCACTCTTACATGCGTTTTTACGAAGTCGGCATTGGCTTAGCCATAGTCAGTGGATTCGCAACTGCGAAGAGGACGATGTTGCACTCCTTGAACGTGGGCTTAAAACTCTGACAATTGAGCAACTAGCCTCCTCGGATAAACTTCTTGAGAAGTCCCATAACTTCACAAAGATTCGAAGGTGCAATGCTGCTGCCAATCCGTGGCCTTTCAATGACTTAGCATTGTGGTATCAAACACCTCTTACATCCGAGTGGCGGAAGGATTAGGGCTACCATGGATCAAAGAATTCAAGTATGGTTACACTTCTGCCACAGAACTCAAACGAGCCTTGATACATCCTTGGAATGGACGGAAATTGATGGGGTAAGATTGCGCAAGAGGCAATAACGACTACCTTCGTTTAAAGAACCTCATAAGAGTAGCGTCTGAATGTTCTAGAAGTTTTGCAGGAAAGGGATGCCAAAATTAATAATGATGTCCTTCTACAACAATCTTTCATTTGATTGATTATGAATATCCTTTTGAAATTCGTAATGTCTTCCACATGTTTACATGCTTGGTACCATTCGCATCGGTCACATTCGGACACTCTCTGTCGAAGTATTTAATTTTTTCAATTCAATATTGTTTGAACGCCATGGATATCACCTAGGTATTACATGGATATTACCTAGATATTACATGGATATCACCTTGGTATGAAGTGGATATGACCTAGGTATTGTAAGGGTATGACGGTAGCATTACATAGGTACCTTCCATAAATCCCTTCCATATTCTTAAAATTTAAATACTTTCTATTGTCCATTAATTATGTACAAGTCTGACCAACAACTAGGTCCAACTTGTCAAATTATCTTAATCAAAAGTCGGCAGCCTTAAGTGTCCGTTTTGATTTTTTTAAGAATTGTTGATCCTGAACCATTAATAATTCAGACTTCAATATGCCCAAGTATATTTTTATTATAGGTTTTTACATGTTTTTTTTCACATGTCAGTATAGACTAAATATAACCCACGGCCACAGGCATTGCTTTCAAAAAAAATTTAAAAATGTGGAAAAAAAACTGAAAAAATTCAGTGCTTGCCGCTCACAAGATAGGAATCCTGCATGAAAATGGCAAATGCTTGAAATGGTGCATGAAGTAACCCAAAATCGATAATTGAAAATCTGAAAATACAAGTCATTATTGGCATTGGGTCATAAAGTGCACAATTTTGGGTTGCTCTACCTCAATTGAGCTCTCATTGGTGGCATTGCCTCGAAAGTCGAACAAGGCCGATCGGCATTGGGTACCCTCCATGAGTTGGTTATCCACGGCATGTCTTCTCTCTTTTACCCACTCTCACTTGTTGACATTGGATGAAGGAGGGCACCAAATCTCACCTTCTCTAGAGTTTGGTTATGGGCTCCGGTGGTTTTTGGGCTTTTAAATTCTATATCAATTCCAAATCTTTGTGATTAAATTTGAGAAGATATTTGTTGAGTATCATTCCTAATTCCGCATCTTTCTACATAAATGATTTTGACATACAATGTCATTTGAGTCTCCAAGTGGCTTAAGTGATCGGAATTGGGTGCCCCTACCTTATAGACTATCAGAGTGCAACTCAAATTTTGGATCAGCATAAGAACATGAACGACATTCATCCACGGAATGTAGGGACCGGTGTAGGTGTATGTTTGTGACTTGGATGTTGGCCATTTGAGGGTGTCCCAAAGAATGGGATGTGCCAATTAATTATTTATTTCTAAAAATAGGAAGTTGACAGGGTTCTAAAATAGAATATTCCTCAAAATCCGTTTTTTCACCATATTAACAATTTGAAGTTTTTATATAAGATTTTCCAAAACTTTTGGCAGCTATTTTTAGAAATGTTTTAAGCCGAGTCCGACCCTCGGGTACAATATTGTACTATCGGCTTAACCTTTTACCTTTAAATGTTTGTAAGGAATGATATGTATAGGCATGTATTTTTCTCTGTAGAATACAAAAATGTATTAAAGTTTAGCAAGACTTACATCTTTGGATTGAAGATTCTTCAACTAACATCTTTCATTTGGAGGTCATCTCAATGTTTGTACCTTATCATGTTCTAATACGATACCATAGGTGTAGAATACTATGGCCACCAATGGCACTTTTTGACGTTTAAGGGTTAGATGTTAGTCGGGAACCGTATATATAAACACATGCTTTACTATGTGGAATACAAAAATGTATCAAATTTTAGCAAGGCCTGTGCCTTTGGATTGAAGATTCTTCAACTAACATCTTTCATTTGGAGGTCATCTCAATATTTGTACTTCATCATGTTCAGTTACAATACCATACGTGTAGAATACTATGGTCACTATACTAAAATTGAGAATTAGAATTACACTATATTTAATGTAATAACCTCTATTAACCACACTACACTAATTGTGCATTTGTTGAAAATTAGTGTAACGCTCATTACAACCTGCTTATGAGCCGCCTGTTTATGAGGTAGGAGTGTTGCATTCTGTGCCTTTATTCAAAAATTGCCTCTTCTGAAAAGTCAAATCCACCCACGATGTCCTTGCCATGTTGCATGATCTCCTCATACGCTCCCTTTTCGTCATGCTCCCTCTTCGTCTTGCTCTGTTCTTGTCCATACAGCATGTCTCCGCTCTCGGCAATCCACCGGCATTCTTTGATGAAGATTGGGCGCACCGAGCAAAGGGAGTCCACAAGGAAGACCGGGTTGGATAGCGGGGGGAAGCATGCAGTGCTGCTGTTTGATTTCAAGTATTTCAAGTCGCCGGAGGTGTATAAGGAGTAGGTGGATGCGAGCTCGGTATTGGCGATGCTGGACGACAAGTTTCGCGAGGACTGCAAAAACATGGTGGAGCGGTTTTCCTTTCTGTTTGATGGCATTGCAAAGTATTACAAGGATTTAAGCCGATTTGTGGACGACTTGCTGCAAGACGGAGCGAGCGCATTCTTGCAAGAGATTGCGGAGAGTGGGGTGGAGGATGAGGAAGGGCGGCAACTGCTCATGGAGGCGTTGATGTTGCAAGTGGTGGTGTTGCTTCTATTGGAGCATCAGATTCCGGGTACTCTACAAGAGCAACTATTCAAGTGGCGCACTGTCGTTGTCGAGGCTCCAGCGTTTTTTAAAATTTCGTGGCAATTCAGTCGTTGTGTCGATGTGTGACGCCTCCTTCGAAAGCGAGCTCTGCTTTTGCATCTTTAACATCGTTTCAAAGTTCAAGCCCTTCGTCGGCCACGGCCCTGAACATGATCTGCAGCACTTGAATGAACACAGACACATGAAATGATGTGTCTGTGTTCATTCAAGTGCTAAAGGATGTGTCTGTGTTCATTTTGTGTATAATAATTATGTTTTGCTCACTTAAATTTTTTTTAGTCAAATTTTCTAAAATTTGTAATATTCTTCTATTTCTCCATTTTCTAGATATTATTTTGCTATTAACACTAAATGCAAAACTAGTAAAATTCCAAAATTACAATTCTCTGCATTTAGTGTTCATGTTGGCATTTAGTGTTGGAACACTATATCTCAAGTTGACATTTAGTGTTAGAGTTTGTAATTAGTGTTGCAAACACTAATTCTCAATTTTAGTGTAGTGGCATCTTCTGACATTTAACCCCTAAAGGACCAAGTGTCCCTTGGAAGGACAATTTTGATTTTGGGCAAGTTTCCAAAATTCCAAAAAAAAATAAAAATTCTTAAAGTTGTTATATTGGACTATCCCTCATAAGAGCTTTATGGAGTTATTTTTATTATTATTTTTGGACTCATGGTTCAAATGTAAGTACCACTCAAAGTTAGAAATGGGGACTCTGGGCAGCTCAAAAAAATTGCTAGAAGTCTCTATTGACATTGAGATTTTTCAATCATACAGAGAATATTACCTTGTTTGAAGATGTCAAAAAATTCTTATCTTTAGTGTAATTTTTAAAAACTCAAGTCAAACATTTTTACACATTTCAGGCAAGCGGGGAAAAAAACTTAATCTTTTCTACATAAAACCTAGAGATCTTCATATTTTTCACTATTTATTTTTCAACAACAATATGTAGTGAGAACCTTCTTCTGACCGTTTGGATTATCATTCTAAAAAATATTAACGTCACAAAAAAATAAACGTGAATTGACAATTTTTGAACCTCCACTCCTTGCACACTTGTTCGGAATATGCTACACCCCACTAGTACCTCAAAAAGTTGGTCTTTAGGGAACTTACATCATGCTTAATACAATGGTAAAAGATTTAGACCTTGTGTGGTGCAAAATTTTGATATCAAGTGAAGTCAAAGTCTGTTGATCCACCCAACGTAGGGAAAAAAATGAACCATTTTCTTAACTTGAAACACAATAATCTTTCAATCCGTGCGGTCAAAGATTTTCAAGTTTTTTTGAGTATGTTACTTAGTAAGTCTTAATTAAGATTCTACAATCAAAACTATAAATATAAGGTTTTGTTTCCTTCCTTACTCATTGCACTAGAATCAAGAATTTTGAAGTGTTTTTGGTGTGAAATCGTCACAGTCCTTTAGTGTTAACAAGGTTTAGATTTGTTATCAAATAATAGCTCTTTAACTCTTTAATGCCTACGAGGTTCTGGCAAGGTTGTTGTTTGTGCTTTTGGTGTTGTAACTTTCACCACAATTGTCGTTGTCATTGCATCAGTCATAACGCGCTCCAAGCTCCAAGAGAGCTCTCCAATGCATGTTGTGATCTCTACAATGCAGGCAATGACGAACTACAGCGATTTCCATCGTGACGAAATGTACGCAATGTGTAGATGATTATATGCATAATTTATTGCCCTCCTAAATTCTCCCAATGCCTCTTGGTCTACTTAGGCGTTAAAGCATTTAGGTTTTGAAAAAATATATAAATAATAAATAAAATCTGTGCCATATGAAATTGAATATCATTTTAAGATAGTGACATGATGTTTCTAAGTTTGACGTTGTTTCTTTGCTTCAGGAAGAAAATGAATTCTCTGAAAGTACATATCTTATGTTTGTAACCTAAAATGATAAGCCATGTAACCTTAATTGATAAAAGACAAGAGGTCTGTGAAAGTATAATTTTTATTCTCATCAGACTTATAAAAAAAATGTGATGCCACCTTAACCCCTAAGGTACCAAGTGTCAAAAATGGGCTATTTGAAAGTTCGGTCAGGTTCCTACGGTGTCAATTTCCAACATTCTTCTTTGAATTTTTTACTATAGAAAGACATTACCAAGACCTTAGTGGGAAAACAACTTTTTCCCAAATTGGACATTTGATGAAAAAGTTATAGGGTTTTGAATTTTAAATGGGGAGGGCGGGCACCTCGGGCACCTCCAAAAACTTTTGATAGGACACTCTATTGAAAGTGAGATTTTCAGTACTGGCAAGTAATATTATTTCCCTTCATATTGTCAAAAAAAAGTTCTTGTCTTTAGTGAAAAATAGCATACCAACCCAAGTCAAACATTTTCACACATTGTCACTCATTGTCGGGCAAGGTACCAAAAAAACTTCTTCTTTTCCACATGAAACCTAGAGATCTTCATATTTTTCACTTTTTATTTTTTCCACAACAATATGTAATGTAAACCTTCTTATTAACCATTCGGATTATCAAACAAAAACATATTAAGTTCAAAAAAAATTAAAGTGTGAATTAACAAATTTCGAGCCTCTACTCCTTGCACACTTGTTTTGAATATGCTACACCCCGTCTCTACCTCTAAAAATTGGTGTGTAAGGAGCTAACATCATGCTTTACAAGGTGGTAATAGATTTAGACCTTGTGGAGTGAAATTTTTTGACACCAACTGAAGTTAAAGTCTGCTGATCCACTAAACGCAGGGAAGAAAATGAACCATTTGCTTGACTTCAAACACTATAATCTTTCAATCCGTGCGGTCAAAGTTTTTGAAATTTTGTACATGTATTACTTAATAAGCCTTTATTGAGATCCTACGGTCAGAACTAAAAATCAAAGTTTTTGTTACCTTCTTTATTCACTGCACTAGAATCCATTAATTTTGAAGTGTTTTTGGTGTAAAACTATCACAGTTCCTTAGGGGTTACAGAAAAAATTGTTTAGTGCAGGCACGTCAAGCACCTTCAAAAACTTTTGCTAGGATACTCTAGTAGATTTGAGATTTCCAATACTAGCAAGTAATATTATTTCCTTTCATATTGTCAAAAAATATTTCTTGTCTTTAGTGAAAAAGTGCATTTTATCCCAAGTCAAAGATTTTTACACATTGCCACACACTGTTGGGCAAGGAACAAAAAAGAACTTCTTTTCCACATTAAACTTAGAGATCTTTATATTTTTCACTTTTTCTTTTTCCTATCACAAGACGTGGTGTAAACCTTCTTATTGACCGTTGAGATTATCATTCTAAAACTTATTTTGTTCCCAAAAAATTAAAACATGAATTGGCACTTTTTAAACCTCTACTCCTTGCACAGTTTTTTTGGATATGCTACACCCTTTTTCTACCTCTAAAAATTGGCGTATAAAGAACTAATATCATGGTCAACATGATGATATAAAATTTAGACCTTGTGTAGTGCAAAACTTAGACACAAAGTGAAGTCAAAGTTTGTTGATCCACTTAACGCAAGGATGAAAATGAACCATTTTTTCTACTCCAAACATTGTTATCTTTCTACTCCAAACATTGTTATCTTTCAATATGTGCAGTCAAAGTTGATGAGTTTTTTTGAGTTTGTTACTTATCAAGTTTTTAATGAGATCCTACGATTAAAACTAGAAGTACAATGTTTTGTTTCCTTTCTTATTCATTGCACTAGAATTTACAGTTTTGAAGTATTTTTGGTGGGAGACTGTGAAGAAAATTTAGGGGTTAATCCCTTACCGCCTAGGGATGTTTATGAACAAACCAAGATTTGTGCTGATTTTTTTTTCTTTGAACCATATTTGATGGAAATACAATGCCTATTATTAATATCTAACCTTACAAAATTGAACATAACCCATGACATGAACTTTGGGGAAATTTTGCACAACATCCAACGGTTGGTGGAATAGGTTATAGTGTTTAAAGTTACGGTATACTAGTAGTGAAAACTCTGGAATTTGGAGGGTGTACTACTAAAACCATCAGTAAATTCTTGCAAGAATTATTTTTCTTTGAATTAGAGCGGTTCACATGTGCACTAGGTTGATAGCTTCGCATTGACATATCATATGTGAAGAAAATATTTATACACGATTACTGGTGATTTCTTTTTTCTTTTTTCTACTTGAGTGTATGCAAAAATGTTCCAACCTTATACGAATCAAAACGGAAGTTTTGTATGCGAGGAGAGAGATCAACAATTACAAAACAATGAAGAATGTCTTAAAGATGAAGTTCAATCATAATGTAAGACCAAAATCTATATACATGTGTGTGGAATACAACATATTCACTATATTTTAGTGTATTTGGTGTATTTTGTGTTGTATTCCTAGCTTTTCGAAGAGTTCAATAAATCCAAATCATGATCTGATTGTTGGAGAGTGTCTGAGTAATGAGTGCACAAATTTGAATCTCGTATCTCAAAGCCTAATTCCTTATGGATTTCATGCAAATTGAGTTTTAGCACCTCCGGAGTCCCATTTCGCTAAAGGGTTAATGTGTTGAACTACTAGAAAGTTGATCTGAGGAGGTACAAAGACCAATTGGAATTCTTTTGAGCATAAACAAACCATATTTTTGCAAATAATATACGGTAATTTACTGTGAAGTTGCATGTGAATTGCTCCCATCTGACATACCTACATGTTGGTCTGGCTGCATCGTCTTCCCACAATGAATTTGTGTCTTTCTTGGAACCATGGCATGAGAGTTTACTGGCAATGAACTGCAGTAAGTGAGTAGCCATGATGTGTTGCCACTCTCCCGCTTTGTTTACATGCTATTCATGTGTTACATGTTTTTGATGCCACCTACTACTTACATGCACAGCCATTATCATCATTAAATCCGGCAGTCTTTGCTGCAGAACACCACGCCACCAGGCAAGGGCTCCTCCAGACATTCAGTCAAATGGGACATGTGCTGCTACGACAAAGGTGACAAATGAACCTCCGCATGCTCAGGGCGAATTGACCCCATGTTGGGAGTCACCCTAGGGGGCCATGAGGTGGTGGGGCCTATCCTGGCCCTCTATTTTGTTTTTAGATGGGGACCTATTTATAGAAAGGGAGGGTCCTCTCCCGTAAACGATGGCCGCCGACCCCAAATTTGTCCAAAAAAAATCCAAAAAAGCCTCTGGACCCCTCAAAATAAGAGGGCTAGAAAAATGACCCCATGCGATCCCACCTTGGGTAACTCCCTACGAGGGGGTCAATTTGCCTTGGGCCTTCCGCATGCCTTTTCCTAGTAAGCAGTTTGTGCAGCCATGGCAAAGAACATTCTAGGGTGGAATGACCCTCTACTGACCTCCAAGGAGATGGACCGAGATGGATAGAGTCATCCCTCTCCCGGTTTCGTTGCCCATTCCCAATGCTCCATTCTCAAGTCTGTTCCTATAGCCCCATTCACACCCTAAACCCTAGAAATCACAAATATTGGTAATTCTCAAACACAGAACCTTGAATCCTAAACCCTAAATTTAGATCCATGAACTCCAAGAAAAAAAGTTACCCCAAAAGTTCAATGGAATTACGCCTACATTCCACCTTGCATGATGGGCCATGACACGCCGGCGTGTAGTACAATTCCGTGAACAGGAAGCCCAAGAAAGGAGGACTTGCATCGCAAGTTTTGAGGCGAAGGAACCCAGCCATCAAATGCTTCAAACGTTTGGTCCTTCTTACTGTAGGGAATTTCGGACACTTTACCACAGGTACAAAATATCATGCTGCAATCATGGTGGCATTTACATATATAGTATGTGGTGCATTAAAAATAGTATTTGTTTCCATTTCGGTTCTATATATTTCTATTTTTGAATTATGGAATATTTTCTCAATTGCTAGGAGGTATGACACACAAAATACAAGGTGAAAACTGGTTTTTCATGACATTTTAGAACCATTGTTGTTAGGGTGGCCTTCTATTCAACCTCTAAAGGATCGAGATTATGTTTCACCAAAAGCACCCCAAACCTATCTTCCTATGATGAGATGTTGCAAGACTAATTGTAACAATGTTTTACTATCTTCAACCGTAGGATCTTCAAGTTAACTACATCAAAGATGATATCTAGTGTTAACTACACTACCCTACATAGTGGTCACTTTTCATTCAAGGTTGAGAGTGTCCACTTTTTTTTAAATATACAATTTTTTGTCTAGGAGATTGCCCATGAAAAGTCAAAGTGCTACTTGTATAATGCTTAGGTAATACCCATGTAATACTTAGGTGATATCCGTTGTATCCAAATCACTGCGTCAAAGAATAATAATTCTTTTGATAAAGAGGTGCCAAAAGTGACCATTGGATACGGTAATCTGTTTGTAAATGTTGTAAGTTTTTACTCATGATGAATATTTTTACCAACTATGTTTACTATAATCCCCCTCTTTAAATAGAATATTTGATTGTGCTGTCAGTAGAAAAAAATCTTCAATAATAAAGAATTATTTCATTTCTAAAACAATTAGTCTGGTTACACTAAATGTCATCTTTAGTCTACTACAAGAAGACGCTCAAAGAAATCTCATAAATTTTGATTGCACGGATTGTAAGATGTAAGCATTTGAAGAGCGGAGTATGGTATTTCTTCCCTACGCGGACATCGTCAACATACTTTGATTCAAGATAATAGCATATTTCCGACTACAAGATGCATAAATTTTATGGATCTTTGTTCTACCTTGTGTTAGGTCAAAAATCACAAGTGATGGAGGTGTTCAGGATAAGAGAAATGAACTTGCAATGACGAGGGGTATTGAAAGTGAACATTTTCTAAGGAAATCATTTTTTAAAAACTAAAAATTAATTGTTGAATCTAAAATTAAACAGCGGATAGAACCAATATGCTTCTTTCTATCAAGAGAAGGTTTTTTTTGAAAAAAGTAAAAAGAAATAAATTCTACGCATTCTCAAATAAAAACAATGAAGAGGCCAAGAACTTTCCTTCACTGCTACTTGTCTAAAAAAATTGCAATATTCAGCTCTACAGTAACACTATTCAAGTTCTACAGTAGTATTCAACTCTATAGTACCTTGCCCGCCATGTCTGCTCTCCGTGTTTGAAGTTCAAAACCCAATAACTGTAGTTTTGTGCACTTGTTTTCAAAAAAAAAAAGCCTCCACAAATCTACTACTTATCCCACACCTTCAAATTTTAAATTTCAGAAATTCATGTTTCAAATTGACATTGGTATGAGTTGCCCAAAATCTCTACACCCTTCACTTTGAATAGTGTGAATCAAAGTAGTTAAAGTTTCTACAATAATTGGAAATTGACATTCAATCTCTGACTTGCACACAGTACACTAAAAATCTCATTTGGTGTAGTGGACACTAAATACAAACCTGTACACCAATTGCAAAGTAGGCAAATAGTGTAGTGATAGAATAACACACTAAATGTCAACTACTACACTATTCGAGAATTTCAATACACACTGCAAAATATATTTTTTCACTTGTGCACGTTAGTGTATGAATAGTAGAAGAAATTAAAAAAGTCCACAGGTTGAGAGCTGTGAGAGCACCTTATCATGAATCTTTTGAAGACCATCACTTACTCATGTACTATTCGAATTGGGCATATGAGGTGGTTTTTGACATCTACAAAAAATTTAGATGTCAAAAACACCTTTCTTGTTTGATTTGGACAAATTTTGAGAGAGTTATGGCTATTTGAAAGTTGTGAATTAGGAGAAGCATGGGCTCGCCGATAAGAAGAAGAAGAAAAAGAATTTCGGTCTCCGAAGGGGACCGGCATGAATATACCGTAGGTGAACCTCTAGTTTGGCACCGCCATGCCAAATAATTAATTAAAGTGAGAAAAGGCCATTCGGCATCCAAAATAAAAATAAATCAATTTTCGGCAAGAAATCACATATTACGACCGTGGGGATTGAACTGAAGACCTTGGGGTTCTTAATCAAAGCCTCCATGCACGCACAACCTTGAAGGGACGCTTTTCCAAGCCCAACTCCCTTTTGATATCTTCCAATGTGACAAAATTTGAAAATATACAGTTTCTCTAGTTTTGGCAATTTCATTATATATTTTCCTACTTAATTCGGCAAGCATTTTTCTAATTAAGAAACGCCGAACTAGAGGTTCACCTCAGGTAGTGTTTGTTCATTCTCTTCACTAAGCATATGGCCACGGGACATAGGCGGCCGATAAGAAATCAAAGTTAGATGGTTGATTGGGGGTATCATTAATGATAGTGGCGGCTAACCCTAGCTGCCAACTTCTTTACAAGTAGTATACTAGGGTAAGTACACTATCTGTACCACTACACTAAATGAGATTTTTAGAGTAGTCGGAAAATAATTATCCAATCAAGACTTGACATGCATGTGCTTGATATAAACTAGTGTAGATGATCCACATCAATAACACATCCACGCTACATAATGTGAACGTTGTAGAAGCACACACTGTCTTTAGAGGTTAATTTATTGTGTGTAATATGGTATCCTTGAGATACCGGTTGGCAAGCATATAGACGTGTGATACTATTATAGATAAGCATTTGATGCTGACAATGCATGATATGAGTCCTGCAACGTTGGACGTGAGCTTATCCATGAAAATCCTTGTGTATGGGGCTCCTCTTCCACATCAATCCATAATTGAGCCAATCCCTGAATCCCCACACTGCATGGATCATGCCAGTGCTTACATGTTGTGCGTCCAAACAGCATGGTTTGCGACGGCCAGTGATTATTGGACACCTCTCTGTAAGTAACCCAAATTTCAAGCTCCAACAGACACAAAATCTCATCATCTGTAGTCAACTTGAGAAGGAGACAAGTCATATGCTCATATTCCAAGGAACCAACGATTAAAAAAAAATAAATAAAAAATAAATAAAAAAAAAATAAAAAAAAAAATATATATATATCTATTTGGTCATGGAACCAAGGATCAATGATATTGGCCCCCATGCCCTAGGCACATGTGTTTTTGTTTCTCCATCAACATATATGAGTGACATGTTTTTTTTGTGGCATAGTCAAACCCAAATAAGAATAGTGCAAAAAAATCTTCTCTAAGAGAAAATAAAGTGTGTTGATGTAAAATTTTGGGTCCATAAAACACTAATTTTTTCACTTCAAACACTATTGTCATCTAATTTGTGTGGTCAAGAAACCTAGAAAAACCATTACTTTTTCTAGTGTAAGATCCTACGCTTGAAGGTGGAATAAAAATCTATTTCGTTTCATTTTACCTCTAAAAATTAGGGTGTTTTAAGGTAAAAAATCCTCAAAAAGAATTTTAGATGGTAAGGGGATCTTCACTTAGCATGGGGTGATTCCATCCCTGGCAAAGAAAAATGACATTTATAAAAGCATTGACATATATTCCAGTTTAGGTTTTTCAAAAAAGTGCTAATTTTAAAATAACTATTGATGAAGATAGATTTTACTGAGAGCAAGAAGGTGATTATTGTTGGTGAAAATATTCACCAACTTGTAGCATTTATAAATCATATAGTGCGCTACACTAAATATAAAAATTTAGTAACCCAAAGTAGAAGGCATGGGCGAAAGCTGAGGTGGCGGACGCGAAATCCGAGGTGGCACCACCGAGGACATCCGAGGTGGCATCCGAGTCAGAGCGCCTCGTGCTCAGCGACGCATGAGAGGCAGGAGCTTCACTCCGCGGCGCGTGGCTCAGCGACGCAGGAGGGCCGCGGATCCACCAGCCAAGTGGCCGCCGCTCGCCGCGACGCACCCGCGCTTTCCCTTCTAGCGCGATACGCGTGGTGGAATCCGCTTCGGCAACTGCCTGAACATTGCCCGCACCACCATCATCATCCGCTGAGGAAAAACTACCCATGGAATCTACGAAAGCGTCGAAGCAACTGACATCGTTGGATCATAACTCGGAATCCGTGATCATGATACTGGATTATGGAGCACCCAACTGGTTGTCGAACCCAGGTCGTGAGATATTCGTCACGAACAGAAAGAGAGGGTATTTTATTGAAATGTTGGATGTTCATTCCGGTTCAAGAATTCCTTGCGTGACCAGATTCGGAGCACATGGCACACGAAGCCACTGATTTGCAGACAGACTTGACGTGCAGGTGAGCTGGAGGGCCGGATTGGGCAGTTGCCAACATGGGATTGACTTGTACAGGAAGTCGTCGTGTGGAAGCTGGCTGCGGAGGTCGCGTGCATCCTCCCACACTACTACTCCTACCCGGCGTGTTGGACAATTCTGCTGTGAGAGCCTGAGGAATCTTCCTATGTCTGCAACCAAAGGGCGGACGCGTGCTGTCGGGTGGTGCTCTGATTCAACATGATCCCTTCCGCGGAGAACTGGATCTGTCTTGTGATGTGCACGCAGACTCTGGTTATGAGAGATAATCTATCTCGGCGAGACAGGTGATTGGGTGGATGTTGTCGCATTTCATTCAAGGGTCACGAAGGAAAGCGCATGATTCATAATCTCTGTCATCGCCCCTGGTTGTGAGAAAACAACTCTTCAAAGTTGCTTGCATTAAGATTATGACCCTCGAAAGCCTGATTATGAAAGATAATCTTACCCCATAATCTTGCCTGCAATTGCATTACCTAGTCCATAACTTCAAGAGCAGCCCTTGATTATGGACAACTCTGAAGAAATGCCTCCAGCAATACTATCGTACTTCAACTGTTAATTGTTAATTGTCAAAGTGCGACCGGTCTATCAAGTCATCTCATTCATAGAGCTCTCAAGTGTTTGTAATGTTTGGGATACGCCCAAATATGGAAATACAACCAGGTTGTGGCATGATCTTTTTACTATGTAATGCAGCAATGCCGAATTCCTCTGAGATGCTGCACCTGTTCTGGTCCTCGGCATGAAAGTGTGGGAAAAAAGTAATGATCTAATTCTACTTCCTACAATAAGACGACAACTAACGACGCTTTTCATGTCCTATCAAAAATGAAAGTTCTTGCAAGTCAAGAGTTGGGAAATTCTGGAAGAAAAAGATCACAGAACGTTAATCCACATAATGCTTGCACCACATCGTGGTTGTAATTCAAATATCCCGGTCAAAGTAGTCCTCGGTCCCTGATTTTGGTTCTATTATTGTGGTCAAAGATGCTTTTGCAGTTACTCTGGCCTCATGACAAGCCAAGAGGAACATGCGTCAACCACTGCACAAAGGTAAATCATGTGCCACTGGATTGTAACAAACCTCCTCCAAGTAGCAAGAAATCATCGGTGCAACATCTAGAGAAAGATCTCCTACTCCTATTCCTTGCATCAACTCAAGCTGAGTAGCTCGAGAATCTTCTTCTTCCCCTGCAAGGCGCATGAGCTGAGAAGCTGAAAGACCTGTCACAGGGTCTATGGGATTGTGCACTGTCCCAACGTTGCCTCCGGGTACAACGGGGAAAATAGGAGGCGGATGAGGCAGAGTGAGCTTCCATGCTGCTCGGCTAAGGGCCTCTGGAGTCTTGTCAAGAGAATCTGAAGTATCCTCACCATCACGGCTGCTGCCGCCACCACCGTCACCATCCAATGGCAAACCATCTTCATTAAACCGAACCCCACCCCAATAACCTTCATGCAACCTAAAGAGCTTTTGCACCTCGTTGGTGTGCAAAGTCACAGGAAACCCTCCCAAGCTGCTAGAGGCATCCTTAAAAAATGATTGACCTGGAATAGTCAATGAATCATACTCACCAGAGACAATCACACAAACACGAATAGCATGGGTAAAATTTAAATACCCTTGCCGCTCAATGAAGACATCTCTAGGTGTAGGCATCAAGACTGCGCTCATCTGGCGGTTGGAGATTCTTGGAGTACCATACCAAGGAACATACCGATGAGGCTGCTGTGGCTGCGAAGTGCCAATCAAAATGACAGCATTGTGTGTGGTCGGATGCCACTGTAAAACCACACCGAAATGATGCCTGATGTTCCATATTCGTGGATGCAACGATGAAGGATGTGCATCTTGAACAAGCCAATCTCCGCTCGAAAGGTGCGAACGAGGAGGAGGAGGCACAAACGGCGATAAGTCATCGAGCTTCCCAGGGAACTCGAGGCCCATCAGATAAACTCTACCGACTTCAACTGGGTGGATAGAGCCTACCAAGTTTGTCATGACAATGAGTTACCGTAAGGAAATAGAGCTCAGACTCTAGGGAAACCAAAATATAAGAGAGAGAGAGCAAATAACATAAATATATTTGAAATATATTAGCTATGGAGAAGTATGTTAACTCTGTGAGAGAGTTGCCTTATATACTTTCCTCCCACCATAGAAGGTAAAATAAACTACAAGCTCACTTTACTTTGAGCGGATATAGAAACATAAGTTCCTTTTACCTTATGCGGATATAGAAACTACTGATCGTTTCTAAGTTGACTTTTACTTTAACAATAACAACCTTCGTCGTCGTCATCTTGTCTGCTTTAGCACATGGACGCCTGAGTAGCACATGGGTATCCCATATATGTCTCCCTTGCACACTACATTGTGATTCAAGGCGATCTGTAATACTCGATATCATTCATAAAGATTAGACCACTTGACACTGAAATCAAATTTAGCTCTATCTTGAGAGTGAGATTTATTCCAAAACGATGGATTCATGTAACAAAACAAAGCGTATACAACACAAACAACAACTACGCATGCTTGCCGCCATCAACAAGAGATTCATAGAATTGGCCACACATTCCCAATTGCCTTGCATTAGGTCAGAATATGCTTCTAGATCAACTTCTGTTTGACTAACGGTTTAAGTGGCTAACAATTCTGGTACATTTGTCCTCAAACTTTCCTCCTAAGAGTGCTAATTGTGATCTGAAATGCTGATCTCCAGCGTGAATTTCAAACGAGGTGCTCCAACTTTCGCTACGAAGAACTACCAGCAAGAAAATCTGCCGCAGAGCGTAGAACTAACATTAGGGTTTGAAATGCACCTGCTCTCAACTTCTGATGCCTCAGCTCTTGGACGTGAGTGCGGCAGAATGTGACTAAACCCTAAACCCTAAACCTAGGATTGTGTAGTATTAGGGTTTCACTCCTGCGATTCCCGGTGTATTAGTGACCCTAGGGTTTGGCCAGGCAGCCCGTTGTACTATGTTACTCGTAGTACGCAAAACCCAAAAACCTAATCCCTAAACCCTAAACCTAATCCCTAAACCCTAAACCTAGGTGTAAGTTTGTTTTTTTTTTACAACAACTATGAATCATCTTGGGTTACATGAGGGATCTTTACAGAGCTTTTGAAGCGGTGAGGTGCAAGGATATCGTCTTACAAGATTTTGATCTATGGATAAAGAATTATTATTTTTTAAAATTTTGACACAAATAAAGAGAACCTTTACTTTCTGAGAAAATAAAATACAAAGCAAACCCCGCTAGGTCTAATGAGGCTAGGCAAAAGCTTGGGCCAAGTTAATTGTTAGAGGTGGAGTTAAGGTTAAGGTAAGCCCCCGTAACCAACAAAAATCCATAGCCAACGCCTATAAAATTGGGGTATATCCAACCCTCTTCCACCCCATTACCACCATCTCAGCTCCAAATGGAGGTTTGCTATTAGTCAAGACCCTTACTTTTGGTCGTTGGTTATGGGGGGTACCTACTGCTGGCCACCCACTAAACATGGCTGCACACTTTGAAAACTCATAACTAATTCAGTTTTCATCAAAAAAATATGTAATCACTTGGGTTGGATTTGTAATTCTATTGGTTATCACTGAAAAATAATAAAATAATAATCTCCTCTCTAAATATATGCACATTCCTTAACTTGTCGGTTTTAGGGGGCTTACCTTAATGCTAAGACTATTATCAAGAAGTCGCCATTGAAGCGTTCATTCACCCACGAAGCGAGAACCTCGTTACAACACCAAAGATCCTTGAAGCATTTAATGTGATTTTTTTACTCTTACCGGTGCTTTAGCACATTTGGTTTGAATCTTGGACCAAGCATAATCAATAAAGTCAAAGATCACTGGCCAGTGAGTATTGTAACATCAAATTTTTCTCCTTGACACGGAAATAGTTTGCAGTCTTTAGAGCACCTCCACCGCAGGCTCCCATCCCGGCAGACCTGTCAGGTTTGGTGGGTCTAGAGGAAGGTGCTCCCCCACCGCGCTAGTTGGGGCCGCCAAACCGGTCAGGCGGAATGGAGGGAGTTGGGAGCAAGCCTGGTAAAGGAGAGAATATGGCGGGGGACTGAAAATTTCACCGGGGCTAGGCCACCAATTTGGTTCTAGCACGTGGTGGAGCAATAATGGCTGTGGGAGTGGCTGCCACTGACAGTCCATTCATTGACGCGTTTTTGCATGGACCCACAGCAGGGCTTTTATTATGAGAGCGAGGTTTCCAGGCCGGATAACCTTGCTCCCGGTTGGCGCTGCGCTAGGCGCCCTGCAGCCCAACCACGGGTCAGGGTTCAGGGCCAAAATCCAGCGCAGTCTCCACCGGGCTGGCGCGTCCCTAGTGGAGGTGCTCTTAGAAATAAGCTACTACTGCTTAGAAGGTGCACACTGTTATCGTAGTCGTGGCATTGTAGCTCATTTTTTTTTTGCTACTGATATTGTAAAACAAGAGACAATGATTGACATTAGAAGATTCTCCACTTCTTTGGTTTTGATTACTGGCAATGTATTGCAATGTGTTACTGGTTTTGATTACTTGCATTCTTATTTCTAACCAATACATACCTTATTTAATCAATAGTATTATACCTCTCTCATTTTCAGTCAACAATGCTATGTGATACCCGGTCCATGGTAGCTCGCCTCTCACCTATCATCCTCTGCTCTATCTTCTCTATAGGAATTGGTCATAGTTTGAATCCCTAAGAGCACCTCCACCGCGGGCTCCCATCCCGGCAGACTTGTCAGGTTTGGTGGGTCTGGAGGAAGGTGCTCCCCCACCGCGCTAGTCGGGGCCGCCAAACCGGTCAGGCGGGATGGAGGGAGTTGGGAGCAAGCCTGGAAAAGGAGAGAATATGGCGGGGGACTGAAAATTTCACCGGGGCTAGGCTACCAATTTGGTTCTAGCACGTGGTGGAGCAACAATGGCTGTGGGAGTGGCTGCCGCTGACAGTCCATTCACTAACGCATTTTTGCATGGACCCACAGCAGGGCTTTTATTATGAGAGCCAGGTTTCCAGGCCGGATAACCTTGCTCCCGGCTGGCGGTGCGCTAGGCGCCCTGCAGCCCGACCGCGGGGCAAGGTTTAGGGCCAAAACCCACGGCAGTCTCCACCGGGCTGGCGCGTCCCTGGTGGAGGTGCTCTAAGTTTTCAAGACTTAAGTTAACTACTACAAGAAGAGGATCGGTTTTTTTTTGTTGTAAATTTTGACTATACAAGTAGTAAAATAGATGCATTTGAAGAGTAGAGACTTATGTTTTTTTTCTTCCTTGCGTGAATACGGTCAGCGTACTTCAACTCAAGACAATTGCATATTTTTTCTACTACTTATTGCATATGAATCTATGTTCTACCTTGTATTAGGTCATCGCACTTCAAAAATCACATTGTGATTTTTGGAGTTTAGAATTAGAGAATTGGACTTGCAATGACGAGGGGTATAGAAAGTAGCCATTTTAATAGAATAAAAATTTTACTTAAAAAAAGAACAATTGTTGGATCAAATCCAAACCGTGAATAGTATCACTATGCCTTCTTTTGTTAAGAGGAATTTTTCAAAAACAAGTTAAGAACTTAATTTCTATCCGTTTTGATTTGAAAACAATGAGGTTGCCAGGAAGTTACATTCTTTCACTGCTACATGCCTTAAAAATTGCACTAGTCAACTCTACCAAAGCACTATTCAAGATCTATGGTACTATTATTTAACTCTACAATATCCTCCCTCCTCTCCCAAGAAGCTACTCTGGGAGCATAATTTTTCATTAGCTGTCGGGTTCAAACAAATTGTACTTCCATAAAGCTTTTAGTAATGTCCATCCACGGTAAAAATTTCAAAGAATAGTATTATAAATTGACACCCTAGAGACCTACCCAAACCTTCAAGAGTTCCCCAAGGGGACTTTTGAGAATGTAGAGATTAAAAGAAAATAAGATTTTGGAGTCAATAACCAATATTGGATACAAAATTATGATTTTGATATATTATGGAGCGCCACCTATAGTTTCAATAGGGAACCTTACCTTGGATTCAAAATAATATTACTTTCTTGTTCTATTTTGCTATTGGATCTTTGAAAAGGCTTGGTGGTGTCCCAACTAATTTTTTTATTAAGTGGTAAGACGAGTTTTAAATTCTATTTTTATAAACGAATTTATCCTCTGTGGCTAAGGGAGGGGGGAAGATCATGTTGCACCACAAAGCTAGTTGCCTTTTCCTTCTTTGAGGTGGTTCTAGAAATTTAAAGCAATTTAGATTGTCAAATTTTAGCATATAATAATCAAATAACAAGTCTAAATTTATGGTAGCCATACTAGATGTATATTTTTAGGTAAGCCATTGGATCATAATGTTACCAAATGATGAAAATTAAGGTTATTTATTTTAATATGACAATTCACTATGGTGAATCAACTTTCTTTAAACTTGAGTAGATTTAATACATATGCTAGTTTATTTTGATCATGAGCATTGATCTTACAAACATAATAATCATACTATATTGCATCTATCAATGACGTGGATGTAGGTATATTAAAACAAAAAAATGATTTGACTTGAACCTACATTAAATCAACAAAGAAAATTACTCAACAAAGAAAATTAATCAATCAAATGAAATGTTTTTTGGTTTGAGCTAAAACCCATATAACCTATAAAACATGTTGACAACCATATAGTTAGCAAAAAAGTTACCATAAATTTTGCCTTATCCTTGCCTTTTTCCTTATTCCTAGATGTAAGGTAAGTCTCTCCCATAAACGACAAGTTAAGCAATGTGCATTTATGGAGAGCTTAAATAATAATAATATGTTTTTATATGTTAGTGATCATAGCCAATAGAATTACAATTTCAACTCAAGCAATTTCATATTTTTTGATGAACTGTGAATTAGTTATAAATTTTCAAAGTGTGTTGCCATGTTTAGTCGGTATCCGTCAATAGGTACCTCTCAAAAGCGCCAATCAAAGACAAGGAGTGGTGACTAATAGCAAACCTCCATTAGGAATTAAATGGGTGGTAATGGGATGGAAGTACGTTGGATTTACCCCAAAATTATAACTGTCAGTTACCGGATTTATTTGGTTATGGGGGGAGGCTTAGAGTAGTACATTATTCAGCAAGTTTTAACATGGACCGGGGTCGATGTTGCAACCTATTCCGGGGAGCGAACAAGTAGGCTGTTCATAAGTGAGAAAAACAAGGTACCTCGCTCTCGTAATGTACTCCAGACATTCTAGCTTTCGGAGCATTCGCCCACATTTATCTAGACTGTGGAGGTGAAGTGTTTGACTGTTGGTAGAAGATTTGCTCCGAAAGTGTGACTGGCGTGTGGACAAGTTCCAGTTACTCTCGCAAGTCGGATACTGATTATCACTAGCTCGTGGCTTGAGATTTGAGCAGGTGTGGGAGTTGTGGGCCTGGGAAAGTGGAGAGGTTCTGATTGAGATGGCGTCGTTTGTGTTGGAGGATTTCGTGGGAGGCGTCGCGTTGAAGGACCAGATGGATGGCCTGGTAGCGGACGGCTTGACCGACGTGCCCACGCTCAAGATGATCATGAGCAAGGACGACATGGACGCTCTGCAGCTCCCGCAGCTGCAGCGGGTACGATACTCAATTCGCGAACATCTACATCACAAACTCCTCCGGTAACGTCGGAAATTAGACTCTGATCGGATCAAGATTGCGTTCGGTGTACACAACGAAGTTTGAAGCCAGTGCTCTGTTTGGTGATCTAGTCCGGTTTAGCGATCTGCATGTGTGAGCCTGAGCTAATAGATTTATCTTGTGTGGTTGTTTAATCGGGCAGTAGACAGTATGGCAATATCGAGAGCTGATTGAATATATTTACTGATCAGTGTCGCTTAGGCGCACGAATTCTTCGTTGGAGACTGATATCGACGGTGCCTCTGCTCTGGAAGAGTTCCAAGCTCGATGGACTTGCAGCATTCAAGTAATGTGAACTGTCATGTGCAGGACGCGCTGGAGATCCGGGCGTACCTGCACGACAGGCTGCTGATGGAGTACGCCGACGTCCTCGAGGCCGCGGGCAAGACGCTGGAGGAGCTCCTCCCTACGAGCCCCACGGCTCACCACGGAGTATACGATGCGCCGCTGCCACGTCGCGCGCTTTCTGGACCGCAGCAGTGCCTGCAGCAAGGCCATCCAGATGCCCAAGCACCTCGTCCTGCCGGCGCGCAAGCTCACCGCTCCCCACCGCACCGGCGCCAAGAACCCTGAGAATCCCAAGCTGCTCTCCACCGCCACAGCAGCCAGCCCCCGCCACTAGAACCTCCGCATCCTTGCATTCGACCAGCTCTCGCAGGCCAGCACGAACTTCACCGTGAGCCGCTCCAGCACTGACAGCGGCCGCCCCTCCTCATTCACGGACCCACCTGGTACGCATCATCTCAGATACTGCTCCGGGTAATTCACATCGCCAATTGTGCTATCTCACTTCGACCACGCCGAATTGCATCAACACAATATTGCCTCTAGTTCAGAGTATAGCAATAATGATAGAAGAAACTTAAACATGTTACAATTCGCACCTAGAAAGAAGTGCGGACGATAGTAACTGCAATATACCAGATCCAGCCCGTGGTGGTGAGATGAGACTGACTGGTTTTGTGGCGATTTTGGGTAGAGCTTACGTTGTTGAAGGGGAGGGAGCTGGGAGGGCGAATGGAGACTGATGTACAGACTTGCTCCGATCCCGAATCATAGCTCCAGTTTTTAGTATAATCAGCTGCATCATGCTTCAGGTTTTAGTACTAAATCTCAGAGATTACGTTGACTCACTGTAAGTCTTGGGAACCAACTTCTTCCCCGAGCGTTAGAAACAGAGCCTCCGAATCATGTGCAACATCCATAAGTTGGTGAGTGTTCAAAATGCAGTGGTACAGTTAACCTTCAGACGTCACAACATGACATGGTTGTATATGGAAATGGATGAAGTGCACATGGTTATATCTTTGCCTCACTTTACAAACAACTGATGGTCCGAGCATGTGCAGTTGCGGTCGTCCACCACCACCACCACGCCCCTCGACGAAGTCCTCTTGTGTCCTTATATACTAACTAGACATGCAGCTAAACAGGGGGGCATATTGATCACATTGTATATTAAAGTATTCTGATCCTCACTTCATCATATTCTCGGTCTATCCTGAACTCACCCAGTGTGAGTCTCATCCATGAGCAAAGGACAGGACGTAAAAGTAAAAGTAGTACTGTATGCTCTCTGACGAAACCCATAACGTTTGCCACGGAATCGGACGGTGGCTATATGATCACCAACGCGGTCTATCTCTTTCGTCTCTTCGGAGACATTTGATAAAATTGGAACGATACAGAGAAGATTAGCATGGCCCCTGCGCAAGGATGACACGCACAAATCGAGAAATGGTCCAAATTTTTTCTTCATTTTGCTGATGCTGTATTTTAGCTGCGGTTTGATGGCGTCTTCCACTGAAACGTGTGCTATGGACGTGTGTTTTTTTTAGTCGTCTACTAGCAGTTGGCGCTTGCCTTGCAACGCATCAGTTCAACCATTTTGATGTAGTTTTTATATCACAAAATATTAAAAAGGAAAGGTATCAACAATGTACATAAAATATAAATATGTCTTTGAAACCTATGCATGAATTTTAATAATGTAATAGAATAAAATAGAATAAAATAAATTAGGTTTTAGATTTTTCTCATTTTAACATGGAATTCCAAAAATGTTATGAACGTCAAATTTGTAATCAAGAGTTTCAAATTTATTTTGGATAAGCACAAATTGCAACACACAAATGCAAATTTCACACACCCACAAACTCAACTTGCAATTACAATCTCAATTTCACACACCTACAAACTCAACTTGCAATTACAATCTCAAATTCACACACCCACAAACTCAATTTGCAATTACAATCTCAAAACTTGCAATTCCACCTCAAAACTTGTAATTTCAATCTCCACAACTCGAATATGTAATTTTGCGACTCCAACTTTGTATGCCAACCTCCAAGATCACAACTCCAACTTCACAACTTTTTCACTCCAAGTTTACAACTCATAAATTACAATTCAATCTTTTAGTGCTTAACTCAAAAAAATTTTGAACGTCAAATTTGTAATCAAGAGTACAAATTGCAACACACAAATGCAAATTTGTCACACCCAAAAACTCAAGCTAATGCTTTGCAACGCATTAGTCCAACCATTTTAATGTAGTTTTTATATTACAAACTATATTTAAAAAGAAAAGGGTAACATGATTCACTGCGCGGTTGGCTGCACAACTAACTGCACGGATGACTGCACCGTTCCTATAGTTCACTGCACGGTTGACTGTGCAACTGATTGCTGCGTGGTTCACTGCGCGGATTATCATTTTAGTAGTATGATGGTTTGATGGCATCTTCCACTGAAAGCTTTGGACGTGTGTTTTTTTTAGTCGTCTACGGTTTGATGGTGTCTTTCACTAAAAGCTATGGACGTGTGCTTTCTTTTAGTTGTCTATGGTTTGATGGCATCTTCCACTGAAAGCTATGGACGTGTGCTTTCTTTGAGCCGTCTTTGTTTTGTTGAAAGCTATGGATGTTTGCTTTCTTTTAGTTTTCTATGGTTTTATAAAAGCTATGGACGTCTGCTTTCTTTTAAACGTCTATGGTTTGATGGTGTCTTTCACTAAAATCTATGGACGTGTGCTATCTTTTAGTCGTCTATGGTTTGATGGTGTCTTTCACTAAAAGCTATGGACGTCTGTTTTTAGTTGTCTATAGTTTGATGTAAGCCATGGACATCTGCTTTCTATTAGTCGTCTATGGTTTGATGAAAGCTATGGACGTCTTCCTTCTTTTAGTTGTCTATGGTTTGATGGTGTCTTTCACTAAAAGCTATGGAAGTGTGCTTTCTTTTAGTCGTCTATGGTTTGATGGCGTCTTTCACTAAAAGCTATGGACGTGTGCTTTCTTATAGTCGTCTATGGTTTGATGGCGTCTTCCACTGAAAGCTATGGGCATGTGCTTTCTTTTAGTCGTCTTGAGTGTGTGTTGGAGCCTTTGGTTCTGGAATAGAATTAGCTATGGAGTTGCAACGTTTAAAGAGGGAAGTGGTGCAATGGAGTTTCTCATTATCATTTTCTTGTGGTCGGTTCTACCTTTAAGGCCTACGAGCTCAGAAGGCCCGGGAGAATCTATGAGCATAATAGAATATCTAGAATATCATCTATACAATGGATACACTTAATCACAATCCCACTTCATCGGAATTTTTGTAGTTCACCAATGCCTACATTGATTTTAGTGGCGTTGGTCTTGGTAGATGCTCATCTTGCTCCGCCTTGAAATTTTCCTCAAATTTTCCTCGGAGGTGGCTTGTAGCGCTTGCTACAGAGGTTAACATGCCCAACCAACGTAAAGATGGATGTTAGGCCTTAAAAGGTTAACATTGTTGTTGAAGGGAAGCTTAGTTAAATAAATGATTATGAGGGAACAACACCAAGTGTCAAGTATACCTTCCTCGATGTGAGGCGTCTTTTCATCACAAAACTCTAGTTTCTAGGAGAGGTTGTTTATTGTTTTGAATTACGTTCAATGATATTGTTTGAACATTAAACATATTGTAGAGGACATTTGAGATTCAAAGGTGGGAGATAGGATCCATGTTCAAATTCATTTTTTGATAGTCAATGAAAACAAATATGTAACCCTATAAAGGACCAAAATAAAGAACATATGAGGAAATATAGGAAAAAAACTTTCTGCCGAAGCCTCAAAAATGTCACAGAGCATACAAGAAGGAAAGAAGTAAGAAGAAGACAATTGAGGCAAGTACGTAATGTACTACTCTAAGCCTCCCCCCATAACCAAATAAATCCGGTAACTGACAGTTATAATTTTGGGGTAAATCCAACGTACTTCCATCCCATTACCACCCATTCAATTCCTAATGGAGGTTTGCTATTAGTCACCACTCCTTGTCTTTGATTGGCGCTTTTGAGAGGTACCTATTGATGGATACCGACTAAACATGGCAACACACTTTGAAAATTTATAACTAATTCACAGTTCATCAAAAAATATGAAATTGCTTGAGTTGAAATTGTAATTCTATTGGCTATGATCACTAACATATAAAAACATATTATTATTATTTAAGCTCTCCATAAATGCACATTGCTTAACTTGTCGTTTATGGGAGGGACTTACCTTACATCTAGGAATAAGGAAAAAGGCAAGGATA
>OZ020520.1:4021564-4171113 GCA_963971425.1 Bryoerythrophyllum caledonicum
GTGCTTTCTTTTAGTTGTCTATGGTTTGATGGCATCTTCCACTGAAAGCTATGGACGTGTGCTTTCTTTGAGCCGTCTTTGTTTTGTTGAAAGCTATGGATGTTTGCTTTCTTTTAGTTTTCTATGGTTTTATAAAAGCTATGGACGTCTGCTTTCTTTTAAACGTCTATGGTTTGATGGTGTCTTTCACTAAAATCTATGGACGTGTGCTATCTTTTAGTCGTCTATGGTTTGATGGTGTCTTTCACTAAAAGCTATGGACGTCTGTTTTTAGTTGTCTATAGTTTGATGTAAGCCATGGACATCTGCTTTCTATTAGTCGTCTATGGTTTGATGAAAGCTATGGACGTCTTCCTTCTTTTAGTTGTCTATGGTTTGATGGTGTCTTTCACTAAAAGCTATGGAAGTGTGCTTTCTTTTAGTCGTCTATGGTTTGATGGCGTCTTTCACTAAAAGCTATGGACGTGTGCTTTCTTATAGTCGTCTATGGTTTGATGGCGTCTTCCACTGAAAGCTATGGGCATGTGCTTTCTTTTAGTCGTCTTGAGTGTGTGTTGGAGCCTTTGGTTCTGGAATAGAATTAGCTATGGAGTTGCAACGTTTAAAGAGGGAAGTGGTGCAATGGAGTTTCTCATTATCATTTTCTTGTGGTCGGTTCTACCTTTAAGGCCTACGAGCTCAGAAGGCCCGGGAGAATCTATGAGCATAATAGAATATCTAGAATATCATCTATACAATGGATACACTTAATCACAATCCCACTTCATCGGAATTTTTGTAGTTCACCAATGCCTACATTGATTTTAGTGGCGTTGGTCTTGGTAGATGCTCATCTTGCTCCGCCTTGAAATTTTCCTCAAATTTTCCTCGGAGGTGGCTTGTAGCGCTTGCTACAGAGGTTAACATGCCCAACCAACGTAAAGATGGATGTTAGGCCTTAAAAGGTTAACATTGTTGTTGAAGGGAAGCTTAGTTAAATAAATGATTATGAGGGAACAACACCAAGTGTCAAGTATACCTTCCTCGATGTGAGGCGTCTTTTCATCACAAAACTCTAGTTTCTAGGAGAGGTTGTTTATTGTTTTGAATTACGTTCAATGATATTGTTTGAACATTAAACATATTGTAGAGGACATTTGAGATTCAAAGGTGGGAGATAGGATCCATGTTCAAATTCATTTTTTGATAGTCAATGAAAACAAATATGTAACCCTATAAAGGACCAAAATAAAGAACATATGAGGAAATATAGGAAAAAAACTTTCTGCCGAAGCCTCAAAAATGTCACAGAGCATACAAGAAGGAAAGAAGTAAGAAGAAGACAATTGAGGCAAGTACGTAATGTACTACTCTAAGCCTCCCCCCATAACCAAATAAATCCGGTAACTGACAGTTATAATTTTGGGGTAAATCCAACGTACTTCCATCCCATTACCACCCATTCAATTCCTAATGGAGGTTTGCTATTAGTCACCACTCCTTGTCTTTGATTGGCGCTTTTGAGAGGTACCTATTGATGGATACCGACTAAACATGGCAACACACTTTGAAAATTTATAACTAATTCACAGTTCATCAAAAAATATGAAATTGCTTGAGTTGAAATTGTAATTCTATTGGCTATGATCACTAACATATAAAAACATATTATTATTATTTAAGCTCTCCATAAATGCACATTGCTTAACTTGTCGTTTATGGGAGGGACTTACCTTACATCTAGGAATAAGGAAAAAGGCAAGGATAAGGCAAAATTTATGGTAACTTTTTCGCTAACTATATGGTTGTCAACATGTTTTATAGGTTATATGGGTTTTAGCTCAAACCAAAAAACATTTCATTTGATTGATTAATTTTCTTTGTTGAGTAATTTTCTTTGTTGATTTAATGTAGGTTCAAGTCAAATCATTTTTTTGTTTTATTATACCTACATCCACGTCATTGATAGATGCAATATAGTATGATTATTACGTTTGTAAGATCAATGCTCATGATCAAAATAAACTAGCATATGTATTAAATCTACTCAAGTTTAAAGAAAAATGATTCTCCATAGTAAATTGTCATATTAAAATAAATAATCTTAATTTTCATCATTTGGTAACATTATGATCCGATGACTTACCTAAAAATATACATCTAGTATGGATACTGTAAATTTAGACTTCTAATTTGATTATCATACTACTAAAATGATAATCCGCGCAGTGAACCACGCAGCAATCAGTTGCACAGTCAACCGTGCAGTGAACTATAGGAACGGTGCAGTCATCCGTGCAGTTAGTTGTGCAGCCAACCGCGCAGTGAATCATGTTACCCTTTTCTTTTTAAATATAGTTTGTAATATAAAAACTACATTAAAATGGTTGGACTAATGCGTTGCAAAGCATTAGCTTGAGTTTTTGGGTGTGACAAATTTGCATTTGTGTGTTGCAATTTGTACTCTTGATTACAAATTTGACGTTCAAAATTTTTTTGAGTTAAGCACTAAAAGATTGAATTGTAATTTATGAGTTGTAAACTTGGAGTGAAAAAGTTGTGAAGTTGGAGTTGTGATCTTGGAGGTTGGCATACAAAGTTGGAGTCGCAAAATTACATATTCGAGTTGTGGAGATTGAAATTACAAGTTTTGAGGTGGAATTGCAAGTTTTGAGATTGTAATTGCAAATTGAGTTTGTGGGTGTGTGAATTTGAGATTGTAATTGCAAGTTGAGTTTGTAGGTGTGTGAAATTGAGATTGTAATTGCAAGTTGAGTTTGTGGGTGTGTGAAATTTGCATTTGTGTGTTGCAATTTGTGCTTATCCAAAATAAATTTGAAACTCTTGATTACAAATTTGACGTTCATAACATTTTTGGAATTCCATGTTAAAATGAGAAAAATCTAAAACCTAATTTATTTTATTCTATTTTATTCTATTACATTATTAAAATTCATGCATAGGTTTCAAAGACATATTTATATTTTATGTACATTGTTGATACCTTTCCTTTTTAATATTTTGTGATATAAAAACTACATCAAAATGGTTGAACTGATGCGTTGCCTTGACACACGTCCATAGCACACGTTTCAGTGGAAGACGCCATCAAACCGCAGCTAAAATACAGCATCAGCAAAATGAAGAAAAAATTTGGACCATTTCTCGATTTGTGCGTGTCATCCTTGCGCAGGGGCCATGCTAATCTTCTCTGTATCGTTCCAATTTTATCAGATGTCTCCGAAGAGACGAAAGAGATAGACCGCGTTGGTGATCATATAGCCACCGTCCGATTCCGTGGCAAACGTTATGGGTTTCGTCAGAGAGCATACAGTACTACTTTTACTTTTACGTCCTGTCCTTTGCTCATGGATGAGACTCACACTGGGTGAGTTCAGGATAGACCGAGAATATGATGAAGTGAGGATCAGAATACTTTAATATACAATGTGATCAATATGCCCCCCTGTTTAGCTGCATGTCTAGTTAGTATATAAGGACACAAGAGGACTTCGTCGAGGGGCGTGGTGGTGGTGGTGGACGACCGCAACTGCACATGCTCGGACCATCAGTTGTTTGTAAAGTGAGGCAAAGATATAACCATGTGCACTTCATCCATTTCCATATACAACCATGTCATGTTGTGACGTCTGAAGGTTAACTGTACCACTGCATTTTGAACACTCACCAACTTATGGATGTTGCACATGATTCGGAGGCTCTGTTTCTAACGCTCGGGGAAGAAGTTGGTTCCCAAGACTTACAGTGAGTCAACGTAATCTCTGAGATTTAGTACTAAAACCTGAAGCATGATGCAGCTGATTATACTAAAAACTGGAGCTATGATTCGGGATCGGAGCAAGTCTGTACATCAGTCTCCATTCGCCCTCCCAGCTCCCTCCCCTTCAACAACGTAAGCTCTACCCAAAATCGCCACAAAACCAGTCAGTCTCATCTCACCACCACGGGCTGGATCTGGTATATTGCAGTTACTATCGTCCGCACTTCTTTCTAGGTGCGAATTGTAACATGTTTAAGTTTCTTCTATCATTATTGCTATACTCTGAACTAGAGGCAATATTGTGTTGATGCAATTCGGCGTGGTCGAAGTGAGATAGCACAATTGGCGATGTGAATTACCCGGAGCAGTATCTGAGATGATGCGTACCAGGTGGGTCCGTGAATGAGGAGGGGCGGCCGCTGTCAGTGCTGGAGCGGCTCACGGTGAAGTTCGTGCTGGCCTGCGAGAGCTGGTCGAATGCAAGGATGCGGAGGTTCTAGTGGCGGGGGCTGGCTGCTGTGGCGGTGGAGAGCAGCTTGGGATTCTCAGGGTTCTTGGCGCCGGTGCGGTGGGGAGCGGTGAGCTTGCGCGCCGGCAGGACGAGGTGCTTGGGCATCTGGATGGCCTTGCTGCAGGCACTGCTGCGGTCCAGAAAGCGCGCGACGTGGCAGCGGCGCATCGTATACTCCGTGGTGAGCCGTGGGGCTCGTAGGGAGGAGCTCCTCCAGCGTCTTGCCCGCGGCCTCGAGGACGTCGGCGTACTCCATCAGCAGCCTGTCGTGCAGGTACGCCCGGATCTCCAGCGCGTCCTGCACATGACAGTTCACATTACTTGAATGCTGCAAGTCCATCGAGCTTGGAACTCTTCCAGAGCAGAGGCACCGTCGATATCAGTCTCCAACGAAGAATTCGTGCGCCTAAGCGACACTGATCAGTAAATATATTCAATCAGCTCTCGATATTGCCATACTGTCTACTGCCCAATTAAACAACCACACAAGATAAATCTATTAACTCAGGCTCACACATGCAGATCGCTAAACCGGACTAGATCACCAAACAGAGCACTGGCTTCAAACTTCGTTGTGTACACCGAACGCAATCTTGATCCGATCAGAGTCTAATTTCCGACGTTACCGGAGGAGTTTGTGATGTAGATGTTCGCGAACTGAGTATCGTACCCGCTGCAGCTGCGGGAGCTGCAGAGCGTCCATGTCGTCCTTGCTCATGATCATCTTGAGCGTGGGCACGTCGGTCAAGCCGTCCGCTACCAGGCCATCCATCTGGTCCTTCAACGCGACGCCTCCCACGAAATCCTCCAACACAAACGACGCCATCTCAATCAGAACCTCTCCACTTTCCCAGGCCCACAACTCCCACACCTGCTCAAATCTCAAGCCACGAGCTAGTGATAATCAGTATCCGACTTGCGAGAGTAACTGGAACTTGTCCACACGCCAGTCACACTTTCGGAGCAAATCTTCTACCAACAGTCAAACACTTCACCTCCACAGTCTAGATAAATGTGGGCGAATGCTCCGAAAGCTAGAATGTCTGGAGTACATTACGAGAGCGAGGTACCTTGTTTTTCTCACTTATGAACAGCCTACTTGTTCGCTCCCCGGAATAGGTTGCAACATCGACCCCGGTCCATGTTAAAACTTGCTGAATAATGTACTACTCTAAGCCTCCCCCCATAACCAAATAAATCCGGTAACTGACAGTTATAATTTTGGGGTAAATCCAACGTACTTCCATCCCATTACCACCCATTTAATTCCTAATGGAGGTTTGCTATTAGTCACCACTCCTTGTCTTTGATTGGCGCTTTTGAGAGGTACCTATTGACGGATACCGACTAAACATGGCAACACACTTTGAAAATTTATAACTAATTCACAGTTCATCAAAAAATATGAAATTGCTTGAGTTGAAATTGTAATTCTATTGGCTATGATCACTAACATATAAAAACATATTATTATTATTTAAGCTCTCCATAAATGCACATTGCTTAACTTGTCGTTTATGGGAGAGACTTACCTTACATCTAGGAATAAGGAAAAAGGCAAGGATAAGGCAAAATTTATGGTAACTTTTTTGCTAACTATATGGTTGTCAACATGTTTTATAGGTTATATGGGTTTTAGCTCAAACCAAAAAACATTTCATTTGATTGATTAATTTTCTTTGTTGAGTAATTTTCTTTGTTGATTTAATGTAGGTTCAAGTCAAATCATTTTTTTGTTTTAATATACCTACATCCACGTCATTGATAGATGCAATATAGTATGATTATTATGTTTGTATGATCAATGCTCATGATCAAAATAAACTAGCATATGTATTAAATCTACTCAAGTTTAAAGAAAGTTGATTCACCATAGTGAATTGTCATATTAAAATAAATAACCTTAATTTTCATCATTTGGTAACATTATGATCCGATGGCTTACCTAAAAATATACATCTAGTATGGCTACCATAAATTTAGACTTCTTATTTGATTATCATACTACTAAAATCATAATCCGCGCAGTGAACGACGCAGCGATCAGTTGCGCAGTCAACCGTGCAGTGAACAATAGGAACGGTGCAGTCATTCGCGGAGTTAGTTGTGCAGCCAACCGCGCAGTGAATCATGTTATCTTTTTTAAAAAAAATATAGTTTATAATATAAAAACTACATTAAAATGGTTGGACTAATAACATGCAATTAAGCAATTTTGCCCTCACCAATTAAAAGTGCACTTGGGTACAACGGCAGCCATTGCAAATAAAAGTGTCAAAATAACCAAATAAAAAATTGCACGGAATTTTTTTTAAAATCTTATGCAAGAAATTTTAGACAATCTCGGTTGTTAATATTTGAGGCTAATTTTTGGCTTTTTCAGCACATTTTTTAAACGCCACGTGTAATACTTGAATAATGTGCACTTGAAATAGTTGCACAATATTTCAAAGACAAATTGTAAAGATTGTAGTATACAATCAAGCGTAATCACAATAAAACATACTTTATGCAAAGGTTGGCCGTTGCTTACAAAATATTTTACATAGTACACAATGGATACAATTAGAAATCAAGTATAGATGCTTCTACAAATGTTGATAGCGATGTAATTTATTAATAGTAAAACATTTTTTCTCTATACGATTAAAGACATAATGTCTTACGTCCCCTTATAATATACTACTCTGGCACATACACTAGTGACTATATAGCAACTACCATACAATTATACTCTCATGTAGGCACACTACCTACTACTAAGAATTTAGGACAACTTGCAAACGATCGTTGTCGATAGCTTTGGTTTGCATTGCAATATATTGTAGTATGTGAGCCTTAGCCGATTGAAGAATTCAAATCCTGCTTTCAACTTGCACTCCAAATACATTGCGCTTTCTCCACCAACTAATCCCAGTCATGGTTCTTTCTGGTGTGTCTACCCATGAAAAAATGCTTCCTCCGCAATACATATCCTATCACGTACAACAATGTACTCACGACGTGATTGCTATCATGTTTGTGGTGAGCTTCAAACCACACGTCACAATATAAACCAGTCCCATGTACAAGAGCATCACATAGATGGGTCTTCACAAACCGATGCTCAATGTTCTTCACGGTCTGACGCATCCTCGGTACCATGGTTGTGTTTTGGTCCATGCCATCTACTATGATGCACATGTACAACTCAAAGCTAATATAACACGACCTCTTCAATATCCAATAATGCCGACGTTCCTCCATCTGGTTGTGGAGATGCAACATGAACAACTCTATTATCTTTATCCTTGCATCCGCATTGGTGGTTCCCTCTATGGCACATTTATACTCCCAACAATGATAACACTTCAAGAATCTCAAAAATGGAGGTACTTGGACGTGGGGAAATCTGATGCTCCACATCCTCCGAAACGAGCTAATTGAAATGGTTTTCCCATTACAAATTCTCTTCACCTCCTCGTTCACATAATTGAATACATCAAATTTAGATGTATTCATAGGAAGGAGAATAAGAGGCACCACTTCGTTGTCACTCTTACGGCGAATAGATCGATGAGGTTGAGGACAACCAACTTCATCTACAAATGATTTAAAGCAAGCCTCTGCCACAAACATTCTAGTGCTCTCTCTGGCTGGATCCAAAAGGGTGTTTCCGTGAATGGCTGTCACTCTTTCGTATATTAGACAATCTTTCTTCAATTGCTTAAAGCGCCTCTGCAAATATCCAACCTCAAAAGCGTAGCAAGCATTGCAAACTTCTTTCCCATCTAACTTTGTTGCAAACTAATGTACGGCTCCCCATTATCACTATTGACAAAATAAAAACATTATGGTTGCCCATTAGTCAACATACATGTACTAATTGTTAACCGTCAAAACGCTCACAGATTTGATAAAAGATATGTTTTTAATACATATTTATTATTCATTATATGATGGAGATATTGAACCTTTTGATAAAACTGCTTTGAAATGGAAAAATAAACATTTGTAGGGCTTCAACTTCTTCCACACTGTCTTTGAATATGCTACACCTCTTCTCCATCCCTAAACATTGGTATACTAGGAATTGTTATCATTATTGACATGATGATAATGAATCTAGACCCTATGTAATGCAAACTTCTAAAACCAAGTAAAGTGAAATTCTCGTAAACGGCTCAATCTCAGTAAATAATCGAACCATGTTGTGTACTATAAAAACTATAAACTTTCAATCCGTGCAGCCAATTTCTCTGAAAGTTTGTGAGAATATTACTTAATCCCTAAAGAACACGCATTTTTACAACATAATCTCTTCAAAACCGCTCATTCTAGTGCCACGAGTAAAGTGGGAAGCAATAAGATTTTATAGATACGTCTAAGCGTACGACCTTAGTTCATACTTATTAAGTCACGTCGTCACAAAATTTCATAAAGATTGACCGCACAAATTGAAAGATTATAGTGTTTGAAGTGGATATCATGGTTCATTTTCTTAGGTAGGTTGAGGGGAATTTTCTTTCACTTTAGTTGGTGTCAAGTTTTTGCACTACATAAAGTTTAAGTTCATTACCATTATATTAATGATGTTATATTCTTGTAGACAAATTTTTAGAGGTACAAAAGGGCCTACATCATATTCAGAACAATTGTAAAAGGGGTTGAGATTCAAAATTTACCAACTTGCGCTTAATTTTTTGGTGAGGTAACCATTTCTTAAAATGGAAATCCGTATGTATTATGGTGAAAGATAATGCTTACACCACATCATCTGATAGAAAAAATAAAATAAAAATAATATAAAGATCTCTAAGTTTTCTGTGGAAATGAAAAAGTTCTCTGGGTAGCTTGCCTTACAATGTGTGATCATGTGGGCAAATGATGGACTTCGGTTAATGTAGAAATTTTCATTAGAGACAACAAATGTAATTTAATAATATGAGAGGAAATAATATTATTTGCTATTATTGACGCCATTGAAACTTTTTGAAGCCACTAATATAAGAAAGGATTTGTAATTCCAATTGTAGGTCACTCTATCAACAACAAAAACCAGAAGATTTATTAGAAATCAATTTCAAAAATGAATATAAAATAATTTATCACCTCAAGATACGTTGTAGGTATTAGCGATACTTGCACCGGTGTTTGATGGCTCTTGACAATAAATCACCATTCCCCTGTTGTTGGTAGACATGCTCTTCAACTCTTTCCTACCAGCGGAACCTGCATAAAATTTATATGGTGCTTTGTTGAAACTGTGTGATGAAAACTCCCAAGTATATTTTTATGATATATAGCACAATAATTAAATATAATATGTAAAAACTTTAAACAAATGGAGAAACAAAGTAAAATTTCCAAAGTCCAAAAGTAAAAGTTAGACTATTCATATTGAGGTACAAGGTTTTAACGCGGATATAAGTTTCCGTACAAACCTAAATGGTCTCTTTTCTTCCCACTTTCAAAGGTGAGCTCTCTTGGAATCACAACATCAAAACCAAGGGTGTTTATAAGTTCATTTGTTAATTTATGTTAGCTTTGTGTGTGGTGTGTAGATTGAAGGAGCTAAGTGGCGCTTCGAGGCAATTCACTTGAGCTTGATAAGCTTCTCTAACTCTATTTCATTGCAGAATAAAAACTAGAAACTCAAAGTTTAGGTCTGTCAAAGGATAGTACAATAGATTGAGGTGAGAAAGTATCAATCTTTGAGCAACACACAAATGAATACACCAACTTCAGCATGTTAAGGAATGTAGATTCATTACATTCAATAATTAGACAAGATAGAAGCCATCGAGAATAGAAGTTGTGAGGTAGCCCGTAGTGACACTAGATATGTGAGTGCACCTATATACAGCAGCCCACAAACCTAAATCTTAGTAGCCATACATTAAAACCCGCTAACCTAACTGAACCCAAACCCTAGTCGCCACAAAGTACAAACCAAACCCTAGCCGCCGCAATGTAGAACCCAAACCCTAAAATGACAAATCCTAGTGGCCATGTTCCCAAAGAGTCCTATACGATCCCGTGTAGTTTGCAAGACTCCTCATGTAGAAACTGTGGAAAGCAGGTGTGCGCGCGCACACCCCCCACAACTGCTCTTCCATCCTCCATCTCCAAAAACATAGATCTGCACCTCCACCATTTCCCTTCCCAAAATGTTAGATTTTATCCTCACATCCCTCTCCTCAAAACCCCCTTCTCAACCCTAAATCCCAAACTGCACCTCTCCTTCCCAAATCTAGTAGCGCATGCGATGCAACCCGCAATGTAGCGCTGGCGACGCAGCCCGCAGTGCTGGACTCGCGGCGCAACCCGCAGTCCACACAACCCGCAATGCCCTCGCGCTTCGGCAGGGAGCAGAGGGTTCGCAAGAGGGCAGAGGGTTTGCAGGAGAGTAGAGGGTTTGCAGCAGGGCGCAAGGCGTAGAGCGCAGCAGAGCAGCAGAGCCTACGCCTGCTGGGAGCAACTCAACTCGTAGGGAGCAGGGAGTTGAATTCAACTCAACTGCGAGTGGGAGCAGGGCTGACGATTTCGGCGCAGACAAAGGGCTCCGATCCGAAAGACAACACTGCAGCTCAATTTGCAAGCACCTCTGGACGAGTCAGCTCAACCTGCAAGCACCTCTATTGTGAGCTCAACCTGCAAGCACCTCCATAGACGACTCGTCCAAAGGTGCTTCCTGATCCGAGCCCTCTGTTGTTACACCCTCTGTTGACACACCCTGTCCAGAAGCACATACTCGCTCGAGTCCACCTCCTGCATGGCAAGGGGCGCCTCTCGCACACGACCTCCAACACCAGGATGCCGAACGCGTACAAGTCAGTCTCCTTGGTGGCTCTCCCGGTGTACTACATCTATGGCACCATGTAGCCTAGTGTCCCGGCGAGCAAGGTCGTCCTCTACAGCTTCTGGTGGTCGATAAGGCGCGCCAACCCGAAGTCGCCAAGGTAGAGGTTGCAGTCCGCGTACAAGAGCACGTTACTCGACTTGAGGCCGCGGTGGAGAATGCACCTCACCACTCGTAGTGGAGATACTGCGACCCGGACGCGGACTTCACTCATACAACCCTTGCGCTCCCTCACCTTCATTGTCTCCCTTCCCCAAACCCTAGGCTCACACACACACCCTCTCTCACACTCACAACCTCCCTCACAACTGACAGAGGTGTGCGTGCGCACACCCTTCGTAGGAATATCCAAAGGTGCTGGATTGATATCCGTCATTGATACCTTCACTACCAAAACCCTAATCCAAAACCCTAAATTGATACCCTTTAGATACCTTAGTTCATAACCGGGTATTGATGCCCTGGACAACAACATACCCTGATGGTGATACCATTGCCATTGATACCCTAAGTAACTTTGCCCATAAATGATTTAGAGAAAATCTCAATTAAACTTGTTAGTAATGCTTGTTTTATTGCAATGAGCAAGGAAGTAGAAATAATCATTTTTTTGTAGTTTTAACCGTAGGATCTCAATTAAGACTTACCAAGTAACATTCTCACAAAATTTCATAAAGTTTGATCGCCCGGATTGAAAGATTAAAATGTTTGAAGTAGTGGAAAGGGTCATTTTCTTGCCTGCATTTTCTTACTCTATCAACAGACTTCGACATCAATTGGTGTCCAATTTTTGCACTATAAAATATCTCAATTAATTACCATAATGTTAAGCATGATATTAGTTCCTTATTCACCAATTTTTAGAGGTTGAAAAGGAGTGTAGAATATTCAAAAAAATTGTGCAACGACTGGAGGTTTAGAAATTGTGAATTCACGTTATAATTTTTTGTGAACTTAATATTGTTTTAAATGAGAATCGGAATGGTCAGTAAGAAGCTTTACAACACATAATGTTGTACAAAAAATCAAAAGTAATTGATACAAAGATCCCAAATTCTTATGTAGAAAGGTAGAAGATTTTTGGTTACCTTCGCTGAAAATGTGTGACAACGTCTGAAAATGCTGGACTTGGATTAACATGCTATTCCACCAAAGAGGAGGGGTTTTTTTTGTATAGTATGAAAGGAAAGATTGTATTTTGCTATTGTTGAAAATCTCACAGTTGGTATATTGTTGTAGCAAAGGTTTCTAGAAATGTTGTCTCCTTTTGAACTTGAAAATCCTATAACGTTTTAATTATATGTTGGAATTTCAATGAAATGGACACACACAAAACTATTGATCGGGTATTAAAGAGATAATGTTATGTATAGACACGGGAGTTTAACCTCGATTAACACCAACATTTGAAAGTTTGATTGGGCTCCTATGGTGTAAATTTATTACATATTTCTATTAAGAAAAATATTGTAGATAGGCATTACTATTACCTAAATGGGAGAACAAATTTATCAAAAAAACCATCTTTTGGTGAAAATGTTCTAGGGTTTTAAATATTATTTTGCGATATTGGGCATGTTGGGTACCTACAACAAAGTTTGCTTGAACACTCTATTGAATGTGAGAATTTCAATTCTAGCATGTAATATTGTTTCCTTTCATATTGTACTTAAAGATTATAATCTTTAGTGAAAACTAGCATATTAGCCAATGTCAATCATTTTCATAGATTGTAACACATTCTCGAGCAAGGTTTCAAAAAACTTCATCCTTTCCTCATAAAACTTAGAGGTCTTTGTAATTTTGATAATCAATAAAACACGCAATTAAGCAATTATGAGGTGATTGATAATATTTTGATTTTCTTCAAGAAATTTTGTATATGGGTGCGGGGTGTGAATATGTCTTTCGGGTGGGTTTTGTAAGTTTGATAAGGTTTGTAATAGTGTGTCAGTCCATGTAATTATATTCGGGTTTTGTGGGTTTAAAAGATGGTTACATTTTAAATGTTTAAGGCAGTGGCAGGAGGGGAACGTAAGTTTGAGGGTCCTAGGCTTGAGATGGAGTAAGAAAAATTAGACTCAATGGAATTCTTTTTGGTGCAGAGGAGGATTCCACAGCCTTTGATGCGTTCTCAATCAAAGCCAGTATCGGAGACATCGGAGGGGTTTGGAGGTATTCAGAGTGATACTGGACCAATTTTACCTTTTGTTCCAAGAACTAGCGTATCGGATGACATCATTGCCTTTCAGGGGGCTTTCTCCTCAGGGCGAGAGATGTCATTTAATACGGAGGATGGCTTTTACTACAATGATGATTGCATAAGGCATACGCGGGGGTGTTCCTAGCAATTACCGATATGTTGAGTGTACGTCCATTAGTCTTAGAGATACGGAAGATCGTCCAGTGCAGGATCATGAATTGTTTGTTATGGTAGGCAACGCTATTGGACACGTAGAGGAAGTCGTGTTGCTAGATGATGATCTTTGAGCCGTATATAGTATAGGACTCAATGTTATATAGTATAGTAGACCATGCACGTTGTTTAGAAGGCAGGTAGGTGATTATAATGTAATTCAAGATGTGTCTATCTTTTGAGCGGGTGATGTACAATTATATCTTTGGTGGTGAATATGATATATTTGATTTTAGTATTATGTGCAGTACCGTTGAATCGCTTGATTATGTATGCTTTTGCATATTAAAAATAGTGGTGTACTTCATACTTTCTTAGGGAACTAAATTTATATTTGTGTATCTCTTATACATTGTAGTTGTAGTGCAGTATTCTAAAATCCTATACAAACAAATACACAAATATAATCTCTTTTGGTATGTGAATGTGATTTTGTAGTAGGAATTGCAAATTAGATTAGAAACCATGAGTCCTAGAAAAAAATATAGCAAATGGAGTAAATGTATTACTTATGTGAACCAATAGAAATAAATTTTAAACAAAACACAGACCTCAATATTCAGACAAAAAATTTATTTAAGAGTTATAGATTTTTTTTTGGTTTTTTGTAAGTTTGGACAAAAACTTGCAGATTTTGACCAACAATTAGTGCACTTGGCTAAGTGCATAATTGCTTAATTGCATGTTTAATGCGTTGCAAAGCATTAGCTTGAGTTTTTGGGTGTGACAAATTTGCATTTGTGTGTTGCAATTTGTGCTCTTGATTACAAATTTGACGTTCAAAATTTTTTTGAGTTAAGCACTAAAAGATTGAATTGTAATTTATGAGTTGTAAACTTGGAGTGAAAAAGTTGTGAAGTTGGAGTTGTGATCTTGGAGGTTGGCATACAAAGTTGGAGTCGCAAAATTACATATTCGAGTTGTGGAGATTGAAATTACAAGTTTTGAGGTGGAATTGCAAGTTTTGAGATTGTAATTGCAAATTGAGTTTGTGGGTGTGTGAATTTGAGATTGTAATTGCAAGTTGAGTTTGTAGGTGTGTGAAATTGAGATTGTAATTGCAAGTTGAGTTTGTGGGTGTGTGAAATTTGCATTTGTGTGTTGCAATTTGTGCTTATCCAAAATAAATTTGAAACTCTTGATTACAAATTTGACGTTCATAACATTTTTGGAATTCCATGTTAAAATGAGAAAAATCTAAAACCTAATTTATTTTATTCTATTTTATTCTATTACATTATTAAAATTCATGCATAGGTTTCAAAGACATATTTATATTTTATGTACATTGTTGATACCTTTCCTTTTTAATATTTTGTGATATAAAAACTACATCAAAATGGTTGAACTGATGCGTTGCAAGGCAAGCGCCAACTGCTAGTAGACGACTAAAAAAAACACACGTCCATAGCACACGTTTCAGTGGAAGACGCCATCAAACCGCAGCTAAAATACAGCATCAGCAAAATGAAGAAAAAATTTGGACCATTTCTCGATTTGTGCGTGTCATCCTTGCGCAGGGGCCATGCTAATCTTCTCTGTATCGTTCCAATTTTATCAGATGTCTCCGAAGAGACGAAAGAGATAGACCGCGTTGGTGATCATATAGCCACCGTCCGATTCCGTGGCAAACGTTATGGGTTTCGTCAGAGAGCATACAGTACTACTTTTACTTTTACGTCCTGTCCTTTGCTCATGGATGAGACTCACACTGGGTGAGTTCAGGATAGACCGAGAATATGATGAAGTGAGGATCAGAATACTTTAATATACAATGTGATCAATATGCCCCCCTGTTTAGCTGCATGTCTAGTTAGTATATAAGGACACAAGAGGACTTCGTCGAGGGGCGTGGTGGTGGTGGTGGACGACCGCAACTGCACATGCTCGGACCATCAGTTGTTTGTAAAGTGAGGCAAAGATATAACCATGTGCACTTCATCCATTTCCATATACAACCATGTCATGTTGTGACGTCTGAAGGTTAACTGTACCACTGCATTTTGAACACTCACCAACTTATGGATGTTGCACATGATTCGGAGGCTCTGTTTCTAACGCTCGGGGAAGAAGTTGGTTCCCAAGACTTACAGTGAGTCAACGTAATCTCTGAGATTTAGTACTAAAACCTGAAGCATGATGCAGCTGATTATACTAAAAACTGGAGCTATGATTCGGGATCGGAGCAAGTCTGTACATCAGTCTCCATTCGCCCTCCCAGCTCCCTCCCCTTCAACAACGTAAGCTCTACCCAAAATCGCCACAAAACCAGTCAGTCTCATCTCACCACCACGGGCTGGATCTGGTATATTGCAGTTACTATCGTCCGCACTTCTTTCTAGGTGCGAATTGTAACATGTTTAAGTTTCTTCTATCATTATTGCTATACTCTGAACTAGAGGCAATATTGTGTTGATGCAATTCGGCGTGGTCGAAGTGAGATAGCACAATTGGCGATGTGAATTACCCGGAGCAGTATCTGAGATGATGCGTACCAGGTGGGTCCGTGAATGAGGAGGGGCGGCCGCTGTCAGTGCTGGAGCGGCTCACGGTGAAGTTCGTGCTGGCCTGCGAGAGCTGGTCGAATGCAAGGATGCGGAGGTTCTAGTGGCGGGGGCTGGCTGCTGTGGCGGTGGAGAGCAGCTTGGGATTCTCAGGGTTCTTGGCGCCGGTGCGGTGGGGAGCGGTGAGCTTGCGCGCCGGCAGGACGAGGTGCTTGGGCATCTGGATGGCCTTGCTGCAGGCACTGCTGCGGTCCAGAAAGCGCGCGACGTGGCAGCGGCGCATCGTATACTCCGTGGTGAGCCGTGGGGCTCGTAGGGAGGAGCTCCTCCAGCGTCTTGCCCGCGGCCTCGAGGACGTCGGCGTACTCCATCAGCAGCCTGTCGTGCAGGTACGCCCGGATCTCCAGCGCGTCCTGCACATGACAGTTCACATTACTTGAATGCTGCAAGTCCATCGAGCTTGGAACTCTTCCAGAGCAGAGGCACCGTCGATATCAGTCTCCAACGAAGAATTCGTGCGCCTAAGCGACACTGATCAGTAAATATATTCAATCAGCTCTCGATATTGCCATACTGTCTACTGCCCAATTAAACAACCACACAAGATAAATCTATTAACTCAGGCTCACACATGCAGATCGCTAAACCGGACTAGATCACCAAACAGAGCACTGGCTTCAAACTTCGTTGTGTACACCGAACGCAATCTTGATCCGATCAGAGTCTAATTTCCGACGTTACCGGAGGAGTTTGTGATGTAGATGTTCGCGAACTGAGTATCGTACCCGCTGCAGCTGCGGGAGCTGCAGAGCGTCCATGTCGTCCTTGCTCATCATCTTGAGCGTGGGCACGTCGGTCAAGCCGTCCGCTACCAGGCCATCCATCTGGTCCTTCAACGCGCTGCCTCCCACGAAATCCTCCAACGGAAACGACGCCATCCCAATCAGAACCTCTCCACTTTCCCAGGCCCACAACTCCCACACCTGCTCAAATCTCAAGCCACGAGCTAGTGATAATCAGTATCCGACTTGCGAGAGTAACTGGAACTTGTCCACACGCCAGTCACACTTTCGGAGCAAATCTTCTACCAACAGTCAAACACTTCACCTCCACAGTCTAGATAAATGTGGGCGAATGCTCCGAAAGCTAGAATGTCTGGAGTACATTACGAGAGCGAGGTACCTTGTTTTTCTCACTTATGAACAGCCTACTTGTTCGCTCCCCGGAATAGGTTGCAACATCGACCCCGGGCCATGTTAAAACTTGCTGAATCTGGAGAAAGTGAGCAGAAAGTTCTGTGAGTCTGGTTTGGGAAAGATTACTCAAATCAGAAATCTTAGCGCACAAAAGGCAAATGTTGGCAATCAGTAGCACAACATGTGAAAGCGATTTTCCACGTTCTTCCTGTTTTGTAATGGATACTTCAAACTTTATCCTTGTCACGTCGCTGGCATGGCCTGTCTTTGGGCCGCAAGACTTTGACATTTGACTCAATTGATCAGTGTGCATCATATCATGTTCTCTCGGGCGCACTCAATTCGTATGCCTCACACCCCAGCATTTCCGAAGCTTCAAATGTGGTCCCAGATGATGGGAGTGACACCAAAATCAGACGAATGCTCACTTCTCGGAGGCAGCTCATACTAGCAAGGGTGTCGCTTTTCACTCACTGAAATCACTGGAAACCTGGAAATGGTCACTTTTCTGTGTCCCTTGCGACAAACTTCACTCACCGTCTTTGCAAAGGCTCAGAATAGTATATGAAAGCCGACAGGTTCACTACTAGTGTAAGGATGGTCTGGGTTGATCAATGAGTAAGCGAAATACTCTACTAGAAAGATGGTATGAGATGACCAGATGCTAGCAAATTTTTACAAAAGCTGGCCACTGTTGATCGTTTTGTACCATTTTTCCAGGAGTGATATTGACAAATTATACCGTAGCGACCATTATTTAGGAGTACTGAGAAGATGGTTTTGGGAGACCAATGTATATGCCAAGTAGCGATAGTTTACACCTACGTTATGTGTAACTGTCACTGCTTGGTATTACGACCCGAGGTGCTCCTCCTTTTCGGCCTTGAGTTTTTACCTATTTTCTCCTTTTTAGTTCTTAAATCAGCCCTAAATTTCTTAGATGACTTTTTGTTAGCAGGTTCATTTTAAAAACACCTTGACTATTTATATAAAAAAATTCAAAACACTTCAAAACTACTCTGGAGCTTGTGGAAAGAGTGAAAAAGAAGAAGAAATTCTTTTTTTCTTTCAAATTGTAAGGTCTTAAAAGAACTTTCTAAAAGTGAAACAGGGTCACTCTAAATGTCATCCCATACTTTATGATCTTATGTTAGTAAGTGGGACCACAAGGAGACTTGGCTTGAGAAAGGTGTGGGGGAACTCTTGGTCAACTCTATGAGAACTTAGGATATGGTTTAAGTGGCTCTAGTATAGTCAAATACATGATCATCTCACATTTCTAGTAGTGTCCATAAGGAAAAGGGGGGAGGGAGCAAACCAACACTTGAAAATCCAACCCCAACATCCACTATGTTGTCACCCTATTCACATGAATGATACTCTTTAGGAAGAACAAAGTTCAACAGTGGGACTTACAATTCCTCACAAAAATGATCCATTCGAGCAAAATTCACAAATTCCTCCCAAAAACTATCCCAAGAAGAGTTAGAGTATTGTTGGGAGAGGCCTGTCCGCCGGGCCCTCACTGGAAATGAATGCTCCTCGCCAAGTAGTTGCTGCCCTTACCCTCTTAGTTGGATTCCTCATTACCAATGAGCCCCCCACAGACGGGCCTCTCCCTATACATCTTCTCCAAGAGCCATAAGAGATGCAAATGACTCTTCAAAGCTTGATAATTTGGTTTCTCTAAGAATATACCTAGCATAATGCACAAAATGTTTGCATACACAACTTAGACCTTGCCAAAGCTTAACCCCTAAATGACAAAAGTCCCAACCTTGTGGGCTTTTGCAAATCTCACGCACATTCCCATGGTGCACAAAGCACACACATCCACAACACGAGCAGATCAAGAGTGACCAAAATGTTTGTTTATTTTTAATAATTTACAGTTACAAAAGAGCTACTAGTGGGGCTCGACAGGACTATCACCCTTTGTGCCTCAAAATACTATACAACTAAAACTAAAGCCAAAGGGCCAGGAGCACATACATCCGTACATTACTAGTACAATGGTACACTGCTTCGAAGTCTGAGGATACGTGATACTCACCAACTCAGCCAAGTAATATACAAACGCATTCCCCGACAGAGAAACATATCCTAAATCATGTCAATCATCAAAGAATAGGGAACTTGGGGAGATAGGGAGAACCACTGTCACCTTCCTAATCCATCGAAGGAAAACGGTAAGTACCTAATCCATGGCTGTGATCCAATGTAAAAGGAGATGATAAGAACCTTTACCTTCCTAACCCATGGCTAGTATAATTAGTGAGCGGGGACTGGTTCCACAAGATCTCCATCTCTGAGCTTTGTATGAGGAAGTGCAGGTTGGTGGTTGATGTACACGATTCCGTCCATGCCCATGCGCCTTGCGAGGTCAGCAGCTGTGCTGCCGGCTGGCATGCGCATGATCTCGCCGTCCGGCCACCGGATGATCAGCACTTCCACTAACGCGGCGGAGTTGGGGTGGTCTGGGTTCAAGATCGTTACTGAGCCGTCTGGAGCAACCTCATGGCGCAGCTCTTGCTCCCACTGCAGCATGGACCTCAGGAGCTTCACCTGTGCATTCCAAGGAGCTCACGTGAGATGCTTGTGCAACCTGGGGATGTCACTTCAAAACCTCTGGGGAAGCCAAAAAACAGGAACGTCATCTTAAACCTCTCGAGGTAAAAAAAAAACAGGGCATTCCTCTTGTGCATCCAAACTAGCCCATGTTGTTGTCAGCAACGTCTCTTCTTTCCATTCATATACAAATCAGCCCCTTCTTTAAAGATTTTAGTCATTCATTAGAGGTGTAATGAGCTATGAATTATACTTTTGTTTTCATGGACCTAAAGGCCCATGCCAACACAAGTGCCCATAGCACATTAAACCTACGATGAACTGCTAGAAACTATGAAGAAGAGGCTGAATTGTTAATGGAAAGAAGAAACGTTGCTGACAACAACATGAGCTAGTTTGGATGCACAAGAGGAATGCCCTGTTAATTTTTACCTTGCGAGGTTTGAGATGACGTTCCTGTTTTTGGCTTCTAGGATGAAACAAAACTAGTGAGAAGGCACTTGATACCTTGTTGTTGAGGCGAGTTGTGGTGGACGATCCAGACCCAAGGTCATTCCGGTCGTTGTCAGTCGGATCATCTACAAACAGCTCCACCTCCTCTCCTTGCTCCACCATGTTCATGACTTTCCAGTAATCGTCTTTCTCAGCCTCACTCAGATCGAGAAGCTGGATGAATGTCGGAAGCGACCTGTCGAACTGGTCTTGCTGGAAAACCAAAGAAAAAAAGACGCATCCCCTTAGTACAATGTAACATCAAAGTACATCAAAGAATCAGCGTACAGCATTTCACCGTCTAGAAAATTTGGAGACTGGACATCGCTGTTATCTGCCAAAGCTCATGAAATCCGCTGAAGTTACAAATACAGAACAACCTCAAGGTGATTAATGCACGTAGATTCAAAAACTCTAGAAAAATTAATAAATGAAAGTAGTCAGATTTGAACCTTGTGATATAATCCATCTCGACATAACGTGTACTTCTCCAAGCAAGTGCTCCAGTCACCATGTCCAGGTGCAAACCACCACTGATCTGCAACCTGCACAGCTTTGACATGTCAATCACAGGGTCTGATACCAAATTAAGTAAACTTCTTTTGAAAAGGTTGTCAAACAAACCTTTTTATAAAGACGGCAATATGTTAACCATCTTTTTCTTTGATTCCCAAACCGTCCTGCAGCAACTGCCTCCCTTGCGTGGAGCGCGAAGCTGGCGGCTACCAAGAGCTCCCGTCCTTCATCCATCACCCTGAAAAAAAAGTGTAGAAGTTTTATCTTCCAAATAAAAAATGATATTATAAACAAGATGTAAAAGTTGAATCTGTTATGTGGAAAAAAACAAGAGAAGAGAATGAGGACATACCCTACAATGACAGCAGCAAGGAGGCGGCCATCTTCCACTCGGAGAGCAGGGTGGCCCATATACACAGGTCGCCGAGGCGAGGGCTTGATGAAGAGCTCTTGCGGAAGAGGGCGCGCATACTCGGGAGTGTGATCATCAAGTGGAAGCTCCTCATGGTCAGGCTCCCTCTCGTCGTCGCTCATGTCGTCCGAGGAGGGGCCAAGCAAGGGCAGGTTGCCTGCTGCAGAGCTCATCTGTGGCGCTAGTATTATGGGCTTCGCCGCTGTCGAGTCGCCTTCTTTGTACATCCAGTGTGCAGCGTGCCCGAATTCGGCGTGCTCGTGCATTCCCTGCACACAAATCATCACAAAATTATCACTTCGTTCTCACACCCGCAAGTTTCCTTCTCACTTCTGTTCTCACTCCTGCTTCTACTCCTACGTATAAGAAGCAGGAGTAGAAACTGTCTACTATATGATAGAGAATGCATGTCTCATTGTTGATTGTTTTGCACCAGAACATGTCCTATTGCTCTCCTTCCACTCTTATTCTCACTCATTCCCACTCTTTGCTCTCACTCTCGTCCCCACTTTGACTCCCACTTTGACTCCTACTCCCAATCTTGACATTAAGTTTTACTGCACTTCGATCTTCTCTGCCAAAGATATCCTCAACAGCAGAGGTAAAAAGTCTAATATACAATTGAGGACATATGTCTCACATGATGGTTCTATACTGAAACATGTCTTGTGAGACAGTTGTCATCCCACACTCATTTCTTCTCCCTAAATGTGCTCAGCGGCACATGTCAAAACTAGTCAATCATAAGGCAAAACATGACTAGCCATCTTCCTGTAAATGCACTTGTGTCAAATTTCTTTCAGTCCTGGATTCTTTATTCAATTACCTTATACTTAACTATGGAATGGAACATTACCACAGAGGTGGTAGATGGATGAAGTGCATATAAGAATGGATCAATCTACTATCAATATATAGGATTCTGAGTAATCCTTGAACTATCCATCCCGTCATTTTGACTCCCCATTCTCAATTGCTCATTCCCCTCATCTAACTTCTCTCAGTAAATTGGATACTCAAGCCCACTATCTCACGCACTAAAAAAAACACTTGAAAATATCATCACAAATCATTTCTATGAACAAATTTCAGCTTCTCACTGGGAATTCTATTTGTGAATATTATGGAAATCATTCTTACAACCTTAAACTATCGGAGATATAGTTTTAGAGGGAAAAGGTTAGTGAAATACCCTGGTTCGTATTTGTACTTCCAGAGGTGCACCATCAGGGCCCTGGACTGCAGTGTGCAAAGACTAACACAGTGAAACAGTAATCCAAGTCAGAAAAGGCTCCAGAAAAGTTCCAAAAGCTAAAAGAAGAAAGGGAAACCCGAAACCCTAAACCCTAAACCCTAAACTTCAGCACTTCACTTGAATCCACATTCAAAGCCCTAACCTGGTAAGCGCTTGGCTTTGGATTCAGAATATAATCGTCAAACTCCCCACCGACAGGCTTCCATAGGCTGCAGTGCACCAAACCCATTCAATTGAACTGCCTCTACAATCTACTCAAGCGAGAGAGAGTGAGAAACACGAGCACACAAACTTGCATGAATCAAGTGATAGTGCAACTAAATCAAAACTGTTTACCTGAAACATAAGTAGAAGTTCTGTAACATTGATCATTTTTGGTAGCAAGGAGAACTAGAAAGGATATCCACAGAGATGAGTGAAACTATTTACTGCATGGTTTGATTATTAAACGCACCTGTGCACAACGCTGAGCAGGTTGTAACAGCCCTCCACAGCCGCAACATGAAGCTTGCCATTGCCATCACCAACAACCACCCGGAGAGCCCGGGCATCAAAAATCTGATCAACTCCTACGCCTTTCCGCCTCATCTGAAATGCCAAACTATCATGAATTGACCACAATAACTAGAGCCTAGATTAAGGCTTCCACACTCAAACCTCTATGTTATCACTTGCTTCGGATCCAAGGACTACACTATCACATATCTTCATTGAAAAGATGTCATAAACCTGATTTTGAACTAATTCATTCTGTTGGTAACCCTCCTTGATATCGGGATATGCTTTAGATCTAGGGTTTGATGATATCATTAAAGAGGCTTACCTTGCAATGAGTACTGTAGAGGCTCTTCAATCGACCTGAGAGCCGGACCTCCATTCCTGGGATATACCTATAGAAACAAGCTTAGAAATCAGGAGGATGACAGACCTGTCAAAAAAATGTGGCAAACAACGTTCTACTCCCCACAAGTACCTAAACCCTAAACCTAAGCCCCAACTTGTTTGTATTGTTGCATATGATGCAAATTCTTGGGTCAGACTTACGAAGTTGCAATGAGAAGCTCGCGCTCCAGCGCTTCTTCACATGCACTGAGGGCAGCCAGAGCAATCTCCGCATCCCGGACGACTTTGGGGATCTTCTTTTCGCCCGGACCAGGTGGAATGGGCTTCCACCCTCGCCGCTTGCGGTCCGAAAGCACCTCAAACGGCACCACTGCTTGCAACAACTCCTGCAACAACAAAAGGAAATCCCATGCCTAGGTTCTTGAATTCGTGTCAATGGTTGAACATACCATGTGTTATCTCGTCTCGAGAGTTATCTAACAAAGTCTAAAGCTGGGAAAGGAGCATCGCTGAATTGAATTTCTTTCTGAAGTTACCCATTCTTTGTTGCCTTTTCTTAGATATGCAAGAGATTAGTGGTCTCTCAACTAGAATCCTAGGTAGGTCAGGAAGAGCTTAGTTCTCTACGCTTACTAAATATGTATATTTACCTTCATGCTGAGATCTTCGTCGTCTTCGGGGTTGTGCTTGGGCTCAAGCTCTTGCTCCAAAAGCTCGCCATATAAAAGCGCTCTCCTCTTGGCACGCTTCGTGATCCGGCGCAAAGACCGCCAATCCTCACGCGGACTCCATATCGCTGCTAGCTCTGCCCTCAGTTGTTGGAACATTTTCGGCTACGAAAACAAACCACAATTGTGTTAGGAATCATAAAGGTAGAAAGAGTAGTATATTAACACTGATTAGGACAAAGAATATACTCACATTTAGAACAGCGAAGCAGAGGTCCTCCAGTTCAGCTTTCAAAGCCCACTCGCCGAGTTTGGACGCCAAAGAACACCACACGGACAGAGTTTCATGTGCCACTGCACAAGCCTTGGCGTGTGGCAACGCATGACTGCAATCACACAAGTTCAAAAGATCAATCCCATGAGAGAACAGACCTAAGTTGCAAGTGCAATTAGCTAAAGGAGAAGAGACTGGTACATTGTCCGCATGTTGTGAAGGCGGTCGGCGAGTTTGATGAGCACCACTCGTGGGTCATTGACCATGCCCAGCAACATCATACGCAAATCATCCATCTGGCAAAGTTGCACCAATCATGCAGAAAGCAATAGTAGTATTAAAAAAAGAAGGATAGAGTGTCAATATTCAATACAGAGAAAATAACCAATGAAGAAAATAAAAGAAATCGAAGGTGAAAGTTATTAGGGAGTTTACATCTAACCTACCTCTGCGCGACTCAGCCCATCATCATCAACTGAATTTACTTCACCTGCTTTCCTCCGTTGCCTTCGTAGCAGCTGAATTAGAAACAAGTAGCACTTCAGCATAAGTATATCAAATTATAATAGAAACTCTAAATTCACAAATCGTGTCACTTTCTAGTATCACTCTCATTGCACGAAAGCAAGACCTGATTGATGTTGCTGAGTCTTGAGACCCCTGCAACGAGCTTGGCGACGTCATCACCGAAATGCATGCGCACGCTCAGGTGGTCTCGGGCTGTGTCGTCGATAACGTCGTGCAAAATACCAGCGATGATGGTGTCTATCACCTACACAAGAATACAACACAGAGGCTAAGGATATCGCAAAGACATACATATTTCAAACGTGTATATAAACCACTGTATTTGAACCACAGCTTCAGTAAACGTTTGCACCAGATAGGGATCGAATCTGTGAGTGTCAAGAAGGATACCCTCTTTCCTTGTTGAGGAGGAATTAAAGCAGCCAGAATTTTGGCTGTCTCGATGCAATGCGTAATGTAGGGTTCACCGGTCCTTCTGAACTGGCCAGCATGTGCCTCCCGGGCATACTCTATAGCGCGTTGCACCTTCAAAGCTTTCATTGTCAGAAACCAAACCAGAAAAAGGAAATTTGAAAAGACATGATACGTTGAAGGACGAGGAGCGGATTACTGTTGTTGTTACCTCAGGCTCTAGGAATACTTTGTAGCTGGTCACATCTACACCTTCAATCTCCACCGCGTCAACTACAGCCAATTGACAGGGGATTGTATCAGTCAATGATAAGGTTATGATAACCAAAATAGGTTACAGTTTCGCCTCAAGATCATCACCTCAAAATGTAACGACTACCAAATCTACGACCCCAAGTAACATAATCAAATTCACCATATCCAGCAATAGACGCATTTATGCAACTCCAGAACTTTTAAACTGTGTAGGAAAATGCCTACGTTTCATATTATATTTCACAATGTGTAATAAATGAATAGGTCTACTGCACAACTCCAAAGCATGTTCAACCTGATTGTGTAGAAGAATGCCACCTTGTTGGAAAAATGTGAAACGGATGTCATTCATTCTATTCTACTGATACAAATTCTCAACAAAAATAGAAACATACTAGCTATACCTGAAATGCCTGACCTCGACCTCATAAAACTAAAAAGCTTCTTATCGAATTCCAGTAATAATATCATAGATAAAAACGCTTCACCACTTCTTTTGGATTCCAGCAGTTATATAAAACCGAAAAGCTTCCTTCTAGAAACTCTACTAACCAGGCCCTGAGTCTACTTCCACCTGGACACGGTTTTTGATGATTATTCTGGCATGCTAAAGCAGAAAGATCTCGAGTATTCTAGCAGAAAGTAGGAAGTTTGTGAAGAATTCCACTTACCAGGGTCTGAGTCTTCGTCGACCTTGACAAGGCTTTTGAAGCCCTCGGCATAGGGAGACAGATACGCGCCATAGCAGACGGCTGCGGTGACGGCCACCTGCGTGACAGTGTACAAGGCGACGCGCAGCACCACATGATGGCCGCCGGTGGACGTGACGGTGGCGGCCGCGGTGCCCACCGTCACCACCTCCCTGAGCATAGCCTCCACCATCGGAACGCCTCGTGATGACCTTCTCCCCGACCTCCCAGACCTGCCATGACCCCCCGACCTGCAGCAGCTCCAGGAATTCTCCTCATGTGTGTGTGACTGCGTCCTGCTCCAGCTGATTGCTGAACCCTGCTTAATCGCCCCTGTCACGCTTAAGTGCGGGCCAACAGCCATCCCTCCCGCCTCGCTCACTGGAGTGTCTACGCAGCATGTTCCTCGACCACACCAACCATTGGGTGTCTTTCCGGCTCAAGATTCCACCCCACGACGAAGATTCAAGAACCTAGACATTCACGCACGCCGACCATTGCCGAGCGAGCGAGCGAGCGAGCGAACCAGAACTCTAGAACCTAGAAGTCGACCCACTCAACCAGATTGAACCCCACAAGACGAATTCAAGAACCTAGACATGGATGCACACCCACCATTGCCGGGCTCCAACTCAAAATTCAAGCACACAAGAAATCAACAAGACCTAGACATGTACCAGGACCCCAATCACGCCAGCCATTACCAACCTTACAAGAACTCAAAAAACCTGACACGCATTGCCGAGCTCCAACTCAAAACCATAAATTTAGCTCCAGCTTCAGAATTCAAGAACCTAGACATGGACTACCACGCATTAACAAGTCCCACAACCTAGCTCAGGATTCCACCCCACAAGATGAGACGTTGCAAGAACCTAGACACCAATCACTATTCGGAAAAAACAGAGGTTTCAAGAACCTGGACACGAGTTCAAGAACCTAGACACATATTCAAGAACCTAGACATGGATTCCGTGGTTCGGCAGTTGTTGTGTAAGTTAGGGGTGGAGTGGGACGGAGGACAAGCCATTGTGCGCCTCTCATCTTTCTCTGGACCTGGATCTCAGGCCTGCGTCCAGGCGTCAGGGAGAGGTGGATGAGCGCAGTCATCCGTTGCTGCATGTTTGGAGTTAAGTTGTTGGTGGCGAGCGTCGAGTGGTGGATGATTCATTCTTTTGTTGGTTGTGGGAGTGGAACGGGAAAAATCCGGCGTTGGGAAAAGGAAGTGCGGGGGTTGCGACCCAATGGGTTCGAGAATGGTGGCAGAGGTAGCGCGCTGGCTCACCACTCATCGCGAGCTGTGGGGCCACTCTCCGGAGCCACTTGGAAAGCTCATATCTCCAACAATACCCTACGCGTTGGTCAGTTTCGTACATTTTTATTTCTCAATGGGGGGTATCCAAAAAAATGGAAGGAGATTTGTCTAGGTGATGCCCATGTGATGCCAAGGGTTACCTATGTAATACCTAAGAGATACGCATGTGATGCAAAGGGTTACCTATGTAATACCTAAGAGATACCCATGTGATGCCAAGGTGATACCTATAGTGCCTGAACTACTATAATTTGGAAAAATAACTATTTTTTACAAGGAAGTGCCGAAATCGACCAATGCATGTTGTATGCATTGGTCAGTTTTGATATGTAATTCACATTAGAGAATGTCTAAGTGATACCCATGTAATGCCTAGATGATACTCATTGTGTTCAAACCCTTGTGATTTGGAAAAATAAATCATTTGGAATGGAGGTTTGGAAACTAATCAATGAGTACAATAAGTTGTAACCCTTGTCACTTCCAAGTTTTTACCACCCTGTGAGATTAAAGGAAGGAAGATGTTTGTTGGCCAAGGTAGAACGACCCTCTTCCCTTCCCCATTGCCCCCCAGGGGATGGACGAAGATGGATGGAATCATCCCACTCCTCGTTCCGTGTCTGTTTTTATAGTCCCACTCAAACCCTAAACCCTAAAAACCACCAACAACCTCTAAATTTATCCTTAATTCCTTAATTCTAAAGGGTGAAAGCAAATTAGGATGTACCACTTTTGGTGTCACAATATCACAAAATCGGAAAAAATCACTACTTATTTATTTGAAGGATACATATATGAATACATACCAAGGATACATATCCTAGGGTCCAATAGCAACTTGCCATTTGTAATCAATATTTGATTTTATTCACTAATATCACTAAAAACAAGGAACTCCATTAAAAATTTAAAAACAAATAAAAATTTGCACTTTTGTTGATTGGAAGATTAAATTAACAAGATTGTACTAATTTTTGTTTAATTGGTTTGTTGTTGAAAGAAATGTAAATTCGAATTTAGGAAATTTTAGTGTCACAATGATCTTCTTCTCAAGTTTAGCATTTGTAAGAAATTCCTTGTAGAAGGAATTAAATATCAAAAGAATTAGGCCTACATGTAGAATCAAGTTAACTTCTACCACCAACCAACCAAAATGTTAAAAAGAAATTCAATTTTTTATTGAATTCTCTATTTTTGCTCAAAAGTGAATAAGCCTAGTGTACTTCTACTCTAAACTTAAATCCATGAACCTCAAATCCTAAAATCTTCTTGTTGAGGAAACATGGAAGGGGATGACCTCCTATCCATCCCTTGAGGTGACAACAAGAAGGTCATTTTTCCCTAGCCATGTTTGTTACTTCCAAGGTTGTTAATTTTAAAGATGGCATGTCATATATTCAAAAGAAGAACTATGTCTACAATCTTCCATGGCAACCAAAAGAAAGCCATTAATATCTAAGAAGCTTGGAATTAAAGCCATTAAAACTACATTAATGGGAGAAAAACCGAGCCTAACTTCTACAAGAGGGATAGATGATAATGAAATAAAGTCATTTGAATCATTCACCCAAATGAAATAGAAATATATTGCTAGAATAATGATATAGACAAGAATTTGGTTGCAATTGAGGAAGTACAAGATTTTGGTTGACTATTTCATTGAGTACATTGGAAGTGATCAATTAGAAGCCAAAGCTTGATCTTTTTCACCAAAAGCAATATTGGAGAGCTTCAAATTAATAGGAAAGTATAGGTACAAAGAAGAGATAGGATTGTTAGTGGCTCTACTATTGTTGTAGAAGTCATTAGAAATGTATTGAGTAATCTTCGACCAATTAAAAGTGCTATGTAATTTAGTCTCATGCAAAAGAAGACGAAGCAAATTTACTAAGGCAAATCAACTTGAAACAATGGCCTACGTCCATCAATCTTTAGGTCACCAATCCTCAATCAAACAATGGTGAATTTCCTATGCTTAATGCTTTAGAACAAGTGAAGAAGGTCAATTTGTAGTAATATGAACAAGTGTAGGGAAGAGAGAAATGGGCATATCATTCTTTATGAAAAAGGTGGTCTAAATGAGGGTTATTCTAAAGCAACCAAGTCAAAGGGGTTTTCCTGAAAGTGCTTCTACTATGGGAAAGAGATGATGCAACGGTGAGGTGCCAGACAATATGAGATTTTTTAATGCATCAGAATAGACTCTCTAAAATCTCATACTCTCTCAAAAATCTTGTACTCCATCTTTCTGCACCAATGAAATGCCTAAGTGTTTGTGGAAATCAAGCTAAAGTTCCTCTATAGTACTCCAAGTTCCCAAAAAGTTGACCGGTGGTTCCCCTACCGTTTCCAAGCCAAGTCACCGTGTACATATGGTTCTAGTTACTAACATAAGACCCTAAGATTGAGGGAGACATGCGGGATCACCTGCCTTTACATTCAGGAAAACTCTAATAATAACAATAATTTGATATTTGCCAAAATCCACTCGATTACAAGATGAGTCTTGCATATAACATTGGATCTATGAAAGTTGCATGCAACGTAGGTGGAGACTTTCTTTCGAGGCGGTAGACTAGATTGATGTAGACATGGCTATCACATCAACAATAGTGTATGAAGTCAAGAAAATGGTTCATTCCATTCCTAGTATTGAGTGGATTATCTGACTTTGACTTCAATTGGTATCGAGTTTTTGAACTACAGAAACCCCTAACCTTTTACCTTTGTGGAGCATGTCTTTAATTTGCTATATACAAATTTTTAGCAATAGAGATTAGAGAATGGGTGTAGCATATTCAACACAATTGTGCAAGGTATGGATGTTCAAAATTTTCCATTTCACGCCTTATTTTTTTGTGAATTCAATAGGTCTTAGAATGATTATCCAAACGCTCTTGACATCTTCAAGGAAGGTAATATTCTCTATATGTATGAAAAATCTCAAAGTCAATATAAAATTTCAAGAAATTTTTTGGAGTTGCCCAAAGTCCCCATTTTTTACTTGAAAGTTGAATGGTATTATGGTACTCACTTTCAAACCGTGAATCCAAAAAAAATAAAAAAATCTCCACTAAGCTTTTATGAGGGACCCCAAACAATGTAGTATAAAAATTTGGAAGAACAAAGTTGTATCTTCAAATTTTAGGTATGTACCCAAAATCAAGCATAATACTAGTTCCTTGTAAAGAAGAAGAACTCCAGCTCAGAAGGGGCCGGCATGAATATAGTGTTTGTACTAGTTCCTTGTACACCAATATTTGAAGGTGTAAAAAGAGAGTAGCATAGTCAAAACAATTCATAACATGTTATTTAGTAGCAAAAATAATATCAACAAATATTGTGTTATTTAGTTGCAAATAAAATGTTGTATGGAGCAAAAGATTAGTCATATACATGTGAAGATGCAAGATAAAATGTATTATTAGAAATCTGACGGTACAATGAGGAAAACGGCCTTTATCACTACTTGGCCTATGCTACTCTATAAAAAAACAAGGCATCTATCAAAAACTCCCGCTATCGTCATACGGACGCAACATTTCCTACGGAAGTGGCCTGTTGAACGGAGGCAACATAAAGCAATTCACAACTTTTGTTAGTGTAGCTCATCGCTCCGAATCTTCATTTGCTAGGTGGTCCAGACTTGCTTCAAAGGCTAACCCCATCATCATTTGATCGTAAGTACGACTGCCATAGAAGTCCAAATCCTCAATCTGGCGCTGATAAAAGTCATCCGCAGCAAGACCGCCAAAAATCCATCGGGCTATTTTTTCCACGGCGTCGCTCCGCAAATCCATATTTGGTCAAATCTCAAATTGTTGCTCGGTTGACGACTAAGGCATGATGCACGCGATTTCCAAAGCCAACCACCAGCGATCAACGTGGTCCTCGTCTCCTGCCCTCGCGGTCTCGTAGATGTAGAATGTGGCCTTCAGATCGGATATTGTGCCCAAGAGCCTCTAATTACACACTCCAATGTACACCTTTTGGGAAGAGCTGGTGGAAATTGGAGGAGTATGTTGTCCAATGACATGTCATTCTGGAGGGAATGGGCCTGTTGAATGTGGTGCATGATGTGGAGAAAGGTCCACACAAGATTAGTGCGCTTTGATCTCAAGACCTCGACACTGTGCCCCTCTTCAATCATGCCGTTGCAGAATCCGTGCCCTAGCATTGCGGCTTGGATTGTCTTGTTGACATTTGATCCAAAAGCGACTTCCAAGTTGAGCATCTGCTGCTACGTACCGCCGTTCCAACACAAGTTGAAGCCCTCGGAGCGCTCGTTGTGAACGACTAGCCTTTTAATGCAATCATGGTGCGAAAACTGTATGGCCAAGGCATTGGCCTGGAATTGACGGACCTTGATGGCCACTGTGGTGTGATTCAGCCTCTTGCTCGCCAAAGCCTAGTGCGGGAGAACTCTCTCACCTTCCTAAAAATAGCACTTTTGGACCTCGCCATACGCCCCTTGATGAGCGCTTCCAACGTAGTCCACCTAAATGTCGTGTTGCAAAAACATGAGGCGTTCTCCGTGGAGGTGATACGTGTTTACGTCGCCATTGTTGTGCCAATAGCATCACTTGTTGGTCTGGATGGCGTGCCATGTAACCAGCACCTCCTTCCAATTGGGACAAGGCTATTTTGAGAGCGTAGAGTTGTGAGCAGAGAGCGGTGAGCCTTGGTTCCCGAGCCTAAAGCGCAAAAAGTAGGGAGTTTTGAAGAAAAGAAAAAGTTTCTTGAATTATTTTGGGAAAAAACACTAAATTTAGTACATCACTGCCCTATTCTCGTGCAATAGGTGGCTAAAACATCAGACAAGCTAAAATAGTTTTTGACAATAAAGAGACTTCAAGAGGAAAAAATTGCAAGCCATCAAGAGAAAGGCCTATGACCGTGGTGATAAGGTTATCAAATGATGAAAAGATATGATTCCTAAGATAAAGAAGATAGAGGAGAAGTTAAGATAAACGGATAGACAGTAAGAGAATAGACAAAAAGTTGGTAGCAGGAACACAATTGAGGTGGATAAAAGAAAATGACTGTGAAAAGCACTATTATGGACAGACAATAACTGATATGGACAAGAGAGTTTATATGGAGAAATGGTGAGAAACAAGGAGAATGAGAGGGTTATGGTTTAGAGATGGAAAGGGTCAGTTTAAGGTAGAGATATCGTTTTGGGGAAATTTGATAGAGATTTAGCTAGGACATGATGTTTGTGAGAGGGACAACGAGGCTCAGAGGGGTACAGAGAGGAGTAGGGAGACCGAAAATCAATTCTAGAAGTGTGAAATACATGTGCACTAAACATCCATCTCGTCATTTTCATGTGATATACAAGAAACTTGTCATGAATAAAATGTTGAGGTGACTTTTTTAGTCTCACCGCAATTTGTGTAGAAGTGAAGGATAATAGTACCCTGTAGAGTTCTGAAGTTTATTTAAACACCGTAGTGTATTAGAAGTAAAATTTGAAGGACTTGTTTAATCTCATTCCACGTGAAACTAGGAGCGTACATAAAGACATTTAGGTCTTGGTCGAATCCACATACTATGGTAAAGATGTAGTAGAAGTGCTTGCAGTATGTCTACGCACCGCTCTAGTCACCTGACTTGTTTGACATCTCCGTGAATTATGGAGAGCCACAAGACGAGAACTGGTCAATCGTCAACATATAACGTGAAACCTTTGAAATGCTACTAGACTGTAAAGTAATAATGCAACCAAGAGTTGGAGGCGTTACCACAAGGATGCTGCAGATCTTTGTAGCTATTGATAGTGTAGAGACACAATTGTTATGGTATTTAGAAGTTAGAGCTTTAAAATTCATGCGGATGTTCTTTCCAAATCTCATGGTGGGGTAGTCTAAAGGATTGGGAGGAGGAAGGTAGTCCGCGAGGTTCATTGAAATGCCTTTGCCGAATAGCTTTTAAGGATACATCTCCACATGTTTGGCTAGTCTGAAGCCGCCGCACTCGAAAGCAAGTATCTTGGACCTGCTAAGGTTTGTGCCCTTCTTCACCAACCAGACGTTTAGAGATGGGGTTTTAAACCACTCATGGTCATCAAGGGCTATGAACACAATAATAATTATTATCTCTATAGAAGAAAAACTACATCTTCTCTAGTCTGGTCATCTTATAATTTTCCATGAAACCAATATAAGTTGGAGTAGCCATAGGTCGCATGTTCTACAGAATCCTTGCTACACATTTCTTTTTGCCCTACATGACAAAACAAGTTTTCGTTGAGGTCTTAGAAAGTCTTGAAATGTGCCATTGCTCCTCGTCACAATGAGTCTTGTGAATAGATTTCACATTTTGCACAAAAGGCAAAGAAGCCGGAGTCTTAGACAAATCAACCTTGGTTGGAAGAGGTCTGCTTTTGGAGGGCGTGTCAAAGTCATCAACTATGAGGTCAATAAATCTCAGATTATTATGCCATCTCCTAAGCCATGGACGAAAGAAACAAATCTTGTCAGGGCTATAGTAGTCAAATTGAGAACACGGAGGGAGTTTTGTTTTTCGTTTCACCAAAAAAAAATTCTTCTTTACCTTCTAGATGAGGATCCCACGTGCAAAAAAATCCGCACAAGGAATTGTGGCGAGAGCCACACAAAGAACCTTTGCATTCCCGGTGTGCTGAGCAATACGATAGGCAATACGAAGTTGCAGTTCTCTTTTGTCAAGACCAGTTCCCGGCTTCTCACCTTTAAGAAACTTGTAGTAGGCAACCACTTGCATGAATGTGCAGACCATGTCATCAACAACGGCAACATACAAATCGTTCCCTCTTTTGCCGAACAATTGTAGCCATTTGCTCTGAACCGTCTATGTCAAATTACATGTCGGCATTTCCGCCATCTTAACATCGGACATATCCTTCCATGAGGAATTTTCATTAGCAATGACATGGCAAGTGAAGTTGAAAGTGCACACAAAGATTCAAAGTGACTATAGTAGTGCAGGGGAAGACGTTGTAGAGCGTGGTTGATGTCAGCGACGCTTAGGGATTGGAACCAAACATAATCATTTGACGCCATCAACGATGAATGCTATATTCTGCTGGGCTCTTATAGGCAACCGACGTCCGCATTGCAACAAGCTCTCATAGAAATATTATACTACCCAATAAATGCTAGGGACTACACTCTTGAAAGCGTTGATACTCGCATTGGATGTATGGGAGAGCGTGGGCAAGAACGTTGTCGATGCTAGCTATGTTCAATTAGCCAATAAACGATATCTGTAGTGATAATATGAAGAGGCAACCGACATCGGCGGCCTATAATTGGGTTAGGAGGAAAACCAAAGAAATGAAAATTCTCAAAAAATCATGGAAAAAAATAGAAAAAAATAATTAAAAAATGCATTGCCGATGTTGGCAGTGCGTTATTGTAGAACAAAAAGGGAGAATTAGTAATAAAGTAGATTGCAATACCAATGTTGGCGAGCACATAATTTTGACCTTATTTGATGGTAGATTTCGTTAATGGTAGGAGGAATTTCTAGAAGAAGTCTCCGACATTAACACTTTTCTGAAGGGCCTTTCATATATTTAGAAAAGGAACCTCAAAGGGGTGTTGATATCAACATTCCTCTAGGAGGCCTTTCGAATGTTTAAAAAGGAAACCTTCAAAGTGGGTGGCGACATGGGTAACCCTAAAGAGGGCCATCACACTGTTTAAAAAGGGAATTCCATAAAGGATGCTAACATTGGCACCGCTTCAGAGGGCCTTTCCAATGTTCAAAATGGAACCTCTTAAAGGGACACCAACATTAGAACCCCTTTATATGATCTTTAATGTTTATTACTGAAACTTTAGAAAGGCATACCAAAGCACGACATCGGCATCTCTCTAGGAGGCCCCTCCAACGTTTGGAAAGGGAACCTCTAAAAGAGGTGCTGACATCGGTACCCCTTAAGAGAGCTTTTCCAATGTTTAGAAAGGGGTACCGACAACAAAATCATATTGCAAGGCCCTTCCAATGTTTATTAATAGAACTTCCAAAATGGATGCCGACATCGACACTCCTCCATGTTTGAAGCAAACTTCTAGAAGGGCTGCAAACCTTGGCATCTATTTAGATGGGTCCCTTCAATTTTTAATAAAAAACCTCTGAAAGAGAAGCTGACATCGGCGCCCCTCAAAAGGACCCCTTAAATGTATATTAAAGGAACCTCCAAAAGGGCAGCCGACATCGGCTACCTCTAGAACATGCAACCACGCTTTAGATAATTTGAAGAAAATTCTGAAATGATATTACACTTTATCATCGAATGTTGTATGTATGAGTTATTTGCGGATGAAATGATGTCTTTCAAAACTTCATCCGTTGATAACTCATTTGTAAAGTGTTGGATGATAAAATGTGATACGATTTCGGAATTCTTTTCAAATTTTCCACAGCGCGGTTGCATATTCTAGAGGTAGCCGATGTCGGCTGCCCTTTTAGAGGATTCCTTAATATATATAATGTATAAGGAACTGTCTTGAGGGGCGCCGATATTGGCTCTCCTTTTGGAAGTTCTCTGATATACATTGAAGGGCCTCTTGAAGAGCGCCGATATCGGCTGCCCTTTTGAAGGTTCTCTTAATGAAAATTGCAAGGGCCGTCTAAAGACGTGCCAATGTCGATAGTTTCTTTGGAGGTTTCTTTTTTAAACATTGGAGCTATCCTCTTCATGGGTGTAGATGTCGGCATATGCTTTGAAGTTCTAAAAAAAATGGTTCTTTGGAATGGTATCAATGTCTCCATGGGTTGCTGAAGTAGCGGACTTGTAAGCAGACATTCAAATTCAGCCTCCGCTTTGTAGGTAGCCAATATAAGCAATTGCTAGTTTAGGTCAATTGTAGTCTTAGAAACTCTCGCAACTAAGCGGATGCCATCAAGGAGGGGCCGTATAGCTTGTTTCAAGTCCCCACTTGGGAGCGGCCGATATTGGCTGCCTCCGCATTGTGACATGCCATTACCGTGTTTCAAAACATTAGTATCTTTTTTCTCATCTTTCATTGTCTCCTTTGCTCATGCAGTTTTATTTTGTCAATTTTGAAACAATTTGGTAATATTGTTCCCATGCAACTCGAATGTTTCAAGAGCAATTTTCTGATAAGTCAATTGAGTGGACAACGGAGAAATTGCACGAGGCGATTAACAAAGTTGTGATGATTATGAAGAAAGAGATGGCATCTATGTTGAGGAAGTTGCTGCCAATTGCGGACCCTAAGTATACTCTACAGTTCGTTGAATAAGTCAAGCCACATAACTAGAGCCACGAATATGAGCCAAAGATGTCTTCAAAAAAATTGGGATACCTCTCAACCTTTGCAATGGACGTGGCCACAAAGGTCAAATGGCTAGAGCGGTAGAAGAAGCAATCTTCTTTGTACGTTTTGGTGAAATTTCCTTAAGGGAAATTTGCAGACCATTCTTTTTTTGAATAGCTAATGAAGGCAACTTGGTTGGCACATGTTTGTTTCTATACCCCCAACAATTTTGATTCTAAATTAGTTCATGTGACCTCACTAAAGATGCTTCTATAGCTTTCAATTGAAGTAAAGGCCTTGTTTGATTTTACATTATTTGAACTTGGAGTGACAATTGACTTTCATCATTTACACTTTTGGGGAGAGTCTGATTCCATCAATTAAAAATTACGAGGAGCAGATGCGCGTTCAGCTATAGGACTTGGCATTTATGGATAAGTTGGATGTAAAAGGTGTTTACAAGAACCGCGTTGCAGAGTTGTAGTTCGGACTCTCATAGGCCATGACCTGGGTCTTATACAAATACTTCTTCTACATCATGTATACAAGGAAGGTAGCCTTAACGACGCCTGCGTATTTTGAAAGTTATCTAGATTGCAGTGGTGATAATTCCATCATAACCGAAAACATCCCGAAGAAGTGGGCCCACTTGCACTAGCATAAATGCGGGTGATTCTTCGACTACCTAGTGACCAAGCCCTTATTGTTGACATCAAACTCTTAAATGGCATCTAGTCCGATTAAGTTGGCACTAAGGTTGTGGTTCCTCCGCCGGATACTGCAGCGTCTATGAGGCAGACGAGAGAAAAAAAAGGCGACTAAAGCTGACAAGACTAAGATAGAGAAAGCAGTGGAGTCAAAAATAGCCGCGGAGGCTGAAGCTGCTATGAAGTTGAAGGTTGTGGTTTCCGAGGCCAAAGCAAGCATGAAGCTCCTTGCTCAAGTTGCTATTGCTGAGATGACATCAAAGTATGCTGCTAACAATGAGGCCCTCGCGGCAGTGGAATTGAGTGTCGACATATGTATCATTGATCTAGTCAACATTACCTTGTCTGTTGCGGTCACTGCCCGAAGCTATCACTCTGGCCCACCACCGTTGATATAGGATGGATGAAGTCCCCTCTTCTTTGTTACATAGAAATTGAAGAGGAAGGTGGCGTCTGGTAGATCTGCTCCCCGCTTCATTTTATCACATCCTACTTTAATCTTTATCGAGCCCACGAGTTTAAGGAAGATAATGGAAGTGTTATCTGGTGTTCACGATTGTCTACCGAATCTGAACAACTTTGTCCCTCAAATTGAATTCATTTTTCCATTTTTTGCACTTACGTCAATTTACTCATTTTTTGTCTTCGTTACTGAAATCCATGTCGGAGTTGCCAATGAACGCAACACTTTTGTAGAGAGTGTAGCAACATCCGCACTAGTTCCACAGGGATGCTGTAGTGCGCAACAACACTTCAGTAAAGAGAGTGCCGACATTGACATTGATTGAAGGACATAATGACTTTGGATTGCAACTCCATTTCTAACTTGATGTCGCCGTTCTGATCAAATTGCATCACTGCATTGTTTTAGAATCGTCAATTTTGAGTTCTTCTCTTCATCCGATTCAAACTCAATAATAGTTCTATTCAAACTCTACAACGGATAGAATTCTCCAACTATGGAAAATATAAATACTACTCTTGCACTACTCAACACGCTCTTCCCTTCCGAGTAACCTTCAAAATCACTCTAAATTAGTTCATGTGGATCTTTGCTATAGCAATCCAATTTGTGATCCTTCACTATGTCCATTGAAGCTATAATCCTAAACCTGAGTTCTTCTCAAGGAAATGAATTAATTATCAATATTGGTTCCACATATATGGTTGGAGTCCCTCACTCCATAGAACTCACGATTAAAATTTCCACTTAATTCAAATTCACAGTCTCACTCTTTAAATCCCACTTACTTGTTGAATAGTTATAAGTCTTGATGAATAACTAGTTGAGATTCTATTTGGAATCCAATTTTGCTCTCCTTGTTTTGTGCAAAGAACCATTTTCATCAAAGCCCAATTCATCCACGGTCATAGGGTAGTTATACCCATTTGATCAGTCATTCTCTATTCTAATTTCACTTCTAGTGACTACTAAGTACAACTAAACAACACTTCAATCTCCAAATCTTGTCCAATTTCCACGGCTATAGGATCCTATTCTAAATGTTTACTTTTACTTTTACTTTTACTTTTATTTTTACTTTTCAAGTTTCATAAACTTTTACTTTTTGCACTCTGGGCTCGCGAACAAAGGCTCGCCGCTCCTCGCTCGTGACTCTACGCTCGCAAAACAACTTCCCCCCTTCCAATTGGCCAATCTAGCTTTGAACTCCGTGTATTTTCCAGAGCCTTTCGTTCCATTGAGGCGTGACTACTTCTCGAGTAGTTGTGCCGAATTCCATAGAGAATCCTCCAACTAGTGCTCCATCCACTTCTCGAAGCCGCTCTTGCGCTTGTCCTCAGACCACTTGTCATCCTCAAGCACTCAAATGAACCTCACCCTCATGTTGGGTAATAATGTATTTTTCCAGTTCTCTGGAGCGTAACATGAGTTAGTCGAGATTCAACCTCGTCAACGAGGTCTACTTGTAATAATCGTAAATAGACCTCATGATGACATTCTTGCACTCGTCACTTAGCATGTCGAGTTGATCAACATCACTAGCGGTAGCCCTGGAGTTCGACCCTACATACCTTGGAAGCTCGTTTTTCTTCTTCTGTCCACGGTTGTTCTTCTTACGTTTACCTTGGGACTTTTGGGGGTTGTTGAAAGGGCCTTCCGTGGTTAATCTCTTGAGGCCTGCAAAATGGAAAAAAAAATCCCCCTTGGTCAAGCTGGAAGGACCCTCAACCTTAACTACATAAATTCAATCAAGAACTCCAATTTTCTTACGATTGGAGTATTTCCCAATTAATCAACCGTGGTAAAGTTGAGAATGAAGAGTGAGGGGGCGAGGGAGATACTTGTAGGTGTTTTCCCGACCGGCCAGGGCAACCATGCGTGTTGCCCTATATCCGGACGTGTCGTCCAAGGCAATCAGGCGGGGTATCGAGCGATCGGAGGGTCCCAATGTCGTAGTACGTGTTGGCAAGTATTCACATCTTAACACAAAGATACCCTAAAGGTAATCGTTCCCACAGAGAATCACCGAGAACTACAACGACTAACAACAAGCCTAGATATATACAATGTTAAATATACCACAATAGATACATCAAAAGAAAGAAAGGAAAGGTTTAGATTACAATGCCTAAGCGTTAACTACATCCACCACCCCATTCTTTGGACAAGTGCTTTCCCCCGGGTAGGAACCTACTTTGCTCGGAAGGTAGGGACCTTTGGGTAGAGACCTACCTCGCTCGGAAGGTAGGGACCTTTGGGTAGGGACCTACCTCACTCGGGTGGTAGGGACCGTTGAATAGAGACCTACCTCGCTCGGAAGGTAGGGACCTTTGGGTAGGGACCTACCTCGCTCAGAAGGTAGGGACCTTCGGGGAGAGACCTACTTCTGCTTAGTACCATTTTAGAGGTGGGGTTATCTTTACACCTATGCACACTATAGACATCCAGAGTACATGAGTACCCTGGTAAAGATTATATCACCACTGACGATGGTCCGTGGCCTCACAGAGATTTTAGTATTTGACACAAGTAACGACTATTCTTCCTCCCATTCTCTCCTTCTACTTCTACTCACTCACTTGGATGTTTATGGTGTCACTGAGATCCCCTCGAAGGGGAGTTAGGCCCGTGTTTTCGAAACTAAGAGAGATATAATGTAAGTGAGGAGGAGGCCTGCCTGCCCACTATCCGAAATTCTCTAAGTCTCCCTCCACATCCGATGTGGGTGGAGGTAGGATGCTTTCGAGAACGACACAAGCCTTCACAACCAATGCCAGTTCTGATGTTGGAAGGTCACTCAAGACTCGCTATGACCCTTTCACATCCGTCACTCCCCCCTTATCTTTCCCTAAACACTTATAATCTCACCTGTTATTCTCATCCACCCGGACTAACTCTACTTGATGGAACAAGGAAACAACTGCAAATGTCAGGGTTAGAGTCACACCCCTACTAACAATCTCCCTACCTCACATATTATTCCCATCCATACGGACTAACTCTACTTGATGGAACAAGGAAATAATGAGTCGATGGTTAGTATGGACTTGAGGAGTGGACTACTTGAAATGGTACTCACAGTCATGTATGGAATTCAAGTTCTCCAACCATCGAAGGTTTTCTGAGAGCGTAGGTTTAGAATTAAACTGAAAGCAAATACACACATCAAGCAGTGAAGAGAGGTGCCAAGAGGCTCCTCACTTATACTGCCAAGAACTCACACAAACGCCAAAAGCAAACGATGCCTTCTACTAAACTTGGCGGCATTAACTACCCTTGACGGCGCAACCACTGTCCACCAACTCTAAGCACCAAGTCAAAAGACATCTACACGAATTCCAAGGCAAAACGAAGTCAAATCCCAAGTTCAACGCGGGGCCTAGTCCGCGAATGAACAGTGACATACAAACTAAGATTCTAATCCTACTTCCGGGTCAACTCCTCAAGTCTTCTCTTCTCTTCCCTCCTCTTCCGCTTCTTTGCACTCTTGCTCGAAGTCGGGTTCGCTGCAGATTTCGCGAGCGTCACCACAGGTGATAACGGATCTGCAGATGAAGAGCGTGCCGATCCGACCATGGATGACCGGGGTGAGGCCTCCATCGAAGTCAAGAAGGCATCCGGACCGCCCGGAGTGAGTAGCACGGAAGTTGTGCTTTGGTGGGGCTCGAACCGGGCCGGAAGGGCCGGTACGAGGCTCGGAGTCCCAATGAAGGCCTCCTATACGGAGGTGTGTCCCAACTTGACCTCAGTTGGTACTGGAAGGTGCAAGTAAGCCGAACTCTCACTCGTGGTCTTCTCAAAAGGAGACATATCCTGCAAAGGAGTAACAGTCGGTGTGGCGCAAACGGAATCTCCAAGGGAAAACTGACGAAGGAGAGTCGTGCGCGGAGGCTCCATCGTGGCACCCACGCTATCTTTTCTTCCACTCTACACCTGCGTGGTGATATCTCAAGGGGAAAGGCAAGCGATAACTCCTACAGGGGGAATTCGAGAAGGGAGAACAGGACTATCGAGATCAATCACTCCCTTCCCTGGCGGAAGTCTTTGGTCACCCAAGTCTTGCTTCTCCAAATCCGCTTCTGATCCAGAGTTGCCATCCTTGTCCGAACCATCCGAATCCTCCACAAACTTTGGTAGGATATGTGTGAGGTTGCTTACCAACAACCTCATGTTAGCATACGCCTCTTTGATCTTCACGGTTTGCTCCATCATGAAGGCAATCACCTTCTTGCTAGAAATGTGGCCATCTTTCTCCAATCTAGCATCAAACATCTTGGCTTTCATCACTGCCTCCACCGGGACGTGCAATGCCTCCCCCACCTGTTGCAACGCCGATGTCGAGGCATTGGCTTGGAGAGAGCCTCCTTGCAACTCTTCTCTGCCTCTAATGTCCGGCTCTTCATCTTGGTCACATCCAGAGTCAGTCGGTTGACCTTCTGTTCTATAATGCGGAGGTCACCAACTCCTCCCATCTTCTCCTTGGCCGCCACAACCAGTCCTAGGTAAGAGGTATTGCCAAGAAGACTGCCCAACTGACCCAAGGTCTTGTCCACATCATCCACATACACTTAGAGAGCGTCTACCAACTCGGAGGCACAGTAAGTGTTGCAGTTCGTAGAGACAATATCCCTCCGGAATGCACCCAATCGTCACTAGATGCTTTCCAGAGTAACCGCTCCGGTTTTGTTCCCACAAAGACCTAATGTTCTTTCTCCAATATTCCGGATTATTAAACTATACCCCTGCAATCCGTCTATGAGTTAGCTACAGTCATTACTTACGTAGGGTAGATCCGGATCCTTCCGGATTCTGGATTATGTACAGTGATTTCCGGTAAGTAATCTCCGGAAGTCTAGAGGGTAGTTTAATTTATCTCTGTTCCTCTTCAGAGAGTCTCCTGGAGTTTTTAAACGAGTGGCCGGAGTCCACTGACCCTGTTTTGTGTAAGTCGCTGGGTTTTCCACTGCCTTGTGACTTAAAGTGGCTAGGCACCCACTGTCCGGAACTTATAGTGACCGAACACCACTCTTCCTACTCTGCTAACTGGTAGTTTGATTGCTGCTGCTGGACGGCGTCTCTCACGACATCCAGAAGGCCTTCCGGATGCGGTCGCACAGAGACTAATCCGGACTACAACGACATTCCGGTGGGTATGGTGGCAATTCTCCGGAATAGAGGCTCACCGTTTCACTATAGTTATTCCGTCTAGGTATTGGTGTCAGGCTTTTTTTCTATCATAGGGAAGAATTCCGGTATTGACCGCGAACTAGAGATTACCAGGAACACCTCTACAGTTCATCTCCTCCCCTCCTGGCTACTTCCGGACCCTGGAGACTACCAGGAACACCTCTGCAATAGCTCTCTCCAGCTCTCCCGGGCGATCTCCTGACACCTACCTTAATGGTTTTCCCCTCCGGAAAAACAGTGAGACACGCTTAACTGGAAAATATACTTACACAACTCTACCCACAAGAATGGATCCGACACCCACGAAGGTCCACATACCACCCACATGCACATGATAGCAAGACTGGTCCAAAAGAGTAGTGTGTATTACTAAGTTAGAATACAAGACAAGAGGTTTTGTCCAAAACCTCTCTACTAAGTACTATCAAAATTCTCTAAATTCAGATTTCCTTCTACCCATGCCTACGGAAAATCCGCTAGATCTTATCTAAAAGATACGAGAAATCCGGAAAAGTCCCAGATCGGATCTCAGATCCTAAAATCTCGGAACAGTTCTGGCCTACGGAATTCCTATTCTAACTACAAAAACTGGCTATTGATTCCGGCAACAGCCGGGTACACTTGAGGCCCCATCGTTAGTTGCTGCTGATCCAGACTCTAACCCTCAAAAAAAAATAAAAAAATCCTACAACCTAACTAATCCTAAGTGGGAGCACCTAGCCCCCGATTTCTCCCACTCCGGCGGGAGGGGGAGATCTCCACCGGAACACGCGACTTGCCCTTCGCCTTTTTCGACGTTGCAGGTGAAAGATCGGTCTTCCGGATCGATGGTCCTACTATTGGAGGGGCAGCCACCACCGGAGTACTGGCGTCCGGCGGTGGAGGGGGCTGTTCCGGTGATCCTTCCGGGACCGGGGGTGCTCGTGTTTCCGTCGCGGAAGCTGACTTGGTCTCTTAGACCAGGTCTCTGTAGCTTCCGGAGGGACTCCTCGGTCCGGACGCTAAACTCCGGGAGACGGACCTTGGTGGGACAGGGACGCCGCCTTCCACCGGAGGATCTGGTAGCCGCATAATGGGTGGCGACAGGAGATCCGGAAGTGTCTTCAGGATCTCACTCGTACTTGGGTTAGGAAGTACGATACCTTCCGTCGGCGTCTGGGGCGGAGTGTCCAGGGACTCCGGATTCGCGGAGGTTCCCGGAGCTGGAGTGGAGTTGGCCGGAGGTCCCGGAGAGGCTGCGGTCCGTGTTGGTGTCGTGGTGCTGTCCGGTCCAGGTGCTGCTGGGTCTTCCGGAGGTTCCACGGTGACGTTATCAACCATCATCTTCATCTAGTCCCAGGTCCGGCCCATCTTCTCCGCTTGGTCTAGGAGAAACCGGATGATGTTGGCCCTGGTGACCTTCTCCTTCTTCTCCACCAGTTCGGTGAAGAGCCGGCTCTAGTTGACCACGTCGACCGGAATTTGCAAGGCCGCCCGGACCTCCGTTAGGGCCGCTGCGGAAGCAAGGGCCTTCGCCTCGGCTTCCCTCCAGGCCGTCACCGCTAGGGCTGCTTTGGCGAGGTAACGCTTCATCTTCCTCTCCATTTCCGTACTGGCCTTGTACATGGTGGAGATTTGGGTATGCAGCGCCTTCGCATCCGTCTCCCAGTTCCGGAGCTCCTCCACCCTGTTGATGGCGTCCTCCAGCCGATCGACGTCCAGACTTCGGAACATTTGCTCCACGCTGGTGGTGATGATGTAATTGCTTTCTTCAAGGAGCCCAGCTCTTCAACCAATATCCCGTGTGAGCTCATCCATCAGTTTGAGCTGACCCTTGGAATCGTTCTTGTCGACCTTCCTCCTCTTCCGGCTGGTCCCCTCTGACGGTCCGGACTCGTCTTCTCCGGATGATGCAGAGGAGTTGCGTATTCCCGGACTCTCCGTCTCGGGCTCCTTCCCCTGAGGTCTCTTGGGAGCCTTCTGGCCTTCCGGTGTGCCTGTGGGTGCTGCTTCCGGCACAGTCTCCTTCCCTCCGGATTCCTCTTCCTCCGACTCGTCCCCTCCATACTTCTGGAAGTTAAGGACTTCATCGTACTACCGGATCTCCGTCTGGGTTAGATGCTGGTGGTGAGCGTAAAGGTGCACCACATACGAGGCCATAAATATTGTTGATTTCTTCACCTTTTGGAGATTGGCCACGAGCCGGTTGATTAGTTCAGTCATCAACTTTGCCTAGTCGATGACGATCTTCCCCCGGAGTGCTCCGAGGAAAGTGCAGGCCCACTTCGCCACCACCCGCTTTGACTTTTCCGGATGGAAGATAGGGTTTAAAAACCCTAGCACGAGCTGGGCATCCAGGTGCCAAAGGTCTTGGAGGTTGTAGCCATTCTTCGGGTCTGCTAGTCCTCCGAATTCTTCTGCCAGGAATTCGTCTTGCCGTTCCACCACCCTGGTGCGGCCGGCTCGGAAGTCGTAGGCTTGAGACCACTCTGGGACTCCCCAGACTTCCGGATGGGCTCTCATCAAACCCTTGTACTTCTCGTCCGGCGCCCCGACAAGTTCCCGGACGTAGACTTCTTCCCGGATGCCCCACGGAACCCCGAGCAAACCCTCACAATCCATGTACTTCAGACTGTTCTTCAGCATGGTGAGTTCGTCCGGGTCATCTGGCATCTCCGGGAGAACACGGGTTAAAGGAGGCAATGCAACTGCCGGCTTTTCATCTCTCCGGCCGCACCCATCTCTATCCGTGTTCTTCTTCTTCGCCATCGGCACAGACTTCATGAGACCTGCCTATCCCCTCACAGTCTCTCGAGGTTGTCCGTGCACGCACCAACCTCACAAAAACCCTCCCTAACGGACGCACGTCCGTTCTAATCGTCTACGTTCAAAATCCTAACGGCAAGAGGTTCGAAAAATCGTAAGAGTGAGAGAGGAAGCGAGAGCGAGAGAAAGAGAGAGAACCTAGACACGGGAAGACGAAGTAAGAAGAAAGAGTATCCCACCAAACCCCAGCCTTAAGTAGTCTGGCCGTTAGTACTACTTAATCCGGCACCATGAGGAGACGGAGTCTCCACACTAAGTCTTTCCTCCGAGTTGAGCTAATCCTGTAGCGGCTGCACGGACTGCAGCTCAAGTTTGGGTGGAAGGTGCTCCTCCTTATCTTGGTCGTTGGCGCTTGGGAGGTGGGAGTGCTTCTCCCTCTGACTGCGACGAGCTACTCCCTCCTTTTGATCTAAGCTCGGGCTCCGATTCCGCCCCCTTGAACTTCTTCATCATCAATTGCGTGCCATACGCCATGGCCTCCTCTGGAGTGGTTTCCTTGAAGTGGTGGTAGAGGTGGATGAGGAAAGGGCAAATGGATGAGCGCCTCATGTTGTTGACGCTCTTTGTCAACCTACTTACTACCTCCTTTATGATAAGAGCCCAGTTTACCATCCTCTCTCCAAGATAGGCACCATACAGGGTGTTAGCAAGAGTGATCGTGACACGAGTGGGCTTCTCTGGGTACAAGATGGTTACGAGAAAAGAGAAAACCCTCTTATCCCAAGGATCTTGACAATCTTGCAATGGATAGCCATTCTTGGCATCCTTGGTACCAAAAAGCCCCTTGGCGTACTCCTCTTTCTTCAAACTCGTGAAGCTCGCCCCTTGTCGTGGGAAACCGTACACCTCCTGTCATCTTCCCATGGTCCAACGGTCCGGGCAAGCTCGGATGCTATCCTCCTCTGGCTCTGGTAGCGGGTCTTGCCGTAGCTCGTGCACCGTTGTGTCCACACAAAAACTCCAGCAGAAGCCTAGGAGAGATAGACAATCCATTCGAAGAAGATCCTCCTTCAGTTCTATAAATTCGAGTGGATCCCTTGGAATGGTGGGCGAGATGTCTCTTATTGTAGAGGCCATGGTGGTCATGATTCTTGCATGCTTGTTCGGACCTCCTCCCTTGGCTATGGTGCGCGGACCTACCTCTCTCGGGTGTGCTCGGACCTACCTCTCTTGGGTGTATTTGGACTTGCCTCTCTCGCGTGTGCTCGGACCTGCCTCCCTAGAGCTGGTCGTCTCCTCGTGCTGGTCTCGCTCGTCGTGCTGGTCTTGCTCATGATGATCCTCGCCCTGTTGGTCTCGCTCGTGATGATCCTCGTGCTGGTCTTGCTCGTGATGATCCTCGTACTAGTCTTGCTCGTGATGGTCCTCTCTTCACAGGTGTGCGCGGACCTATCTCTCTCGGGTGTGTGTGCGCGGACCTATCTCTCGGGTGTGTGTGCGCGGACCTTCCTCTCTCTAATGTGCTCGGACCTGCCTCTCTCGGGTGTGCTCGGGCCTGCCTCCCTAGAGCTGGTCGTCTCCCCGTGTTGATCTTACTCGTGATGATCCTCGCCCTGCTGGTTTCACTCGTGATGGTCCTCGCCTTGCTGGTCCCGCTCCTCGTCCTTGAGTTGGTCGCCTCCTCGTGCTAGTCTCGCTTGTGATGATCCTTGCCCTGTTGGCCTCGCTCGTGATGGTCCTCGCCCTGCTGGTCCCTCAGCTCGCTCTCTAGCTCGGATACTCGGACCTACCGGCAGTTTTGCCATTACCGTGGTTGTTGCCAACGTTAGGGGATCCCCTATTCCAAAAAATGACGGGGCCAGGCCTGTTAGATTCGAAGTCATATACCATTGGCTGTGGACCCAGTTGTACGGCTCTATGAAGTAACTTTTGACTCTAACATTTAGCTGGCTCTAGTCTTTACTGGGTTTCAAGGAATGGAATATGTAGAAGCACCTTTCACGATTTCCGAGGGTATTTATGGTTCTACCTTTTTCTTAGCCACAGGGTTTCATGGTTTTCAGTAGCTCGGACTTTATACTAGTGCTTGGCTTGGAGCTTTTTAGAGGTAGCTTCGTTGTCGTTGCCGGTTGACCTTCCTTGTCGGTGCCGGTTGAACTTCATTGTCGGTGCCGGTTGATCCTCCTTCGGATAAGGTCCCTCCAAGCCCTCAATCCACCTGTTTGACTAGGGTGTTAGGACCCGGTGTTAAATCACTACTTGTCTACTTTAGCATTTCCCCATATCCCTGCATCTTTCCTACCCTAAATCTTCCTAAGAGCTAACACTACGTGGATACTTACTTCTAAATTTTATTAGGTTGTTCGGTGATACCCTTCCTAAGGAGCTAATTAGAATTTTTTTTAAATTCGTGGTACGACACCTAACATAAAGGAGAGTCGCTCATTTTTATAATCACTCTTCTCTTCTTGCCTTTGGATTGGTGCATTTGAGTTTGCCATTTTGGAAAGCTCAAGTGCCAATTGTGTGAGGAGAGTAGAAGTAACACCATATTCATTATATTGGGAGATTTCCAGAACTTTCAAAGGTATGAATGGTTTTCCCAATAGAAATTGTTTGTGCACATTCAGCTCGACTTGAGCTGAATATGTACCCATATTGTACATATAGGACAAATTTCATTGTATAAATTCACTAAACATTTGTATGTTTAGGTTGACTTAAGCTTCATATAATATTTTGGGAGGCTCCCAATCTCCCAATATAATGAATATGGTGTTAAGTCGTATTATTTTCGTACCAACGGCTTGCAAAATTTCTATTTGAAAGGTAATAGTTCTATAAATATTGCATTTTAAATCATAGTTTTTTTTCCAGGAATTTGGTGAAGAGTAGTAGCAATAATGTTTTTTAAACGTGTATCAAAGTTTGTTACAAATGTCACTAACGTTTCAACGGTTTGTATTTTGACAACAGAGTTACGGAGAAAGTCTGCACGGCCAAGGCAATGGGCAAATGCGGGGACAAGGGCGTGTCAGCGCCACTTGACGATTCAATTGTCGACGATATAAATAACCACGCCATTGATAAATGGATGGACGAGTTGGGACCTGAAGGTGATGGATTTTGGACCGCCAAGACCTGCAACAACTACATTACAACCTCGCATATTCTCCATTTAATGAAAAATGTGCCAAAGAAAGAAACGTGGAACGCGAGGAACAAATTTCCGCTCAATTGCATCCAATCTGAAGATTTCCGGAAGCAGTATTTGGAGGTCTACTATAGGATGCAGCCGGATGCGATTGGGCCACCAAAATTTGGCACCAAGTCTCAATTGCAAATGATGTACGCCAAATTGGTACTGGAGAGGCGCATGGATTGGCAGTTGGTGAGGATGAAGACTATGCAGCCAGTTCAACACGAGGAACAAGACATTCCAAACGTGGCATGGCTCAAAGGCATCTTCGCCAAATCCACACCGAACGCCGATGACGCACTAACGGGAGTCGTTCCAGCGGCCATTGATGGTGATGGCCAAACAAGAGCAGAAGACGCGAAGCAGACTCCATGCTAAGGTATGCAGTCTTTGGCCTCAACGGCCGATATTATGGCCATGTTTGGCGATCTTCTGCAACCAACTCCGATCGGCAATACGGAAGAACCAGAGGCATTTGCTGGCGAGTTGTCACGGGCGGACAAGAGCGTAGTGGTTGGATGTGGTGACAACGTGACAGAACCGCGGGAATCATGGCTGAAGCGAAAGGCTACGTTTTCAAGAAGTCTGCGACCGCATGGATGAGAGCTCCAGAAAGCGGGCCGTGCTCGAGGCTGCTGATGTAGAATATTGCAATCGAATCATTAACAAACTTGAGGCGGAACTTGAGCGAGCGCACCTTGAGAAGATAATTCAACGTGCAAAGCAAGCAAAGTTGGAGGAGGCCGATGTAGAATTGAAGGCCGCCAACCACCTCATCAAGGGCCATTAGGCGGAGCTGGTAGCAATGGCTAGTGCAAACGCGGAGCTCGCACAAATGGTTCAAACCGCACCAAGCAACGACAACAACGGTGGAGCGTCTTTGAGCATGCCTCAAGAGTGAAATCATTGTCGTAGAAGGCACGCGTTAGAGTTGTAGGTGTATAGGTTCATGTTGAATGTATTCATAGTTGATTGTTGTAGAGATGGTCACATAAAAGATGATTGCCAAATTTTGTAAATTTTTAATATTGAAATGAAAAAATGGATTCACTCTTCAATGTAAAGGATTTGGTTTAAATTTGAATGATGTCCATAAGGGGGGGTTCCACTCTTGAAGTCAAAGTGTACAAGTCCACTTAACTCTTAACCCCTAAAGGTCTAAGGCATTTTCAAACCAAAAACACTTCAAAACTGCTTGTTCTAGTGCAATGAGTTCTGAGGTAATTGTAACCTTTTATTTCTATATCTAACCGTAGGATCTAAATTAAAAATTATTCATTAACGTCCTCACAAAATTTCATAAACTTTGATTGCACGGATTGAAAGATTATAGTGTTTGAAGTAGAAAAATCCGTTTTTTTTCTTCCGTGCTTTGAGTGGATCAACATACTTTGACTGCACTTGGTGTCATATTTTTGCACTATACAAGGTTTGGAAACATTACCATCATGTTAATCATGATGTTATTTCCTTGTACGACAAGATTAAGAGGAAGAAAAGGGATGTAGCGTGTATATAACAAATGTGCAAGGAGTGGAGGTTCAATATTTGCTAATTCATGTTTAATTTTTTTGTGAAGTAAACATGATTTAGAATGATAATCCGAATGGTCAATAAGAAGGTTTACACCACATCTTGCAGTTGAAAAATCAAATGTATGAAGTATGAAGATCTCTAAATTTTATAGGAAAAAGAAGAAGTTTTTTTGGTAACTAGCCCAACAAAGTGTGACAATGTGCAAAAATGTTTGACTTAGATTATTATGCCATTTTTTCACTTAAGACAAGAGATTTTTTTGACAATATTAAAAGAAATAATATTATTTGCTGGTATAGGAAATCTCACATTCAATAGATTGTCCTAGTAAAAGTTTTTAGAGTTGCCCGACGTACCCGGTCTTCCCATTTAAAATTCAAAACTCTATAAATATTTCCTAAAATGTCGGATTTAGGAAAGAAATAGACTCACACAAAGCTTTTAGCAATGACCATCTACAGTAATAATTTAAAAAAGGAATGATATAAATTGACACCATAGGAACCTGCCTTAACCTTGAAGAGTCCCCCAAAGAGACTCATGGGTCTTTAGGAGTTGAAGGACGGAGCCGATGACTGTGGAATCAATCCCAATTTCCATTCTACTGTGTACTGTAATTTTCCATCAAATATAAGGGTCATGTTTTTATTTTTTTATTATAGAGATGAGATCACATGTTATATTCATGTAATAAATAAATTCAAATTTTTTTGGAAAATTTTGAATTTATTGTGTTCTTTTGAAGAAAAAGTGAAGAAAGTTCATATCAAATTCAAAGTATGCTAAAAAAGTTAAAAATTTCATCAAAGGTGTACATTTCAGGGACAAAACTTGTGGTGTAAATAATACTTCCGTACTCAGAAAAAATTTGAAAATTGGTTTCAGGCCCAAAGTTCAAATTGTAATAACTTATCCATATTTCAGTATTTTTTGAAATTTCAAACTATAATGAAAACTAGACTTCATAAAACTCACTTCATTAGTTGAACTAAGAATAAAAAAATATCATTTTAATGACTCGAATTCAGATTTAAAGCTAGAGCAAGAAGTTTCTAAACTAGACTACATTGAGATCAATGTCAAAAACATTTTCTTCTTTAGAAATAACATGATTACCTTAATAAGACACGTTCCATCAACATCTAATATTTACACACACAATGAACTCTCCTCAAAGAATTAGATGAGAAACGACCGTTTACAGCAATAATCATCCTCAAAATGTCATCCAAGCAACCACTTTTTAGCTACTCTGGAGTTTAAGAGTCAATCCTTTCTTTGTCACTTCAAACACTATAATCTTGAAGTGACTGGACAGGTCGCCGGGCGATCGGGCACCGACCGGGGGTAAATTAGGCGACCGCCAATTTACCCCCGTTCGGACGCACAAGACGTTCGGGAGCTTGGATTTTGGACGAATGTGACAATCTAGGTACAAGCGCCTAGTAGGGAGGCGCGGTTGTCAAGATTTAGGGGCGTTCAAGTTTAAAGATTGGGCTCCCAAATTAAAAAAGTTTGTTCAAGGCTGGTTAAAAAAATAGAGATGGCTGCAATGACAAGTGTGTACAATTTGCATTCAATTAATGAAATACTTGTCATTCATGAAGCGTACAATGTTGCAGGATAATTGTGAAGAAAAAAAAATGTAATTTGGTTTAAATCAAAGATTTATAAAAATTGTAGTGGCCATTGTCGTCCTCCTACTACTATATAGTCTGCTCTACTTGATATGTCTACTCATGATTCAAGGACTCCCACCGTGCCCCTTGGTCTAGCTCTATCATCACAAAGAATGTTGCGCCTTGCCCGCATTCGAGTCCGCCAATATGGACCATCCACGTTAGTAAAATTATGCAATATTTGCAAGTTTTTCAACTATTCCAACGTTTGCAATGTCAATGGACTATGCTCATCTAAAGATAGCCCATTGCATCATTTTTCTATTGCTCTCTCCACTCTAAGAGATCCATTCCGATTGCAATCCAACTATCCATGTCAGAACTTCCGCGATGATTCGTGATCAACTTCCCCGCTTTGTTCCATACGAGGCCTTGACGGTGTTGACCAAACTGGAATTGTTTGTTCTTGGAATCCCAATATCCGTTTAAAGTTTGATAGAAGAAATTCCGCCTGCCTTGGTCACTAAGATCACATCCAATGATATTCTGACACACCTTCACAATCTCTTGATGATTGTGCTTCCACCCAAACATTGCACTAATATCATTTTTGAACACCAAATGCGTAATGATACGCCAACTCTAGATCAAATCTTTGCCCCATTGATTGCGGTATCCTTTACTAGAGGTAGTATTAGGATTTCTCTCATGGTTTGGTGACATGTACAGAGTGAGTCGAAATACCTCGCACATGCGTTTGTATAACAAAGATTTGCAACATGGACAAAATCTTCTAACCAAAAACATGCTTATTAAGCACATTGGATGGAACTTGCACTGACATGATCCAAGTGCCTATGCACCCTCAAGGCAAAACAAATTGTAACACACCGGGCATTCGGTTCCATCTGACATCCATGGTGCTGGATTTGGCCAAAGTTTTTCCCCCTTGAACTCCTAGCCTCATTTGGAGATTATGGCATGGGGTCACGGTCGACTAGGCTAGTATGAAAAACCTGTGACAAAGGGTTTTGCGTGGAGGATACGTCTCTTGCACTCCAGTGCCAACTTCACCTTGATTTTGAAAATGAATTTATGAATAAGATTACTGACTTCTTCAACATGATTAGAAAACAAAATTATCTCCAATCCGCTTTATGCTGCGATCAGAAGAAGTATATCTCTCATTCATACATACTTGTCACATGTATTTCAAATCGGACAAATATACTTCTTCTGAGAGGTTCATGAGGCGAAATACTTTGAAATTTTTGTGATACATTCATACTAGAGTGTGCTCATATATTATGTTTTAAAATTCCTCATTGCGAACCTAATTTAACTTTTATTGGCAAAAAACTGGCTTTTTTTCAACCATCTTAAATTAGGGATTGCTATTGGTTATTCCTCCAAATTCTTATCCAAATAAGTACAACAAACGTACATGTATCTTGTCACATGAAGTGTTTTCAAAAAACCGATTTTTGTTTAGGGTTTCCTTCGAAAACAAGTTTTTGGAGTCGAGTTGCATCATATATACTACGCAGTATATGTGGTATATTTTCATACTATGTTGTGGGACTCCGTTCCCCCATGTTGCCGGAAGTTAACCTTAAATTCCGGCCAAAATAAAAAAATTAGTTAATTAGTTACGACAGTGTGTGGTGGAATGCAACCTATAATGTTGATGTAAGAATAAAGTTGGATGGGCCAGACTGCAAACCCTAATTAAGCCTAAAACTGTTAAAAGTGGGGCCGGAGCATTTAATGGAATTCCGGGGGAGTCAGTTATCCGGAACCAACGGCCGGAACCGTCGCCATCAACTGTCATCATGACTCTGTACTAACGGCCGGACTACTTAAGGTTGGGGTTCGGGGGGAAAACTCTTTCTTCTCCATTTCTTCCTAGCGTACTGGGGTTTCACGTTAGGGTTTCCTTCTTCTCTGTCTCTCTCTCTCTTACAGTTTTCTAAGTGCTGGCCGTTAGGTTTTGAAGCTTAGACGGTTAGATCGGATGTGCGTCCGTTAGGGAGAGCTTTTGAGAGGACGGTGCGTGCAGGGACTACCTTGAGAGACTGTGAGGTCGCAGGAATTCCCATGAAGTCTGTGCCGATGGCCAAGAAGAAGCGAACGGACAGAGACGAGCGCGACCGAAGAGATGAAGAGCTGGCAATTGTGCTCCCGCCCTTGGCCCGCGTTCTTTTGGACATTCCAGAGGACCTGGACAAATTTAACCTCCTGAAGTCGAGCTTGAAGACTATGGATTGTAAGGGTTTGCTCGAAGTCCTCTGGGGCATGCGGGAGGAGGTCTACGTCCGGGAACTCATAGGCACCCCGGATGAGAAGTACAAGGGGTTGATGAGAGCCCATCCAAAAAACTGGGGAGTCCCGGAATGGTCGCAGGCGTACGATTTCCGGGGCGGCCGCACCAAGGTGATGGAACGGCGGGACGAGTTCCTGACGGACGAGTTTGCCGGACCGGCGGACCCGAAGGACAGTTACAATCTGTAGGATCTTAAGCACCTGGACGCCCAGCTCGTGCTAGGGTTTTTAAACCCTATCTTCCATCCGGAAAAGCCGAAGAGGGTGGTGGCGAAGTGGGCCTGTACCTTCCTCGAGGCACTCCGGGAGAAGATAGTCGTAGACTGGGGGACGTTCATGACGGACATGATCAACCGTCTTGTCGCCAACCTCCAGAGGGTGAAGAAGACGGCAACACCCCTGGCATCCTATGTGGTGCACCTCTATGCGCACCACCAGCAGCTCACTCCGGCGGAAATCCGGAAGTACGACGAAGTCCTCAACTTCCAGAAGTACGGAGGGGATGAGTCTGAAGAGGAAGAATCCGGAGAGGGGGAGCCTGCTCCAGAAGCAGCCACCACAAGCACTCCTGAAGGCCGGAAGGTCCTGAAGAGACCTCGGGGGAAGGAACCCGAGATGGAGAGTCCGGGCATCCATAGCTCATCCGCGTCGTCCGGAGAAGACGAGTCCGGACCTGCGGAAAGCACCAGCCGGAAGAAGAGGACGGTGGACCGGGACGATTCTAAGGGTCAGCTCAAGTTGATGGACGAGCTCACCCGCGACATTGGCTGGAGAGTTGGGCTCCTTAAGGAGACCAACTACATCATCACCAACAGCGTGGAGCAAATCTTCCGGAGTCTGGGCGTCGAATGGCTGGAGGACGCCATCAACAGGGTGGAGGAACTCCGGAGCCGGGAGGTGGGCACGAAAGCACTGCACACCCAAATCGCTTATCTGTACAGGGCCAGTAATGATATGGAGTGGAAGATGAAGCAATACCTTGCGGAGGCAGCGCTGGCGGTGACAGCCCGGAAACTGGCCGAGGAGAAGGCCAACGCTTCTGCAGCAGCCTTGCTTGAGGTCCAGGCAGCCCTAGATATTCCGGTTGACGTGGTCAACTGGAGCCGGCTCTTCACCGAACTGGTGGAGAAGAAGGAGAAGGTCACTCGGGCCAACATCATCCGGTTCCTCCTTGATCAGGCGGATAAGATGGGACAAACCTGGGAGCAGATGAAGTTGCTGGTCGACAGCATCATCGTGGAGTTTCCGGAAGAACCAGCCGCACGTGGACCGGAAGGCACCCCGACCACAACACGAACCGCAGGCCCTCCGGAACCACCAACCAAGACCCTTAGCTCCGGGCACTTCAGCGAATCCGGAGTCTCTAGACACTCCGTCGCTTCGGACACCAACGGAGGGAATCGTACTTCCCAATCCGAGCACGAGTGAGATCCTGAAGACCCTGTCAGATTTTCTATCGCCACCCAACATGCGGCTGCGAGATCCTCCGATGGAAGGCGACCTTCCGGTACCCTCCAAGTCTGTGTCCCGGAGGTTGGCTCCCGGACTAGGGAGTCCGTCCGGAAGTTACCGAGACTTGGTCCAAGAGACCAGGTCAGCTTCCGCGACAGAACTGCCAGCACCGTCGATCCCGGAAGGATCACCGGAACAGCCCCCTCCACCGCTGGACGCCAAGACTCCGGTGGTTGCTGTTCCTCCAACAGCCGAACCATCGACTCGGAAGACCAACCTTTTGCCTGCAACGTCAAAGAAGGCGAAGGGCAAGCAACACGTTCTGGTCGAGATCTCTCCCTCCCGCCGGAGTGGGAGGAATCGGGGCCCAGGTGCTTCGACTTAGGTCAGTTAGGATATTTTGTTTGTAGTTCTTTTTTGAGTTTTATATTCCGGATCGGCAGCAATTAACGATGGGGCCCCATGTGCACCCGGCTATTGACGGAATCGACGGCCAGATTAGTTAGAATCGGGATTCCGGGGTTTGGAACTGTTCCGTGATTTGTGGATCTGAGATCCAATCTGGAACTTTTCCGGATTTCTCGGATCTTTCAGATAAGATCTAGCAGATTTCCCGTAGGAGTAGGTTGGAGGAAATCTGAGTTTAGAGAAAGCTCAATAAGTACTTAGTAGTGGGGTTTTGGGAAAAACCTCTCATCTTGTCTTTCTCACTTAGTAATATATTGCACTACTTGTATTAGATTGGCTCTCTTGTACTTCCAGTGTATGTGGTATAGACTTTGTGGGTAGCGGATCCATTCTTGTGGGAGAAGTTGTGTCAATATCCCTCTGGAGTGTGGTGAAGGTTAGTTCGGATAGAGGAATACCGGTCAAGATCCGTGTCGGGAGATCGCCTGGGAGAGCTGGAGGGCTATTGCAGAGGTGTGCCTGGTAGGCTCCAGGGTTTGGAAGTAGCGAGGAGGGGAGGGGACGAATTGCAGAGGTGTTCCTGGTAGTCCCTAGGAAACGGAGTAATCCGTGTTAACCTGAATTCCGGTCAAAGCCGGAGTTTTCCCCCAAGATAGGAAAAAACCCGATGCGTAGGTCTAGACGGAGTACTCTGACAAGATAGCATCATCGTCCCCGGAGGATTACAATTCACTCACCGGAATGTCGTTGTAGTCCGGACTTATCTCTGCGTAACCGCATCCGGAAGGCCTTCCGGATGTCGTGAGAGTCTAAGTCTAGCAGCAACAATCAATTCATCTGGTTAGCAGAGTAGAAGAGTGGTGTTCGATCACTATAAGTTCCGGACAGTGGGGGTCTAGCCACTGTAAGTCACAAGGCAGTGGGAAATCCAGCCACTTACACAAAACAAGATCAGTGGACTCCGGCCACTCGTTTAAAAACTCCAGGAGCCCCTCTGAGGAGGATCAAAGACAAATCAAACTACCCTCCCGACTTCCGGAAATTACTTTCCGGAAATCATTGTACATAATCCAGACTCCGGAAGGATCCGGATCTACTCTACTAAAGCTAAGAAGATAGCTAACCTATAAACAATTGTTGTAGTAAGTTAAGAAAGTTGGAGTATTTGGAAAAGAACATTAGGTCTCTGTGGGAACGAAACCGGAGCGGTTACTTTGGAAGCATTTAGTGACGATTGGATGCATTCCGGAGGAATACTGTCTCTACGAACTGCAACATGTGCAATATGCAGTATTCTCCTCCTCCCGTAAAAGTTCGGCCACTTACAAAACGACATGTTTTAGTTCAGACTTATCCTGAAAGCTATCAAGGTATCTCCAGTGAATCAGGAGTTCAACTACTTCTTAACAATCGTCATTGATGTCAATGAAGCGCCAACCTTGGGAGTAGCATGGCCGACTTTGCTTCATTACTGTATTGTCCACTATCAATGTGGCGCACCGTTGAGCGTCTCCATGCCAAAAGTGGCTCATGCTCATGCCCACTATCACCATGTTGACACGTTCACGTAAAGGGGTGGAAGCAAGCTAGGGTGGAGCACTTAGTACGTCATGAGCAGTTTTTTCAGGGGGTTCCAAACTTCAATGGCTGGATTAGTAGTGCTCCCAATGCAAAAGTACTAATGTTTTTGGCAATGATGTTAGCAATACTAATGAATATTATAAAATTGTTTTGCTTTACTCCAAAAAACATTGGGAACACATAAATATATGTACTTTTTTAACTTTCAAAAAGTACATCATAGTTTGGATAAAAACAACAAAAGTACGAATATTATGTTGTTTGACAAAAGATAGTACAAATTCACACTTAGATAATGGAAGAACATGTTTAAAGCCTTCAAATGCACATTAAAAGTTGTGATAATTTTTAGTCGCTCATTGTGATTTTTACGGTCAAAGTGCTAAAATTATTTTTGGGCAAAATATATTCAAAAATGATCCAAACTTCGTTTTTTTTTTCAGTATCCAGTCGCTTTAAGGGGATCCCCATGTGGGTAGTAAACTGATTTTCAAGTAATATGAGTAAAAGGTGGCAAACAGAAACACCTTCCACTCCCGCAAAGGTACAAATTTTGTACAAATTAAACCTCTTAAACGCCTTCAAAACCTACAATAGGCGTGACTTTCGAGGCTCCTAAAGCCGCGCGTGTCACACCACCTGCCAGACTTTAGGAATGCTAAAAATATTCATGTTTATACTCAATGTACACAAGGCAAATTGGATCCCAAAGAAGGGTTGACTTTTACCACTTTTTTGGTACAATAGGTTGTCCGAAAGTGCACCCACCTTAGTGTGCTTCTACCCAAAGATTCATGACGTTTGTATGGACACCAAGCGCTAACAACAGGAACAAGTGAGTGTCGTTTACATCTGTTACAGTTATCCAATTATTGACGTTGAGAAGCACCGTCAGAACTTGAAACTGACCGGTTTAGGGTTTCTTGCTGTGTCGACACTTGTTTCATTAACAACCTTTGGATCGCAGTACAACGCCGATTTCAACTTCAACAATGTTTTTAACATTGCAAGTCGGGGCAAAGTTTTGGTGATCTCGACAGTCACAACATACCGTGGTGACAAATCATTGTAGACTTCATGATAAGGTGTGTACCTGCACTATCCTGTCTTTCAATCAACTTTCACGGTTTGTGTCCAGAAAATAGCTCCAGTGACTTGGTAAATGAAGTGACAAATCTAGGTTCAACAAGTACACCATCGTCATGAGATGCATATGTGAACCTTAAATCGTTAACGTAATAAATTTAGCACAATAGTGGCCTTTCAGTCATGAAAATTTCAAAAGTATATTGGGAGGTTTGGTTATTCTTGCTACCTAGGTTTAGGATTAAAGGTTAAGGATTAATGGTTTAGGATGCACATCCAACTTGACTGTACGAGGATATTAAGAATTGATGAGGTCAACTTTATCTATTCATTTCTATAAATTCATACTCGCTCTCAATGACATGGTTAACTACAGACTTTCAACTTCGGCGTGCACATACTAACCACGGAGTCAAGCTAGTCCAGATGTTGTAGACACTATTGGTGACAATATACGAATATCTGGTCAGCAATGACATGATTCTACCAAGACAGTAAGTAATCTTGAACTTCAGGTAACTAGCTCATGATTCAGTGAATGTAAAATGCCACCCATGTCACAATCCATCATGATTCTACAGACATTGTAATGTACACGTACACTGTACTTTCTATAGGAGAGTTCGTGTAGTTTCATTACATCTCCTTTATATTCTCATGTCGATGTGGCGTACAATATTGTTATCATGTTATGCAAGTGAGGGCACGTAGATTATACGTCTGAATCGTATTCTACATTGCTGCAGGATATGGGAGAAGTCGATTATGGGAGGGATAACGAGGTGCATTATGCCATGATGAAATGGCTTGCTGATTTTAAGTATGATTGGAACAAAGATGAGGAGCTCGTCACTATGTGTCATGTCTTTCGTAGAATTTGCTCCGTTGACATGGACAATGTGAAGTTCTTACAAACTTGGGTGTCAAACGAGTCGCACAAAGTAAACATTGAAGAGAGTAGTGAGATGACTCTATTGTATTGCAAGATGGCTATGTTTGATAAGTTGGATGAGCCGCATTCAAGAGAAGATTCTTTACCATCTAGTAGTAAATCACACCTGAGAATATTGAGTAATGTGACCTTAGAAATTATGATGTTTCATAGGCAGCGACGTACTTAGTTGAAATTTTCTATAATGTTGACATCATGTTGATCTCATAGCATTCTCATGCCGAATGTAATTGTAGCTAGTACGCTACTACACACACATAGTTTGGTGGCCAATGACCATGCTTTCGTCATTGAGTATTGTGTATAGTAGTGCGTGCATAGTATTGGTGGCTGTACTTTTGTAATTTAATATACAATATAGTGTTCCATACGTAGATATGGTATCTATACTTCAATTACTTATTTTTATGTATACTACTGTACTTCATGCATTCTAGTACTCATAGTGGTATTTTGGCTTCTAGTAATGGTTACTACTAGGACTGGAGATCAACGGAGGAGTGTGGGTTGCTCTACACCAACTGTAGGAACGTCGGTACATGAAGACAATGCTACGCTGGCTCGAGAGAATGTGGCTAAGAGACAACGACGTTCAAGAGCAAGAAAATGGGAACTGGAGGAGAGGTCGTTTCAACTAGCTGCTGTAGCTACGGATCTAGGTCAGGACTTATTTGACCGTAGAGATGTGCACAGGGTCTCATCACTCATTTTGAATTTCATTCTGAAGGAACTTGTGAATGCTGGAGAGGGTTCTATGTATAGCCAGGCTGTATTGGAACCAGTATTTTCTAACAAGAAGGTAGCCTTGCATTTGCCTGAGTACTACCGTAGTCACTCTAAAGTTCAAGCTAGCCATGCATTTCTGGAATCGTATAGAAATGAATTGCGGCTATTGAAAAACCCGTGCTCTAAGGAAAAACTTGTAAGGAAGAAGGCCTTGTTGGAGGCTGCGGTGAGTACCGATGTGTCGGGCGTACGAGCGTTGTTGAAGGTTCTAGGAGCAAATCCTAAGTGCATTGTTGCAGCAGTGCAACGTCACCATAGTCTACAGTCAAGCGGGTCCTCCATTTTCATATTGGCTGAGCGAAAGAAGAGGCTTGGTCTGTCCACGATCGCAAAGGACCTAGTCATAGCCCGATGGTGTTCAAAAACACGTGTGAGTCCTAACAAGAAGTACGTAAGGAGAAGGCGTTTAGAGCCACATGTATACGCGACGCATGCAACCCACCTCCTCCTTGAGAGTCAGATACTTCTAAGCACCTTCTCAAGTGTGAAATTAAACTTTGTGTAGGGAGAATATTGTACTGGTCCAAAAGTGATACATTCTTTGTTTCAGTGTGTTGTATACTTAATAAGTCCTAAGTAGTACACCTGCATTGTATTCACGGCTCTTTGTGGTCATTTGTCATATACCAATATTCTTCTACACACTTGAATGTTGTGAATCTAGTTATTATGTCTAGACTTGAACACGTTGTATAGGTCCATAGCCAACACCTATATGGTCAATTGGTGTACTTGTGACATCCACACCCAAATTTTGCGTACACAGTCCTTTTGTCTTCGTATACTCATTAGGGGTCTTTGACATACTTCAGATCTTCTTCTTGAAGTATGTCATCCACAGGATATAGAGTCATATAAACATTGACGAAGTATATACTTAGGAGTCTTTCATAGGGTATATTCTTGTGTATTCTTTTTCTGGATATTAATACGTAGTCCATCCTCAGACATGAGGGGTCCAATGCCCAATGGTTGTATACTTGGTCACACTATTCATGTATGTATGTAAATGGTTTGTACAAAATCTAGGATGTTTAGTACACAGTCCTTGTATGTTGACATACTTTGTGGAGGTCTACTGCATACTTCAGAAGTCCTTCTTAGGTATGTCCTCCCCATGTGGGTCTGAAGTTATATACACTTTGAGGAAGTTCATACTCATTGTCCAACAGATGGGTATATACTCATATATACTTTGTCTGTATACAGTTGTACATAGTCTATCCTTAGACATGAGGGGTCCAATGTCCAATGGTTGTATATTTGTGGATGTCTTTTGCATACTTCAGAAGTCTTTCTTGAGGTATGTCCTCAACAAGATATATAATTACATACACTTTGAGGAAGTACATACTCATGAATCATTCACTCGTTGTTTACTAATGTATACTTTGTGAGGGTATGAACACATAGTCCATCGTCATATCTTTGTGGTTCAAGGTCAATATTTGAATTTTTGTTGTGTAAAGCTGTCATGTCATCTTCGGACCATGCATGCTTTATACTTCGAAGATAGGCACATGGTATGTCTAGAACAGCGTTTATAGACATATACACTTCGACTGGGAATGTTGTACACATTAATGATGGTTTCTTGCGTGGTACCTCGTGCAGGCTTCTTTGTACGACCAATTTAGGGTTGCGCATCCAGATGAGCCCATCTCTATGTGCGCATTTGAAAGACTGAGGCCGTACTTCGTGAAAAAATGCAACGACTGGAATGTCTGTTGCTGTAGGTACCACGTGGAGCTTGACATATTGCGTCAAGCCCTACAGTCGGTCAGAGACTCAACTAGAGGTTTCCACGCTGGATATTTTTGCCAATGTAGATGCGTAGTATGTTGTAGTGAGAATGGTGTCCCATGTTCGGCACATTTGAAGAGCTTTGATGGAGTCACTAAAATGTGGGAGCTAGTTGTATGTCAAACGGAGGAGAACGACGAATTTCACCGGCTAGAGTGTCTGATGGGAGAGTGTGGAAGATGTGGAGGACATACGTTGCCACTTTGCCGGCTTGAGACCTCAACGACGGAGTTTCGACTGAAGTGGCGCCGATTTGATATACATGTTGTGGGAGTTGGTGATGACGGGAGACCTAAGAAGAGAATAGGGGAAGTGTACATCACTATAAGAAACCCGTGTTTTTTGTCACGTCCTGAATCATGTCCCAGGAGACATGTAGACATCCGAATTTACATCCCTCTGACGTACCAACGCGTGTAACACGCTGTAGCGCGTGGGGACATCACCAAAAACGCGAGGACATCCCTGCGACAGGGACGATTTTCGGAGATTTTGGGAGGCTGGAAATGGTGCCAACTGGGCGCCGCGTAGACGACACCTAAGCGGCAGGATGACGGGCAATGCCACATGGCCGGGAAATTCATCCTCTCCATTGGTGACGTGGCATATGACGTGGCATGTGACGTGGATCCACGTGGCCTCTGATGTGGACCCGGGAAAGAGTGACGTGGCGTGCCACGTCAGCAGATATTTGCGTGGTTTTTTTTTCAGATTCGTGTTTGCGGGGACGTCATTGGTAACATGGCTGTGTTTTTTAAGATGTCCCGAGTTGACGTGGAGATGTCCTGCTCGACGTCTACGCCAACGCTACCTGGATTTTGATGCTGATTTTGTTGAACATCGCCATGCCCTAGAGGACGTGGCGATGGACATGATCGCGTCCTCCAATACATTGCCGACCCATGGTCGTCGGCACTGAGGGTGTCATTGCAGACGTCTCAAAGAACTTATGCGTGTCTGACGTGACATCCCCTGATGCATGGTATTGTTGATGTTGTGTATGTCATGGTGTTTTGAGGGACATCAAGAGATGTTGTACAAGACATGAATACGTTGTACAAGACATGAGTATGTTGTACAAGACATGAGTACAAGACATGAATACCTCATCTTACATGTAACATGTACATTCATCCAAATTCATGCTTAGTGGCCTACTTGCAAATGTGGTAATATGATATACACGCAATTTAAAATATGTCTCCATAGACACGGGGATGTTTCAAAAGACGTCCCTGCGTTTCCTAAGTGCTGCGGCATACGTCTTCTACAACATGGTCACGTCTATATGTCGCTCACAGCACATTGCATGTCCAACACTGCACCTCTAACCTCTACACTCTAAACTCTAACCTCTACACTCAAAACTCTAACCTCTACACTCTAAACTCTTACCTCTACACTCAAAACTCTAACCTCTACACTCTAAACTCTAACATTCTAACTTGTAAACTCAGTCTACACTCTAAAACTCCAACCTCTACATTCTAAACTCTAACTACTTGGAGAAATGAAGGCCAAAGTGAGCTTTGTGCAACCTCAAATTCTACTTAAAGGTCTCATGACCTAACTATGGCTGCAGCAGCTAACCCTAGCCGCCTCATGACCTAACTATGGCTGGAGCAGCTAACCCTCGCCGCCTCTATTCATCCAATGAACTTGACGAAATTCATCCTACTATGTTTTGCAAGACACGATGATGTTTTCCAGGACATGTCGATGTTTTCCAGGACATGTCAATGTTTTGCCAAACACTGCTGATGTTTTCAGAGACGTCTCTGTGGGATGTCCTCAAAGACATGTAGACGTTACTCGAGACATCTTCAATTGGATGTCTCAAGTGACGTGGACCTATACACAAAATGACGTGTCACCTTGTCCGACATGGAATTGTGTTTGCCATGTAGATGAAGTACTGTAAACTACAAAATATATAATATGTCCACATGGGTAAGCCACCAAGGACTTTACAAAATCACCCTAAATTCCTTATAATTCGGGTTTTGGTAGAAAAGTGGTATTTTAATATTATATTAATTAATAAATATTATTTAATATTTAAATATACAATACTGAATTTAATATGTCCGCTTTAATTACAGAATAATCAGTTTTTATAAAATATTATTATAATATTAATTAATATTTTGTATTTTTAATATTTAAAATTAAATTTTATTTTGGAAACCATTTTGATACGAAGTGGACAAATAAAAAATTTCAGAGGATCAAAGTTAATAAATATAATCAGAATATTCTTCAATTTTATATACTTTATATTTTTTTATTTTTTTAAAAAAAATCTAGTTTTATAAGGCTCGTGCCTTTTTTTTCCTCCTCTTGCACACCGCTGCCCGTTTCGTTGTTTTTTTTAACGTTGGGCTGCTTTCTACCTTGCACAACAGTAACTTCGACATTCTTACCTCAGGTGAAACGCTTGTTCGCTGCCAGCGTGGCAGTTTTGCGTCACCCAAGATGTCCTCGATGACGTCCTCGGAGACGGGCGCGTTGTTGGAGACATCATCGCGTCTCCTATTTCGCACGCGCGTTTCGGGACCCTCCCACCTCCACTGTTCATTATTGACGCGTGGACATCCTCACGTTCACGGGGACATTACTGGCTAGCTCCAAGACATCAAAAAAACACGTTGACATGATTAAGGACATAACAAAAAAACACGGGTTTCTTATAGTGCATGGAGACCTCCCTCAACAATTTCTTTGATTATCTGCGGCCAAAACTGCACAAATTTATTACTCACAATTTTGTAGCAAGATGGTAAGAAGTGCAATGCAGAGTCAGCATGGAGGAGCTGCCGCGGGGTGTTATACTATCGCATGTGGATTTTGCAGAGAATTACACGTTTGAGATTCAAAATGAGATCCAAAGCATGCATTGGCAGTCGACCCAGATTACTATACTAGTCCACATTTTGTATCAATATGTTCATGACTGTGAAAGTATGGTGAAAGAGTCTAACTTTTATGTTTTAGACGATAGGACCTACGATACACTCTTTGTGCAACATTGTTTCATCAAGCATTGGGAGTGGCTAACTCAACGTGGTAACCGGGTCCAACACCATTGGGTGTGGAGCGACGGCTGCGCAGGTCAGTATAGCCTCGACTATTGTATTATGAAACACATCTTAGGTTATGTTGACGATGTAGTTGTGAAGCCTCATGGTATACAACCGCAGAGTATTAGAGTCATTACGTGGGCATCCCTAGATGCATATATGGTCAATTAACAAATTGGGGGTGGGCAATTGGCTTTGCAGGACAATTCAAGGGGGCCCACTGCATGTACTTTGTGAGTAAATATCCGAGTTTGACAGGAGGCTGCCAAATAGAGTGGAACTTTTTTGGAACGGGACACGAGAAGGGAGAGTGGGATGGGGCAGGTGCAGTGGTGAAGAGGGCGTTGCGCACGGAGCAACTTCACAACCCTTGGTGCAAACTACAAGATGCCAGGGACGCTGTCGATTTCTTGGAAGAGAGGTTGGGGGGCTTGGTAGGGAGCTCGGTTGGCGAGTCAAAAATGGTATCTGAGCGCTACTTTCATTTCATTGCAGTGAATGCAGTGGACCGACATGGCCACGGCTGCCATACTATTCCAGGTTCTTGGAAGCTCCACTCCATTCGAGGAGTGTCCGCCTTGGATTTGACGTCATTGCTGGTACGTGACTTAAGTTGTTACTGTTCATCGTGCTTGGATGGTAATTGGGCAGCATGTGAGAAAGTTGCACACGTGAAGCCATGGACGGTTCTGAAATTAGCACCCACGGAATCGACATTCGCTAGAGAAAAGATGCAGCAGGCACAACAGGATGAAGGAAATGAGGACGTTTGGGACTACACTATGGATGAAAGCCTAGGAGAGTTGGTTGAAGTCGGCGACAACTTTGCCATTCCTGCGGATGAGGATAACAAAGATGGTGTAGACTTCTATGTTCTCCAGTGCCAACGCCAAAAATCTTTCGTTCTGAAGAAATTTACCTACGCTTGGGGCGGTTTATTTGACGTGGGTCAATATACAATTGTTGGAACCTACTATCAGAAGTGGGGCTCAAGTCCAAACTCATATGTTTTCTTGAAAAACTCTCGTCTTGCCCATGTAGATGCAGCTTTGGTAGTTGCATGTAAATTTCTAATGGTTCCAGATGTACACAAGGTTAAAGGCGGTGACCCACTGTACCAACTCAATGATGAGTCCATAGATGTCATTAGGACATCTCTAGAGAGTTTGTGAGCCACCTCCTTGAAAGGCTACAATATGTGTTTACATTCTTTATATAGGCAGGTACAATATATTACTATAGTACTGTAGTATATAGTGCAATATTATCATGACTGAGTACAACAAGGTTTTCTTGGGATTGTATATAGTAACCTAGGTTGGCAGATATCGGATTCAGGCTGGTTATAGGCAATTGTAGCCAGACATAGCTAATTACTGGAATGAGTATATTTTGGTCCTTGTATGATCATTGATCTTAGAGAAAGGCTCTAGAACAAAATGGCCTTGGTCTACAATGTTTTTATTTGAAAACAATGCCTATCATAATTTAATCTCTTCATGAAAGATTTTGTTTTGGCTGAATATGCATAAGCTAGTATAGTATTCAACCACTTAAATATTATAGCACATATTTAGTAGTAGAGAAGTCCTTTTGAACTATGATTTGGTATTTTGAATGGTATATTCGGTACACATGTGGTATATTTCACCCACATGTGGTATATTTGTGGTTTATTATGTACACATTTGTACATATATTCAATGAAAAACATACTGTCCAAGGCAGAAGAGCAGTTTAAAAAATTATACAAAGAGAATAGCTTTCAATGTTCAAAGTCCCAAAAAATATTTCAACTTACTCAGAAATTGAGACACTATCGTCCATATGTTTGATGGCTTATCCTTCTGTCACAACAACCTTTGCTTCCACATACGCACCGAAAGGTAGGAACCAAATTAGTTGTGTCATGGAAATCTATCCCATAGTCCCATGTGAGCTCCTCACCCGCCAAAACTAGTTGATTGGTAAAGAAGGCGGCGTGATAGTTGCCCATCAAATGTGTCTCAATGATGACCGGGATCTGCAACAAATTTGCGTCATAGCATCTGCGGAGAGTACAAGCAAACAAGAATTAAATGTAGCATTCATGTTTCTATATCATAGTAATCCAACAAGAACATAGTGTGCTAATATGTCCATCCAAAATCGCTTACCTGTGGTTTAAAAACCTACATACATTTCCACGATAGGTCGCATCAATCGAGAGACACTCTGCATCGCTGAGCTGGTCTTCTAATCTCCACTTCGCATCCAAGTTTAGGGCATACTTACCATGGCTACGCATTCGGGTATCGAGATTCTCATTGGATATAACCTCTCCAACAAACTCAAAGACAAATGCGCCTATTGGCAAATCTTCCAACGTCTTAATGCCCCATCCCTTTTGGTCGTTGACCCAAAAGACCTGCAAAAAGAAGTGCAAAGAGATGTAAAAACTCGCCTTTTTAAATGAATAGGCATAAATTATTTACAATAAAAATGAGTTTGAAGGTGGAATTGGATAATACTCATACATCATGTACAAAGCACCGCACCTACAGTTTGTGTGTCACTCCCTTTTGCACAACACGATTAGCACAAAGGGAACTGCATTGACAAGATGTCCCACATTATTTTATAAAGGTCCGTGTTATATGTCCAATATAGCTCCCCTCGAAATTATTAGAACAACCTGCACTATCACAATATTCATACAGAGTTGTATCCATTGCTAAAGTCTCATTCAACGCCTGCAAAAGAAGATTAACAGAGAAATCATGAACTTCCATTAAGACGCCCAAAAATGAGAGGCGTTACTATCCACATCTAATTATATGAATTTCTATGCTTAACAAAATGTGGCTTACCATTTCAACATAGTGCTCATGAAGGAGGCCGTCTTCGGTGTAGAGGGCACAATGCGCAGCAAAATAAGCACATGGGCATGTATTCCTCCTTCCCACTCCGCACGCATAAACACACCTCTGGTAGCCACCTCCTTGCCACGCGGTCATGTCTAGGTCTACACAAACAGTTCCACTTAATGAGCTCTCTAAAATATACTCAAAATCATTGGGTCCCAGATATGTGTCTTCTTTGACAACCACGTCTATGGGAATCCGCTCAACACCATCGGATAAATCATATGACTTTTGTAATGCTTCTACAACCTGCAAACATACAGGCAAAACGTTTAGATTACACAACCACTGAAAGGTTGAACCCGTGTACAATATATGATAGGCAACAATGAAATATGTACTATAGCTATGGTAATAGAGAAGTATAATTTGCAATTAATACGATCCACGGTTTAGTAAAGTACATAATACATAGAGAACACAAAGGTAGTAAAGTGTATATCATATATAGGCTCCGCGAGGCCGAGCACACCAATGCAATTCATGTAGGAAGACATACATGTGTTATATGTATGGCGACACACCATCTCTATACATATTGCTAGTGCTAATATGAGAACCTTGAACCCATAACTAACGTGAAAACTAACGCAGAGTGCCATTACACATTGGCAGGCCACAAAATGGGAAAATGCCTGGACCGCATATAGCGGCTACGAGAACGAACACTCTGCACAAAACAATACACTACTTCTTGCTCCTACTTTTTACCTTTGCAACTTTCGAGTCGTCACCGTCGATGTCACCTACGTCATCACCACGTACAGACTCAATTCTCTTCCTCTTATTCCCCCCTTTTTCCCAGTACTTGTAAAGCTGACGTCTTCAGAAGGTCCATCACCGCGTGTCCTCATCTTCAGATTTCCTTTCCCCCTTGTTTGTGCTCCAACGTTGTTACTCTCTGGAAGAACACTTGAAACCCCTTTAGCTAAAAAATTGCCATTCTTAGCGTTGAAGACTTCATCTCCGCAATCATGTCTTAACATTCTGCTATCAATTGAGCCTCCGCTAGAAGCATGTTCTCGTCATCCAACTCCTGAGTATCATCATCCAATGAATTACTTGCTGCAGTCATGATCCATCACGCATCAGTACACATTGGTATATCAGTCGACGCACATGTATATACATTAGCTTTTTAATTTGAAAGGCGCTACTCCTTAGCTTGAAACACACAGCAGCATGCACAGACATTGTGCTTAATGATGTGAGACCTACCTTCTTTTGCATTGCCCTCCTTTGTATTCGGAGGCAATGATTGGCCTTCACCGCTCTTGGGTTGAAGCGGCGAACCCTCCTTCGGTGGTGATACATCTATAGCTGCAGTAGATGATGTAACAACCATGCATGTTGGTTGCAAGGCTATCGTTGGCTGCTGGGCCGGTTCTTGAACTCGAATGTGAGGTCCAATCACTCCTTTTGTTGGCGAGAGGCCCATGCGGTCTTTAGGTGTCATGGCTGCTGATGTCATCGCGTCTGATGCTCTCATTAAAGTTCTTACAGCATCGACCATTGCTGCGCCGTAGGTAGCTCTCCTTGGAGTGCTTACAACATGTTCCACTAGCGAAGAGTACAACGTTCTCCGTGGAGTGAGCATGACATCGTCCACCTCTAACCCGCCCGCAGGTCTCCTTAGAGAGGGAACTACATCACTAGCTCTCATCGAAGGGGAAGGTTTATCAACCTTTGGTAACTCGTGGACACTGGATCCCCTACAGCTGTCAAGGGTTGGTTGCCCTGTCAACTTCAAAGAACGAGTTTCCATGTATTGAGGCCTACCACCTCCCTTTGCCTCAAGATACCTACTATCACTAATGGCAGAACTGACCTTCACTTGGCTAAACTCACCCGCGCTTTGCGTCCATGTGGTGGTTGAATTGGGAATGTGATCCACATGGGAAGAATCTACAATAGGATGTTCAAACGTACAATTACATCAGTAAGAATAGCACAAAACATTGGAACAATCACCTCCCATTATGCATGGCCGTCACTCAAGCGAACCTCCAAAGAATATTTGTTTAATATACAAAATAATGTCAATATAATCCACAGATGTGCACTACACTACGATATGGTACCTACTGCCCAACCACAATATACACCCTTAAATATACACGATTATGGGGTATACACTCGTAGAGGCTATATATCTTTTAAGGGTGTATATTTCTCGAGGATATATACCCCTCGAGGGTATACACTTAAACCGATACACACTTCCATAGGTGACAATGGTATATATCCTACGTAAGATATACACCCTTACCTCCCATGGACATGTACCTTCTCCGTCAGTCAGATGTATACCCCTACCTTGTTCCAACCAGTGTATACACCCACCCAGATATACTAGTACATACTATTGTACAGATATCTAGACTCCTATCCTACTACCCCTAGCCTATCCTATACCTGATCTCTAGTATACAACCCACCCACATAACGTATACACTCCACGGGGGGTAGTCTCACTTGCAATAATGCCTGAACCCCATCCACGGTATTAACCCTAAATCGAGGCTACTTTTGAGAACCGCGTGTATATACCCTCTACCGATTATATACACACCCATGAAGGGTATAAACATCCACCGAGTGTATGTACCGCATGCAATGTAAACACTTTTGACAACTGTACACACCACCCAGATAAACTCAAAACCCATGCATACACTCCACCCAGAGACACTCCACTTAGGCATACACTGTTCCATGCACATTCTTTACACATCTATAGTAGCAAATAGTATTTTGAGGTATTCTATATACCCTAAACCGGCACCTAAGCCCATACTAGAAAGCATATCAGAGGATAAATAACAACATAATATACAAACTCAATAGTTATACATGAGCAGGCGAAGAGACAATCACATTTGAGGTAGTACTAAACATATAAGACACATTGTATGGTAGCATTGAACATGTTCTCGACATTGATAGCATACTTATAAAGAGCAAACCACAAATGTACCATGAATGAAACACTTACCAACTGTGATGCAGTTCTTCTTGGCCGACAGTGTACGTGCCGAAATTGCCATTACCCGAGCAAAGTTACAATCCAAAGTTTCAGCCTCCACTTGAAGGTCACCTAGCAACTCCCCGTATCCATTAGACTTGTACCACTCTGAATAGACCAACCCGCAATTCTTCGACGCACACTTTGAATTCAATTGAAACCACAGCCTCGCACACCACGGGTGATACACATGCTCACAACTACATATATGGATGTCATTGTAAGGAAATGGAAGATCACATACCGTGCATGTCCTCCATTTCAATGTGTTCCATCTCTTACCCTCTGCTTCTTCGAGGTACACCATGGGATGCGGAGAAACGGATAGACCGTTGTGTCCAACCTTCAAAGTCCCTACGAGCTTCAACAAGTCTTTGACCTGCTTCTCCAAGATGTCTTCTCTCCAGTCCAATCTGGCAATCAATGCAACTTTGCATTCGTAATCAACTTTGAGGATCCCAAGCTTGTCGCTTGCTTCTTTGAACATGTCACCATAAAAATCATTGTGCAGCCGCAGGTGTTGCAACTGCCCATCGTTCTTGCATTCATCCATACGCTTCCTCTCAGCCGTCACAGTTGCCTCCATGGTCTCCACTAATTGACCTTGACTCACGATTTGCTCGTTTAGATAGTGGAGATCATTTTTTGCCACCTCAAGCTCTTTCTTTGCTGCCTCAGTCTCCAACCCCACCAGCGGAAGAAGCTCCTGCACCTCTGCCCTCTTCTTCTCCGTCTACAAAGAGCTTTGAAAGGCGTTGCTGTCCAACATTGCTGTAGAAGCTTCCGCACCGTCTCGCTTCACCAAACTCCCTCCTTCAAAATAGCACGCCAATCCCTCCTCTTGCACAATTTCAAGAAGAGACTTATCACTAATGCACAATTTTTCCTTCACCAATTCCATCATCTTTTTGCGCCAAACAGACCTCTGGTTGGTGTTCGTAATAGTAGCAAAACCCGCCTAGTCCACTTCAACCCCCTTGACCACCTCTGCAACAACTGCGATCGCAAAGTCCTTCCCTACAAGCTTTGAGTGAGGCACCTGCGGCTTTTGATAACAAATGCAATAGTAGCGGTTTATTGCATTTGTTATTGCCGTATCCGCAACCTTCCTGAATGAATAACCGGACTTATCCAATCGCCTCGGTCCAAAAATCACAATCAAGTCATTTTTGGTGACATCATGCTTCTCCCCGTGCTTGTGTGGGTTCAACCCACCTGCGTGTAGCTTGTACTCGCCTCGGAATTGCTCATATGAAATTGCACAAGGCGGCGCGCCTCTGAGCATCATCCCCATCTTCACCTCAATGTCATCCAATTCAGACCCTTTCTCATCGCTACTATCATTGATATTCTCCACCTTATCGTCCTCCTCCTCTCTGGCCTCCTCCTCCTCCCTGGCCTTCTCCTCCATGTCAGACTCATCTCTATCATCAGTGTTGTCAATCCTTTGGATGGCCACCTCTTTCTACTTAAGCCCCCCATGTCCCCTTCTCTCTTGCCTCCCCATACCAAATGAAGCGAGTACTCACGTCCAGTAGCACCTACCACACATGCACAGGACGTGTTAGTTTAATTTTAAACTAACATATACTACAGTGACTATAATATACTACAGTGAGAAATATACAATGTCTCATATGGTATACTACGGTGTACTACAGTGCTCAATAGTAAATTCCAGAAAAGGTAGCATAGTTTTCCTAGAATGCACGCATATGAACTAAACTAATGTGGACTACATATTTTATACACGCAACTTAAATTCAATGTGCCGATTATGGAAACCCTTTCAGTACATAGCATGCAAAGGACTATTGACCGCCCAATACATCCAAAATTGCATGCACAAGCATCCCAAAATATACATCCTTGACGGGTATACTCCCCCCACAGAATGGTAAACCCATATGCGAGTGTATACCCCGCCTAGGAATATAACCACATTAGTATACATCGATCCACGTGTAAACCCTACGCAAATATAAACCCGCAGAAGAACCACCACCTACATATACACTCACCTACGTAATATACACCCACATGGGTATGCACCCAACCCCGGATATACGGTCCTAGACTAGACACCCGAACCCAAATAAGCGACATTTCCTGAATACGGATATCCACCTAGGTAAACACCTCAGCCCATGTTTGAAAACCAACCCAGGTATGTATATCAACCAAGGTATATACATCAACCCTAGGTATGGCCCCGAATCCAGATATACATTGATACCATTGTATAGTACCCCACCTAGATATACACTGTAATCCATGTATGAACATCCACACAAATATGCACATCAACCCATGTATGCTCACCAACCTAGATATTACTCTAACCCGACCTATATACCAAAGATGTATAATTGAACAACTAAACCGCAAACATGTTAACCACCACAACAATGTGACCATACAATGAAGTAGACCATATCAAACATATCATCAGACGTGTACATGGAAACGCACATTACCTAAGATTCAGTGCTTTTTGTAAGCAGCCCTGAAGCAGTCGGCGAGTTCTTTGTTGTTAGCTCACGTCGACACTTGTATGGAATCGTCAAGAATTGGTTGTAGACACTCCTTTCCCAATCACCTACAGTTCAGGTGTACATCATTCTAGTAGTAACCTTGTACCCCAAACAAGGAGTTAATGGCTGGTGGACGATCTTCCAATGTAGGTCCAACTAAAACAAACAAAATTAAACAAACTCGCCTAGCACTTCTTTCTAGACTGAACGAACTCGCCTAGCACTTACGTACGTTAATGCTCTCTACTGACATATTACACGAGAAGCAAAAAAACCACTTAACAAATTAAAAACTAAAAAGAGAGCAAACTTGCCAATGAGGTCCAGTGCTTTTTCTCCGCAGCCTTGAAGTGGTCGAGTAGAAGTCCGTTGTAACCTCACGTAAAAACTTGTATGGAATCGTAAAGAATTGCACCCTCACAACTCCTTTCTCAATCACTTACAGTTCAGGTGTACATTATTCAAGTAGTAACCTAAACCAAATGATTTGTTTCTAGCCATGGACGATCTTCCAATGTAGGTCACCCTAAAACACACATGTAATGAAACGAACAAGCCTAGCACCTCATTCTACACTGATTAGCAAGCTGCAGAAACGATAGCAACTTACTATCAGAAACAATACTTGCAAGCACACACAAACAACTTGCAAGCACTCCCACACATCCCCTAGCTATGTACGTGCTACATCGATCCACGTGTATCAGACCAGAAGAAGAAAACAATGCTCTTTCAAGGAAAACAATAACTTGGTGCAAACTTACCAAGAACACTACGCAGTTGCCACCCCGAGCGCAAACTGCGATCCAGGAGCTCCTCCTTCAGCTGCGATTCAAGCAAACGCCTCTGCGGTCTTCATATACTGTGCGGTTTGTTGCCTGACCCTCCTCCCGAGACAACCTTCCACGTTTAGACACCGATCGTGCACCGCTTTTCGGGAGCGCTAAACCCTATGAACTCCAGCACGTCGCCCGCCACAAACAGGATGTCACCTTATGAACTAGAGATCTTCTAACATGCTTATCCTTGGCGCTCTCGAACATTCACTGCAGTGATTGAATGTGATCGCTGATTTCTTCAATTGCGTGCGTCAATCGCGCTCCACACCAGCTTTGCCTCTACTCGCTTCGGAATATTTGGCCATCGCCACAGTTCATTCCACCTAAACTCAACGGCGCCAAGGAGGAGAGCAGTTGACGTTGCGCGAAAAAAACACAAACTGGAAGGCCTGAAACTCGTCGGCCCAGGTACCCCTCGAAAACCGTGCCCACCACCTTCATAAATTCAGAGCTGCGTGGCTTCATCCTAGACGTCAAGATTAATGCGTCGTTGTTTGTAATTATGTCAGGTAGAACTACAGATTCGACGGCCAGGATTAGCGACCACCAGTTGGATGGACGATCCTCAATGTTCGCGACCTCTTACAAAGAGCTCCATGAAAAACATACTCTATAGTATTTTTTTTTTTGCCCAAAAGTGAGTAAGCTTAGTGGACTTCTATCCGATGACGTCGCATTCGCGTGATCAAAATTGAAATTCCTCCAATTGATGAGAGACAAATTACTTGATTGCGTTGGCTAGTGAGATGGAAACAAATCATCTGAATTGGCCCAAGATGTGAGGCCAAAATCCCTCCGCACGTTGTGCTGCAAGTATCCATTGTCGATCTTCTTGAATTCCATTGCCATATGGCGACCGCGATCAACAATTAAAATGCTTGCCACCTTCCATTGGTAGTATGTTTCAGCCAAGGTTGGAATACAAAGGCACAATGCATCATTTGGATTCCTCAATGTGTTCACTTCCTCCGTTCCGGCATTGATTGAAGATGACAATGAATCTTGGCTCAATGGACCATCAATGTCCACATACAGTCCTGTCAATTGGCCCATCAGAGGCACAACAAGTGGAACACGTTGTCGTTTAGTTGGTGTGTGAAAATCTTCCAACACGCCAGCCGTTGCAATATCAACCACATTATTGATGATGGTGTCATCCACTTCTAGGGCATCATCAACCATGACTGGTTGACGGACTCGGACTTGGTGCAATTATTGTTGTAATTCATTGCGCAGATTGGTGAATTATGTTACATGTATCCTTCATCGCCGTTTCCAACATGAGATTTTTGATGGTTTCTTGCAATTGCGCAATGAGCCATCCTTTTCTGCAAGTTGACTTTGCAATTCCTCAATCTCATTGGTTTGGTTGTCTTGTACGCCAAATGGCACACTATAAGCTATGATTGGTCTAATTTTAGCCACCATTGGTTGCCCCTCCACAATATCTTCTTCTATGTTTGCAATGACTTCCACTGTCACTTGAACCTCTCCAATGTTGTCCACGGGGTCCATGTGTTGATCAACATAATAAAGTGTATAGTTCAATGGCACATGATTTGCTTCCACAGTAGTCCCAGTGGCCTCTGTTGTAGCTCCACGTCGTGCTCTTGGCTCACGAGCACCATCAGAATCAGGGTCCGGTTGTGATTCATATGTCTTGTACTCTCTATCGCTTGGCATAACCTTCATTCTTCTTCCCAAGCTTCCATCTGGGAATGTCGTCTGCCTTGATATGTCCCCCTCCGCCCGCATTGTAATATTCTTCACAAATTTCATGGTTGTCCAATCCACCACTTTGTGAAGAATTACCTCGGCATAGACCATTTTGCAAATGAAGAGAGGTGCTTTATTGCATTCCACATGCTTGCTTACTGATGTGGCAGCACTGAATATACTCTTTGCCTGTGAAATATTTCCATGACTGTGGCTTGTCCTTCCAACCTCTGAACGCCAACTTTGCAAGGTTGTTTAAAACATGTAGCCTCTTCTCCATCTTCTTCCCCCCCGCTTTTGGGTTTGACCTCTCTGTCTCTTCCGATCTGCCTTGGTAAATGGCGCTGGTGGTGCTGAATTTGCCTCCATTGTAGCCCTCCAATAAACTCATGTAGGTAAAAAAAGCCCACTAAGAAGTCGAGCAATCAACCACCGAAAGGTAGTTGAAGGTCCGGATTCCTCTATGGAGTAATGTGTGGTGTGAAAATAGTAAGTCTAGAGCCCACCAAAGAATCCAGCTATCAGCCACGGTGAGGTAGTTGATGGCCTAGATTCCTAAGTGGGGAAAACAAAGTGAGGAGGGGTGGGTGCAAACTTCACTTAATTAGTAGGGGTGCAAACGGGTTCTGGGAGGCACAAACGGGTTAGAGAGAGGACGTAAATTGGAAAAATGGGGAAGGGACGCGAACGGGAACTTAAGACAAAATTTTTTTCAAGACAATTTTTTTCCATTTCTTTAAAGCAATGCTCCAACAAAAGGCCAATCTATCAAGATTTGGATGCTCTAAAGGCCATAGACCCCATAGATGGTGTAGGATTAGATTTCCATAATGATTCTACTCCTTCCAATTCTAAGGAGAAGAAGAAGAGCAAGAATATCTCTGGCCACAAGAAGGATGAAGGTTATCCACCCAAGAAGTACATGCAATTCATTTGGGAGGTGACCATTGTTTACTATTGTGTTCGTTCACAAGATATGTTGAATTAAACATATTTGGAACATAGACATACATGGATCTTGTTACTCTAGGCGAATTTGGAGCATGAATTTTGGAGTCGATTAGATCAATTTGAGCAATTCATGGATTGCATGAACATATACTATTATTCTCCAAAATGGATGGCACAACACATGAACACATGTACAATAAACATCACACATGTGTTCCAATGCGTCGTAAAAAACCCAAGAGCAAAGATTGGAGCGATAGAGAAAAACAGTTTCTCGAGGAACTATAATCGGTTCAATCTGAAGTATGTGGGAAGTTTTCATGGAATAAAACAAAAATGATGCCTTGGAATGAACAAGCGCTCAAGGAGGCAATGGAACAACACATGTACTCTGGAGTGGTGCAAAATCCAGAGAAGGAAAAAAATTGTTCCATTATCTAGTTTTGATGCTTAAAGGGGACACAGAAGGGTGCGAAAAGTGCGTATTGCAAATATGCCAGGTATTCCAATCCACATAGAATTTGCGGGGAAGCTTTCAAAGGCTAAAATTGATTGTGAAAAGTATGAACAACGATCAATCAAGGCTCTTGTTTGCCCAATTCAACATCTTGGAGTGATTTTGGGCTATCCATTCAGAGAGCCTAGAATGTGATGGAATGGGAATTGCCTTTGCAAATTCCTCCAATTGAATAGCAAGGTGTTAGAGGCAGCAAACTACACTAAAGTTTTGAAAGTGAAGAATATCACCATGGGGAGTGCGAAAGAATTATTGCCTTTTGAAAGAATAGAGCAATGTTGGCTTGGTTTTTAATATTTGTTATGCATCTAATCCATAAGGCAAAAACCATCCACAATGATTTAACGCCATCAAATATTCTACTGCACTTTCCACCACATCAAGTGGAGAATGCATATATAAGAGTGTGATTAGGGATGGCAAGCCAAATTGTGGAGAATAAGGCCTCATCTTATGGTTTTCAAAATGAACGTGATTGCCAAGAAATGAGGTATGCCAAGCGAGGGGTGGCCTATTGGCCCTTGATTTGTTTTTTTGTATGGTCAATATAATGATAAAGAGCGCAATTTGGAGCGCATGAAGAAAACACACCCATATTCAAGGGAATTGTATGCATTTTCAGTTGGATTTTGGCGAACATGATTTGGAAGAATGACTCACAAGGATTGCAAAGAGCTCTTCAAAGATACAATGGGTGCAATTGCATTTTCAATGAAGTTGGATGCCCTCATTCACGAAGAGCCCACAAAGAGGCCATCACTTGCAAGAGTTGTAGAGGATTTAATGGGTCCCCTCCAACAATTTCCAGGTCCCCAAAAGTTGTTTTAGATATACAATTTTGTGCCATAGTTATAGACATATGTTTTTAGCATACGATAATGTTTATTTAACATTTTGATTGCCTACATGGCCTTGTTTTTACGTTTGCAAAATCAATATAAATCAATTTTAACCAATAAATTACCAAGCCATTTACAAACCAAAAAGACTTCAAAACTGCTCGTATTAGTGCAATGAGTAAGGAAGAAAACCAAAACTTTTATTTTTGTTTTAAATTATAGGATCAAAATCAATACTTATCAAGTAACATACTTACTAAATTTCATCAAGTTTGACGACAAGAATTGAAAGATTATAGTGTTTGCAGTACAAAAAAGGGCTTGTCTTCTTCCCTACGTTTAGTAGATCGGCAGACTTTGACTTCACCTAATGACCAATTTTTGCACTACACAAGGTCTAAATTCATTACCACCATGTTAAGCATGACATTAGTTCCTAGTACACCAATTTTTAGAGGTAAGAATTTGGAGCAAAAGTCAACATTAGTTTCTTATTTAGGCTTCTTGAAAAAATAACTTATTTTTTACCAATAAAAGTCAAATTATGTTTTGGATCTAGAATTTTCAATTATAATGTAAGAGCACATTATGGTATGAATGTCTTCCATGAAATTTGAAGTATTTTGCCTCCTGAAACTCTCAAAAAAAGAGTATTTGTCTAATTTGAGATACTTGTGACACGTATGTAGTCATGAAAGATATACTTCTACTTGCCAAACCATGAGCCGAAAACTCTAAAAGTTTTTGGATTCTCATATTGCTATTGAAGTAAGCAATTACATTCCATTAGGAGAATTCCAAAATCAAACCTACATTGGCACAAGGTTGCAAACAAAGGCTCGTGACTTGTCCCTACACCCTCTGTGGCAGGTTTTTCATACTAGCTTAGTCGACCAAGACCCTACAATCTTATCAGAAGCCTGGAGGGCCTACATGGAAGCTCTTGGGGAGGGACTTTGATGTTGGTGTGGTTGCCGAACTTGTGAAGGGGCTCGAGGTGGACTCGACAAGATTTGCCATGTGCACCAACAATACTTAGCGTAGTATATGGCGCAGGAAGCTTACGCGCGTGGTTTGAAAGGAAAAGTTCCGACTGATTGAAAAACCCGTCGCGCAGATTTTAGAAGATGACGGCTTTAAGCCGCATTTAGAAGGGGAAAATCCTGTGAAGCATGAGGGTGGCGAGCCATCCTTTGGAAAGATAGAGGTCAAGGCGTCATAGAGTTTGTTGTCTTGGATGGAGAAAAATATGAAGAAGGTTTGAGACGTTCTACGCGTTGTTAAGCTGTAGCCGGAGGTTGGCAGGAAGGAATTGGAGGCAACAAAGAAGGATCATGCAGATCTTCTCTTGCAGGTTTCTAGTCAAGGTCAGTTGGTGGGGCATCCACCGCATAAGGTTAAGCTTAAAGTTGGTACATTGGCAATGCTTTTGTATAACTTAGATCCACCAAATGGACTATACAATGGCACTAGACTCATCCTCCGCCGTTGCTTGGCAAGTGATTGAGGCGGAAGACCTTAGAGGAGATTGTGCAAGATACGTTGCATTCATACCGCATATTCTTTTGATTACTCAAAACACTTGACTTCTTTTCCAATACAACGTAAGCAATTTCCAATACATGTCGCGTTTGCCATGACTATCGACAAGTTACAAGGACAAACACTTTTTGTAGTTGGTATCTACTTGACCAAGCCTGATGTTTTCTCGCATGGACGATTGTATGATGCGTTTTTCGTGCAACGGCTTTTGAAAATGTTTCGATGCTTTTGGAAGGAGAGTCACATGGAGATGACAAAATATTGCGCAATGTTTTTTACAACAAAGCACTTTGGTAATTGCATTTATTTTTCAATTTGATTCTCCAATGACTTACCAATTTTTATCAAGTATTATAATGTCACTCGGGACTACCCTTGCTCCATCGGGGACAACAGGCATTTACACTTGTCTCCTAAAGCCTAATTCATGGAAGTATAGTGATGAAGTATCTAACATTATAGCCTAATATTCAACTATTGAATGAATATTGGATGTGTAAATTTTAAATCAATATGTAACTTCATTCTCAAGTCTTAAAGGCATATTAGCCTTCACATTTGTAGGTATCAATATATGCTTGAAACACATGCTACATTCCTTTGTGAATGATTATGGGTGCACTTTAACCCCTAAAGAACAAAGCCTATGACCATGGCATCAATTCCAATTTCCATTCCAGTGTGTGCTCTGTTTCTTCATTAAATATAGGTGGAAATTTTTCAATTTAATTTTTCACAAATGACATAACATGTCTTGCTTATGTCACAAAAATTGGAGATGTTTTGGTGAAAATTTATAATTATTGTGATTTTTCAAAGAAAACGTAAAGAAAATCCATATGAAATATAACGTATGCTTAAAAATTCTGAAAATTTCACCAGCTAAAATTAGTAATTTGATCAACCTTGGTAATAGGCCCAAAGTTCAATTTGATGTATTTTATAAAATTTGATAGTGTATTGGAAACTAGACTTCATAAGCTTCGTTCATTAGTTGGACTTTAATTCAAAAAATATCGTTTGAATGACTTGAATTCAGATTTAGATCAGAAGCTAGAAGTTCCTAAAATACACTTCACTGAAATCCATGTCACAAAGATTTTGATCTTTAGATAAAACATGACTACCTCAATCAAGCAAGTTTCATCATCATCTATTACTTACACATTCAATGAACTCTCCAAAAAGAATTTGATGAAAAAAATCATTCACATTGATTATCATCCTTGAAATGTCATCCAAGAAGCTAATTTCTTGCTTCTTAGACGTTTCAGGGTTAAAGATGGAAAAAACTCTACATAGTGGTAGATAGAGCATCAACATCTCATTCCGAAATCATATTTATATCTTAGTTATGACATTCACTAGCTATTTGTTTCATGATGAATGAAGGCACCATGGCCTTCGTGTAGTGGTTTGAATCATGGCACACCGCTGAGGTGGTTGTGAGTTCAAGTCCTTATGCCGGCGTGGTGCCTACCAACATAGTCCACCCAATTATGGTGGGGGGTCTTTAGAGTGTGGTGTATGGGTATCCAAAAAACCCTTGGGGGGATGACATTTTGGTTGTCTCTTAGGCACAAAGCACTTAGTGTAGAAAAGTGTTTATCCTCAAAAAGGGGGAGTAGTTCTATTACACTATCCTGAAGTACCTTTTCTTTCTTGTTGAATTAAAATTTGGAAATTTAAACTTTCACGTTCCAAAATGCTACCTCCTGCTAACATATGAACTACCAGTTTTAGGGTTTAGGACGTAAGGGTTTAAATATAGAATTAGGTTTCGGATTTTAGGGTCTCAGGTTTTTAATTTAGATTTAGGTTTAACCTCATGATATTCCACAATGCTACTTTCTGCCAACAGGTTTAGGGTTTGGAGTGTAAGGTTTAGGGTTTGGAGTGTAAGGTTTAGATTCATGATGTTTTAAGAATCAATTCTGCAACTTGTAGAGAAAAACACAATAGAGAGATTCACATGCATACACGACCCTCATGAATCCACACTTCTAAAGAGAGAAAGAACGACCTAACAGCAAAATTGTAATCAACACCTCAGTTAAGACACTTGACCACTTCATCAATTCTTAAAACATCCAAAATATATCAACCTCCGGCCAACAGATGAGCCAGTTTGCCAGCTCTTTCTGCAGCTTGTAGAGAGACGCACAATCACTCAAAAGTCAAAACTCATAACCAATATCCTACTGTATGAAGAGCAGAGTGATGAAGAGAGAGAACTCAGGATGACATCTTAGCAACCAGCCTGAACCAAGAGCCTCTACACTCTACTAAACTTGTAGGTAACACCTCAGCAAAAACACTCATGCCCACATGATCGCTGTCGTTATAGCATCATGATTCTCCCATGGCCATGTTGATGGTACTAGTACCATCATTTCTAGCATGATCAAGTAGAGGGTAGCAAGTTTCTCTCATGACCATGTTGATGGATGCTAGAACCATGATTCCCTCATGGCCATGTTGATGGATGCAAGTACCATGATACTCCCACAGCCATGTTAATGGATGCTAGAATCATGATTCTAGCATGACCAACCAGACGGTAGCAAGTAACGGATGGAATGAGGGGTTTGTACAGGCTAGGTAGCAGCAGCGTAGAGGAGTCCAGCATGGATCATTGATAGAGGTGGGGAGGGAGGCGAGGTTTGGCAACGCAGGGCAAGGGTGCAGCACGGGGCAGGGTGAGGCCGAAGAGCTCCGTCATGTCGAGGTTATGGGGGGCCATGGGGGCCGGGAGCGACCAGTGGAACGAGTGCAGCAAGCTAGCGAGCACGAACTGGACAATCAACACACCCATGTTCACCCCAGGGCACACGCGGCGGCCGGACCCGAACGCCAGGAGCTCAAAGTGCTGGCCACGCACGTCGACACGGTGCCCCTCTGCCTTCAGGAATCGGTCTGGGTTGAACACCAAGGGCTCCGCCCAGATGCTCGCATCACGCCCAATGGCCCATGCGTTCACCAACACGCGCGTCCGTGCCGGGAAGTTGTACCCGAATGCCTGCGCGGCATGCACGGACTCGCGCGGCATCAGCAGCGGTGCCACCGGGTGCAGCCGGAACGTCTCCTTCACCATGGCCTGCAAGTAGTGCAGCTGGCCCAGGTCCGACTCCTGCACTACACGGTGGAGCCCCACCTTGGCGTCAAGCTCTGCGTGCGCCTTCGCCATCAAGGACGGGTTTCGCAGCAGCTCGGCCATCGCCCACTCTGTTGTCGCCGCCGTCGACTCAGTTGCCGCCACGAATGCGTCCTGGTAAAGGAACAATCAGAATCAATGCAGAATCAAAGATCAGTTTCTGCTGTTTTGTTGTCTTGAACAAGTTACCCCTCATTTTACATTAAACTAAAATCAGCTCTAAATAGTTCACATTTAACCATTACCCATGAAGGCCTACAAGCTCACAAGGCTTGGGAGAATCTATGAGAGTAAGAGATCATGCAAAACATCATTCACACAAAGAGTAAATTTCATTGCAACCCTGCTTCATAGAAATCATTGTAGTTTGCTAATGTCTGCATCAATTGCCACAAAGGTTAACGTGCCCAAAACAAGCTAAAAATGGTCGTCAGGCCTTACAGGGACAATCAGCTGAAAGGAGAGAAAGGCCGCTGATAATCATCAGGGTTGAAATCATGGAAACTATAGAGAATTACATGGCTTGAGAAGGAATTCTATTAACTTACCAGGACCATCGCCTTGACGTTCACTTCCGTGATCTCCTGCTTGAGCTCCATCTGATCCAGAAGCACGTCCACCATATCGTGCTCGCTAACGGGCACAGCGCCGCGGCGCACCCGGCGCTCGCGGTGCTGCGAGATGATGTCCGTCACGAACGCGTCCATGCGCTTCCCATGCTCGCACATTTGCTTCTCCAGCCCGCCCAGGTCGAGCCACTTCAACGCTGGAATGAAATCCCCGGGAACAAACAGCCCCGCTAGGCGAAAATGCGTCTGGATCATCTCAGGAACGTCCTTCTCGATCTGCGTCTCCTCGGCGTGGCGCCGATTGAGCACCATGCGGGAGATGATGTTGGCGACCAGAGTCCCCAGCTGCGCCTTCAGGTCCACCGACCGCAGCTCGAAGATCGTCCGCATCAGGGCCGAGACCTCGTCCGAGCGGATGTGCCGGGACGCCTCCAGGCGCGCCACGCTCGTCAGCTCCATCGAGAAAATCTTCTTCAGGTTGCGCCAGCTCGTGTTCGATGCCTGGAACGCTACATCTGGAGGAAAGAATAGCAGACGAATGATGAGTGTCTAATTTGGAGAATCGAGGCGCCATTTTAGCTATATCTCTGTTTGATTAGTTCTTTTTTTTTCCTCTCTGCACATGTGGTAAATCTAACCTGCCCTACTGCATCTATACAATAAAGAATGCTGTTAGAGTGCAGGAATGATATCACAAAACTTGATGCACAACAGTGCCTAACAAAACCTCGTGACAGATGAAACCAGACGACACGAAATGTTATCACAAAACTTTGAATTGCACTAAGAATATGGCACCTCGAATTTTTTCCAGTACTTAACGAATATAGCCTAACCTTGACGGGCGTACATGAGATGGTGGCCTTGGGAAGTGTAGGGACGGGACCCGAAGTTGGCGTCCTGCGTCTTGAGGAACTCTTTCGCGGTCTCCGGAGACGAGCAGATGATGCACGGCCTAGAGCCGAGGCGGATGGACATGAGCGGGCCGTACTTCTGAGCCATGTTGGCTAACGAGACGTGAGGATTCGCCCCGAGGAGGTGCATGTGGCCGATGAGTGGCAGCGCTGGCGGACCCGGGGGGAGGTTCACGCGGCATGCGAGCAGTTTTCTCAGTAGGAGAATGACCACCACCGCGGTTGCGACGTAGTAGACCTGTGTCCAGACAAGAAGTTTGCTCAGAAACAAGATTAAAACCCGTCACCAAACTCATATTCAGGACCTGCAACTCACCTTGAAGCCTTCGAGTGGCTTCAGTAACGGGACTGCCAGGGCTCCCATTACGTCTTCCGAGGCTTTACGTGTATCCATCAAGTTGAAGGAAACATGGCGCAACGGTCACACAGATCCAACTCCCTGCAACAAATCCTCTCGCAACCGGAACATCAGTACTTCCTCATTAATTTCCAGATTGAATTACCACTACGAAATGCTCCAGAATTCGGTTTCCACTACAATCACGCACACAACTCTCGTCCCAAACCACCTTGAACGTTGGCAAACAATCCAATCTAACTAGTAACACAATCCAGACGGTACCACTCCAAAGCAACAATATCACTCCGACAACAATCTCCCCACTCAAATCAACAACAATCTCGGCAACAATATAGTTGGCGATTCTCTTGCAAACAATCTAGCTAGGTGGTAGCACTTTCCAGCCTCGGCAACAACCTAACAGGATAGTCGTAGTGCCACAAATGAGCAACAATCTAGACAGGTCACTCATCTAGACATTCCACTCCGAAGCAACAATCTAGACAGGTCAATCTAGACAACCACCTGAACCTCACTCATCTCTTGCGACACCGCCCAGAACATCCACGACAAGTACCTTAGGATCACCAATCTCATGTTCTAGCTCCCGTCTTCCTCCCTTGTTGACGCTTCTCATTAATGACCAACACTTTACACAGGTGACAAGAATCTAGGGCGTCCAGCGCGCTCATCAATGGCTAATGCACGACCGAGAACCGCCGATTAAAGCAATCGCTCATGATGAGCATCGACCCGGCCTCCCGGCAAAAATGTGGTCGAGTTGAGCTTCACATGCCGCACTCTCACCGCGGGGAGCGGACCTGGAGAAGTACAAACTCCGCGGGTTCGGATCCCGATGGCGTGCGCAGCCTTTCTGTGCTGATTACTATTCTTACCACTGAGATGAGGACGACACCTCCAGGAATGCCAGCCTTTCCTTTTTCTTTCCTATTTGTTTTGGCACCGAAAAAAGAAAAGAAGAACGTTGGTTTCCGAAGGAGGCCGACGTGAATAAAGTGTCTGTTCGTTCCATTACTAAGACCATGCCCACTTTGGTACAAAAACAAAAAGAGTTTGATGTTCCTAAGGTGTTTGTCATAAATTAACCCATAAATGACAAATCTTTCTGTAGAAATTTTATAGAATCTTTGAATTTCAACACCCATATCTAGCTACCATTTACATTCTAATTATATCACATGATTTTTATTATACATTCAAAGAATTTTGAAAAAGAAAAATCATGAAATGAATATCCATCATTCGAAAATTATGGTCAAAGTGAGTTGAAAAATGAAAAAACCAAGCCCCTCGGGTTGGGAAATCCGTTTAAGGATTAATGATCCTAAGGTATCTGTCGTGGATTGCAAAGAAGGGGAACCAAAAAAACAAAAGAAGAATGCCAGCCCTTCCAATGATCTAAACTTGCCACAAATGTATGCACGCGACGATTCCCGAATCTTACATCCCCTATACCCGTGGATAATCCGTAGATTGCACCCCATGTGTACAGGTGTGAAAATTAAATATAGAAATTAAGAACTTGGGACCTCGGGGCGGGCGGAGTGAATAAAATGTGTGTTTGTTCTACCACTACACCTATGTCCACCAGACATAGGTTTTAGGTACAGGTGTGACACAAGGTAGGACAATCCAAAACCGATCAGCGACTCAACAGTGCTCCCTTCGTTATCTTCCTAGATTTCATGAGGGAAATGTAGCCGATCATCACATTTTCTCTCTACATTTCTCATAATAAAAGCTTCTTTTTTTTTACACAAATTAAACCAAGATGTAATTACGGAAAGAGAGGACGTGCTAGAACCGGCAACAACCAACAACACCTACGAGAAGGCTGAAGCCAAGCCACTATGGACAAGACCTTGTCCAAACAACCGTCTTCCTTCTCCTAATGCAAGCAGCTTCAAAACAACCCTACGTGGAATGAAAATGGGTGGAAGCCTTAATCCTAGTAGCATTGGAGTTTGTAGAGATGACTCTCCCCCAAGCAAATCTGTTATGATTGACAAGCCCTTGCGAGATCGTGCTCTGAAATTGCTAAGGTTGCCAACGGTGTTGATTAAACACCCAGTCATTACGAGCAATCTACAAGGTCCAGATGTTCAAGGTTGGATTCTCCCATCGTCTACCATTGGTGTTGCCGATAGTGTTGTGGAAGTCTAAGATGTAGTCTGAGGCATTCATGGCAGCCTCACACTTCCAAAGACAATGAATATCGCTCTTTACCACTCCATTGTTGCATGTCGTTAAGGTGTTGCCGATGATGGTACGGCTTTGGGCTCTCCATTGTAAACAAGAGTTTTCACGACAATGAGAGACTATTTACAGAAGCGGATCCAAATCATGGTAGTTTTTTTTTACTGGGCACACACGAGTTGCTATTTTGGCAAATTTCCTCGGTCCCACCAAGTGAGAGAAGAATTTACAGCCAGAAAATGAACGCATGACTCATGTCTTTGGATATCTCACACTATCACCCAAGTAGTTTAGGGTCATCTCAGACGTAAGGTTGGATGACCTATAACCACCAACTTAAGCTTGCTGACCTATTTATAGCGTTTGTAGATGTGGTAATATATTTTTTGGGAATTCAAAATAGGATTTCATGAATATTGCAATTGTCGTGACCATTTACTTCTTCATATTGAAGTTGCTACAAATTTTCAAAGTGGATAGTTAGCCGTGACCCATTCCTCGACATACAAAACTCTCTATTTCCACACTAAGTTGTACTAATGACCACTTCTGCATTGGCTAAAAACCGGCAGCTTTGAACCAATCATGAACTGACACCCAATCATATCTGACTTCCTAAAATTTCGGAAATGGGGTGGGTCAGTGGTGGTTTTGGTCCACTTTAGCTTGTTGGTTCTGGGGTTCGTGGTGGTTATAGGTCATCTAACCTTAGTTATGATAGCTGTTATATTACACTCTCGTTGATTCCCTGAACTTCTCAGAAAAGTCCACCACAAACCTCACCTCCCCATAAGTTAGCTGCCCATGATTCCATCTAACACCATCCACCCAATCACAACCTAAAGTAATTTCCCGCATTAGCAACTTACTGTAGTGGCTTTTATCTTCTGGGTGTCCATTGTTCCAGTTTTCAGAAAGTTCCGTTACTCTTTTCTATTCATTTTCATTAAGCTATTATAGAAAGTGGCATCCATTGAAGAATGATGTAAGAAAAATCAAAATTGCAAGAAAAATTCAAGGGAAGATCCTATTAAAAAGGGACCCACACATGAGATGACCGTAAACTACCAGGTGATGGTGGAGAGATGTTCAAATTTACTGGGTGGTTGCCTGTTCAATTCTTGCCTATGAGATCAACGGGAACACATGCCGCAAGTTACTAATAAGGTAAGCCCCCTAAAACCGACAAGTTAAGGAATGAGCATACATGGAGAGAGGAGATAATTATATTATAATTTTTCGGTGATAGCCAATAGAATTACAAATCCAACCCAAATGATTTCATATTTTTCCAATGAAAATTGAATTAGTTGTGAGTTTTCAAACTGTGCAGCCATGTTTAGTGGGTGGCCAACAATAGGTACCCCCCATAAGCAATAAAGTGTTTGTTTGTTCCACCACTAAGACCGTGCCCACTAGGCAAGGAATTAGTAGTATGGAACTACTTCCCCCTCTCGAGGGTAGACTAAGAGTCTTGACTAATAGCAAATCTCCATTTGGAGCTGAGTTGGTGGTAATGGGATGGAAGAGGGTTGGATATACCCCAATTTTGTAGGCATTGGCTATGGGTTTTGGTTGGTTATGGGGGCTTACCTTATAGCAACTTGTATGCGCCAAAAGAGGGGGGATTCACATCTCCAAAACCATCAGTGTATTGTTGTGTATAGGGTGGGGCTTCTCATAGCATAACACCCAAGATGGGTTTCACATCGTGCAGCCCGAGCTACCCAAATTTCAACCTCGCAAACCCTAATAACAACACTCTGAACTTGCAGTTGATCGTTGGAGCTTTGGCGGAAGCATTCGGGGTCAAGACATGATACAAGAACCATGTGATCACTTTATATCCAAAGTGGCCAATCCATATACGACAATTTCTATGGGATTATTTAAAATTCAGAAGAAGAAGAACGCCGGTATCCGAAGGGACCAGCGTGAATAAAGTGTTTGTTCGTTCCACCACTAAGACCATGCCCACTAGACAGGGAATTAGTAGTATGGGACTACTTCTTCCTCTCGAGGATAGACACTATGTAACAAGTAGCCAAAGCACCCAAGTAACCATCTTTATCCAAAGAGTAACAAATGAAAAGGGGAGGGGGGAGAAAGAAAGAGAGAGGGTATAGAGGAGGAAGAACATTGGAGGGGGGGTGTTTCTCAATGCAGGGGGTTTTTTGAAGGTAAAAGAGAGTAGTGGGTGTTTTATGGGGGGTCTTGTGTGTCAGGGAGGGGCTTGGTTGTTTTCAATTTTTTGTTTATGTAGTAGGATGGACATAGCATGTTGGATGGCAATGGCAATGTCTTTGAAAGTGTGTGCAATTGTGTCCATGGGGATTTTAAAGGTGTTTTCGAGGGTTTTAATAGATGGGATAAAGGTGGTGGCACGAGCATCGGCTGTGATTACAATAAGGGGATCCACTTTCCATTCGAGGGCTATGATGTCATCAATGAGGGGTTGGTATTTATTTATTTTGTTTTCGATTGTTTTAGGGGAAAATCTATCATTATTGTATGTAAATTCAATGAATTGAATGGTGTAGTCTTGATTTATGTGGTTGGGTATTTAAAATTCACATTGTTATCCCGGATATTGGATGTGAGGTTTTTGGAAGTCCAGCAAAGAAGGGTATTCTCTGGGGAGAGGTTTGTTGGATTGAACATCACATTGTTACATAAATGCTTGGTAGATTTTATGTAGTGGGGTGACACCTAAATTGGTGTTTTGCAATTTTAGGGATAGAGTCCACACTGCTAGCAACTTTGACGCCCTTCCAAGGATTGAAAATTGTTACTTTACCATGAAAATTTAGACACAAGATCATCTCTATGTTGATTACATGAGTACCAAATTTCAAGGCCAGGAGATTTATACAAAAAAGGATATTCAAGATTTACCAACACAGGGTAGCTGTAAGAAAAGTTTCACAGCTGCCAACTTTGACACCCTCCCAAGGATTGAAGAAAAAAAATTGCCCATGAAATTTTTTCACTAAATGTAGAACCTTACCTATGAAATGAAATAATTCCCCTTCGTAAACGAAATCCACAAAATCCTTTGTTCATCATTTGGTTGGATTTTTAGATATACAAACAAGTTCTAACTTTTGCCCTCCAGCAAATGCACCTCAAATCATCAAGGAAGTTCGTCCACTTTTAAAGTAGGAACTATACAACTCAATGAATAACGCTCATATGTAGTTTCCCAAAGATGAACTTGTCTGGAATTCTTCCCAATTTTAAAGGTAGATTCGTCTGTCTAAACAATATGCTCCAAATCTTCTGCGCTCCATCCACGGAACATTTGAGCCAAAGCCAACCTTTGAGATGTGTGACGAGGTATCAAAAAGAGGTTTTTTGACTGCAATTCAACTGAAAATGCCACTTCTATATATATATATCCATTAGAGAAATCAGATCACTACATTAGTTTTAAAACAAATGATTACAGTCAAAACTTACTGAAGCCGTGTAGGTTGGTGGTTAAACCCGGTGAAGCGACGTGGATTGATGGTTCAGATTTGTTGGCACTTGAACTCTTAGTTTTCATGGTCACCTTTGGACTCTTTGGATCCGTTCCATAAATGTGCGATCTTTCTTGGGCTCTAATAATATCTACAAGAGAACTTCCTACATCATAATTTTTTGAAAGTCCTTAGAGTTATCTTGAAAGTGCTTCCCGAAGAGGCAAGCCATGAGGAATATGGTGCGAGACTGTAGGAGATTTAAAAACAGGAAGAAAGAGAGCATGAGGAAGTTCATACCCTTTTTTTTCCTGCACCAATGAAATGCTTTGCAATCAATGTTCTTGGGCCCCACCCCATGCAAGCTTAAGCTCCCCCACAGTACCCTGAGTTCTCAAAGGGTTGACCAATAGTTCCCCCAAACCTTTCCCAAGCCAAGACACCATGTGCATGTGGTCCCCGTTACTAACATAAGACCCCAAGATATGGATTACCTATCCAATGTATTTTGGTGGCTTTCAGGAAAACTCTCTTGAAGGAGAAAGAAATGAAAAATACACGGTGAGAATTGATTACGGAAAGAAAGAGTTGCGGTCCCACCCCTTCCATTATAGCATCCTCTATATATAGCAGGAAGAACCAACGAAGCCTCGTTGTAAAGGGAGCTGACTGTATTCGGCCGCTGGTCGGTTTTGGGTTATCCTCTATCGCCGTGCAAGCGGAATGAGGTCAACGTGGCGTCCTCTCCTTGGCCGGGACATGGGAGATATCGTTATTGCACTGTTCACACCCACGCATATGGCGTGTGCCTGGCGTTGTTGCTATAACAAGAATATGGGGCCCACCAATCCCGTTAAAGTCCAGGATTTTGCGAGGAGGTAATTTTCTGCTGACCTACTTCAAATTTTGGCTCTGTGAAGATGCTGAGCAGGTTGTACCAAATATAGAACTCTATTTGTGCATTTAGACTTGTTTATTTATTTACTGTACTACAATAGTGCGTTGGAATCCCAGGAAGGGGATTACCTTGACGTACACTCAGACTTAATACGAATAAAGAAACCTGTCCCAGCTTGGGTGCGGAATGGGCATACCCTGTTTGTCTTGTCCTGAAATATCCTTTCCTTTTTAAACCTGTACACTCAAATCGTAGAATTAGCATGTCCCTCGCCAGATCAGAAAGATAATAAAGGTAGAGGCGGGGATGATGAAACCCTGGTGAGAGTTTTTTTTAAATTATTTTTCCCGGAGGCACATGAGAGACATATATTTGACCTGCGGAGAGTTGGATTTTTGGAAGTGATTGCGTGTGAAGGAGGGACGGGAAACGGCAGCTGCTCGCTGTCAGTTCGGCATAGTTCTAGAGGGAAAATACTGAGCATATTCAGAATATGTTGTGGTTGATCTCCGACCGCGGTCATGGAAGAGCGTGCCAACGTTGAGAGACGGTCCGGCTTACGTCTGGACGGTTGGACTGATGAGTTGCAGTACATGCAGGACTCGTCGTGTCAAATTCACACAATTGAAGAAGATACAGGGCAGATTACACGTCGATTTCAGGAAACACGAGCATATTCGACTGTCGAAGATGTTGCTGATCTCTGACCGCGGTCATGGAAGATCATGCCAACGTTTGAGAGACTGTCCGGCTCGCGTCTGGACGGATGGACTCATGTGCAGTATGCAGGACTCGTCGTATTAACCTCACACAAATTAAAGGAGATCAAGGGCAGATTACAAGCCGATTTCAGGATGTTTCAGATTACAAGCCGATTTCAGGATGTTTCAGATTACAAGCCGATTTCAGGATGTTTCAGATTACAAGCCGATTTCAGGAAACGTATTAGCCAATACGCCAGATTATAAGTCGACTTCCTGGAACATTTGGATTGGAGGTTAAGAGGAAGTTTACTGATTCTCCTGTTTGTTTTTTCAGGTTGTTAAGATGTCAATCCACCAACTGTCACCAGATATGAGGAATCACCCCAAAATTTTGCATGGATCTGGTTTTGACGGTTTGGATTTCGTTCCATGACATGATCGCTGATATTCCACGCACTCCGAGTTGAACTAACTAAGTTCGCAATTGTGATTCAGGCGTGAATCTATCAGTTCGTGGCGGATATTGGTGATGCAGAATTGGTTCAACGATCACTTTGATTGATCCATGAAATCCACCGTCGCGTGTGATGATTTTTTAGAACTGAATGATAATGTTTTGAATCTATCCATTTTTCAGAATTTTTTTTTCCTTTTGCACGTCAAGGAATTGCTATATGTACCATGGTTCTAGATCTCTGAAGGAAATTAGGATACGAGAGCTAAATATCTACATTATGTCTTGATTAATCTCATAATTCACGTCATTTTGGAGAAACTGGTGCCTTTAATTAATAATTGGCTGTGGAAGCACAAATATTATTGAGCTTTTGCCGAATCTTTTGGAAAAGATGAGTCGTGATTTTTTAGATCTTCCACCAGCTCATAAGAATGGATTAAGGCCTATTGCATCTTGCAGGTCAAAGGCATTTTGAAGACGGAAGGCCCAGGGTTTTTGAATACATGTATTTGGATATCTAAGTATATGTATTCACATGTATTCAATGTATACATACAATGGCGACCAAAAGTCTTCGGACAATGAACCACCCTTCTAATAGGTGTTGACTCTAGCTTAGATTGTGGATTAGTAAGAGATTTTTTGGGCCAACTTTAATTAGTACACCATATGGCACCTAATTAACATTGACTCCCTCAAAATTCGCAACTTGTAGAGATTATACATACAAAAATCATAAAGGGGTGAGTACAACTTAATATGCACACAAGTGCATGGTCTTAGTAGTGGAACGAACAGACACTTTATTCACGCCGCCCTCCTTCGGAGACCGGCATTCTTCTTCTTCTTCTGCACACAAGTCGTACACACCACTATCTTTTCATTACAAGTGTGCACTTGTGAGGCTTTTTGTTTTGGATTTTTTTTGTAAGATTTCGAGAGGCCTTAGGTGATTTGCTATGGCTCCTAGAAGGTCTGAGAATCAACGTAGGGCAGTTCTTGAGATGTATGAGCGAGACAACTCATATGGTGAGATTTCAGCAATTTTGGGCATTCCTCGAAACACTTCTTTTGACATAGTGTAAAGGTTTTGTGAGAGGGAGAGCCTAATAGACAAAACTTCATCCGGTAGACCTAGAATTCTTGATGAACGCGGTAATCGTGACATTGTGAGGAGATTAAATGATCCAAATACTAATACAACGACAATTATAGGAAGAGCATTACGATCTGAAGGCTTGCGATTAAGTGATAATACGGTTAAAAAGAGTCTTTGGAGGCAAGGGTTGAGAGCATGTATGAAGATCAAGAAGCCACTTTTGACAAAGAAACATCGAGCACGTCGTTTGCAGTGGGCAAAGAAGTGCAAGCATGCAGATTGGGAGTGTTGGGTTCATGTCATTTTTTTCCGATGAGTCTAAATTCAATATTTTTGGCTCAGATGGACGTCAGTATTGTTGGAGAAAGCGTGGAGAATGTCTTTTAGATCAGCATGTGCAATCTACAGTCAAATATGGTGGAGGAAACATTATGATTTGGGGTTGTATGAGTTGGGAAGGAGTTGGCAAGCTTTATTTGATTGAAGAGAAGATGGATAAGTATGTATGTCGCAATATTTTAGTGATGGAACTCATGGGTAATATACAGATGCAAGGTTTAGAACACTATGGAAAATCCAAGCATCAATGACTAGCGATTTTAGTCATTGTTGAATAATAGTTTTGACTGATAGTTTTGAGTAAAAAAAATTTAGTTCGGGCACAGTAATAGTTTTGAGTAATAGATTTCTGTAGTCATTCTTTTTGTCACGTGGTTTTCTCATCCATCTATTGATGTGCTCATCATCCTCGAAGATTGATGAGGGGGCTACTGATGTGGATTTGAGTGTGACATGGAATTTAAGGTGGATAATGATGTGGATTTTATGTGTGACGTGGAATTAAACGTGGCGGTTGATGTGGACAATGATGTGTTCTCTTGCTGACATAGAATCCTACGTGGCAGGTTACATGTCAATGTATGTGTAGGACCCATTTCTTTGTACGTGGAGGTGGTTCATTGGATACCATTTATTGAATGCCCAGCCTAGTGATTGTTTAGTCATTATGTAGTGTTACACTAGTAATTCTTTAGTTATTGTGGTATTATAAATTTAGCTAAAATAGAATTGCATGCACTAATTTCAGTTCGTGTCAGGGAGTCATTTGGTTATTATAAGGTTTCTGTGTGGTTATTTTGTAGTTATTTGATAGTTTTTTGGTGAACTGCCTAGTTATTATTTAATTATTGTGTGGTCTTAGTTTAGTTCTACTCTAGTTATTATTTGGTTGCTGTGAGGTTTGTCTGTAGTTGTTCTATAGTTATTTATTAGTTTTTATGTATATTGCCTGGTTATTGTTTAGTCATTGTCATGTATTATAAAACCATAAATAATACCAAAGATGTCTTCGTCATGAAATACTTTGAAATAAACAAAATAGTCACTAGAGCAATGCTACAAAAGCCCCTCAAATACAACGCCCAATAACAACCGTCTACTAGCACCTGTAATGCATGCTCGATAAAAACCAAACATAAAACAAAGTCCTCAATCAATTCTCTTGTTTGAGCTTCATAAATTTTTCTTCCCATTTAACATTACTGCCACAAGCATCTTTGACCTTCTACTGCTCAGTTAGCTCATTCACGAACATAAGATCAATGTTGTAATGGACACCACCAATGCCTACATGGAACCATGATTTTAAAATACTTCCTCCATGCCATTTGTCCCCTACAAGACCACTCACTCTTCCCCTTTTATGTTGCTTATTTTTGGAGTTTAGCAAATCCACCAATACCTCCACATGGTATTGCAAGCCCATACCCATACAGATTTATTAAACAACAAATTTTTTGTACAATGACTATACAAGTAATATATCATTACTAAACAATGACTTTAGTACAACTACATAATTAGTAGAGAAAGCATAAACAGTACATGAAATGACTACAAATCATTGACTACACATTCACAATTAAATAATTACATGAAAAAAACAACAGATATCACTTCTAAATGAGTGAAATATTACTATATTATGACTTTAAATTACATCGTAACAAGTATAGAATTTACACATATCAACTTCCAGAAATTACTACTGTTTAATGCTTACTGTGAACAATCCAGCCCACAAGATGAATGTCATAGAGATGGGCCGGTGGAGAGTGTATGTGACCTGAGCGCCTCCAAGAAATGGACTTCAAACCAAGAATTTGTCTTCGACATTCACATGTACATCACGTACAAAACCTATGAACTTCACATCCATGACAACATACACATGCACGTGCATGTATCATTCACTTACATTCACCACACGCGCTAAGATCATACATGTAGATAATAGCAAGGACACTGAAAAAAATACTTGCAAGTGGAAAATCAACACCAAAAAGGGGGCAACACACCCCTGGCACTAAAACATACGCCATTTCTTATTGGAGATTTCAATTTCAACAAAATAAACTTATAATGAAGGCTGGCTAAAATACCCTTCAGCTCGTGGAAAAATCACTAAGAAAAACCTTACTAATCAAATGTGACAAGCCTCCAAAGTAAGGGCTTCCCAAATCTTGCGGCAGTCAATCCTCTTGCGATTGGTTGGCCGTAACTTTCTTGTTATCGCTCAAAATTCTTTGATTCTAGGCTTGTTGAAAAGCTAACTTAACAACCTTTAACTTCTGCAAATCTTAGGTCTTGAATCGTCCTCACCTCAAAGATATTGTCCTCCAAAGTCAGTGCTCGAAGTTTGTGTTGACGGTGGACCCCTTCTCGCTTTGGCGGCCGTATCTTCTTTGTCAATGCTCCAAATCCTTCGAACCTAGACTTTTCGAAAAGTCAGCTTGATAAACTCAATCTTCTTCAAATTTCACTACCATCTCTTACTTACTCCAACCGTAGTTGTAGAACTAGCTACGGCCTTCTCCTATCTCACTCTAATCCTAACTTACTACCCTCTTTCACATACTTCACGTACACACACACCTTGGAAGAGAGAGAGAGAGAGTGAGAGAGGGAGGAGGGCAGCCCTTGCAAGCCACTCCCTCAAACCCTAGACGCCACTTTTTGTCACCTTAAGTCTAACATTCATCCAATTGGGCAATTCCCATCCCGGTCTTCTTCTTTCTACCTAGTTGCATACTCATATTCCTTTTTTATCTACTTTTCTACCTATTTCATATTTCACTTGTATTTCTCCATAGTCTAACTCTTACCTAATCCTTTACTCTCCCTATTTCTATTTTTCTGCTTGAAATCTTTCAATAATCATGACATAGTATGGATATTTTCCTCTGTCATTCTTTGGCATACATTTTTCATTGATTGCTTCTACAAAGTTGACTAATTCAATTTTGTGGACAAACATTCAAATATTTAATTGAAATTTGACACTAACCTATTTGACACATTATCAATGTCAAACACAAATAGACATCCATCTACGTCAACAACTAGAAAAAACATACACGAGTAATTTTTTAGTTATTAATTTATTACTGGACCTAGTTATTTTTTAGTGACACGATAATTCTTTTATATGTATTACTAATGAATGACTTAGACATAATCCAAGTCAGCAGTATCTGAAAAAACCTTACATCTATCCACATCAACAAAATGTCTAAAGTGATTATGTTTTAATTGGAAGTTATAAAATTTATTAATGTGTTGAGTAATTATCTAGTGACGCAATAATATGTCTCAAATGTATTACTGAAGAATTACTAGCATACAATCCAAATCACCCCTAATTGCTACAACAGAAATGTCAAATGGAAATGGGCATTCATCTGCGTGAGCAGTTTATAAAAAATTATCCACTAGTAATTTTTCAGTTATAAAATATATTACTGTGCCGAGTTATTTACCGAGAAACACAATCCAAGTCACCACCTACTTGCCACATCAGCAATGTCAAACAGAAGTAGACATCCATCTACGTTAGCAACTTTCTGAAAAGTATCGCCAAGTTACTTTTTAGTTATAAAATATATTACTGCACCAAGTAATATTTTAGTGACCCAATGATTTGTGCCGAATGTATTACTAAGCAATTACTGGAATACAATCCAAGTCATCACATATTTGCCACATCAGCAATGTCCAACAAAAGTAGACATCCATCTACTTCAGCAATTTTCTAAAAATACCCATGAGTTATTTTTGAGTTCTAACATATATTACTTTAGCTAGTTATTTTCTAGTAAGAGAGTATTTCTTTTCAAACGTATCACTAATGAATCTCTAAGGCACAACCCTAGTCAGTCACGTACTTGCCACGTCAACACTACTAGATGAAGCATGGATGAAAACATTGGGATGACGATATAAACGATGTTGACCGTCACATGGTTTTCATCACCTCTCTGCCCGCAAAAACTAAAATTACTGTAAAATGACTAGGGCAGCTAACTAGCTACATCCGGGCAGCGTCTGCAGATCCTGAGTAATTATGTAGTAATTGTTTTCTAGCTAGTCATTTGTGCTGTAGTCATTTATAGGCCGATTTCCCGTAGTGGAAAAGGGTGAGGTTATTTTCCAACATGACAATGATCCAAAGCATACTGCACATTATGTTGTAGATTGGTTGCGTGCTCAAAATTTTTAGCTTGTTGGGCATCCTCCACAATCACCCGACCTCAATCCAATATAACATCTTTGGAATGAAGTAAATCGTCGTCTGAGAAGGTCTAAGAAGAAAGCTACTAGTAAAAGTGACTTTTGGAAGAAGATCCAAGAAATTTGGTACAATACAGAGCTTGATGTTGTTAGGAAGTTGATACTCTCTATGCCTCAAAGAGCTCTTGATGTCTACCAAGCAAAGGTGGCTACACACGGTGGTAGTGTTTGTGAGTGCTTATGGGTTGAATCATTGAGTTGTAAAGTGTTAAGTAATCTTTAGTCTTGTTTTCTACAGTTGATATGCAATAAAAATGAGTTTGACCATAAAGAATTGTACAGGCTTGTTGCACATTTGAATTACTGTGTGTTTTCTAATTTATATTATCATTGAAAACTTTGTGCTTCATGTTTATTGCAACTATATGTGCTTGTCGTTGTGTTCTTGCTATTTTATGAGAGTTTATGTAGATTTGGTAGCTGATTTTGTGAAAAAGCTCCTCTTGTACAACTATTTTTGGTCGCCAGTGTATATGCAGAGGTACATGCACACATTGTACTCCAGTTGTTGCTAGCGGCGCATTTATTGTTGGCCCTTTCCTTTCTTTGCCTCACTCCATCATACATTCGGGTTTATTCGGAATACAAGTATATGTATATTGTACTTGATAACGGTGGCCTCATTATTAACATCCAGAGCAGCTACCGTAGCAAGCAATGACCTCAAATTGTAAAGTTTCAATTGTTGCTATTGTTTCATTCAAAGCCCAACCGAAGAAAATTGTGTGCATGATGTCCACAAAGAAGACGACTGTTGCTTAGGATGCATGACAACACATACAATAGAGGGATGATTCCACATGTTGTTCCCTACTTTATAGTCTTGTGATAGTAATTAGGACCACATGAGAGGGTGACTTGGTTAGAGGAAGATGTTAAAGAACTGCTCCTCAATATTTTGGGAACTTGGTAGACTATGAGAGAGCTTCAGCTTTCAGTGGGCAAAGCCCAAAGAGCATTTATTGTCATTACTACTCAAACATTTCATTGCTGAAGAATAAGGAAGCATGAAATTCCTTTCGCTCTCTTTCTTTCTATACTTTAGATCATTTCCTACCTTTTTCTCTTCCTTGCTCTTCTGGAAGGACTTTCGGGAAAACAGTAATACCACCTTCCAAACTCAAAACGTATATCATGACAATTACTCCTAAAGCATGACATATGGCGGTTTACACTCATGACAAGCTAAATTTCAAAGCCAAAATTCTTTTCTCTAGTTCATGCATGCAAAGAACCAAACATCATGAAATCCATTCTCCTACAGAGTGTGAAGCCCAACACTCTATTAAAATTGGTAGATAAATATTTTAACAACAAACATTTGTATACTTGAAAGTATATAGAAGAATATACATAAATTATATATAAACAAACTTTGGCAACATTTTACATGTTATGGTGGTCAATAACATCTATGATGCATGGATTTCAAAGATTTATTTTAATGCCAAAGTTTGTGAAATGTTGTCAAAATGTCCAATATCTCAATCTGTATGCATATTAGGTATATGTTTGTATACAACTTAATCTTTGAAAGAATCAAATTAATTTTTGAGGTGTCTAGACAAACAAAAACAAGTGGGAAATTTTCAACATTGAACTTGTCATTATTGAAATTATAACTGTAAATTAGGATTCTTTTTTTGGTGCATGCACTTTATTTCAAGCCATATTGAATAATTTTGGACACAATTTTAGGCCATGGAAATAGATAATGGACTTATCATGAACTTGCATGCATTATTAGTTAATCACTTATAATAATTGAAAATAGTAAACGTATGGGTCAAAGGTTGATTTCATAAACTTCCGTTTATGTCTGCATCATAGATCATTTTCATGGTCTAACCCTTTAACCTCTAAAGGATCGGGCCTTAAATTTCAACAAGACCACTCCAAAATTGCCACTCTGAAATGATATATTGTTAGACTAATTCAAACATCCGTTTTCTATTTTCAACCATAGGATCTTCAAGCTATCTACTAGAAGAAGACACCCTAAATTTTTTGTAAACTTTAAGCGTACGGATTGAAAAGTATATGCATTTGAAGAGTGCAAAATTGTTTTTTTCTACTATGCCCGAATAGGTTCAACGTACTTTGACTCAAGATCATGGCAAAGTTTTGCACTATACATTGCATAAACTCAATGGATCTATATTCTACCTTGTGTTAGGTCATTGCACACGAGAAAACACATGTAATGGAGGTGTTTACAATAAGAAAATGGACCTGCAACGACGAGGGATATAGAAAGTGGCCCTTTAGTTGGGAAAGCAATTTTATTTTTTAAATATAGAAACAATTGTTGGATCTAAAATCCAAACGGAGAATAGAATTATCATGACTTATTCTAGTTACAGAAAAATTTCAAATAAAGTGAAATCCTTAATTTCTATGTATTTTTAAATGAAAACAATGAAGATTTCCAAGAACTTTCGTTCACTACTACTAACCTCCAAAAAGTGCAATTGTCAACTCTACAACAACACTATTCATCTCTATAGTACCCTGCCCATCTGCTAAAAGAGTCGAGCTTCTTATGCTTGAAGCACCATAATTTTTTCCCTATGAGTCCAAAAAAAAGAAACTCCCCGCAAAGATAACCCGTATTTCTTTTCTCGCTGAAAACTTCAAGAAGTTATCTTCAAAAATGGATTCTTAGGAACTTGCCTAAAATTAATCAGTCCCCCGCACGGAAAAATTGTCCTTTAGAGGTTGACGACGAGAGGCCGATAGGTGGTCACTTTTGGAGTAATTTGCGAACTTGTAGACCAGGACTTCACCTCTGTTTGATCTTTAGCCTAACATAAGTTCTTTGAATCTTTGAGCTTCCAGGTGATAATCTACGCCGGAGTGTGACAGGCAAACTATAGTGATGTTCGTAATGACCAATCGCAATGAAATGTACCCTCTTTGTAGATGATGTAGTGATTAGTCAAAATGAAATGTACCCACTCGTGGCATCTCGGAGGCCTAGTCGCAAGTATCGTCCTTAAAGGGTTAAACAAAATTTTGGTTAACAATGCCAAAAGATTTAAAATACATTGTATTAGTAACAAATTGTGTAAATTTGAAACTAAAGTTGAAAAAAAGAAGAAAAACAATCGTCTTATGAATGCATGGCCATAGACCGTCCGGCATTTAAGATTTCACATGTGAACTAGGCTATCTTTGGAAAAATCCCACTATCACATATTCACAGAAAACATGCCTCATCAAATTCCGTACCGGACAATATAATAATGGGAAACGCCCACAAACAACTCCTTTGGCAGCGAGAGATTCCCCTCCATAACATGCTCAATATGCAACTCTATGGACCCGGACACATGGCTGCACGTCTTACTTAAGTGCCATAACCCTCATATACACGCCCTAATAGTTAAACGCCAGAACAAAGCGGTATGGGCATTCTGTAAACTAATTGTGTCATCAAACAAATCTCGTTGCTTCATCCTCATGAATGCCGGCACCTACAACAACAAACGGCAAGACAACACGGTTCCTCCATGGTTATTACCTTGCACATGTGATACACAAAGAGGTCATTGCAACGCAAGGTTTAAACCCGACCTTTAATAACACGCAATTAAGCAATTATGCACTTAGCCAAGTGCACTGGTTGGTGGTAGAAAGCCGCAAGTTATTTGCTCATAACTTTAAAAAAAATCAAAATTTGACAAAAGTTTAGTATGTTTTTTGTCACAAAATTTTGGTGTTTGTCGTGTCATACATTGGCATCTTAATGTTCATATCAGTAATATATTTTTTACATTCGCTACCTTTTTTTAGAAAATATATGATTTCTAATCTAGTTTGCAAATCCTGCTACAAAATTCTAATCATGAGCTTAAAGAGATTATAAATGTGTTATGAGTTATTATAGAATTTTAGAGTACTGCACTACAATTACAATGTGTAAGAGATACAAAAATATATATGCAATTTCCTAAGACAGTGTAAAGTACCTCACTGTATTTTATAATGCAAAAACATACATAATCAAGCAATTCCACACTATTGCTGACAGATTCTAAAATCAAACATATCATATGGACCACCCAATATATAAATATATACCACCCACCAAACGATAGACACATCTCAAACTGCATTATACTAACGTTTATGCCACCTAAACTGCGTGCATTCTCTACTATAGTATATAGCTCCAGGGCCCAGAGCTCATCTTCTACCATAACGACTCCCTCCACCTATCCAATGGCGCTACCTACCATAGCGGACAGTTCATGATCCTACACTGGATGATCTTCCACATCTTCGATGCTAATGGACGTGCACTCAACATATCGGTAATTGCCAGGAACACCCTCCTGCGTATGCCTTACGTTATCATCATTGTAGAAAAAACCATCGTCTATATTGAAGAACATCTCTCGCTCTGAGGAGCCAACCCCCTGAAATGCAATGATGTCCTCGGATACACTAGATCTTGGAACGGAAGGCAAACTTGGTCCGGTATCACTCTGAGTACATCCGAACGTCTCATGTGTCTCCAATACTGGCTCTGATTGAGAAGGCATCGAAGGCTGTGGAATCCTCTTTTGTACCGAAAAAAATTCCAATGAATCTAATTCTTCTTCCTCCATCTCTAGCCTACGACCATCAAACGCCTCCCTCCTGCCACTGCCACCAAACTAACATCCACTACACCGGTATCTTGCATCCTCTCTATAGGTGTTGCAGACATCTCCCCTGAAGTATCTCCCACCGCCCGCTGCGTTGATGAAATCCTCTCTCTTGTAGAAGACTGATTCACTTCATCTTCAAAAATAATAGTCACTGTTAGTATGGAATAAGATTCTTTTTTTTATATAGATTATTTTCACAAAGGCAAAACAATTACATTAAAAGATTTACATTTGACATGAATAGAAAATGTGTATTGGTTTAGGGTAAGACCTTGATTTTAGGGACAATTGTTTTAATATATTACACTATTTTTCTATTTGTAAATATTTGTGTACGTGGAACCAATACTATGGTTAATTTGAAAGTATAATATGTTAAGCAACAAAATGTATTATTTGTATCCTTGTAAAACACTTCAAAGTTGTTCATTTTTGTTGAAGACTAACTATTGAAAAATTAATCCACTTCCATCTCCAACCCTAAATTCCCATTCAATACTACTTCTCTTCAATTAAACACCCTTCATGTACTTGAAAAAATGTATGTACCAATAACAAATATCATGCTTAACCCCAAAGGTACCATGACAATTTCAAGTAAAAAACACTTCAAAACCGTTCGATTCTACTGCAATGTTTAAAAGAAAAAAACATAAACTTTTATCTCTACTTTTGACCGTAGGATCTAATTTTTTGCATTTGTTACCGCTACACAATATCTAAATCCAATACCATCGTGTTAAGCATGATGTTAGTTCTTTGGTGAAATAGCATGTTAATCCAAGTCAATCATTTTCACACATTGTCACACATTTTTGGCCAAGGTACCAAAAAATCTTCTACCTTTCCACATAAAACTTTAAGATCTTTGTATAATTTTCTTTCGATTTTTTCTACGCCATTATGTGTTGTAACTCATCATATTGACCATATGGATTCTCATCTAAAGCAATATCAAGTTCACAAAAAAATGTAATGTGAATTGAGAATTTTTGAACCTCCACTCATAGAGAATTTTTTTTGAATATGCTACACTCCTTCTCTACCTCTAAAAATTGGTGTACAAGGAACAAACATCATGTTTAACATTATGGTAATTAATTGAGACCTTTTATAGTGCAAAAACTGGACACCAATTGAAGTCAAAGTCTGCTGATCCAGAAAACGCAGGGAAGAAAATGAGCCTTTTCACTACTTCAAACATTATAATCTTTCAATCCGTGCGGTAAAACTTTATGAAATTTTGTGAGTATATTACTTAATGAGTCATGATTGAGATCCTACGGTTAAAACTACAAAAAAACACTTTTTTTTGTTCTTCCTTGCTAATTGCACTAAAACAAGCATTTTTAACGAGTTTAGGTTGAGATATTCTCTACATCATTTATGGACTAAGGTACTTTGGATATCAATAGCGAAGGTATCACCTCTAGGGTATGAATTTCAGGGTATCAATACCCAGTTATCAACCGAGGTATTAGAATAGGGTATCAAATTAGGGATTTGAATTAGGGTTTTGTTATTGAGGGTATCAAATGGAGGATATCAATCCACGCACCTTTGGGTAGTCCTATGAGGGGTGTGCGCGCGCACACCCCTAGTTGTAGTTGTGAGGGAGGTTGTGAGTGTGAGAGCCTAGGATTTGGAGGGAGACAATGAAGGTGTGAGAGAGAGGGATTTGTGAGGGCGAGCAGGAGGGTAATGGAGGGAGGGGAATGGAGGGAGTATGAGAGAATGTGAAGGTGGGAGGGGAATGGAGGGAGTATGAGAGAATGTGAAGGTGGGAGGGAGCTGGGGCGTGAGTGGAGAATGTGAGGGGCGGTAGGCATTCAACAACCCCACAGCCTGCTGCGGCAGGCGACCACCGCCTGCGACCGCCGCCTGCTCCGGCAGGCGACCTGAACCGCGATGAAGGCCTGCTCCTGTAGGCGAGATGAGCAATAGCCTGCTCCGGCAGGCATCCTGCACTTGAGCACATGGTGAAACAGATGCTCATTGTTGGAGGTGTATCCAAGTCCTGAGATTATCCGCTTGCAAGTACCTCCAGGAAACAACTCTAGACGATTTGCACGGTGGCAAGAAGCTTTCGGAGCTGCAAGAGCTGGACATTTCTTATGGGAGTTTAGGCCGGAGGGCCATCGAAGGTGTCCTTGCGTACTACTCACACCTACTGCACGGCTGCGCGAACGTACTACAGATCTTCGGCGCTTCTACCGACACTTCGGCGGATCTACTTTGGCGCACAAGCTGCACCCGGAGTAGAAGCTGCAGATCTTTGGCAGATCTGGAGGCTGCAGACTACTGGCGCAGGAGCTGTTTCCTGGAAGCATTTCGCTGTGGAATTCCTGTGCATGCAGTATCGGGCGCAGGCATGATTCGGGCGCAGGGCGCAGGCAAGTACCTCCAAGCATGATTCAGGCGCAAGTACCTCCAGGCATGATTCGGGCGCTTGCAAGTACCTCCAGGCATGATTCGGGCACAGGGCGTGGGAATGATTGGGGCACAAGAGATATTTCCTGTCGGAGCGCGACGCAAGAGCTATTTCCTACAGCCACTTCGGTGCAGAATTCCTACGCAGGCACTATCGGCGCAGCTCCTGCCGGCAAACTTCGTGAGTCAGGACATGAACTTTGTGAGTCAAGACAATTGCAATTTGGTCAGTTGCACTCGCACATTTGCAATGTGGTCCTACCGGCGAACTTCGGCCGAGTGTAGAAGTTGAAGGCGGCCCGGCGCAGCTTCAACTTCGTGTTTACACTTGTGCTGCACACTTCTTGCTTTGTACAGCACACTCTTCATCTCTAGCGTCGCGCTCCGACAGGCAAGCAGCTCATGATCTTCTCGCGCAGCGCATCTGCACCCTCGAACTCCTCCTACTCCGCGGGAAACTCTGGAAGCTCCTTGCTTGGGTTTTTTGTTTTTGGCCTGGACGTTTTCAGATATGCTGGATGGAGGAGCACCGGCAATAGGGGGTGTGCGCGCGCACACCTCTAGTCTGCGGTTACTCCATGAGGCGTCACGCAAACTCTACGGACATGTGGTGATTAGGGTTTGGGTTCCTGGTTGCGGCGGCTAGGGTTTGGTTGTGGCGGCTAGGGTTTAGTTGCGGCGGCTAGGATTTGGGTGCCTGGGTGTGGCGGCTAGGGTTTTAGGTAGTGTGCTGATGTGCCATAGTGAGGATTTTGTGCCATACTACTTGCTACTCTCTTCACTTCAGTTATGTGTGTTTTTGGTGTCATTATTTCAGTTGAATGAAGGCTAAACTGACTACACTAAAATTGAGAATTAGTGTTAAGCACAGTAAATGATCTAAAATGCTACAAGTTTTTACTTGTGATGAATGTTTTTACCAACGATGTTTACAATGATTCCCCTCGTTGAATAGTATCAATAGTTGTGCTCATAGTAAAAACCTTCATCTAAAGTAAAAACTTATAGCATTTTCAAATTAATTAGTGTGGTTACACTAATTCTCAATTTTAGTGTAGTTGTTGACTGCTATAATGAGTAAACATTACTTTTGTTGAATTTGCAATATTGAACATACTCATGTTGATATCCTCATTTGTGTGCTCAAATATTGGTACGCACCTTACAATATAGTAACTATGACTGACCTTTTATCATCATGAACCTAAACCTGGAGTTCCCTCATTCAAATTGAAACAAAGTCAGAAACTTACCAAGTTTACAAAAATCTCCGCGATGTGCAAATTTCCTCCTCCAATCTACATAGTATACACAAAGTTGACAAAAATTAGTGAATGAAGTAAAAATTCACATGGTTTGGAGGTTTTGAGATTTTGATTGCAAGAGAGCTCACCCAAAAAAGTGGAAAGAGAAGAGACATCTAGGGTTTGCAAAGAAACCTTATATCCATGTTGGAACCTTGTGCCTCAAGTTTACTTAGTCCAATTGTAGAAGCATCTATATTTAGTTTCCACCATTGTATGCATTATGTACTACGTAGAATATCTTTTAATCAACTGCCAACCCTTGCATAATGTATGTTTTTTTGTGATTACGCCTGTTTGTATACTACAATCCTTCAAATCTATCTTTGATATATTGTGAAACTATATTAAATACACATTTATCTAGTATTAACGAGGGGCCACCAAAAATTAGTTGAAAATGCCAAAAAATCGCTTCCAATATTAACAACCATGATTGTACGTAATATTGTTGCAAAAGCTCAATTTTTTTTCCTTTGAAAACATTTTTTTTATTGTTTTTTTTTGCAATTTTGCAATTTTGCCACTTTTGTTCGCAATGGCCGCCGTTGTACCCAAGTGCACTTTTAAATGGCCAAGTGCATAATTGCTTAATTACGTGTTTTATGTGTTAAAGGACTACCACTTGATGACCCCCCGCCTACCCACGTGGATCCAAACCTCACTATTCAATTTATCGAATTCAAATATTGTAATGATAGATTCTCACCGGAAACCATTGAAAACAAAATAGATAAATATTGACCACTCATCAATAATATTCAAGCACACGGATGGAAAGTAGACCCCCTTATTGTTATCACCGCGGGTGCTAGAGCCACCACCTTCATCCCCTCAATGACTATCCTTGAAAAAACATTCAAAATTCCCATTACCTCAATCAAAAACACCTTTACTAATATGAACACTATTGCTATCTAGCATGCTATGTCCATTCTCCTGCACAAAAGAAAACTTGAAAACAACCAACCCATCCCGGATACGCTTGATCCCCTTGAAAAACTTGCTACAACGTCACTGCCTTAATCCTCCTTTTACATCCTTTTCGTCATCAATTCTTCGTTCTTGGTTACTTTTTACGTGGTACACAGTGTCTACCCTCGAGAGGGGGAAGTAGTTCCATACCACTAACCCATGTCCGGTGGACATGGATTTTGTGGTGGCACGAACAGACACTTTATTCACGCCAATCCCCAATGGGAACTGAAGTTCTTTTTCTTCTTCTTCTGGATGTCTGTGAGCTATGGTGATGGCGTCAATTCCTGACGAGAGAGGCGACGCACATGCTCATGTAAATGGGAAAGCCGGCGGCCTTCTTCGCGGGATAGTCCATCTCGCAGTTCTGGCGGAGGCGATCCATGAGCGCTTTGGTGAGCTCGGAGCCGAGGTAATCTGTCATCATAGGTGCCATCCCGGAGTTGAACATGTTCACGCAGAATTGTGCGTACGCTTGTGCGTCTTTAAACACCGTCTCCGCCGCGTTGTCTGGCATCAGCCGGAGCTTGTCGATGAAGTCCAGTTTCTCGATGCGGAACGCGGCGGATGGCAGATGCTCGATCGCCTCTCGGAGCTCCTCTATGCTCGGGTGACATATCGGTATGTTGAATCCGTCGAGGCTCTCTTCCGTGAGAACTCCCTGCAAATGCTAGGGTTAGTTGATTTTCTCAAAGATTTGCAGTTCTGAGTAGAATTTTGATGGATACTACGATAGTTCTACAGATCGTTTCAAAGATTTCCAGTTTTGAGGAGTAGAATTTTGATGAATACTAGGATTACATTATAATTCTAAAGATTGTTCCAATTATCTGCAGTTCTGTAGAGTGACGACAAATGCTAATGTTACATGATAGTGCGGAGAAAGATTTGCAGTTTTAGTGGTGTAATTACCTCGTTTATGAGATCCTTCCATGCTTTTTCAACGTCCTTCACGGTATGGATAATTTCTTGGAACAACTGATGTTCAGGATGCGCGCGGTCTCGTCGCCCGGGCATGTAGAAGCAGAGCACTCCACCGGACGCGATTTCTTGCGCTCTACATTCGAAGAACCTGCGCAAGCCTTGTCGTGAAGCCTCCGCATACGCCTCCGCTGCGGCAGGGCTGGCGCCGTTGGCGCTGATTTTGCCTTTGTTGTACGCAGGCGAGGTCTTGTCGAGGACGGATTTCGGAGCCTGTTCGACAGAAGTTTAGAAAGTGCTTCTTGGAATCAGCAAATGTCGATGTGAGAGTGTTAGTTACCTCAGGCAAGTAATGGAGCGTGAGCGCGGTGATGGCGACGTGCAAGCTCGCCCGGGGGAACATGCGCCCGAACTGCGTCCCGGGGACGCCATCCGCGAACCAGGTGCGCTCCTCGACGCTGCCATCGCCATGGCCGGTGAACGGCGGCAATTGTTTAAACAGCGTGTTGAAGTCGTTGGACGGCAGATCGGCGAAGTGGCAGACGATGTCTCTGTCGCTAAGATCCGGCCTCGCTTTCAGATTTTCCACCGCGTACTGCGCGTATCGCAGAGTGTTGGCGCCCGCGGAGCATCCGAAATCCGCGTAGTGCAGTGGCAGACCGGTGCTCCCCTCCCCCGGCGAAAAGTGGTGCAGAATAGCGTCCCCGAGCGCCGGCGTCAGCACGCCGGCCATACCGCTCCATAGCCTGGACTGCCAACTGTAGCTCCCCTCGCCATCGCCTCCCGCCGTCCGTGGCACAATGGTCGCACTCGCCATTGCTGTTAGTTTGAGAGAGAGGTGAAATTTGGCTGGAGACTGTCGACGTTCAAGCTAAAATTTGCTGGGGGATGATATTGATTATGCAGCAACTGTTGCAGATGCAAGATCAAGATGAGCTCATTATGTGGGGTTGAACTGTGAACTGTTGCTTCCGTGTGAACTTCCTTGGTTTCCCGACAGCGTACGTTTAAGCTTGAGTAATCATATCAAGGAAGGTACAGTACATAAAATGAATAGATCAGAAAACAAATCCATGTAAGGAAATAACAATGAATGTAATGATATGTTCTAAAATTAATGATTTGTAGCTTTTAGTAGGTAATGAACATTTTAAAGATTCTTGCTTATAGAATTTTGAAATGGATGTTTGTTTCATTTCTTCCAATTTATAACAAATTGTTTGCACTCGAGGGTTGATCTTCTGTATGTGACACGGCAACACAACTAGCATAGGTCCTAACTAGAAAACAAAATCTATCATTGAACAATAAGTCTAACAATCCATGAACCGACTATTATTCTTGTGGCTATTGTTCTCCGGTTGCTATGAGGATAGATTGGTGGCATTCTTTATGGTCCTTATATTAATATAAACATATGTTATTCTTCTTATTGAACATGTTTACACCAAGAATGTAATTAAAACTATTTTAAATATGAAAATAAAAAAGGGGCAAAATGGAGCATCGAGTATTTTATGATACAAAGTCATCAAAATGCAAGTAAGTGAAATCAAAGTGGTGGATGAGCATTGTGACATCAATAAGGTCAAAAACTAAAACCATCACATCATTCCAATATAAATAATCAAGTTTATTAAGGAGTTTATTGAATACTAAAAAAATTCAAATACAAAATGAAATACATGCAATAATGGCCAATATTGATTCAGGTTTGTCACTATGATGCCCACTAATATTCCATGCTATCAATTCCACAAAGGATTATCAAATGCCATTCTCAGAAGAAAACATCTATTTTTCCACAATTTGAGATTTATCTCAAGCACACAAAGGTTGATTTCCATTGATGAAAGGCATACACATGTTTAAGATGATGGTTTACAATACCATAAAGACAATACTAAAGAAAATTGGCTTCATTCCAAACTGAGTATATTTTGAAAGCTCTCATACCAATCTTGAATAAAAGTGAGTATGAAGGCATACTCTATTATGGCATTTGATATCTTCCAAACCACAATTCAGCTCCACCTCAAACTTTTCGACATTGTGTAATACATCATGTACTACAACTTTGATTTGTATACATTTCGGTTTTGCCCACCTATACTCATGGTATGATTTTTTGAATGGAAGTGAGTAAAAATTGTACTTGGTTTTGTTTGTCACTACACGTCGTTACATTAAAGATTCTTCAACTAACATCTTTCATTTAGAGGTCATTTCAATATCTGGACCTTATTATGTTCAAATACAACACCATATATACATTTACTGTGGCCACCACAGTATATGTGCATTTACAGTGGCACCGTTTGTTTGAGGGTTTAGATGCTTTAGGGTTTAAGGCTCCTTCTCTCTCGATGGCGATGGCGATGGCGATGGAGCGAGGGTTTCAATTTCTGACCAAAAGTCCAACGCACAAGCTCATGCAAACCATGAATCCGGCGGTCTTCTTGACGGCGTACTCGTTCTCGCAGTTGCGGCGGTACCGCTCCTCCAATTTGACTGTGAGCTCGGGCGCCATGCCGTGGGCGTCCAGCATCCACCTCATCATTTGAAACGTGCCCGCAATGAATTTCCCGTACGCTTCTGCGTCGCTGCCTCCCGGCGCTACGTTGAGGATCGGCCACTGGTAGACGAACTCTAGTTTCTCGATCCGGAACGCGGACGGCGGGTGCGCGATCGCCTCTCGGATCTCCTCCAAGCTCGGGTGGCAGAACGGTAAGTTGAACGTGTCGAGGCTCTCTTCCGTAAGAACTCCCTGGAAAATGCTCCGAGGATTAGTTCTGACAAAGATTTGCAGGTTCGAGAGAGAAACGCTAGGGTTACATGATAGTTCTAACAAAGATTTGCAGTTTTGAGAGAAACCGCTAGGGTTCCATGAATATTTCAAAGATTTTGCAGTTTTAAGGAATGCAAGGTTAACGTGAGAGTTCTACAGATTGTTGCGGTGTTGAGATTGGGAAGAAGGTGCTCATTCCTCCTGCAGCGTCAGGAGAGTTGATCATTTTTGAAGAATTAGTACCTCATTTATGAGCTCTTTCCATGCTTTCTCAACGTCCAGCACGAAATAGTTGCTTCCCTCGCACAACTGATTTTCCGGATGCGCTCGATCTTGGCGTCCGAGGCAGTAGAATCCGAGCACTCCACCGGGCGCAATTTCTTCCGCTCTGCATTCAAAGAACTTGCGCAAGCCTTGCCGTGAAGCCTCGGCGTACGCCTCCGCTGCCGCAGGGCTGGTGCCGCAGCAGCTGATTCTGCCCTTGTTGTATGCGGGAGAGGACTTGTCTAGGATGGAGTCTGGGATCTGGAATAGAGTTTGAAATCCGGAATATGAGAGGAATTTACATACGAAAGTGTTGAGGGAAAATCCACATCTAAGCTGTTGAGAGGAGAATTCATTGAGAAAAATGCACATGTGAAGTGTGTTGACAGAGAAATTCACGTGTGAAGTGTTGGGAGAAATTTGTTGATCTGGAACAAGTGAGCGTGGATCGGAATTCAGAAACATAGACATGAGTCGAAATATTTCACATATGAAGTGTGTTTCATGTGGTTTTGTACCTGGATCAAGTAATGGAGCGTGAGCGTGGAGATGGCGACGTGCAAGCTCGCCCTGGGGAGCAGGCGCCCGAAGAGCGTCCCCGCCACTCCCTCCGCAAACCAGGTCCTCTCCTTCTGCTGCAGCTGCTTGAACAGGGTGTTGAAGTCGTTGGACGGCAGATCTGAGAAGTGGCAGACGATGTCTCTGTCGCTGAGTTCCGGTCTCATTTTGAGTGCACCCACGACGACGTCGGCAAAGGCGAGCGTGTTGGCCCCCACTGCGCATCCGAAGTCCGCGTAGTGAATCGGCCCGGTTGTGGAGTGCGGTGAGAATTGCAGGACGGCGTCCTGGAGAGGGCCTTCCAGGATGCTCCCCATCTTGCTGTTCACCTGGGAGACGCGAGTGTAGCTCCCTTCTCCCTCCCCGCCCTTGATTGCCCACGTCGGTACTGTGCATCCGGCCATTCTCCTGCATCAACATCCACGAGTCAGGAAACCGTCAACCTTCATACATGACATGGAAGTCACTTGTGAAGGCAGGTAAAACCCTAAACCCTAAACCATATGTTTTGACCTCTTTTCTCGTACTGAAATTTTAGATGACCTCTCCTTCATTCTACTAGTTCTAGCTTGGGGTTAGCGACTACCAAACTGAAGATCCTGGTTCTTCTAAAGTGATCTCATTTAGAGTGAGGAAAGAGTAGTAAAAATTGGGGGTATTTTAGTGAAACTTCTCACATTGAATGAGAAAGAATGAGGACCTGATCTGGTGAGGGCTTGAAATTCAATGCTGAGGTCAAGCAATTCTCTGCAGCTAGTGTTGATTGCCAGGGAGATTGAAGGAGATAAACCAAGCTGTAAGGATGGTGACTTCGAAGGTCGGTGTTGCTGATAAGTAGAAGCAGCAACACCTCTGGTGGATGAAGTAGTAACTTTCACGAGCGTTGAATACCCCCAACGAAGGTGAGAGCCAGTCCCCTGAATTTTATGTTTAGTGTGGACGCACTATATGATATATAAATGCTATAAGTTTTTACTCTAAGTGGATATTTTTACCAACCATGTTGACAATGATCACCCTCTTTGAGTCGCATAGATAGTTGCGATTTGACAGGACATCCCCACGCTTGGACTTACCGGGTGGGGGATGAGGTGGTGGGGCCAAAACTTGGCCCCTATTTTGTTTTTGAATGGGGGCCTAAATTTAGCCAATGAGGGACCTAGAGACTAAATTGGGGCCGTAGGCCCCATTTTTGTAATAAAAAAAGCCAAAAAAAGCCTCTGATCCCCCCAAAATGGGAGGGCCAGAAAAATGAACCCATGCAATTAAGGCGGGGCCCACCTCGGGTAAGTCCGAGTGTGGGGGACGTCCTGTCCGCGCCAGATAGTTGTACTCTCAATAAAAATCTCATCAAATGTACAAAGTTAGAGCGCTTTTGATTCATATAGTACGAGTATACTATACATAAAATTTAGTGTACAGTACGAGATTAGTCTCATTTGTCCACCCCTGCTGCAGCTGAAATTCAGCAGTGAACCTGTAACTTGGAAATGACACCAAAGGCTCAAAAATGTATGGAATTGCAAACCGTAAATTGAATTTGGAAGATAATGAAGTCTAGTTTCATGGCATGCACTTTTATTACATCAAAATAGTCAAAGCATACAACAATAGAGGATTTTGTGGCACACTATCTACCGTCTAGTACTACCACTGCCCCGCATTAGTTATGGCCTTCATCCGGTGAGGCATGCTAGCAAGAAGAATTTCAAGAGTCTCCATGGATATAGCTTCCCATGCTCGCTCAATGCTTTTGATCAATTCATCTTTGTTGTTTGACTTGGTCTACTTGCAAAGTCTTTTAGAATCATCCACATTCTCTATGGTATTCAAGTCCGGTGAGTTTGCAGGCCATGTAATCTTCCAACGTTGTTAGTACAACCTTATGAGTGACCATTGATCCATAATCATTGAATTTCTTCCAAACAAATTCAATGGTGGAACGTGGCATGCCTAACTTTGTTGCAATGCTACGTTGTGACATTCCTGAACGACTCATACCGACTATGACACCTTTTTCCTATGTGCTCAAACAAGGACCTCCCATTGCAAAATCTCAAACACTTGAAAATGCAGCTGAAAATGCAAATGAACCTAATCAAATAAATAATAATGTATAACCTGGAAGGAACATCATACCACAATGTTATCAAGACATGTATTATACAACATGATCTATTTGCCAAAAAATAGTCTCATAGATTGCCAAATCATCTTCTATTATTGCATTTTGAGTTCTAGCCATCAATCACAAGAGGTACAGATGTGCACAGAGACTGAAATTGGCCTAATCCTAAAGCATTCAAGAAATGAATTAACACTCTCAATTTGGAGATATCTAAATGATACAACTAGTTACCTACGTTTGATCGATTCAGGTACCCCAAAACTTGTGAATTCCTCTAGAGGACACAAAAGCTAGCCTTTGCATTGAAATTGCTATCATTCACATAACAACAGAAGGTTAAATTTGCCTTGAGAGAAAAACATAAACTAGAAATCTACGCATTCAACATCTTCTAAGACAAAATTTGTATTGATTGAGTGCATACCCAAGCTTTATTTGTACAAAGTTTGAGCTGAAAATGAGCAAATGCATGAATTCCATGTGCATCGATGTTTCTAGAAGGCTGAAAGTTGTGTATACAAGTTGCCACGACATTGACACTATTTATTAATTTTAATTTTTTATGAAGATTTTTCTAGTATCTTATTAATTGCTCACTGATACATGTTATGAGACTACTAATCCTACCTAATGTTACTAATTTAGCTCCTAAGTTGAAGAGGTGGAGAATAGGAAGCGTTTTGAAGTAGCATGAGTGCCACTTCACAGAAGCGAGTTTTGGTGTGGTGGACAAATGAGACTTGATGTGTGCTATACACCCGATAAAACATACACCTCTTTTATTTTGGAAGGAGGCTCTATTTTTACCATGGTTAAGCCTATGAGAGTAAAGTGAGACCACAAGCCCCAAATTTGACAAAAAAACAAACAAAAAAAACTATAGACTACTCGATATTGTAGAGCAAAACAATGACTACTTGCCATTAAAACGTTGGATCCACCTATTGATGTGGCTTGGTGCAATGTTTGTTGGAGGCTGATAGACTGATTTAAGCGTCTTCTCTCTGCTAGCCGCCCATGCGAGCTGAATAGATGATGAGATGGCCTTTTGCCTTTGACTTGGTTACCAAAGGTGAAGGCCTAATGCCGCCAGTGGAGTTGCATTGGACTGTCTAAGAACCAAGAGGCATGGAGAAGGTGTGTGTATTAATATGCTAAAACCATGAATTGTACCACATGGCAACTATCCATTGGCTTTGGAAGGCCGGTAGGCCTGACCACTGCACCTATGTATGCCCGCCCAATGGCTGGCTATAACTGATTCTAAACCACCCCGCCCGGCTAGCAGGTGGGTTGACCCCAACCCTACCAAGCCAAGTGCGTTGGAATTCTATCCCGATTTGACGTGCCGTGGTAGGATGTTTTCGGAGGATATCCACTTGCCCACGCTAGGCCTACAAACAATAAGGTGGATCCTACTCTGGCCCAACCTACCAAGCCGCTTAACCCACCACTAACCATGGAGACCATTTTCCGGGCCATATAGTGGGCACGTTGAATTACATTTTCTCTCATAGGATGTCAGCGTTGCCAAAGAAATTGTTGTCAAAGTCTCGCGCCATGTGGTCGCACCTCATTGACGGGCTCAGGCCTACAGGTCCAACCACTGTCCCTACAAATGCCCCGCCATGGTCAAATGCCCACTATCCCGCCCAACTAGGGTGTAGTGCCTAGTCGGCGAGTGGGCCAACCCCCTTGCCTCGCCACATCGCAAATGTGATGTGCCACATTGGAGATGCTCTTAGAACTTGCTACATTAATTTACATGTTTCTCCAAAAGCCCTGGTTGAGCACACTTAACCCTTTAGTGCCCAGGTCATGTTTCTCTAGAACCAAGATTTGTGCTGATTTATTTCTTTAAACTAACTTTGATGGAAAATTCCTAATTTTAGTATCCAACCTTACAAAATTGAACTCAGACCATGACGTGAACTTTAGGGAAAGTTTGCACAACATCCAACACTTGATGGGATAGATTATAGTGTTTAAAATAACCGTATATTGGTAATGAAAACTGTGGACTTTGGAAGAAGAAGAAGAAGAAGAACTCCGGTCCACACTGAAGGGGGCCGGAGTGAGTAAAGTGTCTGTTTGTTCCACCATTAAACCAATGTCCACCACACAGAGATTAAGTAGTATGGAACTACTCCTCCCTCTCGAGGGTAGATTGTAGACTTTGGAGGACATACTACTTTATCCATCAATAGATTCTTGCACGAATTCTTGTATTTGAATAAAAGAGGTTCACATAGGCATTAGGTTGATAGCTTTGCATTGACATATCATAAGTAAAGAAAACATTTATACATGATTATTACTAATTTTTTTACCTTTGTCTACTTAATTGTATATAGGAAAGTTCCAAAACAAGAGTTTTGTACGCTATGGGAGAGATCAACCTTCAAAAAACAATGAAGAATCTCTTGAAGACGAATTTCAATCAAATTTAAGACCAAAACCATTTTGCATGTGTACGAAATACAATATAGTATGCGTCATGGTATTCACAATATTTTAGTGTATTTGATGTGTTTTGTGTTGTACTCCTAGCTTTTCCATAAGTTCTAGAACTCCAAATCATGATCTGTTTTTTGCAAAGTAATCATGTATTGTGTGCACAAATCTAAACGTTACATTTCACAACCTAATTCCTCATGGATTTAATGCAAATTGAGTTTTAACACCTCCAGAGTCCCATTTTGAGTCTTGTGGGCACTAAAGGGTTAATAGAAGGTCTATTCAATGATGAATCTAGATATTGAGATCAATGCCAACAAATTTGAGAAGTGTATTGTGAGAAGCTCCAGAGATCTAGACATTTTTTCCCATTTTCCCTTTAATTTTTCCTTCACTACCTAAAACTTGCGCCTTAGACCAACTCGACCATACTCACTCCCATGACCGTCACATACAATTTCAACAAACTATCATACCCAGTGGTCACTTTCAACACCTCTTTGTTGAAAGAATTATTTTTCTTTGACACAATGATTCAAACACAATGGGTATCACCTAAGTATTACATGGGTATCACCTATGTATTATACGAGTAGCACCTTGACACTACATGAATAATCACATAGACCAAAAAAATTATATTTTCCAAAATTATGGCAACTCTCCATTTTGAATTAATTATGTACAACCACAGCATAGGATACTCAACGTTGGAAATCAATTACATCGGTGATCTTCTGATGGATGGCTGCTTTATCTCGCTTTTTTGTCCAGAGTTGCATCTTAAGGGCCAAACCACACGAGAGGAAAGGTAGTGAGTTGGATGACTCACATTGGTTCAAATTAGCAAGTGGTTGCCACATGAGAGGAAGTAGGGGGAGTGGCAAGAACGACATGGAGCAACTTTGTAGCTTTGGAATTTGCATTGGATGTTGCTTTGGAATCTACATGGCAATGACTTGGCACAATAATTGCATGCGAAAACTACGAGGCACTAGTGCCTGGAAGTCCACAATGTAAGGAGGAAAAGAAAATTTTTGGTGCCACTAGTGCCATGTTGGAGGAAGTTGTGAAACTTCCTCCCCCTCCCATGTGGTAAGCCCCTTAGTGAACTCGTACGTCCAAGTCAGCAAGGGCCATGTGTCATTTTGTTTGAATGAATTCTTTCAACAAATTTCCTTGCTTTCCAACAGCACGAATATCGTTGACTTGACCAAGCTGATCATTCTTTCCATGCATGTGATATTGCATATGTGATTTTAATATGCAAGTCAACTTTAGTTCTTCAGAGACTCCGGACCCAACTCTCATGACATGTGGAACCTTAATTGAGGGTAAGAATTTTCATGCATTTTTTTCATGCATTTGATAAAGTATTTTAGCAAAGGCAAATATTCTTCCAAGAGTAGAAGCTACTCGGTGCACAGCTGACAGGAAATTTAACCCTTAAACAACCCAAGAAAGTTGTAAGTAACCTATGGCATCTGTGTGGCAGCCATTGCGGTGAGCAATTGGAGATCGCTAAGGACCCATGCACAGGAGCTACTTGTTCAACTTTTGGCATGAAACTTTTGTTCATACATTTGCATGTTTGGCGTGTCATAAGCTATCGTTTTGAAGTGTCTGTAACCTATCATGTAGCTCGGCCACAGCGGCACATTGAGGTGTTTAACCCACAAGAGCCCAAGTGTTCGTGGGGCGTACATTTTGGATTTTGGGCAGGTTTCTTAAATTAAAAAAAAATACTTTTAAAAAACAACTCTTATACTAGATTGTCCCTGATAAGAGCTCCATGGAGGTATTTATATTATTATTTTTGGATTCATGGTTTGAAAGTTAGTACCGCTCAAAGTTAGAAATGGGGACGGGCAGGTCCAAAATTTTGCTAGAAGTCTCTATTGACATTGAGATTTTCCATACATGTAAAGAATATTACTTTCTTTGAAGATGTCAAAAAAAATTCTTGTATTTAGTGTAAAAAGCATTTTAACTCAAGTCAAACATTTTTACACATTTCGGGCAAGTGGGGAAAAGAACTTCATCTTTTCTACATAATACTTGGAGATCTTCATATTTTTCACTTTTTTCAACAACAATATGGGGTGTATTCCTTCTAATTGGCTGTTTAGATTATCATTCTAAAACATATTGAATTCTCAAAAGAATAAATTGTGAATTGACAATTTTTTAACCTCCACTCCTTGCACACTTATTTTGAATATGTTACACCCCTTCTTTACATCTAAAAATTGTTGAATACGGAACTAACATCATGCTCAACACAATGTTAAAAGATTGTGACCTTGTGTAGTGCAAAAATTTAATACCAAGTGAAGTCAAAGTCTGCTGATCCACTTAACGCAGGGAAGAAAATGAACCATGTTCTTGACTTCAAACACTATAATCTTTCAATCCATGCATTCAAAGTGTATCCAACAGCACATTGAGACGTTTAATCCCTAGATTTTTACTGTAGATGGACATTACTAAAGGCTTTGGGTGAGTATGATTTTCTTTCATATTGTCAAAAAATATTTCTTGTCTTTAATGGAATAAATAGCACATTAACCCAGGTCAAACATTGTCATACAAAATCGCGCAAGGTATCAAAAAACTTCTTCTTTTCCACATAAAACTTTGAGATCTTCATCTTTTTTACATTTTATTTTTCCACAACAATATGTGGTATATATCTTCTTCTTGACCATTCGGATTATCATTTAAAACATACCAAGCTCACAAAAAAATAAAACGTGATTTGGCGATTTTTGAACCTCCACCCTTGCACAATTGTAATGAATATGCTACACTCCTTCTCTACTTCTAAAATGGGTATACGAGGAACTAATATCATGCCCGACATGACAGTGATGAATTTAGACCTTGTGTAGTGAAAAACTTTGATAGGAATTGAAGTCAAAGTCTACTCATCCACTCAACACAAGGAAGAAAATGAACCATTTTTCTTGGCTTCAAACACTACAATCTTTTGATCCATGCAATCAAAGTGTAGGAAATTCTATGAATATGTTACTTAATCCTTTAATGCCAGAGAGGCCCAAAATAGACCTCTACAACATTATCTCCAAGAATCCCACAACATTAAAGGGTTAAGAAGTCTTAATTGAGATCCTATGGCTTAAAGTAAATACAAAAATTTGTGTTTTATTCCCTACTTATTGCACTAGAATGAGCAGTTTTGAAGTGTTTTTGGTGTGAAAATGCCTTGGGACTTGAGGGGTTAAGGGTGAACTTCAAAACAAAGAAAATGTATCTTAAGATATGTAAGAAAATGGTATCTTAAGAATTTCAATTTATCTACATCCCGTGCAACAGAACGGCGTATGAATTCTCCCATAGCCTCATAGCCTACAAGTCATTAGCCTAGTCTTTCCTAGTGCATTGTGTGTTGTTTGAGACACATTTCCAAGTCGTTGAAAGCCCGAGGCGAACAATGAAAGATGAATCACAATGCTTGCCATGTCAGTGATGTCTGACAGACTACTACTGATGTGATAAACTTTCGATCCTACGTCAAGAAATTTGATGACTTCTCATACACAGAAACTTGGTCCAAGAGACGAAACCCGGCAGCTCGAGTGAATTTTCTAGCAAACAGGAAGCAAGGCCTGTCCTCGCCAGCAGCTTTGCACCACTCGGTTCGCGACTCCGTTTCGTACCGGATGCTGCGTAAACCCTGCAGCCCCATGTCCAAGATGAAGGGGAGATTTAGCATCAGAGGGGAGAAGAAGATGAGTTGGTAAAGGAATGAGCATGGTCCATTTAGGAAAGGGCGACTTCTAGAATGCCTATGTGTGTGGTGAGTGTGGGGAAGAAAGTGCAGTGGAAGCGATTACCTGGATGTTCTTGACAGCCTCGAGAGTGGCATCTGCAAAAGTATACGTGACAGGGTGCCACCCTTCACGGCCTTTGCCTTTGGCCTGATTCTCCCACCGACTGTAAGTCAATGTCCGCCTCTCTGTTTGATCTTCCAACTCCTCCATCTGTGAAATTCGTTTGTAAAGTCAGATGAGGATTACCATGAGTAGATGTAATCAAAGGCAGATAGAACCAATTACACCACCAAGTTCTTTCGTACTAGATTGAAGGATCCACCAAGCTCTTGTATTAATCTAAAGGGTGAGGAAAGAGTAGTATAATACTATTGAAACTTAGCTTGAAATTGAAACAGTTAAGTTCTGTAGAAACTTCAGAGTGGCACACATGGAACGAATGAGAAGGGTAAGGTTCCTGTAACTTTCAACCCTGTTTGACTTCGATTTCGTAACAATGGAGATGTTTTTTTTTTTTTTTTTAAAGGTTCATCTGTGATAATAATAGGTTGTGTTTCTGTGTTTAAAGGTCGAAACTCCAATACACTAAAAGTTTTCTAAGTTGAGAGCTGGTAAAGCCTTACCGCAAAGAGAGTCTGAATATAATGCTCATCAGGGATGCAGTTGTGAGGCTTTTTGGTCCCGTTGTTCTGTTACAGAGAAAGAACAATGATCATCAGGAACCTTACAAGTTGGTTAAGAAAATCAGTGTAAATAAGTGGGGTTCCAGGTCCTAACCCGAGGATCGTCGTCCCAGTTGTCCGGTAAAATCACCTTCTGCATTCAGCCACCCGTTTATCCACTCTTAATCCTGTAGTAAAACATCAACACTACTCACTGATAGACAACAACCATCACAAGATTTGGGCTCTAAAAAACCACTACGCTAAAATATGAACTCATTAATCGTGATTTTTTATTCACCTACTATAATTTACACTCTTGGTTAGCTAACACTACTCAACCAATGTTTAGTGTTTCATATCAACCAATGCAAACCAACGCAAGAGCGAAGGGAACAAATGCAAACCTTGCAATCTTTAACGAAGACAGGAAACACTTTATCGTCCTTGACGACAGCTTCTGCATGCTTTCGAGTCAACACAAACCACTGCAAGAAGCAGCAACATCACACTTCCATCTTTGGTAAGTGAAACATCAAATCACAAGGCTGAAAGGTAAAATGTCTTAAAAGCCTCAGTGCTACTGTTGTGAGTACTCAACATAACCAAATCCTCAGTCTACTGCTTATAGAGTTATTTGTAACGTCACTCAAAGTTTAGAATAAGATACCCCCTCTTTTTCATTATGAATAATAAAAATCAGCTCTAAATCAGTCTAAAAGCAGCAGCTCAAAGGAGAGAGAAAGGCAGCTAATAATTATCATGTAAACTCTTTCTTCACGGCTGAAACTACTTTGGTTTTGAGTCTAAACAACACCAAGCTCTTCCATACTTTATTCAAGGACTACGCCACCAAACTCTTTCGTAAATCTGATAGCAAAAGAAGGGGCATCCTATTGGAACTTTGGGTGACTACTCTACATATAGCTCTAAGAAAATGTTGTCTTCAGTCCATCGGCTAGAAACCATAAAAACGTCATGGACTTAAAAGGAGGGTAAAGTTGACCTGTTATTACCTGAGATCCTTTGCGCCAATACTCATGTGGAATTACAGATTCCATTTTGATGTTGTACTGCTCATCAGAGTAATCAACGAAACTGCAACCCAACCCAACCCAGTCCACAACCAATTAGTTTTTCCAATCTTTACATGAAAATTAAAGGGCCGGGTTTTGTGGATTTACGTACCTGTCCACGAAGCTCTTTTGGGAGTCCATTACATATTTGTAGACGTAGTCAAAATTGTAAAGCGGTATGCAGCTGCACCGAACCAGTAAGTTATTAGTAAAGCCACACAAGATACGTCTCTTCTAATTCATAACACTACTCTTTCCTCACAATCAAAAGAAGAACTTGGTGGTCACTAATTTCTGAGTGAGAGTTGCCTTTAAGAATGAAGAAGGCGAAGTCATGTAGCCGCCTTGAATAATTTATTATGGAAAAAGGCCAAAATTATCACCTGTCAGAGAGAAGGAAGAAGCGCTCATTGAGAGGGTCCTTCAAGGCTTCTGTTAATAAGAGGCGCTCTGCCTGGATCATGCTCGCCTCTCCCCATTCTACCTGGATTTCACCTCATTTAATGTGAGCAAACTGACCAAACAATGGAAAGCTTTATCAAAAGAAGACGAAGAAGAAGAAGAAGACGAAGCCTATTATTACACCTGGATGGAGTTTTTGAGCTGACGGTTGACAAAGAAGCGGCACTTGGTGTTCTCCTCTGTGTAGGAATACCCAGGTCTCGCATGAAGGTATATATTAAATTCATGTTCTCGAGATCCCTGCACATTCCGACGCACACAATAGAGTCATTTTGGATTCATCTGATCAATCCATATAATTCAGATTAAAAAATCTCAAAAAGTCTTTTAGATATTCAAAGAAAAATCAGGAAAAAATGTTTACCTCGAAGAAATGCTCCCAGAGGATGTCCAGAGGCATGATATGGCGGGCCAGGAACAGGAACGCCAACTTGGGTTTCAAGCCTGGGTTCGTAGTAGTAGTAATAAGCTGGGGTGGATGCTGCTGCACCTCTTTTTCCAGTAGCAATAAGCCATGATCTTGCAGATTCAGCAGCGCCACAACCACAAAAGCCAAAAACAAGCCTAAGCAGAGGTACGCTCCCACTTTCCACCTCCATCGAGAGTATCCATACGCTCTCTTCTTCATGTTTCAGAGCTCCCAATGGAGAGAGAATTTAGAGAGAAATTGCTAGGTCATCGGCTTAGCTGCAAAATCACACACGTTCAAATAATCAGAAAGGCAGACACCAACAGCGCCAGTCACTCCGAAAAAAACTACCAAACAAGACACAGTAAGTTTGTAACAGTGTTAGGGCAACCAAAAGTGAAATCTTTGAGGAGAATCATTCCTAAATGAGGTTTGAACTTCTTCACAAAGAAGCTAATCGAAGGGAAGAACTGAATGTGTGAGTGAGTGGACATGACACTGAGTAGAAATCAATGCGGGGAGCAGATGTCAATTCTCCACAACAGACTCAATTCCCTTTAAAAAAAAAACAAGACACGAGCTTTCATTATTTTACTCCACAAGTGAATTGATTTCCATTCCATGCTTGGCTCTGACCAACATGCCCCGAAAAAAAAAAAAACGAGCTCTAATCACATCAACATCAACAGAAGCTCACTTCCGCATCAACAACATGACTTTCTCTACAATGACCCAAAAAAATGACCCCCACATGCTACAAAAATCGACAACTTTCTCTCCCGTGTCATTGCAAAACTCAATATGTTTCAGAGAAAAAACAACACCTTTGCGGTTCAAAAAAACCTCTACTATTGAAAACACAAAACCAATGTTCCTAATCGACAAGGAAAACAAAAGAGAGAGAGAGAAAGAGGCAAAGACAAAGATGGAACTCTCTACCATCCACACATCTGTTGACCTCCATAACCAGAACCACAAACCTAAAAAGCAACAGCGGAGCGATCAGAATCTTTGCGTTCCCTTCCTCACACGAACATCAGCCCAATTGCGCCACACCCTCATCCACTCTATTATAGACGAAGAACCAAAATCCACAAACCTACTCGTGTACAGACCTGATTCTCTCACCATCAAAAGATGCTTCACCTCTCTCTCTCTCCCAAGCTCATGACTAAACTTCTCGCATGGTTGTTGTGGGGGAAACGAGCAAGTGTTTGGCAATTTGACCTTGAGGCGATCTGTTATAGCATGGCCATCGCCCTGGCAACGCTCGCGGTGGCACAGGCGCACGCTTTCTGGATTTGGCGGGCGGTGGGATGTACGCGTCCGTTGGATCTGGAGTTGTGGGATGTTGGCTGTGCGTGGATTTGATCCACTACTAAGTCTGGATCTACCTGGGAACAGCAAATATAGCAGCAGCAGCCTGGCACTTGAGACGAAGAGAGTGGGTGAGATTTAAATATCAAAAGAAATATTCTAGCATGGACTATTTTATGGTGTCTTTTTTTTTTCACCTACAAAATACAGGAGTACAAATGACAATCAAGTGCTTCGGCTCTACCCAATGCAAGCTAAAGCTCACCCACAAGCCCCCCGAGTTCCGAAAGAGTATATCAGCACTTCCCCTCCACCACCTTTCTGTCACCCTCTCCTTGTGGTCCCCTCATAAAGTAAGGGGGTCACTCCCTTTCACTTTCTCGAAAACTCCACCATCATCAAAGATGGTATTTTTTTGGGATCATTTTTACTTCTTTTTTTAAAACTCTATTTCTTTGTTTATGAAAGGTGCAAACTCCCTTGAAACATGGCCTCTCCTTTGCTTCAGGCCACTTCGTAAGGAAGGTATCAATGTCTCATTTAATCTGTACGGAACCTGCCAGCTTTGAACGCAGAGCGTGTAGACCATTGACTGGCTCTTCTTTTTCTGTCAACCACTCCATGTCAACGAGTTTTAGCAAATCATTGTTGCATCTCAACAATGATTTATTCCTTTTCTATCCATCTCAACAATGACCATTCCAAGTCCAAGTCTTAGCATTTGTCCAAGTCTTTCCATTTCTGTAACTCTTCTGCATTTCTTTCACACAAATTAAAAATTACCACGCAACCCATTTACACAAAAAGGAATACCTTGGGCTCTGGGCTTCCTAATTAGAATCGAACAATTTCTTTAACACAGCTTCAAAAAAAAAGCACATTTGGCAACCATGTTTTTCGTGTAGCACCTTTTTCTTTGGCTATCTCTACAAAACATTACATACCAACAGAGAAAGACAGAGACCACGTCAATAAGGGATCTCTTTAGACTTTGACATCCTTCAAGAAGGAAGGCCTACAACACAAACGCCATCAGCTTCAGCAGGGTCAGATGTCCACACTTGCAAAAGAACAAATCATCAGCCGCTTTATACGTAAAGAGGGAAAAAAACTTTCAGCTGGCCCTACCCAATCCTCGAGTACTCTTTTCCAAGGAATCACATGGTCGAGACCCTTTGACTATCCATGTCACATGCACACTAACTAATCATTGCTAAACGTTCAAAGCCGCAGTTTCAGAGTTTAAAACGAACCTTTCAGCTCTGACAGGGAGCTGCAGAAAATTTAGTCAAAGGGCTCGACCACCTCCTGGAATCTGCAAACACTCCAGGAGTTTAGAGTCCAGACCACATTCGAAGAGGAAATGACAATGATGACTGTCCTGGCCAGTAAAGTTGCGTCAACAGTTTCAAATGCTCTTTCGGTCAGATCGATAACCAATCAAGAGCAACCAGAATCAATCTGTGTACAGCTCAACAGGCCTCGATCATGAACTCAGCAGAATTAACTTGTTAGTGAATTGCATCCAGATTTCTGTATCTAACGAATACTTGGATGTGTCGAAAATATAAAACACTAGCCTAAGAGCACAACACTGGATCAGACTTGCAACTGCGTTGTTGAAGTTCTACAAGCTGCATTAGGCATCGCCTCCATCGATCGTTGATCCAGTGATTCCCACTTTCTAAGTGAAACCAGGAGTAAGGTCGTTACGTGTTCGAATGACAATCACATCTGCTTCGTTGAAGTTAGGGTCTGAAGCCCAGTGACACGGTGAGACCTTTGAAAGCCTTTTGTGTAGATCGGAATTCGTCTTCAGTCTCCCCCAAAGTTGTATGAAGTCCAATCTGTGACATTTCCGGTCCTGTTTCTAAACTGTCAAATCGCAAGTCCCACATGCACATCTGTATACCGTATCGAGAAGCTTACCTGCTGGCGACTTGCCGTTTCGACCATGGCGTCCTGTAGCAACAGTGAGCAACACAATCAGCGTGTAACAGGGGAAGAAAACGGAAACGACAACATTGCCTGATAAAAGAAGCGATTAACGTATGATGTCCTGCATCGAATAGGTGCCTGACTAGAATTGTGAGTAACAAATGCAAATACAGTCTTCTACGCCAGAATAGGAGGAGCCCTAGATGAGGACTCCTTGTAGATTGCATCTACCACTTTCATAGCATCTCGAACAGCCCGCACATTATGTGCTCTGATTATGTTAGCACCACCTAGGACGGATACGACGGCAGCAGCGACAGTTGCGGCATCTCTATCCTCGCCCTTTTCCCGCCCTGTTATCTTCCCAAGAAATCCTTTTCTAGAAGGCCCAACAAGCATTGGACCCCGACTAACAGTTAAACTACTCTGTGAAAGTACTCTCCTAACAATGGGAAGATCCTTCAATAAACTGAAATTTTGCTTTCCCGTCTTGGCAAACCCAACTCCGGGATCGGTGATAATACGCCATGCAGGGATACCGAGAGCTTCAGCATTTCTAACTTGGGCATTCAACTCCTGTCCGACTTCCTCACATACGTTGTCGTAGGTTGTATTAGCCTTGCTCTGCATATTAGTGGGGTCGCCTCGCATGTGCATCATGATGTAAGGAACCGTAAGGTCCGCCACTGTTGGCAGCATCTCAGGATCTAGGTAACCTCCTGACACATCATTGATAACATGTACTCCCATGTTTACAGCCTCACGGCCCACCCTGCAAGAAAGTAGGAACTAAGCAACAGGATCGACAACCTCATAGAATAACCTCAACATACCAGCTTAAAGGGTCAAAGAAGCGGAAAAAGCTTGGTTCTAGAGAATGAGAGCGGTTTTGAAGCTTAAAGTCTAAGTTCACTTCGAATACAAACCTTGCATCAAATGTATCAACCGATAGCTTTACACCTTTCAGTGCAGGATCTGCAATCAAGGCCTCTAAAACTGGCACAAGACGAGAAAGTTCTTCTTCCGTTGATAATCTTGTCGCTCCCGGACGCGTCGATTGCGCACCAATGTCAATGAAGTCTGCTCCCTCGTCAACCATGGAACGAGCATGTGCCACAGCATTCTCCACAGCCAAAAACCTATTCAAAAAGTACTTCATTGTTCAACTCCTGTGTATTGCAAGCATGTCGAAAGAGAATGCACATATGAATGCCAGAATGTTGCAAAGAAATCCTGCGTACGAATCCGGAGGAGACTTTGCCATATTTCGAGAGGCTCAGAAGTTTAAATTTAGTGCTAGATCCATTGAAATGTGATGTGAGGCCATACACAAAAGCATTCCTGTCACTTCCAGTTCCTTCAATGCATCAAAGAGAAATTAGTGCATCAAGAAGACAAGGAAATTGCAGGAGCTCAAGCATACCGTCCGCCATCACTGAAGCTGTCTGGTGTGACATTCAATATGCCCATCACATACGTCTTAGCTGACCAGTCCAGAAGTTCATTGCCCATTGGTATCACTCTTCGCAAGTCCTCCTTTCCAATACAGGGCTCCCCTCCCATCTTCTCCCAGGCTAGTGCAACTCCTCCATCACAGCATTTGTGATTAGACCAATGAGATGTTGAGCCTGAGTTTGACTCATTTAGAAGATCTGCCAATGGTGCTAAAACAAAAGGCCGTTCTAGAAATCTGGCATGTGGAATTTCCAGATTCTCAGTCGTCACAGTCCGATCACCATAGAAAATAATATCCAAGTCAAGCGGTCTTGGCCCATACCTAGAAAAACAGACGACCACAAATATAATGCAGAGGATTCTCTAACTTTTCCACGCGACAAAGACAATCATAATCTGAAATCCTTTTGGAAAACTCATTACTGATGCAACTAGAAAAAAGGTAACCCCAGGATGGAAGTAGGTTTCAGAATAATATACATCTGGAAACTATTAAAATGGCCATTGTAGTTCCTAAAATCGCAGAAAGTTTGAAACCGTCTTATGAAAACCAACCAATATTCCAGCTACGACTGGAGCTCACATGTTGGAAAGCGGAAACTATACTACTTCCACATTAGAAATTAAGTTGGGCACAAGATGTAACCTACCTGATACCGCCAAATGTGCGGCCAAGCTCGATCTCAATGTCTTTCAACGTCTTCAAGAGCGAATGAGGGTCAAGATTAGTAAGGGCTGATACGGCAGAATTCAGAAAAAACGGCTGATTGGTGACATAGGCCGGAGCACTTTCATACAAGGATGCATGTCTGATGACTTGAATTCCAGCAGCTCGCATCAGCTCCAAGGCACGGTTGAAATTAGCAATTCTGTCCCCAACATTGCTGCCCATTGCAATCACTACCTCTTCTCTTGGAGCACTCGAACCCGACGAATAATGCACATGGGCATTCCTAGGAACCAACGCCTCCAACAATTGAGTTCTTCGAAATGCTGGCAGGATCGGGAAGTAGACACACAACATAAAAATAAGATCACAGGATTTGCAAACAAAACCAATTCTCTGCCTACTCTAATTCGATGCAAACAGCACATCCAGTTGTAAAAGTAAGGTTTGATAGGGTATGATGCTTACACTTTGACTTTATTCAATAGCCGGAAATTCGCCACATGCAACTATTCACACATTTTGTTTTGTCCGATGAAAACTTCTGAAGTTCTTAGATCTTACTGATTCGTAAGATCTGGCACCACTCTACAAAGAACATCCAAAATTGTTCGTCGCAACTATCTTCCACTAAATCGACTGGTATGACGTTCAACTTCCACACACCAAATTTCAAAAAATTCATAAACTGTAAGGGTTAAAAGAGTATAACCTGAGGGTTGCATTAAACTAGGCACGTCCTCTCCGAGCACGGGTCTTGTGACACTTTGTGACCCGGGAACAGATGACGTCCTTCCACACTGCGTGTCTGTTGCAATAGCCTTCTCGTTGGGAACTGCCAACTGCACACGGCGCTAAATTATATCTTACACACTGTTACCTCTACTAGTTCGCGCTATTACCAAACAGTTGCCTACAAAGACCTTTAATCCTGGATCTAAACTCGCTTCGCTTGAAGGCCGGAGGACAAGATGCCATTGAAATTTCGGACTAGGTTTACATAAGTATGTACCTCAACAGCAGCTTGATCATCGCCAGTTCCAATACCCCACGCCAAAGAGCGAAATGGAACACAACCTGCTGGCTCAACGCATCAAATGTTAAAGTACACATTCACTCGAAACAGAAAGAGTTGCTTTAAGAACAAACGTATCTAGTAACAACGTCACAGTCCTTGTGGAAGCAACTGAGTTATCATCCAACATCTAAACCTAAAACCTGGCCACCAGGGACTAAAATTCGAGCGGACTGACACTCGTCTCATAAACGTATCGGGCATTTGCTGTTGAACCTGGTCTCGACTTAGATCACGACTGCGATCACGACTACACTAACTTCCATTAGACATATATGTGACCAGCAACTCGAATAGTACAAAATATACTTCTAAGCTGCTGCTGTCGACAGCAGCTTCTGACTCACCCGGTGACAATCATCGAAATGCCTTACACAGGGCACTACACAGGAGGTACATTAATACTACAAACAAATCATTCTGAATATCATATCGGTTATTTGAGACGAGTGACCTCACTGGAACGATGAATAACAGATCAATCCAAGTTGAAAATTCACACCGCACTACAAGTCACTCGAAACTCACATTTGAGACTGCAAAAGTAACAATAAGCAAAATCAAAACAATGTTAAAATAAATTCCACGGATAAGCCGGTCGCATATATTCGCATTCTTACATCTCATCCAATCTCGATCTCCTGTAGCCTTCACAGTCTTGAGGCAAGTTTGTAGTCTAGCTTAGTCTTACACAACGACAACATTCCGCCTTATCATCGACAATTCCTCAAAGAACGCAAAGAAAGACCTCGAACATTGTAGAGACCATAGCAAATGTACTAAGACATTATTCATGGAAACAAGACAGACTGCATTACTGCAATCATAAGAAGCGAATGTAATTTCTATAAAATTACAGTAACTTGAACGCTCGCTTCTGATTCACACGATTCCACGAGCTCAATTCTCCTAACCGCACAAGAAACATTCATGCCGAAATTAAACCTCGCAGAAACCCTAGCAGATCCACTACGACGTGAATCCATGGCAAAGCAGTCACCTAGAAGACGAGACCGGCGCTGCACGCAACGCAACGCGACCATGGCTTCCCTCCGCCGCATCAACATCATCATGTCCCGATTCGCCTCCTACTCCCCCGCAAATTCTCCTCCGCTCATGCCATAGCCAGTGCTGCGATCAGCTGACGACGGAGAGAGGCAGAAATGACGCCTCGCTGCCAACAGAACCTCATTCAACGCGCGCTTCTGGCGATGGCGAAGCCGAATTTCAAAGTCTCTGCAATCGTCCACAAATCTCGTCACAGAGCAGCCCTTCACAGGTTCAGCGTTCGTATTTCCGTCGGTGACAGCCTGAGTAGCGCATATGTATCATCCGGGTATCACGCTGGTATCACCTGAGTCTTAGAACAGGTGTCAATCGAAACTCTAACCTGTTTCCAGAGAGGCAGCCTCTGCGGATATCACAACAGTGTCACTGCAGTGAAGTTTTTGGAGTTGCACGACATGCACGCGGTCGACAATGTTTTTCTTAAGATGGCATAACTTTCATTCTAAAAGTCTGATGAGAATAAAAACTCTACTCCCACGTAGCTCTTGTCTTCTTGCATCTCTTTACAAAATTTCAAGAATTGCTGAAGAAGAATATCGCCGGTCTCCGAAGGAACCGGCATGAATAAAGTGTGTGTTCGTTCCACTACTAAGACCATGCCCACCGGACAAGGAATTAGTAAGCTAGAACTACTTCCCCCTCTTGAGGGTAGACACTATGTAACAAGTAGCCAAAACCACACAACCAACCAATCATAGAAGTGACAAGGAGGGAGGGAGAGAGGGGGGGGGAGGGAAATAACAGGGGGAGAAGAGAGAGGGGGGAGGGAAAGATGGAGAGGGGGGTCTTGTGCATCAGGGAGGGCTTGGTTGTTTTCAATTTTGCGTTTATATAAGAGGATGGACATAGCATGTTGTATGGCGATGATGTTAATGTTTTTGAAAGTGTTTGTTATTGTATCAATAGGAATTTTGAAGGTATCTTCTAGGATTTTTATAGACGGGATAAAGGTGGTCGCACGAGCGCCGGCTGTGATTACAATAAGGGGATCCACTTTGCATCCGAGGGCCGTGATGTCATCAATAAGGGGTTGGTATTTATTTATTTTGTTGTCGATTGTTACAGGGGAAAATCTGTCATTACAGTATGTAAATTCGATGAATTGAATCGTGTATTCTAGGTTTATGTAGTCGGGTGGGGGGTCATTGAATGGTAGGCCTCTAACACAGAGTATGTCCGGTTTGAGTCGGACATTGCAATGGCATCGTTGAGTTTCACATGTACACGGGAGTAAACATGGGGGGACTGTATTTTCTTGTGGGTTGTTATTACAAGTGCCGGCATTTATGAGGATAAAGCATCTCGATTTGTTATGGGAGGTGACTAATTTACGGATTTCCCATACGGCTATGTTATGTCTTTTGACAATCAGGGAGTGTATGTGGTGGTTATGACATTTAAGTAAAACATGTAGCCATGTGTCGGGATCTGTGGAGGTGCATATTGGGCATGTTATGGATGGGAATCTTTCTATTCCAAAGAAGAGTTGTTTTCGGGCGTTTCCCATGTATTGTCCAGCACGGAGTTTGATAAGGCATGTTATTTGTGAGTCGGTGATGATGGGATTTTTCCATAAATTTGTAGAGAGTTCACTATCTATGTTGTTGTTGTTAGTCCATTTTTCTATGTTAGGGAAGTTATCTGAGATTGTGTCAAGGTTATTATATAGGTCTTGTTTTTTGAGATATTTGCTCAAGAATCTAATCGGGCCTTTATCAGGGGTGTCTTCTTTGGAGGGCCAGTCTTCTTTTTGGAAGTAATATGGGATGGCGTGGGCATGTTCGTGTAGGTCTTTGGCATTTTTATGTGATTTTTCTTGGCCTTCTTTAGCTAGTTTATCCGCTTGTTCATTACCATCTATGTTGGCGTGGGCTCGAACTTTGTGGATGGTTGTGATTTGTCTTCGTTTTAGTATCATTTGGACCATAGATTTTAGTATGATTTGGTCGGGGTGGCTATTGTGGAGGGTAGGGTGTGTTATTTGGGCGTTTAGTAAATATAGTGCGTTAATGCACTTTGTGAATATGTGCGCTGGCTCATTGTTGTATTTTGTTGTGATAATTTCCAGTGTTTTGGGGATGGCCATGAGTTCTGCTCTTAGGATATTTTGTAGTCCATGCAATCTTTTAGTTAATTTGATTCTTTTCGTAGGGTTGTATATTCCATACCCGGCTTTTTCCCTATGCCAATTACCCGGACTAATCTGTTCTGATGGTTTGAAGGAGCCATTGGTATAGCAGCTATATGCGGAGTCAAATTTTGGTGAGGTGGTAGTTTGGTAGTCCGAGAGGGGTGGGGTGATAAGATGTAATCTAGTGTGTTGTTGTTGTAACTTAGTTTTGTCCATTTTTTGTTTCTATTTACTGGTGTTGGTATAGGTGTTGGTGGGGCCATCTTTGTGTGTAGCCGGTTTATGTTAAGAGTTTTTGCTATGGAGGTGAGTTTGGCAAGCTGTTCTAGGGTGCCAGGGGTTTGGTTTTGGTGGTGGACACACATTACTTGTAATGTAGATGGTTTGATTCTGGGCTTTTTTAGTTCACGTGGGATAGTAGGTTCCTTGTATGTAATTGTGTTTGCTTCAAATATAACAATGATATGGGAGTCTGCAAATGGGCTTGATTGTGAATTAAAGTTTTGATACCAATTTTTGTCTGGTGTGATAATGAGTGTAGATGTGTTGTGGGTCATTTTGGGCAGCAAAGCGGGCCCAGTGTAGTGCTTGTTGTGTTTTCTCTTCGTTGTGGGGGTGAGCTATACCCTCACTGACCCATTTATAGTCAAAGGCCTTTCCCAAGGAGCCAAATATTTTATCTCTTTCAAAGGGTGAATAGAATTTTTTTAGTTTGGTGGAGCATGTGACGGGGGTGGAGAAGTATGACTGTTCGATATTAAAGGATGAGATTAATGAGTCTAGAATGAGTGGGGGTATTGTGTATTGTGCACTTTTGAGGGGACTATTTTTTGGAATGCGATATTTATATCTTTGGTATTAGCAGATTAGTTCGGTTTCAAATGGTTGGATTGTTGGTTCGATGTTTGTAGGAGTTTGTAGTTTCAAATTGTATTGGTTCCAGAGCCATTGGAGTCTAGTAGTAGGGATAGTGTGTAAGTGTTGGCCACTTTCTTCATATAGATGGGCTAGATTGTTCTCTATTTTAATTGTCTTTGAGGATGTGAGAATGTCATTTTCAGGATTACATTCCGTTGTATAGATGTTTAGGAGTGGAATGATTATGGGTGGAGTTACGGATCTTGAGTCTTGTAATTGGTCTTGGGGGTGGTGGGCTTGAGTGATTTCCGAGTAGAATTTATATTTAATTCTTTGGTAGTATTGTTTTAATTTTTCGGTGTTATATGTGGAGGTATTATGGTCCTGTCTTGGAAAGAGGTTTCTTTGTGGAAGCCATTTGTTAAATGTATTGTTATTGTGTTGCCATTGGCATAGGTATCTTATATAGGTATTTTGTATATTGTTGGTATCTAGTCATCGTATATGTTCATGGCGTATGATGTTATTGATAGGGTATATGGTGGGGTTTTGGGGATGTATAATGGGGGGCGGGGGTGGTATGGGTGTGGTGGGTTGGAAGGGTGGATTGGAGGTAGGGTGGTTCTTGGTAGGATGTTGTTGTTGATGGTGATGAATGGGTCTTGTAGTATGTAGGAGTATGGGTGTATGTTGCAAGGGATATCACATGTGGAGGGGCATGTTGGGTGGCAAAAAAATTGTTTGGCAATATGTAGTGCACTCTTGATTAGTTTGGATGGGGTGAAGTGGAAGGTTTTGAAGTACTCAATATTCATGATGTGTGTGCCGTTTGGTAAAGTAATTTGTTTTAATTCGAAGATATTTTTTGAGAGGAGTTTTTGTAAGAGTTTTTGGGAGACTTGGGCGTTGAGTGTGTTATGGTTTTGTGTTTCTTGACGCCATACTACTTCTAATGATGTTAGATCAAAGAGGAAATTTGGAAGTGTGCTCTTCAAGTGAACTTTAGCTATGTGTTTTAGTAGAAAAAATGTACGAGTTATTGGTGATCTTATGCAATTTGTTTTTTTTAATTCTAGGTATATTTTCGGCACCGCCATATTGAGCAAGAACATATTGAATTAGTCCACTATATATTTTCCCGAGCCTACCTTTGTCATTTAAAGCATTTTGTAGTTGTTCCCCTATACACCGGAGATAGGCATTTTTGAGGGAGAAAGCTACAAGTCCAAATAGGTTATGTAGGAGTTGGGTTATTGCGTTTGACTTGCATTTTGGCATACCGCAGATGGTTTTTTGTATGGCTACTATCTTTAGATCAAGTTTTTTGATAGCTGACATAGAATATGGTACTGCATAAAAGTTGTATGCTACGCTTAGGCGTAATACGGTGTCAACCATTTTTATTTTTTGTTTCATAGTGGCCGGACATGTTGTTAATTCTTTGCATTGTTTAATGAGTTTTGTAGTCATAGTGTGATTTTGGATTTTCCATTTTAAGGAGGGAACAAGGTTTGGGCCTAGGTATACATATGATTCGTTTTGGTGTAGTATAGGGATTGGTTGGCCGCAGTAGTTGATGTTAGAAGCTTGCATTAGGGTTTTAAATGTAATTGGATTTATTTTGGATTTATTTGGGCATTCACTAGCAACGCATTTTGAGACGCCTACGTCCATTCCAGTCCATTTATAATATCTATTGATTTTATCAATTTGTGTTTGTAATGATTTTATGTTATTAGTTATAGTAGCGAGGTCATCGGCGTAGGCGGCGGAGTTTATGGTGATTTGTGATGTGCCAAAGGTGTATCCATTATTGCCGCGCTCTAGCCATCTAAGTAGTGGTTCCAGAAATATAATGAATAAGTATGGGCTGAGGGTGTCTCCTTGTATTGTTCCTCTATGAATGGGTATATGCATAGTTTTACCAAAGTGCTCACCGGTGTAGTAAGTAGATGATTGGGAGTAGATGTTTCCAACTAGTGTAGTTGCATCTTTTGGATACCCTATATCAGTCATTATCGCTAATAATCGAGCGTGGTCTATAGAGCCAAAGGCGTTTTTGAAGTCAACATATAAGACATATATGTCTTGATTTGTGAATCGTGCGTCTTCTAGTGCCGCTATTATAGTTTGAATTTGTCTAGACGTACTTCCCTCTGTTCTAAATCCTTCTTGACTATTGTGTTGGATTTAAAACTTTTCACCATATGAGGATAATATTGAGGTAAGTGTACTAGTGTAGAGTTCGTATATTGTGTTGGCTAGTGCGATTGGTCTATGGTTTGATAGTATTGAAGAGCCTCCTTTTTTGTATATTAAAATTGTTGCACTTGTTTTCCACGAGGTTGGGATTTGTTTTTGTTTATAGCAATGAGAGAAGAATAGAAATAGTAGTTTATGAAATCTTGGGGGCATGTTTTTGAGTATTGAGTTTGGTATGCGGTCTGGCCCTGGGGCTTTGTTATTTCCAAGGTTGCGGAGGCATGTGTCGTATACGGCTCTGTTGAAATATGAATACAATGGGATTTCACGTTCGCCTCGTTTGTCTATGATAAATCTATCGAGATCATTAAAAACATGGATATTGGAGTACTGCACATGTGCATTCGATTGAGTGTTGTGGTTGGTAGTTACATGTTAGTACTGTAGGTCTTTTATTTTTTATCTGTTGGTTGAATATTTCGTTTGCAATGTCTTCGGGACTAGTTAGAATGTTATTGTATTGGTCAATGATGCAATCTAGTGGTGGGGATTCCGATTTTTTAAAAACTTTTCTATTTATTTTTTAGGGCTAATTTCGTATAGTTGTCTACATTTGGAGATGGTTTTTTTAATATTATCTTTGAAGTATTTTGTAATTACTTTTTGGGCTTGTATATTGGCATTTTTTGCAACTAGTGCAATGTCTTTTATCCATGTATCATGGGGTAGGTTCGGGGGAGGGGGGTGGGGCAGGAATTTGGGTATGGTGCAGATTTAGTAGTTCGTTGCATATGGGATGGTTACGCCATTGTGGGTTATTTGTTACGATTCTAATAGTTTTTTGTATTATATGGTATGTAGCTAGGTGTTGTTTCCATATTTTAGAAATTTTGCGGGATAAATAGCCACCTTGTTGTGATGTTCGGTTTGTCATTTGTGGTATTGGTTGGATTTACAAGTTCGTTCCAACATATTAGAGATATTATTGGTAAGTGTATCTAGGGTGTGGCATGCGTAGTGCCATTGTGTTTGAGAGAGTTGGTTATTGTTTTCCAGGGTGTTAATGAGGGAGTTCATTTGTATAGAGTTTTCTTCAAAGAACGTTGTGTTGAATTGTTCTAAGTTATCTTTTGGGATGGGGTTTAGTATTCGTATAGTATCATTGTTTGTGATTGTAGGAGTTCGGTTAATTAGTATGTTATTTGGGATGTGAAGTTGTATAGGCGAGTGATCCAAGTTAAGAATAGTGTCTTTGTTTGATGTAGAGGTGTATTGTGTAGTATTGCTTGTATTTATATAAAAGTCGTCTATCACGCTCCAATCACTATAGTTATGTCTACCTTGTCTAGAGTATTGTGTATCAGTATCTATGTAGGTAAAGTTTAGGTTTTTTGTAAAGTGGTGCCATTGATAGTCTATGGTTTGGAGGGGGTGTTATGATTTCCGTTTTGTCGTCCAATTAATGCTATGTCTCGATTGAAATCTCCACATAACATGTAAGTGTGATTAGGGTTGTTATTTATTTGGGATGTAATAGTGTTTTGTATGTCTATAATGAATCTAGTATCTTCGGGATGGGAGGGCATATACATGTGAAAGATTAGCCATGGTTGTAGTGGTTGATTAGCAATTTTAATTATTTGGAGGTAGGGGGATATGTGCATTAGGGTAGGAATGTTTTTGATGTTGCCCGGAAAAGCGTATTTTTTGTGTTCTAGTGTTAGGAGCCCACCGCGGCTCGGTGTATACGGTCTACGTTGTTGGATGCATCTTGTTAGTGTATGTGTGTTATTAAAAACAAGTTTGTAGTCTTGAAATATGTTTTGTATGTATTTTGTAGATTTTGTGGCCGATATTTTTGTTTCTTGTATAACTATGATGGCTGGTGGTGAGTTTGTATGTGTGGCCAACGTTTGTAAGCTAGGGAGAGTGGTATTTAGAGATGAAGCATTCCATGTAATTATGTTTGTGTTTTCATTATTAGAACTAATATTTTGGTGTTGTGGAGGGAGGTATGGGGGTGGAGGGGGCGGATGGATATATTCTGGTATGGGGTCAAAACATTTTAGTGACTCATTGATAAGTTTGTTAGGAAGGTAGGGAAATTTTTGTTTTATTGTGTTGTTTGAAGGTGGCAAAGTTTGGCTATGTATAAAGTCGTATAATTCTTTGTGTATGGAGTTTCCGTGGTTTATGATATTTTGGTTTTCTTCAAGAAATTTTGTATAAGGGTGTGGGGTATGAATATGTCTTTAGGGTGGGTTTTGTAAGCTTGATAAGGTTTGTAATAATGTGTGGGTCCATGTATTTATATTCGGGTTTTGTAGACTTAAGAGACGGTTACATTCGTCTATGTTTGGGTGGGTGGTAATTACTAGGGCATATAAGATATGTGTTGATGGATGCATATTTTTTTGTTGTATGTATTGGACAATATTTGGGTGTGTTGCAATTCGTAGAGACAGTATTCCTCCGGAATGCACCTAATCGTCACTAAGTACTTCCAAAATAAACCGCTCCTAGTTCGTTCCCACAGAGACCTGCTGTTTCTTCTAGAATCACTAAATAATCCATAAACACCAAGTACCAATCCACCGGATCCTCACATAGTTTCCGGATCCTTCCGGATTCCGGATTCTAATAATCGATTCCGGATCCTTCTGGATTCCGGATTCTAATAATAGATTCCGGATCCTTCCGGATTCCAGACTTGTTGCCCTAGTTTCCGGATCCTTCCGGATTCCGAATAACTTCTGACGGAGCCTCTTCCGGAGTTTTTAAGCTAGTGGCCGGGCGCCACTGATCCTGTTTTGTGTAAGTAGTCGGATTCTCCACTGTCTTGTGACTTAAAGTGGCTAGACATCCACTGCCCTGAAACTTATAGTGGCTGGACACCCACTCTCCCTACTCCGCTAACCGATGGTTGATTGCTGCTGCTAGACCCACACTCTCACAATATCCGGATGGCCATCCGGACGCGGTCACGCAGAGATAAGTCTAGACTACAATGACATTCTGGCAAGTGTTGTCGTGATTCTACCAAGTAAGTATTACGGTTTGCAACAAGGACTCCTTCTAGACATACACATCAGGTTTTTTCCTATCGTGGGGGTAAACTCCAGCCTCAACCGGAACCTAGGTTCACACGGATCTTCCGTGCCCTAGAGACTACCATGAACACCTCTGCAATATATCTCTTCCCTTCCTGGCTTCATCCGGACCCTGGAGACTACCAGGAACACCTCTGCAATACGTCTCCAGCTCTCCCGGGCGCTCTCCTAATGCAAGTCCCAACCGGTTACTTCAAGTTACAAACACAATAACGCTCACTATGACAAAACCTATCCACAACAACACAAACCGCAATGGATCCGTTCCTCACAAAAACGCTCAACACTAGGATATAGATAAATATATTCAAAGCCTAAGATGTTTTCAGCTAGAGGAAACAAGATGATGAGCCTCCCAAGACTCATCCTTTAAGTACTAACTAAGTTCTTAACCTCAGCTCCATCTTATCCGCGAGGAATCCGGAAAATCTTATCCTAAAAGATCTTATCCCTGAAAATCTGGATTTCAAATCTCAGATCCGAAATTTATGGATCTGATATCCGGATTCTGGATTCCGGCTTCCGGTTTCTGGTTTCCGGTTTCCGGTTTCCGGCTTCCGGCTTCCGGCTACCAGCTCCCGCCTTCTGGAATCCGAAAATCCGAAAATCCGGAAATCCCTCAATTCCGGAAATCCTTGATTTCCAGCAACTGTTCCCTGAAATCCGGAAATTCCGTGAAGTCTGGAAATTCCCTGAAGTCCGAAAATTCCTTCCGGACTCACAGTTTTCTAGACTAAGGCCTTCCGGATGCAAACTTCCCTAAGTCTCCTTTGTTAGTAGCCGAGTGCAATCCTGAGCCCCATCGTTAATCGCTACTAATTCAAAAGGGACTAGGGATTTCCTAATACTACTCCTAACTATGGTGTCTTCTTATTCTTAGGCCTAGGTGATTCCTCTATCTTCTTCCCAGCGTCTGTCTTCTCCGGAGTCTCCTCTGGCTACTGAGTTCCGGATCCGGAAATTGCTGCTGGAGATTCTTCTGCTCGTGGTGTTGCTGCCGACCTCCCTGCCGACCAGATCTGCTCTTAGAGTAGTCTTGAGGAACAAACGGCTGCCGGATGAGGCCCGTTTCATGATGACAGTTCCGGAATCCGGATCACCCCTGAAATAGTCCGGATTTCTCCGGACGTCCGCACTAATACTAAGTACTCTAATAGCACTATTTAAGGATTCCGGTTGGACCATGATTCCTTATTTCTTATTTCTACCTATTTGCCTCCGACTATAATATTCTATTTACTAATTTTTTATTAAATTTGATATCTAGCCGGATTTTAAGGCTATATCCGGAATTATGTGGGAACGGATTCCCACAAGGTGTGTTGTGTTGTGTAGTTGATGTGGCATATGTGTGGTTTTTAGAAGGGGTGCAAATGTCTAAGCAAGGTGTTTGTATTCCGGTTGTAGTTTAATGGTATTTGGTATAATGTATATTTTGGCATTTTTCTTATGTGTTGTGGGATGTATTTTTAGTATATTAGGCATGGGTCACAGATTGGTTTCTATATCTCTACTTAGTAGTAATAGGGCTTTACACTGTAGGGGTTTATTTTGTTTTTGGTTTATTGGTTTATGTATATATTTTAGGGATTTTCTGGTTTTTGTATTTCTGGTTTTAGTATTTTTGTTTATCCTGGTTTGTATTATGGTGACTCTAGATGTGACGAGACGAGGGGTGGATCGATTTTTTGTATTTATAGGTATATTTTAAGGTGTAGTTTGTATTTTTGATCGTGTTTGTAGTTAAGTTTGTCCTTATAGTTGTTTGGAAGTATGTGTTTGTATTTGTGACGGGTTTTTGCAATTCTGTTTGTGTGTTTGTTTTAGTTTCTTGAATGCTTTGCCATATGAGTTTGATAGATGTAATTTTTTTTATTGGTATAAGTGGAGTGAGAGTTGTAGTGAGGCTTTACTTAATAATTAAGGGTGAGATTGTGGTGTATGTGTTTATGTTTGTGGTTTTGTGGTTTGTGCGTAAGAAGATGTGTATAAGCGTTGGGTGGCAAGTGGTTTTGGTAAATGCTATTGTTTGTGGGAGTATGTTTATTGTGTTGTATATGAATGCATAAGGTATGTTTTTGATATTCTTGCATGGTAGTTGTATGTGAGTATTGGTTGTGTGTATTCCATGTGTGTTTTCCCAAAAGATATTCATACCGTAATGGTATATATAGTGGCAGCATTTATATGTGTGGAGGATTAAACTCCAACTCCAATACAACCTTCCATCATGTGGTCTCCAAATCTTATATCTAGATGTGGGTGTGTTGTAGTAAAGGTATATAATATATCTATGGTAGGGGGCAGCTAGGGGGGTGATATAAAGACTATAGTGAGAGAAGAGTGAGCTACAGAGAGAGGGAGGGAGTGGAGTATCACTAGTGAGGGTAGACCAGAGATAGAGTAGTGTCTAGCTAGCTGGGGGAATGTGGAGAGTGCTATTATAATAGGCAAGAGGACATATCCTAGCAAATTGTAGTGGAAGAGAGAGGACACATTGAGGGAGATTACAATGTATAGGGGAGTGTGTGGTGCTAGTGGAGAGAGGTGGGGGAGAGGAGTGAGAACCTTGTTCACTCTTGTGTCTTTAGATTGGTGATATCTTCGTTCGTGGTCCTTAGTCAGTCCACGTTTGAGTCGTCTTCTAGGGCTGGAATAGTTGGTGGTCGCCATCCTGTGATCTATTGCATGACCATCAGTATAGAGGCCATTAATTGCTCAACATTTGAGAGTATCGCCTGTAGCTCACTGGTGCGGTTGTCCGAGTAGGCCCTTGTGTCCTTGATGATGTCCTCTTGTAGGATAGAGAGCTCTTGGCGCAGTCTCTTGTAACCTGCATCTATAATAGAGGTCATTTCTGACTTGGTGATGCCTGCAGGAGTGGGGCTGACTTGGAGGGATGCCACTGTGTTTACAAGTGCTTTGTTGATGTCATTGAAGTCCCACTTCTCCAACATGTCAGTGGAGGGTGGGCCATCACCTTCAAGGCTGCGACGATGGGGAGAGATCTCTACTTGATGTCGCCCTATAGTGAAGGTCTTGTTTAGGAATTGGCGGTAGATGATGGGGTTAGGGAATTGCACATTGGCACTACCATTGTGTTTTCCTCTCTGTTGCCTATGGAACCATAGGGAGATTACATTTTTGGCATCAAAAAGTTGGTGTATGGCATCCGTGGTTTCAGCCACGCTCATAGAAATGGAGAGCTGAGATAGAGTAACTGTGAGTGCATCCTTCTTGGCTCTATCAGCAGGAGAGAGGGTTCTAGAGCTGCTAGCACGAGCTGGTATTATCTCATGATGTGTGGTAAATCTGGTGGAGTTCGAATTTCTTGGCCTGCTGTTGGGTTGGAACAACTATAAATGCATGCGACTCCTCATGTACCTTTTGCACATCTGTGACCTCGAATTCCAAGTTTCTTGAGAAACTATTTGCCACTACATCTTGGAAGAGTTGGGTGTGAGCAGCAATGCCTTGGAGGGTTTTACTCTTGATTCGCACGGATAAGTTCTTTCGTCCCACTGCATGGAAGGTTTTGCACACTTTTCCTAAAGAAAGTTTGTTCTACGGGGTCCAGGTGTAGGATGAAGTAGCGGGTTCCTCTGAGGAGGGCAATGGCATCTACCTCTGGTCTAAGGAAATGAAGTTTAATGATACCTGACCATACCCCCTTTTGTCCCTCCTTCTTGACCTCTTTGCATAGAACGGCAATAGGGTCCATTAGGTTGGTGTCTAATGGTATGCTCATATGCTCGAGTCTAGTGATGACTAGTCTCTTCACATCATCATGGTACATAGGATGCGGTGGCAATTCGAAGTAAATTGCCACATGAAAGTCATAGGAGAGTCCAGTGATAGGGTTTGTAGGGATATCAAAGGGTACCTGTGTAGTGTTGTCCCTCGATGTTGTCGTTGCGCACCGAAGAATATAATAGTTGGGGGATCCTTGGGTAAGCCACAACGGCGCCTAGAGCCTCCTCTGTTTCATCTTTGGGTACTCCACGAGTGATCATCTCTCTAACACTCTCCCCACTGAACAGGGGTTCTTGTCCTACATCCATGGCAAGCTTCTCTATAGTGGAAAAGCCCAACCAAAAACGAAAAGAGGAGAGGTCAGGGATGGAGACCTGGATGGGGGTGGGATAATTACCTTTTGCTTTCTTGGATGGGGTTGGGCCTTCACTTGCCATTGGGGCTGATCCTTCACTCTCTATGGTCTTTATAACTTCAGGGTGGGGGTTTTCAGTGTCCATGGCATCCATCGTCGTTGTGGATGGGGTCAATGGGTTGGGAGGTCGTCAAACTAGGAACTAGTTGGTGGAGGATGCTAGCCTGGAGAGTAGTTGGGCTAGGGGGTCGTTGATGTGGAGGGGAGTCGTTGGGTTGGAGGATCGTAGGACCAAAGGAGGTCGTAGGGTCTAGGAAGGTCACTATCTTTAGCGACACTACTGCTCTGGGAGGTCGCAGGTTGTTGAGGTTGCAGGTAATTGAGGCTTTGGGAGGTCGCAGGGCCAGGTCGTTGTGTTTTCGGGAGGTCGTGCGGCCAGATCGCAGGTGGTTGAGGTTTCGGGGGGGTCGTAAGCCGTTGGGTTTCAGGAGGTCGTTGGTTGTTGAAGTCTTTTAAGTTTGGGGAGGCGTGGAGAGGTCGGGGGGTCCTTCTGCTCCGCAGGGTCGTAGAGCTCGAGACGTCTTTTTGCTCCTCGGGGTCGGAGCTGGTGAGATTGCATTGGATCGGGGCTGTGGGTCTCGTTAGTCTCTGGTTTGGGATGGGTGTTGTCCTCGAGGTCGGGGCTGGGGAGTACGTTGTGTTGGGTCGACTTGGGATGGGTGCTGTCCTCGGGGTCGGGGCTGGGGGGTTCGATGTGTTGGGTCGATTTGGAATGGGTGCTATCCTCGGGGTCGGGGCTGGGGAGTTCGCTGTGTTGGGTCGACTTGGGATGGATGCTATACTCGGGGTCGGGGCTGAGGAGTTCGTTGTATTGAGTCAATTGATGTCTCTATATTGGGTCGATTGGTGTCGATGTGTAGGGTCGTTGATGTCGTTTGTTGGGTCACTGATGTTGTTGTTGGATCTCTGATGTTGTTGTTGGGTCTCTAATGTTGTTGTTGGGTCTCTAATGTTGTTGTTGGGTCTCTAATGTTGTTGTTGGGTCTCTGATGTTGTTGTTGGGTCGTTGTTGCAGTCGCAGGTTGCAGGATCTTCTTGGGGTCGCAGGTTGCTGGATCTACTTGAGGTTGCAGGATCTGAATTGCAATCGGCTTGGATTTAAGGCCCTCAGGTCTTGTGCTAATGTCGCGCGCCTTGCTTTCACGCGCTTCTCACTTATCGCACGCCGTATCGTAGCTGTTGTGTGTGTTTAGGTTGGCTGACTCTTACTCCTTCGCGCCTCTCACCTACGGCGCGCCGTGCTGCAGCTGTTGCGTGTGCTGAGGTTGGCTCACTCTACCTGTGGGCTGATGTGTTGCTTCTTGTTGGTGTGCTGATGTGTTGGGTTCTGCTCCTCAATGTAGGTTGCAGGGGTGTCGAGATTGCTCCTTTCTTCAGCTTTGGTTGGAGGTGCTAGTTCGAGTCTAGATGTGACTTGTGCGTTTGTAGTGTCCTTGTCGGCCTACAAGATGCTAGAAAAAATTGTGCAGTGCTTCCGCGCTCTACTGTGGGTGGAAAGATATCTATGTGTGTGCACATAATTATTGTGATCTAGGGTTTAGGTTAGGCTATTACTATTGTAGCTAGTGATCTGTGCTACTTATCGGATTGTGTCTAGAAAAACTTGTAAAGCAAGAATGTTGGTTATTGGAGTTTTGAGCTACAGATCTAATGCATTTAACATAAAATTTTGAGGAATGCAGATCTGTGGTAGTACTTACAGAGATGGTCTTGATTTTGAGATATGTCGCGCGCATGCGTGTTGCTGCTGGTTGAGGTGCTCTCCAGTGTTGTGGATCTTGATCTATGTAGACTTGTTGTTGTTGTGGGATCGCGTTGGTCTTGTCTCTCTTGCAATAGGTAGGGTGAATATCTAGGTCAAGGAGGTGCGACGATTAACAAAGAGGCCTGCAAATCGGGTATCCAGCCTTCAGATCTGGGATAGATCTTGTGGTTAGAGCCTTTGCTAGAACTATGTGCCAACACTTGCTCCCAAGCTTCTCAGTAAACGCACAACATAGATCTGACACTTGTCTCACTTTCACTCCTCAAACCCCAGATCTGATGCTTGTGAGCCCTTTTGAACATAGTCTGCTTCCCCAACCTCTCCTTCCTCTCAGATCTAAGATGTGTGACAAGCTCTCACCAAGGTCAACCACTTCTTGGTGTCTACAATCTTGTTTGTGAAACTAAGTCTCACCTCCCCTAACGAGAAATTTTGGAGCTCACTCAGACTTCATTTCTCGAAAAAATCGTACGTGTATGTGTGTGTATATATTATTTCAAGAATTGCAAATATAAATTGCAAATATAAATTTCAACCATCGTGCAACTATAAATTGCAAATATAAATTGCAACCATGGTGTCACTACACTCTAGTAAACTTGAGATTTTCAATACTAGCAAGTAATATCATTTCCTTTCATAATGTCAAAAAATAAATTCTTGTCTTTGGTGGGAAAATGTATTTTATACCAAGTGAAAGTTTCCACACATTACCACATATTGTCGGGCAAGGAACCAAAAAAAACTTCCTCTTCTCAACTTAAAACCTAGATATCTTTATAATTTTCACTTTTTATTTTTTGAATTACAAGACGTGGTGTAAACCTTCTTATCGACCGTTTGGATTATCATTCTAAAACATATTTTATTCCCAAAAATCAAAACATGAATTGGCACATTTTGAACCTCCACATGTAAGGTATAATAAGAGAAATAATTACAGAAATGAGTGGATGATAATTATTTCCATTAAGAAGAAATTAAGCAAGAATTTTTATTGAAAGTTTGGGATTTGGATGGTTGGACATAAAGTCAAAAGCTTTGTTATCTGTAGGGGTTAAAGAAGATAATAAACAACCAGTTTTGGACTGGTTTTGGACCGCGACCACTTTCGCTCTAAAACCAGTCCAAAACTGCCACTGCCAAAAAGAGACATGAAAATCACATTTCAAAGTGAATTTTGGATATTTCAACCGTAAGATCTTAAAATAGACTTTTATATAAACATGCCACTAAATTTTGGTTGCAATCCACCGCAGGGATTGATAAATTTTAGTGTTTGAAGTAAAAACAATGGTTCATTTTCTTCCCTGTGTTGAGTAGATTAGCAGACTTTGACTTCACTTTGTATCAAATTTTTGCATTGAACAAGGTCTAAATCTTTTACCATTATTTTCAGCATGATGTTATTTCCCAACTCACCAATTTATAGAGGTAAAAAATGGTTTTAGCATATTCAAAACAAGTGTGCAAGGAGTGGAGGTTCAAAAATTGCCATTTCACGTTTTATTTTTTTGTGAACTACGTATGTATTCAAATGATAACCCAAACGGTCAATAAGAAGGTATTCACCACATATTGTTGTTGAAAAAATAAAAAGTGAAAAATATGAAGATCTCTAGGTTTTATGTAGAAAAGATGAATTTTTCCCCCCCGTTGCCCGACAATGTGTGAAAATGTTTGACTTGGAATAAAATGCCTTTTTACACTAAAGACAAGATTTTTTTTTGAAATTTTCCAAAGAAGAAAACATTCTTGATATGTGTGAAAAATCTCAATGTCAATAGAAACTTTTGTCAAAATTTTTGGAGGTGCCCGGAGTCCCCACTTTTGGCTTTAAGTGGTATTGACTTTCAAATCACAAATCCAAAAAATAAAATAAAAATATATCCACAAAGCTCTTATGAGAGGCTATCTTGTATAAAAATTTCAAAGAAAAAGGATTTTTTTTCGAATTTTAGGAACCTGCCCAAAATCAGAAATCCCCCCGAAGGAGATTTGGTCCTTTAGGGGTTAATATCACAATGTTAAGGATATGTTCTAGGCCTAAGGTAAGCCCCCCCATAACCAACAAAAACCCATAGCCAACACCTATAAATCTGGGGTATATCTAACCCTCTTCCATCCCATTACCACCAACTCAGCTTCAAATGGAGGTTTGCTATTAGTCAAGACCCTTACTTTTGGTCGTTGGTTATGGGGGGTACCTACTGCTAGCCACCCACTAAACATGGCTGCACAGTTTGAAAATTCATAACTAATTCAATTTTCATCGAAAAAATATGAAATCACTTGGGTTGGAATTGTAATTCTATTGGTTATCACTCCAAAAAAAAATAGTATTATTATCTCCTCTCTCCGTATATGCACATTCCTAAACTTGTCGGTTTTAGGGGGCTTATTTTAAAAGCATCCTCAATGGGCTGCATCATCGGGGACACAAGAGCTGCATTGATTCATGATACTCTGATGGTTTTCAACCACAATAATCATCCATTCATGCTAAACATAGAAATCAGAGTGCTCATGAATCTGGAGACAAGAGTGATTCCCAATCAGGGTTCCTTGTGATCCCCAAAAACAAGCCTGCTTCCGTGAAGCCTTCATTCTCACTGACTTGCTGGGAATATCCAATCAAAGGAGTTGCATGCAGACTCCACAACCTCAAATACTAACAGGACCTTTCAAACATTGAAGAGCTCCCTTGTTAGCACACGACTTCTGCAAGCTTGATCCAATTCTAAGAGACTTGGTCTTACGCTACGGTGGCCACTCAACCCAAGGCATGGTTATTTGAGGCAAGGGATGGCTTGGTGGAGAAAAATGAAAAGATAATAATAGCATGTCTAACTTCAAGTTGGAGTTCTCTGGAGGCCAAATTTTTTCTCCTAGGCTACTAGATTAACCTCCATATAACCCCCTTAAAAAAAAAGTGACGTTGTGTTGGCAACGGCTAGGGCAAATTGACCCCCTCATTGGAGGATCAATGGATGGACGGAGGTGGATGAGGACCATTCCCCTCCTTGTTCCCCCTGTAACCTAGTTTAAGAGTTTAGAGAACCCTCGAGAGGGTCTTAGGGTTCAGGGTTTACGAGTTAGGGTTCATCCTCTAGAGTTTAGGGTTTATAAGTGGTGTTCAGGGTTTAGAGTTGGAATGAAGCTAGGGGAACGGGTAGGAGAACATGGCTGCGGGAACGGGCAAGGGATCACCTTGTCCACCTTTGTCCATCCACTGACCCCAATGAGGGGGTCATTTCACCCTGGCCTGTTGGCAACCATGTCAATTTTTTCATCTCTCACCACCGGTGAGTTTTGGTGATGCCACGGTTCCAGGTTTTATTAGGTGATGAGATACTCGTTGCATTGAATGAGGTCATGCCCCCTTCCTTTGTTGGGTCCAACCTTGGTCCATGTACCATTTCGATCGGTTGCCGTTCACTCAAATGCAAATGTACATACATTGGGACTTTTGATGGGGGAATATTCCTTCTTCTTTTCTTTCAAAAAGGAATCGAGTGTGGTCAATGACATGATGCCATCCACACCATGAAATTTGTAGTGCCTCGGTTCAGTGCATTTGAAGATTGAGGACATGGTGCTTGGTACTACACACAATGGGAGATCAACGTGAATGATGACGGGATTGGCAACGTGAAGCCCACAGGAAAAAAGGACCGGAACATATCAAGATGTTGAGTGTAGCACCATCTCCTCCCCACGTCCTTCGAATTGCTCTCAGCCTCTTTCACAAGGGAACCTTTCTGGATCAAGTAAGCCAAAAGGCGATGGGGTGGAATCTTTTGTATTCGGAGATCATCCAGGAATTCCCGACTTCACAATCAAGGGAGAAAGAAACGTGACGCCTTTTCGTTCCGTGACGCGTTTGCGTACCGGGACCTTCTCGAGGAGAATATTACGATCGCGAGAGTTCATGAAGAGGCAGAAGTTTTGG
>OZ020520.1:4171313-4440463 GCA_963971425.1 Bryoerythrophyllum caledonicum
TATCGCAACAATGGCAGTGGGCTGTCGGAGAACAGCAACGCCAACAAGAAGACGGTGTCGTATGCGGTGAAGGTCGGGCTGGCGCAAATGCTGCGCGGGGGTGTGATCATGGACGTGGTGGACGCTGCGCAGGCCAGGATTGCGGAGGAGGCCGGCGCCGTCGCCGTCATGGCGCTCGAGCGCGTGCCGGCCGATATCCGGGCTGAGGGCGGTGTTGCGCGTATGAGTGACCCGAGCATGATCAAGGAGATCAAGAAGGCCGTCACGATTCCTGTCATGGCGAAGGCCAGAATCGGTATGAGGATAATTGTTGGGAGGTGTGGTGTGAATGTCGATTTGTCAGAGGTTTGGTAGGGTTTAAGAGGCAGTGATTGCTTTTAGTGCGTTTTTGGTTATGGTTCGAGGATTGTAGATAAGGCTTTTAGGTGATGTTCGTAGGTGAGGAGGAGAGTTGGAGTCGGATGAGGCGCTGTTGAGAGCGTTGTTGATGGGGTTTTCGGTGGGTGAGCAGGGCACTTTGTGGAGGCGCAAATCTTGGAGGCGATTGGTGTGGACTACATCGACGAGAGCGAGGTGCTGACGCCGGCGGATGATGTGCACCACATCAACAAGCACAACTACAGGATTCCGTTTGTGTGCGGGTGCCGGAACTTGGGTGAGGCGCTGAGGCGCATTGCGGAGGGGGCCGCCATGATCAGGACCAAGGGCGAGGCCGGCACTGGTAACGTGGTGGAGGCTGTGAGGCACACGCGATCGGTTCTGGGCGAAATCAGGAGGTTGCAGAGCTTGGACGACGACGAGGTGTTCACCTTCGCCAAGGAGATCCAGGCGCCGTACGAGCTGGTGAGGCAGACCAAGCAGCTCGGGAGGCTGCCGGTGGTGAACTTCGCCGCGGGAGGTGTGGCCACGCCCGCCGATGCCGCGCTCATGATGCAATTGGGCTGCGACGGAGTGTTCGTTGGTTCGGGTATCTTCAAGAGCGGTGATCCCGCCAAGCGCGCCCGCGCCATTGTGGAAGCCGTGACGCACTTCAACGACGCTCGTGTGCTCGCTGACGTGAGCGAGAACCTGGGTGAGGCGATGGTGGGCATCAACCTGAGCGACAAGAAGGTGGAACGCTTCGCAGCAAGGTCTGAGTAAACGGAGCCGGAGTGTGTTTTCCTAGCTATCTCAGTGGTCTTGCGTCTAGTTGATTGCTCGTTGATTGCACTTCTGTGATGGACGAGTGCTAGGTCACCCTGAGCAGAGATCATGCCCTGTACCATTCTTTTACAATTTTGGGGGCAAAATTGAACCGGTTATTTTCTCAGCTTCTACCTCTGGTTGAGCAGAGGAAAGTGTAAACGCTTTTGTTCTCCAGTGCCTTGTGGCGCGCAGGCATTGCGCAAATTACATCCAATACTAAACATTTATTCTGCTACTAGTCTAGGGTCGGCTTGTTCTGCTTCTCTGAATGTATCGCTATTTGTTTTCTGTCTAGAAGGTGAAGTTCAGCTTACCTTGTCAGTCCCAGCTTTTTTTGTATCAAAGTTGCAGATGCAATGGTGATCGCAGAAGCATCTGCTCTGTGTGTATGGTCTTTGGCTGTGGAGGCAGTTGCTTATCTCATAATCTGCTTCTCTGGATGAATATCTCCTTGGTTAGTCTTGGAGGCCGAGGTTAGTGTCCTGGTCAGTACATGTACAGTAATGTGATCAGTTTTGGAGATGCAGTTCTCATAGCCCACACATGTGCTCTCTGTTCCGTCTTTCAGTCATCTTGTTTCTGTGTGTTACAACTTCAGTGATTGTACGAGATGTGTAAGGTTTGAGAGAGATTCTTTGAGATAAGGTAGTCTCGGGTTTCATTTCTGGGCTTTTAGGGTTTTGAAGGGGGAAGAAGTTTTTAATCTTAATGTCCTATTACCATCAACTGAAGCTCCCTATCCTATATATAATAATGTGACGTAAGAAGTGTTTTATACTGTTTTTTTTCTTTGAGAATTGAAATATATTAGGAACTCTGTGAATATTTCAATAGTAGAAGTATGATTCTCAGAAATTTGCAAAAGTTTTTAAGCAGATAGTATGTCATGATCTATTGTGTGTCCTATGTCCTCCGGAACTTGTGTCACTCTTGATGAATCTCCTAATTCACCGTAGTTGAGCATTTTCAAATGTGCGCTGGTTTGGACATGAGGCTTGGAGCGTCTCATGGTTGCCCAACCTTGGAAACTCTTGGCCGGTCGCGGTGTTGCCCTGTCACGACAAGCCTATCAGATTGTTGTCCACAACATTGGACTACCTTGCCACGTAATCCTTTTGTGACGTTGGCCATGCTTGTGGACCAACCCGCCTGCCCGCGAGCGAATTCGACACCTCTACGCTCACCTTCATCCTCTTCTACTTCTCATCTACCTTCCTAATCGTCATACCCCGAGTGTGGGAAAGTGGTGGATTTACAGAGAGGGCTGGATTCCGGGAACGCGTTGGATTGTGGGGGATTGGAGGTTTTAGGGTGAGGGTCGGATCAGGAGAGAGGGTAGACAGTTTGGAAGAGGTGCGATCCGGAGTGAGGGTGTTGGTTGCGGCAAATTTTTCATGAGGAAGGGTGGGAATTTGTGAGTGCGGCGTATCGGTTTAGGATTTACGAGAATCTTGGTTGCCCCTGCGCCAACTCAATCTACAGCCGGAACGTGAAGGCGTTAGGGTGACGCGGTCGGAGGTGCACCAATTGTGCGAAGTCGCACATCCGAAACGTGGTAGAGACGGCTTTTGCGTGCAGCGACACTGTCGAAGGCAATGCGACGGAGCAGCACCGGAAACGGACAACGTGACCTGACGGTGCGCGCGTGAGGGATGTCGCCCGCGACCGACTGCACGCGCTGGGAGCGACAGCACTTGGGGGTTGGCGCTTGGCCAGCGCCCGCGACAGCATTACTTGCGGATTGGCGCGTTTGTAGGCCGTGGGAGCTTGAGGGCGTGTGGGAGGTTGCGGGTGGTGGACGCAGGGGGTGCGGGCGGCGAGCGCCAACTCGTGTGGGACAATGGGAGGTTTTGCGTGGTGGATGCGGGGGGCGCGAGCGGCGAGTGGCACCAATTGTGGGAGGTACTTCGTGGTGGAGGTTGGTCTCGCAGGTGGTTAGCGGCATTTGCAAGCCAACCTAGACAAAGCGCAACTAGACAGTAGCAACAACCGGGATCTTGCACTACACCACGGCGCCCAGATATGAAGCTGGAGCGGCGGAACGAGGTTAGGCCAGTACGTGCGCCAACAACTGCAACCGGCTTGGTGGTGAGTGGGCGCATGAAAGGGCCACCATACTTAATGTTGAAAAACATCCGCAAGAGAGGCGTCTTTGAATTGAGACTTGTGCCAGGGCCTGTCGATGGGATAGGGATTTTTTGCATGCGTAGCTGGAATATTGCATTGTTTTGTCATCATTGTTATTATTTTACCTTGCTTGACAACCTTGCAGCTCCACATGCCAAACAAGATTGGTCTTGGAGACGTCATCATATGTCACACTCGCTTGATGATGAAAGGAGCTACCTAGCGCAACGCCTATATGTGGAGCGAGTATGAGTGGCTAATGATGGAGGTCAACACTCTTTGGCGCCGTGAAGATCATAAGGAGTCGCTGGAAAAGAGAGGATAGGTTCCATTTTCTGCCAGTATTGTTATGAGAATTTCAACGACAAGGCCGTGCTTGGGTGGCATCGAGTGATGAAGAAGTGCAAAAGCTACAATTATGGGCGGTATGGTGACTTGAAGATTCACCCCTTGTGCCGCGACAAGTGGAATGGCAAGATACGGGAGACCTTCAACAAGTACCACATGCATGTTCCCAATGCGGTGTGTGGGACACCAGGTCGGAGATCCCGGTACACCGCGGATAATGTACAAGACGCAACACACATCTCCAACCTCGTGGAGAGCCTTAGCAGTGGCAAAGACAATGCCTCGCCTCCTGTTTGCAAGTGCCGACCTAGCGTCAACCCCAATTTGGTACCTACTCTCTCCATGTCTCCTCCCTCAACGTTTGGACTAGACATGGTTGAGTAACTGAGTTTCGTGTCGTGCGGCCCAGACCAACTGCTATAATTGTTGTAGAATGTCTGGGGAAGGCTGTTGTAAACTTTGCCTCCACCAAGGGCTCGGAGGGACTTTTGAACGTTGTAAAGGTGGAGGCAGTTTTGGGCGGGCCGCCAAATGCCCATGCATCCCGATCTCGAGTTTTACAGGTATAGAAGGCGCTCTCTCTAACCCAACATGTCCTGTAGAGGGTGACTCCTATGAGGCAACCGAGGTGACGCCCCTATCTAGGAGTGGTCCAGGGCAAACTTCACTTCGGCACGGTTGCAGTGGGTTTGCTTCTTGAGCAAGCGTGGCAAATCCGCCCCCCCCCCCCGTGATGTCTTCGCAAAATCGACAAACAATTACAACGGGCATAGAGATGGCGGCACCCTTCTGTAGGCTACTTCAAGCAAAAGAGCGCACCGGCTGGGACATCGATTGAGTCTCCTCGTCAGCGATGTGGGAGCCCCGACTCTGGACAACCTACTTCTATGCCTCAGTTGAAATTACCGCGGAAATCTCCTCAGAAGCCGAAGAAGCGTACAAGTGGGGGCCAACCCAAAGTGGATTTGAACCCTAGAGAATGAGAGCACGCTAGAGTTGTGGCGGAGGCCTCCAAACTATTTCCTAGATGTTGACCCGAGCATGATGCCAAGTGCACCACCACTGGCGTTTGGCCTATACTCGGTGGTCCTGGCCAGAGATGTCATATCAGTGGATAGCCTACTTCATAGCGCATGGCCACTTTTGGAATTGCAAAGTTTGCAAGTGTTGGGACTTTTGAGTATGTTGGTATTCAATGCATGGGAGGTGGTTCAAAGTGAACGGGATGTGATGGTGAGTCCTACGTCATTACCATTCAATAATGTATTTTGAGCTTCCTTTCGGTGATTGCACCATATTGAATATTTGTCATGTGTTATGCCATGTGGATTACCTTACTGAACAGGGTCCTGCAAAATGCTATGGACTCATGGGATCTGAAAGCAATCAACGCATGTTGGACCATCTTCATTTCCAAGGAAAAATCCATGATTATTAACGAGATTATTTCTTTTGGGGTTCACCATGAGCTAGTGTTTTCATACCCAACCAGGTTGTAGGAATTTGAGGACAATTGAGTAAGGGTGTCGGAGTCGTGGCAATACTATGTGGAAATGGCGATCCAATCCTTTGACCTGGCTCTTGGCATGGTTGGGGAGGATGTTGCATGTTCGTGGTCTTTGTTGTTTATGGCAATGCATGCCTTTGCTACGCCAGATTGCTTTGAGCGCCGGTTCAAGCACACGGAGGAAGAGTTCAAAATCCTGACTAGATGGATGTTGAAGGAGGAGCATGTCGGTGCATTAAGCCAAACTCCTTTGCTATTTGCTCGTGCAATGAAGCTCTTCTTGTGTAGTGAGTATGGCCGCAATGTGCCCATGGTTTGCCTTCGGCATAGGTTGCAGGAGGGCATGTTTCAGAAACAAGGAGAATAGATTGTTTCTGCAATGGAAGAGGTACTGAGGATGGAACGCATCTTCTTTCCTACTATGGACATGAGTGAGAAAGAGTTTTCAGAGTTCCGACATGTTGTGGACTTTGCGTAATGCATGTCCTTCTTGCATGATTTGTATATGGTGTAGCAAAGGACCGTCTACCTCCATGTGTGTTGTGACCTGCTCTATTTCAGAATGGATGGTGAGCTTCGACGAATGTGGGTGGCGGGTTGTGGTAGAGACACGTTCGCGAAGTTTGAGAGCTTTTGCTACGTTCTACTCGTATGAGAGAATATGGCTTGTGCTCCCACAATGTTGGAGGCTATGGGTCATTGGTCACCTTCTGGACATACACTTTATTAAGCAGCCACCACATGGCAGCAAAAGGGATTTTCCACTTGCCATGCCAAATTCGATGCTATAATGGTAGATGGCATGATGTCTGACTTGAGCACCCTTCATCACTTATGCGTTTCTACTAATTTCCTGCATTGGCATCCGGACACACCTCCAGTGCAGCGTGAATCCTCGGAGCCCCCCCTGGAGGTTGTTGCCACCGAAGTTCATGACGATCCTACAAAGGACGGAGCGGAAGACAAATTTATCTTGAAGCTTGTCAAAGGAAACGTAGGAGAGGGCGTTAGGGACATTGTTGGCCGTGGACATGTGGTTCCAGAGGAGGTACTGAAGTTTATCCATCAGCTTGACGTTGTGCCCGTTCGAGTTGTTGCAGTCATCACTTCCCCCGGCCGTGGTGGACATGCACTCCTCAACTATAAAGATGTGGTTGACAATGCGCCAGCTCCCAACAGTGGGAGTGGCAATCCTAGTGGAGAGTCTGGAGATGAGAAGGACCGTGGCGACATTCAAGGTGACAGGAATACAGGAAAGGACGGCCAAATCTTTCCAAGAGCTCACATCAAAGATGTTGTAGAGGGTGATGAGGTTGATGGCACTGTGGATAGTGAAGTATGAGGGGACAATGGCGGGGATGAATATGTGCATGATCTACTTGTTGAGTGATTGAGTTCACTAGTTTTTCAATTTTGGTTCTCAGTGGTATTCATATTTTAGGACAAGTTTCACTAACCTTGCTATTGTTTAAGAGGCTTTCATGAGGAACTTTAGAGGTTTTTGCATCTCTAGGAGAGACTGTTATGAGGAATTTAAGAGCTATTTGGATCTTTACGACATGCTCCGGTGAGGAATTTTAGAGGTGTTTGACATCTCTTCGACAAGGTAATTGTCACAGACTATAAATATATTGTTCTTGTGAGGTTTCATATGCAAAATTGAAAAGAAAAACAAAATAAACAATTTTGGACTTCCGTAATTAAGGTGCCACTAATGTGCCTCTCTGATACACATGACCCTTTTCCTTGTGATGCAATGGTTTTTTGGAACTTTTGCGCAACACGTTGTATGAACTCAATGTATTTAGGTTTTGGAGGTTTGAAAACTAGGCATTCCAATTTCCAGTCCCTTATTCTAGAATTTGGTTTGAACTGTTTTATCCTTCACCATGCCACCATCCTTCACCATGTGACTTGTGAGTTGTACTTTGGGGTGACATATGTCCTTGCCAAACCCGTTTTTAAGTAAAGGTTCCTTACTTTGTATTTGGTTAGCAAACAAAATTTGCGGGACAAAAGGCACTCTTAGCCGGCCCCACTCTTTTGCCATGTTCTACTCTCTAATGCGTTTTTCCCCCTCGTGCGTTTGGGTAGCGTGGTCTACATGTACCCTATAGCACCCATGTCTGCTATCTATTTTTTGTGAAGATGATTCATTTCATTATCGTCTTTTGCTCCATGCAAGCAAAATACACGCCAAACCAACGTACTCGTTTTTTCCATTTTCTAATTTTTTTAATCTTCATTTTTCACCTTTTTTTTATTGCCCTCCCCTTTTTTCTCCTTTACAATGAGATTACCCCCTAGTACTTAGTATTATCCTCCTCCAACCTCCATTGCCATGACTTGTAGCACCTTTTTACTTACCCTTTTCTTTTGAAGGTTTTTAATTTTTTGCGTTGGATTTAGCAGGTACTTTATGTGGCACTGCCTAGACGCATTTCCCATGTTCTACTGCACAAAGATTTATTTGGGTCTATTGCCCGATGCAATTGGAATACATGCTGCACTTACATGATCACGTTTTTTTCCCCATTTTTTTTTTTTTGGTCACTTGTGAACAAATAGACTTGGTTTTGGGGTTACATGGAACCAAAAAAGATTCCAATTTTTTCTACACAATTCCTTAAGAATGAAAATATCGAGGGGATTTGGAACCATCTTCTCCCAATCTCCTTTGCCATCACCTTTGATTTACAAACTATTCAAGAAAACATGACTACCAAGGAACACTTTTAATAGCCTTACTGTGATGTCCCATAGCCCTTCCTATTTCATTTATTAATGAATCATTGTCGGATGCCTTCTACACCTTCTTCCTACCCTTTACCAATTGCCATTCTTATTTTTGTTTCATGGACATAAGTAGAATCTTAGGTTTGTACTCATGTCCGTTAGTCAGTTGTTCATGAGTACCCTTCCCAACCACGCCATTGCTTCACTTTGGAGCTTTTTCAGTAGCGAAGTTCTTCATTGAACAAACAACCCTAGTTTACCGGTTTCTGATGAAAGTTGTCGAGGCCACATATTTGTAACAACGTCAAGGACAACCATTCAATGCTATAAATTAAAGAAACTAGAGGAACATAAATCAAGACATGTAATGTTTGAAAGTGCTCAGGTCAATCCCTCTATAAATTGAAGAGCCCTAGAAGTCACCGTTTACCAACAACAGCGCTTTCTAAGACCTACCTCCCTAACAGATCACGGGCGGTTAGGATGACCTTGTCTTCCGCCCCCGCAATTCTGTTGCAAGCCTCCTCGGCCTTTTACATCTATCTCCCTCGTTGAGGTTGAACATCGCTTGCAACGCCGGGTGGAGGACCCCAGCGTCAGCCTTGACCTTCATATATAGAAGCTTGCCGTTGAGCTTCGTCGCGCCAACCAATGCATGATTGAGAAAAATTGGGTTTCGGGTTACCACCTTCTGCATACTAGCACACAAGATCCCTAGATCGGCCAGCCGCTTCTGTCAATTCTCTAATAGTTATCCTCTATGATGGTTGTCGTGCAAGAGGACATTCATCTTGTTGCCAATGTCTAGGCTAGCTTGATGCAATCTTCTCGCAACGGTACCACAAAGGGACCCTTTGAAACGAATGATGGTTGCCTCTTCTACGTCTGGGTTCAACATCTTGAAGACCTTGACCTTATGTTTATACATGTTCCTCTTCAAACCAAGAGGGCATGAGCAATGTACCCAATTTGTGGCCGGGCTTGTAATGATCCAAATGGCGGAGAAACTTGTTTAGCTCGCCACGTATGCCACGTCGTAAAAATTGTTGATGCAAACATGCGCGTTATGAATCCTTCTAGCACGTATGACGGCGCTAGCCACCATTACTTATGCCTTACCATTCTTGATGAAGCCATACAATTTACACAAAAGTACCAGCACTATAAGAAAACCATGTTTTTGATGTCGTCAAGGCTGTTACGTGTTGTATTTTCTATGAGGTCACGCATCTGTCAAAAAGTTGCTACAGTACCTCGAATTTAGTTTGACGTTGCATCAAACGTGTTCATGTTAAAGACAAAACGCGTTGATGTCACCGTAGACATGCATGTTTTTTGTGACGTCAAAAGAAATGTGACCACGTCAAACTGTAACGTCATAGAGAACACGGGATGTCCACATCAGCCACAGGTGCATTTAATTTAATGTAGAATGACTGCAGTCTGCAGTCCATGTTGCAATATATTTCATCCGTAGTGGATGAAATATGTTGCAAGGAAGGAAGAGTGGAAGGACGACTTACACAAAAGCAACCTCCACATCATCTACACTTTACTTTTGAGAGTGTGGGTGAGGGCAAAGTGAACTTAGGTGATAGAAGTGGGAGGTGGGGAGCGGCGAAGCTCACTACTACGCTAAGAAGAGGGAGATTAGGAGAACAACAAGGAGTAGAAAGAGGCAACTTGAAGGTGTTGGAGCAAAGCAACGGCGGCGGCTATGGCGACGGCTATGGCGGAAGCTACGGTGGGAGCCATGGAGCGGTGACGGCGGAGCTAGCTAGGAGCAAGGAAGGCGATCTGCGGCAGATCAAGACGGCAAGGGGAGAGCTCAAAGGGAAGAAGAACGATGGTAGGGGGAGCTTTGGCCATAGCCGACTAGCCCAGCTATAGCTGACCTCAGCCATGGCTAGGAAACCCTAGCCATAGCCAAGTTCAGTGTTCGCCACCGTGGAGAGGCTGCTGCAGTAGCAAGGGTGAGCTTAAGAATTTGCAGGTTTACATGTTAGTATCTCCTTCTCCCCTGTTTTTTAATGCTCACAGAGTTATTCACGTCTTTATTTGATGTAACGGCGTCGACGTGGCGAGTGAAGCAAAGACAACGGAGGTGGAGGCTGTTGAATTTTTCTCTATGAGCCTTTCAAAGCCCCTGGTACGCATGACATCCCTGAATCCTTTATTTGATAAGTGTACTTCCTCAAAACTGCTAGAGTTGTCAGTTGGTATAACTTGCGACTTCTAACCGTTTGAGAGGACAACCTCTCGTCAATCCTGACGTCATTTTGACGTCATCGATGACAGTTTGTAACGTCAGTGACAACGGAGGCAGTGCATATGATTTACCTTATGGTTGACAGTAGCCTCCAGATGCGTTTGTTTTTCACAGGGAGGTCCTATTATTTTCATGTCTAGATGTTAGATGTTGTTTTTCTATGTTATTGGGAATGTGAAGTCGTTGAGCTTTGGTAAGAATACCAACTTAGTTATCTAATGTGTCAAACTCGTGAACTCACGTAGAAAGATATCGAAGCACTAGGTGAGCCATCAACCCGCCCACGATGTGCTGTGAAGGCAACGAAGCAAACGGCTAAGGCAACAACAAGCAAATGCCCAGCACCGAAGGAGGCTGGTCTACCTAAATCTCCTTAGGTACTGTCAAAGGTGACTAAGGAGTATTAATATTATTTTTGTTTCAATTTAATTCTCAAGTCAAATGAACACAAGTGTTGAGGTAGAAATATGCTAAATCCACATGAACAATGCTCTTCTAGAATGGAGTAGCTGATTCACAAACTAACGCTATGAGGATGGCTCTTTTAATTGTGCAGGCTGGAAGTGGCAAGAAAGTTGAAGGCATTTAGAGAAAGTGAGGGGCGGCAATGTTGCCAAAATTGATGTCAATGCAATCGGCAAGTGTTTTTGTGAATGTTTTAACAACAACTGTTGTTTTTGATTGCGTTAGATTAGACAGGTTTCGTATGTCATATTTGGATTGGTAGAACAAAAGGATATATAGGATGCTTTGTGTTGCTGCAAGCAACAAATGTAGCAACGGTGTTTCACGCTTGACCACCGTCTATGTTACTTGGAATGAGAAAGCCAGGGTGATGGCATGTTCATCCTCACGTCACGGCTAACAATGCTCCACGTCTTCACTAACATTGTCACACGTTCATCCCACGTTAAAGAGAACATCACATAGAATAGTAGTTTTTTAAAAGCATGTTTAGAAAAACGTCCGCAAGAACATGCTAGATGTTCAAGTGAACATGAACTCCAACATGAAAAAGGTCGATGACAACATATAGGCAGAACGCGCCAAGGTTAGGATCGATGTCATGAATAACACGACCATGTCAAAACAAACGTAAAAAGTAACAGCCTTGTGTGGACAAAATATGTTCTAAAAGCATGACGTCAGCTGACGTGGGTTGTCCACATCATAATTCTTTGGGTCCAAGTCAAAAATTATTGAATTCCATGTCATTGCCCGCTCAAAATAGAGTTGGATGAAAAAAATCCCGTGTGGCGCTGCCCAAAGGAAAACATAGCTGATGTGGACATGGGCCCCTCTCCACGTGGAGCCCTTTCCAAAACTTTTCAAGCCACGTTCAATTGGATGTCAAGAGGTTGACAAGTTACAACCATGTTACGACAAATTTTTTGACGTTTTTGGCCTATTCATCTAGACGGATTTTAGGTGACACCAACATTGACACAACATGTTATTTTTGATGTTCAGGCAAGTTTTTCAACGCGTTACAAAAAAACACAAGTTTCTTATAGTGCAGTAGTGCGTTAGTACATCCTTTGGAAGGTGGTAAATAAGCGAATCGTCATGCCAACCATCAACCTTTTGCTTGGTACTTGACAAGATCGACTTTAGATTGCCATGGTAGCTTTCAACTGCTGCATTTGTGTCTTGGTTTTCATGTGGAATGCACCGGTAACAAGTGATCCACATCTTCAATTTAGAGATCCAATGTGTCTGGAAGTAGTCCAGAAAAGTTTTAGCCACAGAATACTTCGATGTCAAGTATTCAAACTTGTCTAAGGACACCCGTACGACAACATTTCCTTGTAGGATTCCACTACTGTACATCAAATCGGCACACTTCTGGAGAACGAGGGTTCTTATGTAGTTTGCCTTAATATTCTGAGTATCATTCTCAAGCAACACTTTGCAAACATGCCATAGGCAAAGTAGCACATTGACGTTGTTTTCATCAGGCTACACCTTTCTGCAGACGAAGCAACCCCAATGTATGGCAATGGCTTAGTTGTTGACCTTTCATTGTTGGAAAGGTCACCAAATCCACACTCCGTTAGTACTGAAAATCTTAAACCATTTTGGAAAATACCTGATTGCATTGATCTCAACATTATTTTTTGGCTGCCAATTGTATTGAAGCTTCACGCAATGGTCTCTGAGTTTCTGCAGCCACACAACAAGGTCTTCTTCTCGCGACTTCCCTTGGATGCTGAATGCCATCGGAATGCCTTGTTTCCACTCATCAAAGACCATCACAATAAATAGAGGATACAACATGACAAGTTGCATTTATAGTCAAAATTTGCCCTTCCAAAAATTGGAGTCATGTATGGAGTGTAAAAAATCACATACATTTTGCAAGTTTGTCCCAAACGTAGTGTCCAGGGCCAAGGCCCACTTATGGCCATGTCGCACCATCATCTCTAACTGTCAATCGGTCTGAATTGCAAGACGGAAGGGTTTGTCATTTCCGGAGGCTTGGTTTAGTTCAATGGTCTAGTACTCATGGTAGTGAAAGAAAGCGTCCGGATTCATAAGTGTCCACTTTCGAACACTCATGGATCCTATGGATGCAATTTCCACAACTCATTTGCCATTTTATTTGCGATGTTGTGAACTTCAGGAGGGAGCACAAAGGTGTCCGTGCTTGGTGGCAAGTTTAATCTAGCACATCTTAGGTCATCTTGTTTGACATGGTCGGCCATGACGTGTGCATGAGACTTTCTTCTCCTCAACGACACCTTGATCTAATCCTTCGTGGCGTGTAATAGTCTATTGGACAGTCTTGCCCTTTGTCTGCCAAATTCTATACCGTGATACATTTTGCCGTCCAAATTGACATGCGCCATGGAGTGGAAGTGAATCGTGTACAATGTTTCATCAACAAGCAATTGTTTAGCAACAAAGAAGCATTGGCAGCCGGGCTTGATAGACATATGAGCCTGTATTTTGCCAACGTGTGTCCCGCGCTTGACTGTCCTTGCCCATTCAATTGTTTGTTGGGCCTGTCAAAGCCTCTCCTACGCCGCCAAGACCACAGTTGTTTCGTGGACGTCCTTCTCTACCAAGTTTAATTTTAGGTCAACTATATTTTCTATCATGGCCTTTTTTTATGCCTGTACAAATGCAGCAACAGCCTTTTTCCCTAGGTGGACAACCTTTTTTGCACTTTGCAAAGCCTTCTGCTGGTTGATAGACTTTCTACGCTCCTTCAACGTGTGCAAAGCACCTTCTGGACTTCTTCCTTGTACTGATTAGTAAAGTCCTCCTAGCCATATTGACAAAAATACTTGTAAAGGACAACATTCTTAACATTGTTAAGACAACGTAAATGATGTGGAATAATCAATTTATCTAAATAGGGGAGTAGAAGGGCTTACTTGATCTCTTGTATGGCTAATTCCACTCGGTCTTGTGTCATGTCTTCCTTCTTGCGGAAACAAAGGGGGTTTCCTCAACAAAAGTGCATGGGATTTGTTGCGTTGAACTTTCCTTTTCGAGGAAGTCATTTAGACGGCTCCACAATATAGTTTCTTTCTTTATGATTTTTGTTCATCCTCCTCCTTGATTAACCTTTTCCTCCCATTTAAGGTCCGTGCGGTTGAAGGCCCCCGATGCTAGCATTTGGACAAACTTTCTAATTCTTTCTACTACTTCCCTCCAAGATGGCGGCATGCACCTTTGACTAGGTGCGGACAAGATTGCTCTGCGGAATCCTCTTTATCAAGGCCTGTGGCATTTTCGTGGAAGAGAACATTTGCCAGATATGCACCATTTCTAATGCGTGCGGCAATTTCCAAACAGAGACCATTACTCAAGAATAGATGATTCTGTACAATGCAAGCGCTCTTTGGACATGGGACGTTTGCTTTGTCGAAGACGACATCCTATCCACAAGGGGGAGTATCTTGTGGAGATGCCGCTTCAAAGTAGGAGAGATTTTGGTGCTAAGGGGGTGGCGGGGTTAGGTTGTGCATGAAGAGCAAGGTCTCTGCGGCGTTGGAATGCCGGACAAGTGAAGAGTTGTTGCCCCAACACAGCTCGCCCGCTACAAGGTTGCTTTTGAGGTCCATCTCACTGTGGTCTTGGCTATGAACCTTGTATGTCCATTGATGATCCTCGTCACCGGCACCAAGGTCTACAATATTGTCCATAATGGACGTCTCGCCCAAAAACCCTTCACCCTCTTCTAGACAGGCTTTACAACCAAAATCATGTCCGAAACTAAATCCCTGATTTTGCACCCCGTCCCGTCCACTCACCTCTCACTACACCGCACAACCTAGTACCTAAGGTTCATTGCACACCATGAATACTCCAACTTCTAAACGGTGTCCCTACTGCAACAAAGAGCTTCGGGAATAAAACTCCCTAGGGCAAGCTGAAATCATTTGAAGAATGCGGATGCTACCCTAAAACATTTAAATCAAACCACATAAGCAAAGCCACAACCCACAGACTTGAGAGTGAATGTTATTAATGCATACCAAGAATGTGGTGCAAGACTGCAACTAGAGAGTGGAGCGTGATCAAACATGCCAAGAACAATGTCAAAAGGCAAAGAAGAAATAAATGTGCCAAGGACACAAGAAGAATAAAATGCACCACCGAAAGCACCTCAAAAAACACTCAAACCCTAACATCCAAAAATATTATTTGGCGGTCAATGAAAGAGGAGTTGAGCGATCCCCAAGAAGTGGCAGGTTGAAGTGGAGGTATGATGGTTAGGGAGGCGGATGAGAAGTGGAAGAAGATGAAGGCAAGCGAAGGAATGTTGGGCGGGCGGGTTGGCTGGCGTGCGGACGTGGCTAGCGTGGCAAGACGGTTACGTAGCGGGGCCGTCCAATGTGGCGGGCTCGTCGTGGCGGGGCAACATCGTGGCAAGCTGTGAACAAATGGAGTTTCTAGGGTTGGCGACGAGGCAAGCCTCACGTTCGAACCAACGCTCGTCCACAGTGAATAAGGAGATTCACTATTGACCGCCGCCACTCCTGACAAATTGAACCTTAAAACTAGTATAGTAAATGTCAAAAAATCACCTTCAAACGATGGATCATGGTAGAACATGGTACAAAGGAGTGTGTCATTGGATGTGATTTACTCACGCTTCCAGGGTGGGTAGTGGATATAAGACATTTGATATCATGTGTTTTCTAATTCTTTCCTCTTCAATTTGTACTTTAGGATCATTTATAATAGCAATGATGGAGATTACATGAGCTTATGTATCATACAGGAATCAAGACCCTATAAGGACGATGTGGCTACAGATGATATTCTTCATGATCTATTATACTCATAAATTCTCCCATCATCCGTAGCAATGCTAAAAAGCCACATCATCTTACTTCTAAATCTAACATGTGTAAAAAGGATCTTCTATGAAGTTTAATCATAAAGTGATATGTAAATCTATAATGAGTGATTTTGAAGTGGACTTTTGTGTGAAACAGTCAAGGAACTTTCAAGGTTAATCCTTAACCCTTTACCGCCCAGGAAGCCCGAAATGGAACTCTGGAGGTGCTAAAACTCAATTTGTAGGAAATCAATTAGAAATTAGGCTTTGAAATACGAGGTTTAGATTTGCGCACACATTACATGAACACTCTCCAACAATGAAATCATGATTTGGATTTATATAACTCTTGGAAAAGCTAGGAATACGATACAATATGCATCAAATGCACTGAAATACAGTGAATACCATGCCACATACTATATTGTATTTCATACTCATGCACATTGATTTTGGTCATAAATTTTGATTGAACTTTATCTTTAAGACATTCTTCATTGTTTTGTGATGGTTGATATCTCTCCTCACATACAAAACTTCTGCATTGATTCGTATAAGGTTGGAACATTTTTATATACAATCAAGTAGAAAAAAACAAAAAAATCACCAATAAATACTTTCTTCACATATGAAATGTCAATGCGAAGCCATCAACCTCATGCACATGTGTACCACTCTTATTTAAAGGAAAAAAATTCTTGCAAGAATCTATTGATGGTTAAAGTAATACACCCTCCAAAATCCATGGTTTTCACTACCAACATACGACAACTTTAAACACCAATCTATTCCATCAATCATTGGATGTTGCGCAAAATTTCCTCCAAAATTTAGGTCATGGGTTAAGTTCAATTTTGTAAGGTTAGATATTAATATTAGTCATTGTATTTCCATCAAATCCGGTTCAAAGAAAAAATTAGCAAAATTCATGGTTTTTCAAAAACAGGTCCTGGGCGGTAAAGGATTAAACATCAAAACATGCTACTGGTGGCCACAATATTCTTCATATACTCTGGTATTTGAACATGATGAGGTTGAGATATTGAAATGACTTCCAAATGAAAGATATTAGTTGAAGAATTTTAAACCCAAAGGTTTAAGTCATGCTTGACTTAGTACTTTTTTGATTTTCTACAAAGTAAAATACGTCCCTATATATATGGTTCCCAAGTGACGATTATCCCATTAGCACCCATGAAGCCCGAAATGGGACTCCGGAGGTGCTAAAACTCAAATTGCATGAAATCCATGAGGAATTAGGCTTTGAGATACAAGGTTCAGATTTGCGCACTCAATACACAAACACTCTCCAACAATCAGATCATGCTTTGGATTTATAGAACTCTTGGAAAAGCTAGGAATACAACACAAAATACACCAAATACACTCAAATACAATGAATACATATTTATACTTGGTGATTTTTACATGGACAAAAAGAGTAGTTTCCTATAGTAAACTACTCTTTTTATCCATGCGAACCGCTCTAATTCAAAGTAAAAAAAATTCTTGCAGGAATCTATTGATGGTTGAAGTAGTGCACCCTCCAAAATCCACAGTTTTCACTACCAATATACGGTAACTTTAAACACTGTAATCTATTCCATCAACCATTGGATATTGTGCAAAATTTCCCCAAAGTTTAGGTCATGGGTTAAGTACGATTTTGTAAGGTTAGATATCAATATTAAGCATTGTATTTCCATCAAATCCGGTGCAAAGAAAAAAATCAGCAGAAATCTTGGTTTTCCCAGAAACATCCCTGGGCGGTAAAGGGTTATACAAACATCTGGGCGGTAAAGGGTTATACAAACATCTGGGCGGTAAAGGGTTATACAAACATCTGATACACCAACAATTTCATAATAACAGCCAATTGAAATCAGAACCAATCTTCTCCCTTTATAACAGGGACACTTGGAGTACACTCATTTACCCCCCTTTCCAGTATAGCAGCCGCCTCTCAGGCAGAACCAACGAGGCTGTTGTAAGGGAGCCGACTAAGTTCTTCTCAAGCGCTTCTCAAGGATCGTTACAACCAGTGCAAATCACAGGAGAGGTTGAAACTCATACCAAACTGCTTTCAATCGCATAACACACCTACTGAATCTACCTTGGACTCTACTTACATCTAGAACCAATCTAAACAACCACAAGCAGGCAGGCAGCACCAGCTTGGACCTCCAACAACAATAATAACAATGAAAAGAAGAAAGGAAAACAATAAGTAGCAGTAGTAGTAGTAGGAGGAGGAGGCAGAAAAAGTGTCAAGATTGTACAACGTCTTGCCTGACCTGCAACGCTTGATGGACCTAAGATACAAGAAGGCGATGCTTTGATCACTGCGTCATGCGTTTGTAGAACAGAACGTAGGCCTGCTCCTGCAGCACCCGGTTGATGGGAACTACCGACACTTTGTCATCGTCGAACCGGAGCCACCGGCCATCCGGTTGCCTACAATCCGCCGTGTAATGGCCAGCAGACGGATCCTTCCCGTGGTGCGTCACAGTCGCCACCAGCTCATATTTACGTCCCTGCAGTCCCACAACCACACAGAGCTTCAATCAATAATACAACTCTTTCCTCACTCTTACTAGCTACAAGGGCGAGAACGAGTAATAGGGAAGAGGGTACGTTCATGAATATTTCTATCCTCTATGTGAGGCTTTGTGAATATTTCGAGCTGCATTTGAATGTTTAGAATGAGAAAAGAGGTCCTCACTTTACAAATGACTCTAAGAGCTGCAAGGGCAGGGGTTTTACCTCACTAGCGAGACCGGTTGAGGATGCTAGAAGTTCCCGTCCTATTGAAAGAGTATTGGAATATTTTACAGCCTTGTTCAGTTTGCCGCTGCCAGAGGCTCCATAACTGAATCGCATGAAGTGAACGATCAACACAGGTGGTAATGACTGAATCTTGATGGCCTTGCTTGCACTAACTACCTCTGAAGGCTGCCCAGATTCACCAACCCACAATATCAGTCGAGAATCTCACAGCGGTTTTTTTTTATGAAATTCACAACAAACATCCCTAAGAATGTATGGAAAAAGAGGGCACATAACCTTGCTCGATGCTGCTTTGTAGCCTTCTAAGGATTCAGGTGACGCAAAAAACTTGAGCGCATCCTCTAAACTTTGCACCGCCTCAGGGAGAATGTCAAGGTGCAACACCAGGAAAGGCTGCACTGTGGCCGATGCTTTATTGCCTGTTCACAATAACCATCCTAGAATAAAAATTTTCGACACGTCTTCTTGCTATCACTAACTACAACAGCCACGCAAAACATAAAACTAATTGACAGCAGGTCCGAAAGTCAAGACCAACCCATAAGAACCTCTATGCAAACTCTACTAGCTAGCTAAAATGTCGAAATGTTTACAAGGGCAGCATTGATCGTACCTTTGGCCTTCACGACGCTGTAGAGCTGACCTCCAAATATATCACTAAGTGGAGACTTGATGGACATGTGTGTGCGGGTGAGAGCACTCCGGTTTTTCGGGCCCACTGTTTCCCACTCGTCGTCGTCAACCACGGCATTCTGGCCTGCTACACTTCTGCCCTCGAGCCACAGGAGCTCCTCATGCAAGCGATCCATCACATGACTCAAGAACTCTTGAGCATCTTCCTGCCTGTCAGACGCAGTTAGCTTACAACAACAAGGGAGGGGACAGTACTACAAAGAGACATAAAGTCAGGATGACAAAATACCTTGGTCTTCCCCGAGGAGGCTGATCCGGACTAAAGCTGCGAAGGACATCATCAAACATCACCGGAGCGAAAGGCTTGCCTACATCTACTGGACCTGGTTTCTGGTCCTTATGATCAGGCTCGGTTGCAGCACTCTTAAATTGCGCAGCAAAATTGGCGAAGGCCCCCAAAGCGGGGAACCCTGTCTGCAACGTCCAAGAAACGAAGATTTGCATGAAGCCTTCTCTCTACTAAAACACTATCCCATATGTACACAAACGAGAATAACCATAAGCCCTGCATGTGGAACTAACCTGGGGGATGGTGCGTGACTTGATGGAAGCAAGCAGGTTCAAGAAGGGCGGGCAGGATAACAATGCTTGCAGTGTGGCATTGGCAAAACATGAGTTCCCGGTGTTGATCAGACCCCTTGGCTGAATCTTAGGCGAGGAGGCGCTGGTTGCTGCTGGCTTCGAAGCGGGCAATGGTGCAGCTTTCACTTGCCCTGGACTACTCCTGCTTGCACCTCCACCTCCAGGCACTTGTTGGACACCGACCAGAGATGCCCATGACTTCGGCGCCTTTGCCTGCTGATCATTAACAGCCTGCGCTTGTGCCACGCCCTGGTCGTCCCTCCCTATCTTGGTGACCTCCTCATCCTTCTGGAAACTAGCTGTGGGAGACTTCAGTACAGCTGCTGCTTCATCTGCTGGCGCTCTTTCAACAGCTTCTGCCGCCGCTGATCCAACTTGCAATCTAGGCAGCAGCGGTACCGTCGCAGCACCGTTTTCTGCACTAGATGGCTGCTGCCGAGGAGCTTCATCCGAGACACGCAACTCAACAAACTCTGTCAGGTCACCGAATTGAAGCAAGGGCGCTGCTGCCGAGGAGGGCGCTTGCGCTTGCTTCTCAGGCAGTAGTGGCGATTGGAAGTACTTGGCTTCACTCTCGCTGAACGAGCCGAACACAAACGGCGAAAACGACGACACCTGCTCACAACAAACCAGAGCCTCAACTAGAGTTACCAATGCCAGTACAAACTCCAACAACCCCCAGCACCAAACAAACGACCACGGTACTACGACAGAGAATTTTCTAGGGTTTTATCACCAAACCTAACCTGATCAGCCGCGTCGACTCCCGCGCCATCCCGCGTCACCAACTGCACCCACACAATCATCCACAACCTGCATTGAGACTCCACCAAACCCCAAACCCTAGCTCTCCACCAACCAGAAACTGATCCATCTTCTCCACTCCAAACACAACCTAGAATGATCCACGCTAATGCCTTACCTCGTGCGCTTTGGAATCGCCGTTGCGGTGCGAGGAGGGAGGTGGTCGCGGATGCCCCCCGTGGTCCGCCATGGCGCACTAAGTTCGCGCCAGAGTTCCAGCTGTTGTCCTCTCCCCTCCCTTCCCTGCCTGGCTGCCTGCCTGCCTGCCTAGCGATGGCGCAACCCTAATCGCAAAACCTTTAACGCAGCTCAGTCAAAAAACAATGCTCCTTCCGCATTCTCACGCTCATCTGTTTTTCAGGAGAAGAGGTGCGTGGTGACCTAAACCCGTTAAAAAAATCTAACCCCGTTACGAGAATCTAACCCCGTTATGCGAATATCATCTAGAGAGATTGTAGACTTGTGTTTCTGATATCTACCGATACAGGTGGTGACGGTAATGGGTATCGTGCTGACTCGGACGGGATTGCATTTGAGGAGAAGGCCATGCGTGGTGATCCAAACCCGTTATGAGAATCTAGACCTGTTAAGCGAATTATAACCTGTTATGGGAATACAATCTAGGAATGATGCAGATATGGGTTTCTCAAGTCTAACGATCTTGGTGGCGGCGGGAATGAGTACCGTGCTGACTCGGACTGGACTCCGCCAAGCATGAGATGCTTCTCTCTCATTTACTTGGTAGTTTCTCTTTACTGGGATTATGAAAAATTAAGAACCCTCATTGGACGATAAAGGACCAAAAGTCTTGAGGTGGGCTTTCGGAGCTTACACCGATGTCAATTTAGACCATGAAAATTCATAGATTAATATTAAAGATGCCGGTGAAGAGGGGGAAATTTTTTGTAGGAAAACAAATGCTCAAATTTAAGGTTATAAAGTTTGGGAATTTCATATGAGAAGAGCGTATAGGGCTGGCAGGGTACCACCGTACTGATGTAGAGCGTGAGTACTATTGTAGAGTTGAATAGCACGGCTTTTTGAGGTAAGTAGCAGTGAAGGAAAGTTCTTGGACATAGGGTAGGAACTAAAGATTTCAATTTTTCCTCAAAAACATATTTTTCTACTTGTAAAAGAAGGCATAATGATTCTATCGACAATTTGGACTGTGAATCCAAGGGTTTTTTTTTCATTTAAAAAATATAATTGCTTTCCTGAATGAATGGCTACTTTTTATAGCTCTAATCATTGCAAGTCCATCTCTTTTGTCCTAAGCACCTCCATGACTTGTGATTTTTGGCATGCAATGGCCTAACAAAATGTGGAATATAGATTTATAAAAATTTATGCAATATGTAGTGGAAGAATATGCCAATATCTTGAGTTAAATTAGGTTGATCATGTTTGCGAAGGGAAGAATAAAACCATATTGCACTCAAAATGTCAAATTCTTGTTTTCATAAATAAATACAATTCCGAATTGAAAAATATGACCATTGTGGCCATGAAAGGAGTTTCCAATACTAACTATAAGACAAATGAATTTTACATCACTGGTATGGGTTGAAGAGATTGATAGGGCTAATATAGCAATATTATATTTCTAAAAATGTCACATACAATGTAACTTTTTAAGGAATATTGTGTTGGTAGTAGTGACATATAGTCAATTAGTCATACTTTGTGTTGGTGATGTCAAGAAAGATATAATAATGTTAGGAATAGTATGAATGATGAATCCATTTAAAACTATAATTAAGGTGTAAAGGAGATTATCTTATGAAGGGAGTGCTACTAAATAAGCTACAAAGAATAATGGTTTGTCAACAATTTTATCAATACTAATTATGATATTTAGTATTGTGATATTAAAGTTATAAACCATCAAGATGAGTTATTAAAGATATTTGCAAAGTACCTGGGAATTTAAGTAGGAGTTTAATTAGGCAATAATGTGTTTGTTGGTCATCATTTAGTGAGATGTTTAATGCTCAAGGCATTGTCAACATCTATAGGAACTTTGGTCAATAGTCTTTGAATAATGTTGGGCATTGTTAAACCACCAACAAAGGTACAATGAACTATTTTTGGCAATGTTAAAATTTGTAAAAAATGTGGCCTTCTTTAAGGATTGTATTCACTACAATTGTAATAAAATTCCCATTTGTCAATTTTACACAAAATTCTAATATACAAAGTAACCTCACATCTATTTCCATACTTTAGTTTCTTTTGTCCAAATATTGATGTTCCTATTACGCTTATCAACAAAACCAAAACCAAATAGACAAAACCAAACCACTAGCTTCAGATTCTGAAATACAAATTATAGTGAGGTGATCAATTAACAATAGTAGAAGAGAATGTGAATTCTTTTTTAAGGTGATTTTAATAATAGTTGCACGGAGGGTTTTGGAGTAAGTTATGGTTGAGTGATGATCAACTATAGTAATCTCCCACGTGTATTTACAATCACAACCAAACTCTTGGTTCCTGCTGCCTAACTCCTAACCTATAACCACATGTGGTGCAAAAAGATGTGTAGCTTCCCTCTCACTTTTATATTACATTTTCCTATGCCTTTAATGGTTAGAAATATCTCTACCATATCAAATGTGCATGTCAATATAAATGATGATCAACAGCTTTTTCCTCAAATGTCCTCTAGATTATAAACAAGGTATCACAATTCAACCCTTTAACGCTAGACTGGCTATGTTGCAAACATCAATCTACTAGTGTAGCAAATGATACATTTCAAAATCTATTATGCTTGTAGATGATGGTTGCGCCATAGCCAACCCGACGTTCAAGGGTTAGCAACCCCACAACCTAAACCCAACGAATGAAGACAATATGTATATGAATCATGTAGCAATTTAGGGAATGAGCTATGCCTAGAAACTCATACCGTGAGTAGATTCTCCAAGCAAATTTGGTCAAAGTATAACACCCAACATGGATATGAACCCCAATTTTCTTTAGAAAGTTCAATTTTTTTCATAAAGCCTTGGCAAAAATCACAATGCTCTTGTAGTCTATATTCCCATAAAAGAATAGTAGTATTTCACTGATGACTCTACAAATATGAACAACGTCTTACGTTGGTGGATATATGTTTATGAATAGTTAAGGTTGGATCACCTATAACCACCAACTTAAGCTTGCTGACCTATTTATAGCATTGTATACGTGGTAAGACATTTTTTGGGAATTCAAAATAGGATTTCATGAATATTGCGATTGTCGTGACTATTTATTTCTTCGTATTGAAATTGCTACAAATTTTCAAAGTGGATAGTAAGCGGTGACCCATTCCTCGACATACAAAACTCTCTATTTCCACACTAAGTTGTACTAATAACCACTTCTGCATTGACTAAAAACCGGCAGCTTTGAACCAATCATGAACTGACACCCAATCATATCTGACTTCCTAAAATTTCGGAAATGGGGTGGGTGTGTGGTGGTTTTGGTCCACTTTAGCTTGTCCGTTCTGGGATTCGTGGTGGTTATAGGTCATCCAACCTTACATCTTATGGGATCATATCATGAGCAGGGTTTTGCAAGGTTAGAGTGAGGCATGCTAGCAGCATGATGATGGATTCAACCCATCATGAGTCATCAACAAGAAAAATCACCATTACAATATCATGTAGGAAGTAAATGGAGTGAAAGTCCGAGTCAACATCCAACCACTAGGATACGATATGCACAAGAAATCCCCAAGTTTATGGTACTAATGTACTTTACCACATGTAAGTTTCACCTAGAATCATGAAATCTCTTCCGTTCAGATATCCTGTGGAAGGATTTAATTCATTTTACATTGTATCAAACTTTTCATAGAGATAGAATTCATATTTTGTTTTAGGTACATTATGAATGTATGAAACGTTTGGAATAATATAAATTTAATGCAAGGTAAAATTTTCACACATTGTTTGGGAAAGTGTTAAGAAAACCCTTTTATGTTTTTCATGTGAAAAATGAGAGACATTAATATTTTTTCAAATTCTTTTACCTACTATAAGATGTGATTATATGCTTTAAATTTATCTATCAAATCCTCACATTACAACATATTAAAGTCACATAAGGAAGTGAAATGTGTATGGCAAGTTTTGAACAATTTTGATACGCTTCATCCTTCTTCCTCCTCTGCAAATTGGTGTACAAGGAACTAACATTGTATCCAACATGACAATGGTGTCAAATTTTAGCCTTTGGAGATGCAAAATTTGACACCAATGAAGTCAAGAGTTTGCTTATCTTCTTAGTGCAAGGAAACAAAATGTTTTCATTTTTTGATTTATTTTTTAACTCCAAACACTGTAGGCTTTCAATATGTGCTAATAAAGTTTATGAAATTTTGTGAGTATGTTATTTTATTAGTCTAGATGAAGATCCTATAGTTAAAAGCTGAAATAATCCATATTACTTTTTCCACTCTTTACACAAGAATTGGTAGTGTTGGAGAACTTGAAATGCTTTCACCGGAATCAAGAGTTGGACTTCTATTCTTGCCTGAACCTATTTCTTGTCAAGCGGACAACTCTTTGATGCTTAAACCACCATAAAGTATTGCCTTGTCACCATTTTGGACCCCAACATCTGTTGAGTGCTCGCCTCTAATGTAAAGTGGATGAGGTCATTTCTTCATTTTCTACAAATCATACTGTAGGAATCTTTGTCCGCTTGACAATCATGGATAGTGTGAAGTGGCCTTAAGTGTCTATTGATCAAGTGTTTGATGTCCTAGCCATATATATATATTTGATAAAAATGTATATTCTTGAACAAAGCATGTTGTAATGAAACATAATTTAGGTGTATTTTTTTAAGCATTGGATAATTTTCTAATAAAAAATATAAGAAATAGTGAAAAATATCCAAAATATCCATCATTAGTAAGGACTTTTTTTGATGTTATTGATGTCTATAGACACTCATCTTGGAAGCATACTTAATGTTGTAAGAATTTGCAATGATGCATGCATGAAATATGGTTATTTGGATAAAACACAAATGAAATCTTGTCATGGAAAATTGGGATGTAATATACATGACGCAGCACGATTGCATGACATTGTTGGCCAACAATATAGACATACACATGCACACACATTTATATATAAATAGAAGAAATAACTCTTAGGTATATTAAAAAGTATAACAAAAACAAACTTATATTTTTTCCATTAATGTACAATTTGGTGCAACTTTAAAAGCTCCTACTCATCCATTTGGGATATACAAAGCTATAGCCATAAACACTCTAATATAGGGTATTAACTTGACTCCAATAGCGACACTTGATTAATCCCTAAGTGCTTATAGAAATAGAAAGGAAAGTAGGATGCTAGGCCTAATCATATACCAAATCCATAGAAGGAAGTTCAATCAACAACATGGGGTGTTGTGAAAAAACAAAAATAGTTACTTAAAAGTGACTCCTTCCTTTGTTTCATTAATACGCATCTAAAACTAAGAAAACATAAAACCATTCACTCATTTCTTGCAAATCCAAGAAAATAAAAGTAGGATGGTGGACCTATTCACATACAAAAAATTGTAGACGGAAGTTCAATCAACGTGTCGTGCAGAAACACATTGTGCAAAGATAGCATTGTGCCAATAGGTGAGAGCGCACAATTAGCAACAAACCTGGAGCAGTGGTGACTAAACCATCAATGTTGTCTCCGTAAACAACAAAAACAATAGTCCACAAAAGAAACTATCAACCACTCAGCAACCTAGGCTAGGAAAAAATAAATAATTACCTAGACCACAGCATTTAGTAATGGATCTACAAGGACCCCTTTACTTGCCTCCTTCGCCCGTGCTGAAGCTCTTTTCACACGGACAAATCCCACAATTAACGTAAATAGGAGGAACAACCGATCATGAAAACCTTTCAAGTCCAGAGAAGTCAATTTGATTTATAGAAAAGACACTAATAGCCCATATAGACAAAAGATAGGTCGGGTGCAATGAGAGCCCTACTGTTAATTGCTTCCAACACTATTTTGTTAATGGCTAGACCTTGTCTACTTTGACTCTTAATGTGCTAAACACTGTGGACACGACCAGTAACCCACTGGTACTTCTAAAAGAGATAGAGTTAGACATTGTAGGTGCAACCCCATAGAACACAAGTCACCATCGTAATCCGCCACATCTATGAGAAAGACCAGGGTATTCCGTACCATTAATGTGTGGCAAATGGCAAGGCGCGCAATTGCGCGTGTGATCCTTCCATACCTTACCATCACGACCCTCCAACAATAACACTCCTGCGTTCTTTTCCTCACAAACTCGTAAGTTCACCCGTCCCATCGTCACATCCAAGGTCGTAGGCGTGTTTGCTGCAAATACACATAGTCTCCAGGAGCAAAACGCCGCACTTGTCGTTGGTAGCCTCCTCCCCGTATTGTAGCATAGCGCAACGTATCCCAATGTTGAGCAAGGGAGAGGTTCTCCAATGCCATAGGCATCACCCGCTTGAACATATCCGCACGTTGCTCACACACTTAAGTCCACATGTTAGGATTGTCCATTTTAGTCATCACGGTGGCAGCATGTGCATGAATGGCCTTCGGAAACACCGGATGCCTTCCAAACAACAAGACTTAAGGAGAAAACGACGCCAATGATTCTTGCTTTCTAAATCAGTAGCCCATGGCTATCCATGGTTATTGGAAGTCCCAATCCTCGTGATGTTCCTTCTTCAAACTATACTTTTGAAGCCCCCTCTTGACGGTTTGCACCAAGTGCTCCGCCAATCCATCTACTTCGGGGAGATCCTTTGAAGTAATGGGGTGATCTATCATCGCTTGCTCGCACAACGTTTGAAATTCACCCAAGAATTCACGTCGTTGGTCTGTGAGCACTTCCGCTAGAGCTCCAAAGCGACTTAGAACACAAGTGAGGAAAGAATAAGCGGCGCCTTCACTAAACTTGTCAGACAAGGCTACTAATTGGATCCAGTTTGAAAAAATCTCAATCGTCACTAATACATACTTATTGTGTTGAGGTGTCACCAGTAGTGGACCTGCAAAGTCCAAGCTCCACCTGTATCTCAAGCCCATAATTGGTATTCGTTGCAATTATGGCATCGAAGCTTCAAAAGACGCTTGCACACGATCACACACCATGCACCGGACCACAAAAGTTTGAACTTGTAATTGCATTCCTTGCCTACAAATAGTGAAGCTGAAGCAAGCTGTAAGTCCTTCGCACTCCAAAGTGCCCAAGGCCTTCATGCGTGTCCTTGATAAGCTTCATTCTCTCCAATGGAGTCGAAACAACCTTTCGGGTACCATCCGGCCATACTCTCAAAAGGTGAGTCGTCTCCCACACAAATCGTTATGCTCGTTGTGAGACTCGATCTCTCTCCTTAGCGGACCACGTGGGCACCACTTCTCCAATCTTCAGAAACTGCATAACGTTCGTATACTCATAAATATCTTTGGTACCCCCGGATTCTTCACCGCCGTCCCCATCTACTGTGGCCATAGTAGCTTCTTCGGTGTCATCTCTATGCATCGCCAACACACTTAGAAAAGCCAAATAATTTCAACCTCGTCCGTGCTATCTAGCACCCGTAGTATCTGCTTGGTTTAGAATTGAATTGCAGCTAAGGCCATATTCACCAATCCCGCTCAGTGCACCACCTTGAAGTCGTACTCCATCAACATCAATGCCCACCGCGCTAGTTTGCATGTTAGTTTGTCAGATTCCATCAACCACTTTAAAGGTTGATGATCTGTACCCAACAGAATCTCGTTACCATAAAGGTAACATCAAATATGAGCAATTGTCCATATTGTGGCCAAACATTCCCCTTCATACGAGCTATAGTGAGCCTCCGCGTTGTTGTTGGACCAACTGGCGTACGCGATCACAAACTCCTTCCCATCATCATCCATTTGTGTCAACACCGCGCCGATTCCCAACGCACTCTAGTCCGTATGTAGCTAATATGTCTTTTCTACTATCAGCCTTTGAAGTATAGGTGCTGATGCCAAACGGTCCTTCAACTCTTGAAAGGCCGCCTCTTGCTCATCTTCCCAGATCCAAGGTTGATCATTCTTTATCAACATGGTCAATGGCTTGGCAATAACACTAAAAGTCTTTACAAACTTTCTATAGTAGTTACACAATCCCAAAAATGCACGTAACCTACTAACATCTCTTCATCTACGAATAGACATTACTACTTTGATTTTGCTAGCTACCACACCCAATCCACTTGGATATATCATGTGTCTCAAGTACTTAATGCGGTTGAAATAGAACTTGCACTTATCAAGGTGCACCTTCAAATCGTGGAGCCTTAATCTAGCAAACACTTCCATCAAGTGTAGCCTATGCTGCCTTTGATTCTTGCTAAAGACAACATTGTTGTTAATGTAGCATCTCATGAAGTCCAAGACCAAGAATACTCGGTCTATAACCCTTTGAAATTTGGCAGGCGCATTCTTCAATCCAAATGGTAAGAACTTTTGTAGGAACAACCGGTCCTATCCATCTTTGTCGATGCCCACGAATGCGGTCTTTTCCTTGTCTTCCTCTCTCAGTCCAATCAAGTGGTATCGAGAGCGCAAGTCCAACATCCTGATCACTTTGTCGTGATCAATGGCCTCAAAGTTCTCCTCTCGCGTTGGCATGACATAACCATCCGACTTGGTAAATTAATTAATCCTCTTGTAGTTTCCGCACTTCCTTTTCTCGGTCCAATTACTGTAAACATCTTTCTTAGATGGCATAAACGTCGCCAATGCATACTCACAATCTAGTGGAGCTAACTCCATTAGCCCCGCAGCCACCAACTCCTCCGTACGAGCGCGTATCATCTTTTGTTCAACGTCGCTATACTTGTACGGCTTCCGGTATATTGGTGCTTTGTCCATCAAGTCAGTACGTATTTTTTTCCCCTTCAATACTCCAAGATCTTTTAGTCTAGAGGATAAAAAATCATTGTACTCATTGAGGAAATCATGTTCCTTTGCCTCAATTGCTCCATCCGCCAGGCCTACTATCGGTTTCCAAGTATCCTTGCTCACCGCCTTCTTCGGTTCCTTTGGAGTAGGATTCTCCTTCCTTAGTTGCTATTGAATGTCGGATGAAAGAAGTTCTTCTTCCCCCATCCCCATCATGCTTCCAAGTCTTTCCAATTGGCTTAATGTGCCAATCTCCTCCACATAGTGAGCTGTATAATCATTCATGAACATCTTCTCCACAACTTCTTCCAAATCCCTCCTCTGGTGGCCCAATCGCCTACTTTGGCTCCAGTCCTCCACTCTATGGTGAGGTTTTTCATACTAGGGAGTCGTGAAAAGATTTGCAGTTCCCCACATGTTCCATGGATGAAGTGCTAAGGTCTTCTCGCCCCCAACCACTTTGTCTATTACTCTTACAAAGACAAATAGTTCTACGACCGCCCGGAACTCATAAGATCCCATGTAACCGGTGAAACGAGAAGTTAACCGCTTGTGCTTGGCAACCACCAACAAGACAATCCAAGTGAAGGAATTTAAATCCATTGCGTGCCCAAGTAAAACTGCCGTTGTTGCTCCAAAATTTCGGACGCATTGGTAGAGCCCGTAGGATAATTCCATGGTTCTCTCCCGCTTATCCGCATTGAGCTCCACCATCTCTTCAGACAAGGAATCCGAAACAAGGCCAAGGACGGTATCTTTAAAGACATATGACCTAGCAAAACTAATCAACGTAGGCAATGCCCTATACGGTTCTCCCTTGCGGTTAACCACCGCCAAAGGTGTTGGGTTGTCATGGTAAAAACACCGAGGTGCCCTGTGAAGATCCAAAATATCACTAATATAGACATCATGTTGTTTAATACAACCCGTAGCAGACTGAAGCAACTCTTGAGGTGCGAGATTTGTCCACCACAATCGCGAGCAATGTGCTTGCCATCTCACCGCAGTCGCATCGAGCAACACTTGCAAACCTATTGTCTGGTGTATGCGTTGCATGCCCTCCAAGGTCCTCGATCTGGAACTACTCACCACCGGTACATGTTCCACGATGTAACATGGTGGTCGCTTCTGAGATGCATGAAGCAACCGTAGTTTGCGGATCATATCATAAAACCGCAAAGAACGAGTATCTTTCAACTCGTTTTGATGGCCAACCATGGACATACCTTGACATGGCCAACCCGCAATGACAAGGTCTACATGGCCAACACGGTAAATGTCCTCTGCTAAAAGCAAGGCAATATCACCAACCAGCGTGGAAAATGAAATTTTGATGGCAGTAGTGGCCAACAAGTCTGGGAATTGTGTCTACAATCGCCGTGAATGCCGCTTGGCCACGTGCCTTGTTGCCACATCAATATCTACATAGATATAGCGTTTAACCTCGATCCCCGCTTGCAGCACTGCTGCCAAGCCACTTCCAATCCCGCCAAATAACTCCAACAACACAATACCATCTGTGGGAGTCTAAAACTCCCACTTGGTCGCCCCTACCAAAAAAATTAGTTAAAATAGGATTTTTAGTATTAGTTAACTAGAAAAATAGTTAGTATTGTGTGAAATTAGATTAGATAGCCAATAGAGAAATAGAGAAATGCTTAAGTAGTTAATTAGGTTTATAGTGGTGATAAAACCGGGTCTTAAAATCACTAAGCTTGCATATCCACACTTGCAGCTTATTGAACGTAGGATTAGCCAACCCTCTTCCGGACATTAGCCAAGAAGTTAGAGATGAGATTACTAGAGATAGAGTAGAGCCTAGTGCTAGGAAGGTGACTTTCGCCGGTAATCCGGTAATCATCCACCGGAACGTAGGCACCCGGGTAGATGAGTATGACATCTTACAGGATCTCCGGGCACAGAAGGCCAATGTGACGATCGGTCAACTTCTCCATGACAACCCGAATTACCAGAAGCAACTCAAGGACTCATTGATCCGGCCTCGTAGGCGCAAGATCAAGTTGCCACCGGTAGCGGTCAATTTTGCGGAAGTTGAAGACTTTGGCGCCCTTGAGATCTCGGTAGAGATAGATGGATGCCTAATCCAAAACGTCCCGGTAGAAGGCGGATCCGGAGTTAATCTTATGTTGGAGTCTACAGCTACCGACCTAGGATACACAAATCTCGAATCCACCGAGCAAACTCTCCGGATGGCGGACCAATCGAGAGTAGTTCCCGCCGGTAAGTTGTCCGATATCCCAACCTTGATTTGTGGCACTACTTACCCTTTGAACTATATTGTTATCCGGGTAGGTTTGGGGAAACCATTTCCTCTTTTGATAGGGAGACCGTGGCTCTACCTAGCCGGTGTCAAGGTGAATTGGGAGAGAAAGGCCTTCATCTTCGGTAATCCTCCGGTAAGCATTCCATGGCTTCCGAAAGAACACCAAAGTGAAACCTCGGAGTCTGATGGGTATACCTCAGATTGGACCGACCCGGAGGAAACGGACTCCGTTCCATCCTACCGGATAGAGCAGTACACCCAAGATATGGAGTCAGATTTTGACTTTCCGGAGCCCGTCCCGGAGATAGGAGTGGTCAACCCGGACTCGGACCCGGAAGACGTCCCGGAGAAGAGACCAGAGGACCGATCCTTAGGAGAATCGAATGTCCTATTGTCCTCGGAGTGGATTAGACAACAAATGAAGGACCAAGCCCTCCCATCGGTGCCATGTAGTTCCACCGGTAGACCGGTAACTTGGGCGGATTTGTATGCCACTACCGACGTGGATGAAGCGGAGAAGATCAAGACGGTGGTTGCCCCGGATGACTACGAAGCCGTGGAGGTAGAGGTAGGTAAGACCTTCTACCTAGGGAAAAGACTATCTAAGAGGGAACGTAAGGAGTATATGGCCTTGTTGAAAGAGTTCTCTGATGTCTTTGCTTGGTCACCGGCGGACTTGAGAGGAATTCCCCCGGAGTTGGGAGAGCATGCCATTGACTTGAAGGAGGACTCCACCCCGGTCCGACAACGGCAATACCGGTTGAACCCCAAGTACTCCTTGATGGTCAAGGAGGAATTGGACAAGTTGTTGGAGGCCGGAATTATTTACCCGGTAAACAATTCTGAATGGGTATCACCAATTGTGATAGTACCTAAGAAGGTAGGTGCGGATGGTAAGGTAAAGATCCGGGTTTGTCAAGACTTCCGGAAGCTAAATGCGGCAACCCGGAAGGATCACTTTCCCTTACCTTTCATTGATATGGTTCTTGATCATGTTGCCGGTCAAAAATGTTTCAGTTTTCTTGATGGGTTTTCCGGTTACTACCAAGTGTTTATCCGGAAGGTCGATCAATTGAAAACTATCTTCACTACCGATTGGGGTACTTTTGCATTTAATAGAATGCCATTTGGTCTTTGCAATGCTCCCTGTACATTCCAGCGGCTCATGACTGACATTTTCCGGGACTTTTTGAAGCATTTTCTGGAAGTCTTCATGGATGACTTTGCCGTTTTTAGCCGGTGGGTGGATCACTTGACGTACCTCCGGAAGACATTTCAGAGATGCCGGGAGACAAATTTGAAGCTTCATCCCGGTAAGTGCTTCTTTGGAATGATGAGTGGTTTGCTACTAGGTCATATTGTTAGTAAACGTGGCTTAGAAGTAAACCTTGACAAAGTTAAGGCAATATTAGCCTTGCTTCCTCCTAAAAGTGTCCGGGAGATTAGGGGATTTCTAGGATGTGTGGGGTATTATCGAAGATTTATTGTCAACTATGCCCGGCTAGCCTCTCCACTAACCGAACTACTAAAGAAAGAAGTTGAGTATGTGTGGACAGAGTTTAGACAACACGCTTTTGAGGATCTCAAAAGGAAGTTGGCAACGGCCCCCATTCTAGCTCCCCCGGATTGGAGTAAGCCGTTTCACGTGACTTTGGATGCCTCCGGGTGGTGTTTGGGAGCCATACTTTGGCAAGCAGACGAGGAGGGCCGGGAGCATCCAATTTACTACGCCAGCCGGCAAATGAGCCCGGCAGAGAAGAACTACACGGCAACAGAGAGAGAAGCTCTAGCAGTGATCTACGCCTGTAAGAAATTCCGGCACTATCTACTGGGGTACGAGGTGATTTTCCACACGGATCATGATGCCTTGAAATACCTAGTAAACAAACCAGATTTGTCCGGGAGACTTGCTAGGTGGATTTTATTACTACAAGAGTTCAATTACATCGTTGTAGTAAAATCCGGGAAATCCAATTGCAATGCGGATTATCTTTCTAGGCAAAGAGGCCTAGAGAATTCTACTAATTTGCGTGCAGAGTTCCCGGATGAGTTCCCGGAGGTCCCGGAGACCAGCCTCCCGGAGCCCAAAAGAGATGTTCCAGTGTACTTAGTTGTAGGGACCGGAAGTTCTGACTTCCAAGAGATCATAGAATACCTTGAGACCGGAAGATACCCGGCCCACCTCAACCGGGAGGAGAAGAGTGTTTTTCAACACCAGGTGACGCCATACTGTCTAATTCGAGGGATTCTTTTTCGAATGGGAGCGGACGACAAGCTTCGCCGGTGCTTGGAACCGGAGTACCGGAGACCGGTCATTTGAGCATTGCACGAAGGACCGGCCGAAGGACATTTTGCGGCGGTGAGCGCGATGGCGCGTATCCGGGAGGCCGGATATTGGTGGCCTCATTTGAATAGAGTTGTCAAGGAATTGGTGCATAGTTGTGACCCATGCCAACGTACCGGAACTCCATCATTCCGACACCATTGGCCTCTCACACCAATAGTTCCATTGGCACCTTTTGCCAAATGGGGTATCGATTTCATCGGTCCCATTGCACCGGTAGGCTCCGGTAGGAACCGGTACATAGTCCTCGCGACGGACTATTTTACCAAGCGGGCGGAAGCTAGAGCTACCAAGAAGAATGATGTTGCCACCGCCGCCACGTTCCTGTTTGAGCAGATTTCGATGAAGTTTGGATATCCTCTGGAGTTGGTGAGTGACCGGGGTACCCACTTCTTGAACGAGACCATCGAGCAAATCACCGCGTGCTATCACATCAAGCACCGGAAGACAACGCCATACAACCCAAAGGCAAACGGTTTGACGGAGAGAGCCAATGGAATTGTAGGGAATATTTTGAACAAGGTGGTGTCGGCGCACAAGATTGATTGGGACACGAAGCTCCATTCGGCGGTTTATGCCTACAACACGACTTGGAAGAAGACTACCGGGCGAACTCCCTACTTCCTCGTGTATGGTATGGATGTGTTGCAGGAAATTGAGTTGGATGTGGAGACTTACCGGGTGATGGCCCAAGAATTTGGAGAGAAGACCGAGGACATAGAGGACCGGCTATCACAAATTGACCAACTCGAGGAGCACCGGAGAGACTCATTGGACCGGACAACTTCCGCCCAAGACCGGAGAAAGGAGGACTTTGACCGGAAGCTGCCCCGGGAGACCGGCATCCGGGAAGGCAAGTTAGTGCTCTTGTTCGACAACAGGCACAAAGACTTTCCCGGTAAACTTCAAACCCGGTGGATGGGTCCTTATAGAGACATTCAAATCTTTGAAAATGGAACCTTACAATTGGAACAATTGGACGGGACTCCTTTGGATACCCGGACAAATGGTTCCCGGGTTAAACTTTACAACCCGGCGGACGTAGAGTGAGTGCTCGCGAGGACGCTCACAGACGAAAAAGGGGTTACGTGGAAGTCTAAAACTCCCACTTGGTCGCCCCTACCAAAAAAATTAGTTAAAATAGGATTTTTAGTATTAGTTAACTAGAAAAATAGTTAGTATTGTGTGAAGTTAGATTAGATAGCCAATAGAGAAAATAGAGAAATGCTTAAGTAGTTAATTAGGTTTATAGTGGTGATAAAACCGGGTCTTAAAATCACTAATTTAAGTCCCGGGAATCAATTTCAAAAGAGTCCCGGGAGATATCCCGGGATGTAAGTCTAAAATCACCACTTAAATCTAAATTAACTAGTTGAGTTTAGAAGGTAGTTAGAAGTAGTTGAGTTCTTCTAGATGCTAATTCTTGTTTGAATTAGTAGTAGTGGTAGAGAAAAGAAAAGAAAAGACAAAAAAAGAAAAAGATAAAAGAAAAAGAAAAAGAAAAGAAAAAAATCCAAATTTTTTTTAAAAAAAATACATACCCGGGTATCAACCCGGGTATGAACTAGCCCGGGTACCAACTCGGGTATGGGCTGATACCCTGGCACCCGGGTAGCTCCAGCCGCCTCCAACATGGCCTTCTCGAAATTCCCCTTCCCGAAATTTCTCTCCCACAGAAGTTTTCCTCTCCTCTCCAGGGACTCTCCTCTCCTCCCCCTCCTTCTTTAGAAATCTCCCCCCCCCAAATTTTCTCCTCTATCTCCCTATCTAGTTTTCTCTCTCTCATAGGTTCTCTCTCTCTCTCTATTTTGTCTTTTTAGAATTGGGGTTTGAAGAAGTAGTCAAAGGAGTGAAGAAGAGGTGGTGCAACAAGGAGGAAGAAGAAGAAGGAGAGGAGGCTTTTCAAGTGTCTTGGAGATGCGCGGACTAGGGTTTGGTGGAAGAGGTGCGCAAGCTAGGGTTTGGTGGAAGAGGTGCGCGAGCTAGGGTTTGGTGGAAGAGGTGCGCGGACTAGGGTTTGGTGGAAGAGGTGCGCAAGCTACGGTTTGGTGGAAGAGGTGCGCGAGCTAGGGTTTGGTGGAAGAGGTGCGCAAGCTAGGGTTTGGTGGAAGAAGTGCGCAAGCTAGGGTTTGGTGGAAGAGGTGCGCGAGCTAGGGTTTGGTGGAGATTTTAGGGTTTTGTGGAAGTGGAGGAGATTTGTGGCCGAAGCGAGAAGATAAAAGAGACAAAGGAAGGAGGTTGCGGGTGCAACAACAAAGGTGACTCTTGCCTATGTTGGATTTCTTTTGTTTGTGAGAATTTTTTGTTTGTGAGTCTTTTCCTCTTATCTACCGGGGTGACTCCCCGGTAATATCCTCCCCGGTCTAGAGAAAAAGTCCTCCCCGGGACTTCATCTAGACCTCATTGTGTTGTTTACATGTGTAGTTGTTGTCGATTGTCCTAGCCTTGTGGCAAGTTTTTATCTTGAGTTGTCTCCCTCCTCATATCATTTTAGGTCTTGCCCACAATTTCTATCTTTTTCCCGGTCTTCCCGGTCAACCGGGAAGAACCTCTTTCTAAGTCCTTGTCTCCAAAGTCTTCTCCTCGTTATCATTATATGTGACCTTGTGTTGTTAGTATGTTGCTAGATGTGTGAGACACCCATATCCACATACTCTAGCAAAGTGTTCCGGAGTTGTCTACCGGTTGACCGGTAGACTTGTGTTTCCGGGCCGGACCGGAGTTTGTGACAAGTTAATAGGGAGATTGGTGGAAGTACAGGCATTTTGAGGATTTTGTCTACCCGGGACAACATGGCTCTCCGCTGAGTTAGGTGGATTCTCCATCCTCTAAAGGTGGGGCTTGAAGGTCTATGAGAGAAAAAAAAGCCTCCCGGTAACTTCTACCGGGAAGGAACCGGTAGACCTCCCTTCCTCAACCTCGGAGTCTTTGGTGGAGTCCTATGCGGCTATACTAATCGAGCTTAAAGAGATTCCGCATGTATCTATAGATACACCCAACCTTCCGGTGGACACTGCCACTCCACCGGTAGACCTCCCGGTGGATATTCCCAATCTACTGGTAGACCTCCCGGTTGAGACATCCGACCTCCCGGTTGAGACATCCGACCTCCCGGGGGATTCTCTTGACCATGTTGGTACTTCCAGACATGGTGACAATCTCTATACGTCTCAACCGGAAGAGTCTTTCGGTTGAGTCTTTGTTATATGTTATGTGTTGATTTACCTCACCGGGTTGTGAGAAGCCGTTTTAAGTTGCTAGAATTACACACTAGGGTGAGAGTAGTGACGCCGATGGGGCCCCATTGCGCACCCGGTCACTACCACTTGAGTGGTTTCTCCGGCTAATTATTTTTGTTAGGAAAAGGTTCACCGGTTCCGGGACCGCCGGACTGGGAGTCTTCCGGTCTACCGGTCTTTCAGTTTACCGGTCTACCGGTAATCCTCCGGTGACTAGACTACCCTTGATTTTAGGATCTAGATGTCGTTTTGTCCTGTAGTGGAGCTACTTTTGGAGGATAGCTATTGACTTTAGTGCACCTCCTAGATGCCGTTTCGTCCTTTTGCGGTCTAGTTTTGGAGCGTAGCTATTGACTTTAGTGCACTCTTTAGATGCCATTTCCACCTTTTGGGGATCTAGTTTTGGAGGGTAGCTAGTGGCCTTTGTGTACTTAAGGGCCTTGGGCTCTTGTGTTATGTACTCTTCTCTTTGTTGATCTCCTTGTGTCTTGCCTTCATTGCTTGTGTCTAGAGTCTTTGTTGAGCTTGTGTGAGTAGACCGAGAGAAGATTGAGTCCTCCTAGTGTATCTTTGCTAGGTGTGCAAGGTTGTGACTTGTTGTGTGTTAAGTGATTGAGTGTGAGTAGAGACATCCCGAGGGGCTAAGATATCCGGGTTAGATAGGTAGAGTGAGGTCCGGGACTTGTGCTCTAGACTTTTCACCGGTGGGACCGGGAAGAGTTGCTTTATCGGATGGGATCCGGGAAGCCCACGGCTATTTATGATAGCCTCCCTTAAGTGGGAAGTGTTCGAATTGGTGGGGAGTAGGGGGTGACATCCCCCTTCTCTCGGTACACCGGGAGACATCCCGGCTAAGCCCGAGTCCGGTGAATTCCGGGATTATTACCCTTGCAGTGGATGAGTTCCGATGATCCCCGTGGAAGGTTGTTTTGCTCATATGATTTGCTTAGTACTAACTTGTTGTGAGTCTTGTATCTTCTTGCTTTGATTCATTGGGTGTGCTTGTAGTTGGAACCCGGGCTTGCGTGACCGGTTTACCGGGACAAGTTCCCGGTAGATTGTGAAGACCGGTTAACCGGCTGCGACCTTTTTAACTCTTTCAAGGTATAGGGTTAGATTGTGGATATTGTGGCCTCTGGACTGCGAGAACGGAGGGCAGTGACTTTCCGGGCACTGTAAAAACTTACCGGAAATCTACTCTGACGCTCAACAGAGTTTAACTGAAACACATATGGTTACTTGTTACCGGTTATTAAGGTACCCGGGAAGCCATCCTCCGGGATGTGCCGAGGTATTATGTGTGATTTGTTAAGATTTAAAGAGTTTGATGCACAATAAAAATCCCTGGAAACGATCTGGTAAGGTGGGCTTGCTTAAGGTTAATTTTGGTTAATTTTGAGAATAACAAACCACTAGACTACGACACCATCCTCGGGTGCCTTCTAGTGAATGATGGAAGTTTCTAGAGGTGGTCCAAAATCTCAATTCTCTCCAGAATCATCTTCCACTTGTGGAAACATCGAATGTCGCCAAGCATCTTTGATGACTTGCTCAGTATCCTTTTGAAGTTGAGTCGTGATACACCATGTTGCTTAAATTCCAAGATGATATCTCTTCGTATCTCTACCACTCGTGTCACCCATGTCGGCATCCACCTCATCAAGTGTAGGAGTAGCCTTAGATAAATCCTTAACACCCTCCAGAAACCATAGTGGCTTCACGTCCATACTTCTTGAGAAGGCAAACGCACCCGCAAGGTTGCTAGTGAGAACTCGAACAAAACGAGCTGCCAGCTGGACCTTCCACCCATCTCCTACTTGCCATCCTAGTCTATAACTTGTTGTTTCCTTCCAAAAATCCAAGGTGAATCCCATTGGATATAGCACTGCTGAGCCCACCAAGACATCATATGACTTGGCCTCCGTGACTATAACTTTCACCTTCATGACGCTTGCATCATCGACATCATTTTCATTGAGTCGCAGCATCAACTCCAATTTTGTGATGCCCGTAGCATGCCCCCATGTGCTAATTGTCCATAGACACTTCTCCAAGTGTACCCAATCAAGCCCAATCCCTCAATGGCAGATGCTCCGAGCATCAATAATTGAGCTCGTGAATCCAAAAGCACTTGTTGACGTACAAAAACCCTCCCTTTAGGTCCAACAAGTTGAAAAATCCCTTGGTAGTTGTCAACCACCACCACACCAGGTATAATGGATGACCTTTTGATTGCAGGTCTAGCTACCATGGTCTTGACACGCATGGCTGCTCAAGGCAGTTCCTCCACGTTGTCCTCATCCGCCTTTTCTTTAATCACTTCCGTCTTCAACGCATTGACGCCTATGGAGTTATCCAACTCACACATCGTGGCCGCCATCTTGAAGACTGCTACCAAACTGAAGCCTTTCTATAGCACCAACTTTGCGGAAAGTAGTAAAGCTTGACAATCCATGGTTGCGGCTTCAATTACTACTGCATCCCTTGGCTCTTCAACTCTAATCGTAGGATGTCCTAAAGGCGCCCTTTGTCAAATTGGAGGCACCATGGAAGATGTTGGCACCATCTCCTCCAACGTGAAAGACTCTAGTAAGCGAGCTTGCTGATTGTCTTTCTCATGTTGAGGATCTAGAATTGGGCTTGTTCTACATGGTGTCTCCTTGATCACTAGTGTTTGGCTTTGTTTAAGGACATAAGCCTCCCGCAAGTCATCCTTGGTGGCAAGTGCCATGCCACTCAACATGTAATCCTTAAATTTGTCATCATCCGGTCTAAACCCGCACCAAGCATGAAAACTAGGAGTAACATCAGGCTTATGACTCATTGAGGAGGCGTTCGCACTCATGGCCTCCAATTCTGTGAACTTGGCCTTCCAAATCATTTTCTCCCCTCTAGAGACCTTTGACTCTTTGTCCTTGCCTCAGGTCTTGCCTCCTTTTCCTTCGGAAGACCTCAACTTGGGATGAAGCTTCCAACACTTAGATTCGGAATGCCGTTTGGCACCGCAATCGGAAAAAAACAAACCAAATTGGGGATAGAAGACTTGCCTTCCATGCAATCCTTTCTTAAATGCTCTGGCTTGCTACACCTGAAGCATAAGGCTACACTGTGAGTGGCATAGGAGGGAATGGCAGCCTTGACAACCTGTGCCTTCTCGGGAACCTTCTCTTCGCGTTTGAGAAATCTCATGGCCGCCTTCTCCTCCAGCAAATTGATCTCGATTTGCTCTAAAATCTTAAACTCAAATCGTAAGGTCGATGGCTTGACATCCAATCGCACTGCCTCATTGCAAACTAAGGTTTTTAGGTCCTTCTCTAAAACACTGTACCAATGTTGCACCGCTTGTTGCTCCGTGATTCCATGAGTAGCAGAGATCAGTCTCCGCAATCTTGCATGAGCTTCCTACAAGGATTCATCTCTTCCTTGCGCAAAAGGCCTCAACGCCTTCATCTTGTCCGCCCGTTGACCCTAATAGTCTTGACAAAGCTCTATGAAGAACCTAGCTATACCTAGATTGAATGGAGGTGGAACAACCACCATCTCTAGTGGTTGACTCATGTCCTCGGCACCACTTATGCACTCCTCTTGTTTCCCCTTGTCCACAAGTGATGGCCCTCGATGTCCCACCAAAAACATCCTCGTAGTTTGGGGCGTAGAAATTCATCCAGGCTAAGACTTCTACAATATGAGCCTCCTTGAATTATCGATAATCTGCTAATAGAGCTCATTCTAGACATATAAACAAGGCCCTTCAAACCATGTACGGGTTAAAGTTGGGATTATGGGACTTCTAGATTTCACACCACATGGTGAATTCCTTCTTGAAGTCATTGACCTCAATGGTGCCCGTGGCACTCAAAAATCTCCGTACCTCATGCTCTCCACCTCCATATTGTGAGCCATGTCGTCCCAATCAATATATGATTGATGTGGCTTTGTGAATAGATTTGATTCTACAACATTCACGTTAGGCTCGCCAAGAAGTTCTTTGTCTTCCACTATCGGTTGGACCATGTCTTCTTTCTCTTCCGGTTAACTAACAACTTTCTTCAACACTCTTTCACAAACGCCTATTGCAAAGGGGGTCTTTCTCCGAGTGAAGCCGGGCCCCTTCTACGTCTCTAGATTGAGAATTGGATGGCTCAATCAAAGAAATGCCATGCTTCATGTGTGACCTTTATCTCCGGAGCTTAGGTAGTGGATGGTACTTTCCAATCGAGTAGCTCCAAAGTGAGTGTGTCCCACACACTGCTCGCACGCTCTCGCCACGTATCCACTTCCCACTGCCACGTAGTGTGAAAGAAGAAATGTTCACCTTCAAATTCTATGAAGATGAAAGAGAACGTGGGCAAGTCGTTACCTGAGCGGAAATCCTCCACCTTCATGGCGTACCTTGACCCAACGTTCTTTAAGACAACGGCCTTCTCCCCAACCACAAGATCTACGGCTTCAAATTGGCCTGGAGCACAATATAGAGGTGCTTGTACGCCCTCCTTGGAATGAAGTGCCTGAATCTTGTGCACACCACCAAGTGAGGTCCAATACTTTACGGGGTCCTCACTCAATACCTTTGTGCCTGGCTTTTGTAAATCCTGGGACCCGGTTTGAGGCTTGGCTGTAAGGGGATAGCTCAAAATCTCTATCACTAGAACTGGCCCTAGAAGGTGAGGCTTTCACTTGCAAATCTTGGAGGCACGAAATCAAGTGACTAACTATCTTGGTGCTAATATCTACCTTAGACGCACTAGACCTTTCTGATTTTCCCTTTTTACCACCATTATCCATGTTCCATATCCTTGATACAATCCACTCCTTTTACGAGGATATAACAAGTGGACTTGCAATGGATGTGCCTAAGCTAAGCCTATGAAAGTAGTTTCCACTCCATTACCTTCACCCAAACCACAAGTTTCCAAGAGTGAAGAGAGATGATGTTATTGTAGAAAGAATTATATCATTCCTTTCCATAATGCACTACTATCAAATCTCCCAATGAATCAATAAATTCTTGGTAGAATTTGGAAATCTAAGCCATGAAACACTCATTGAACTAATCCTCTAATTGAAATGGGTATGAAGTGAAGTTCTAAGCTTAATAAGCAAAGGGTGAGCTTGTCATTCTCTGAAAGCTAAAGCTTTAAGCCAAGCGGAAAAGATGAACTCGCCGTCTTCTAAATGCATTTATCAGGGCTAGCTACGCGGGAAAGATGACTTGTCATCTTTCAAACACGTTTTTAATCGGCAAGAATTTTCTTCTCCAAAGGCTCCAACTTAACCATGGGGCAGTCATTGAGCATCACAAACTTGCCATGCAGCAGAAGAATAGACCAGTCCCCCAAGCAACTGGCAACCCCCTCTCAAAATGGCTTCGGATACTTTACCTAGTTGAAGTCATTCGGGACCTCGACATAGAGAAATCTACTACAACTAGGCTATGAATAAAATCCAATTCTACTCAAAGCCTTACAATGCCTCTTGCAAGAGGCTGGTCTTAGAACTAGGATAACGCCCTAAAATTTTAAATGATAGAAAATCACTTGAAATGTACAGCTCTTGCACTAAATTGTGTACAAGCTATCGACAAAGAAATTCACAAGTATCAACCACCCGCCCGGTTGCAATGTGGATGTTGCACACCCAGATCGCCGCCTCCGCGCTTCACCCAAATCACTTCAAGCAGTGCTCGAGCTATGTCTTCACGTTTGCCTGATTGCGCCCTACAGGTCCTCCAGATTGCCGAGACGTTTGTGCTTATGGTGGAATCCTCCTCCCGTGAATGCTCCACACTAGAAGCTGGCGCCTTCCTCACCTTTGGATCCAACGTGCCACCGTAGCACCTCTTGTCCATAATCAGGTGCAACACAACAAAGCAAAGCCATCGTTTCTATGGAACACCAACCTCTTCCGATCTTCAACACCTAGATCAATCCGCCACTCCTCGAGAATCCATCCAACCTCGTCGAAGCAGTCACTTTAGGGCCCGCCTTCTAAAAGATGTCCAACACCTCGTACGTTGCCAATTACTTCTTGTCCGACTTATCAAGGTATACTCTGAATTCAGATTCATTCACCATGCGTATTTCGTTGGTGGATCCCACCACAAGAGCCTCGACGCACATGCACCTTGACTTGGCAGCAAAGTAGATGCCCGCACCTGAGCATTTGGTGAAGTATCTAGCCGCATCACCGATGAATGCAACTCTCTTGTCGGTCAAACTACCGTGCAAACAACCACACCGTCTCTACCTTCTTAGCCCTATACTCATCCACACTAGCGACCTTCAGGGCACGAGGCTCATGCCTGCTTGCTTGCTACGGTCCTCCTCCGAGCTGCAAACTCTTAAGTCCACTTGCCTTCGTTGTTGCCTGCTCAAAAGGGTGATGCTACGACAAAGCTGAGAGTGCCTTCAGCTATGACGAGGAGCTTAAGCACTGGAACTAGTTGGTCAACTCCAACGCCAACCTCCGTTTCATGCAGTGCACCCGCTTTAACTTCAAACCACCAAATCCTACACTAGTAAAAAAGTGGGACAAAAAACCGCACTCGATTTGGAGTAGTGGTTCTTTTGACCACGCTAACATCGGAACAGTCAACGATGTTCATAAATCGAGCTATCCCGGGATTTTTGGCCATAACTCCCTCAATTCTAGGAGTTTTTGGACGTGTAATATACTGGTGGAAGCGCCTTAAAAATGCGCTTTCAATAACATATTTCATGTCCAAACTCCATCCAAAATGAGGGAGTAATGATCAATCTGATTTAGTGCCTACAATTCTGATAGCGTGGTCAAAAGAACCGCAACTCCAAATCGAGTGCGATTATTTGTTTAGTTTTGTACTAGTGCTAAGACCGTGGTTGGACTCCTGCTTTTTGGCTTTCAACGGCACTCTCCGCAACTCAAACTTGACACACTCTGTACGTCAAGCTCTTGCTGAGTGAGGTGATCTTTACCTATGAGTCTCGTGACCTTCCTTCATAAAAAATGAAGTCCTCGGTGCCGACAATGAGGCAACCTCTAATGCAAGATTTCTACCTCCCGCACGAGCTCCTCCGCCACTTAGTATCAATCACCTTCATCAAAATCACCTTTGTAAACGACTCAAGCCTGGCGCTTGGTAGCTGAAAGATACTCGTCTGCACCTTAATCGGGTACGACAACAAAATGTATGCACTATTATCGTATGTCACAAGTTACACAACCGACTTAGTTATCTTCTCTAGAAAAGGCTTTAGCTCGTGCACAAGCGCAACATAACTCTCAAATGATTCTACTTCTCCCTATTTCACCGACTTCCGTAGTAGAAACGTGAACAATGTGACAAATCCTTCCTACGACAGCGTCAACTCCATCACGAACTTGCCCAATGCATTCTGCCCCTTCCGTCCCGAAGCTTTGGGTCTCTCAACATGAGATCACCTTCTTCGTCCCGCGCACCCTCTGGTTGTTCACATTAAACGCGATGCTCCTATCTCCACAACTAGTAGTGACACTCAAACCACATACTAGAATACGAAACCCTAGGAGAAAAAATCCATTTGATGTATGTAATGTCACGGTTAGACCTATTGCCATTACATGATCTTTCTCAAGTAATAAACAAGTACAAAACACTTGCAACTTACATGATAGTCAAATCCATGCTACTCTTGAAGAGTTGAAGCATGATCACAAAAATGTTGTAAAGTGCAACACCGTCACCTCATCACGTGGGAGACTCAACTTGAGAATGATGAGTCTACCTCAACCACACGTGGAGGTCATTTGGATTTCAACTCCTAAATGAGGTGTCAAAAGACACCACCGTTGACCTAGCCATTACACGACACTAACCCTAACTCTAATCACTAATTAGGACTAAGTTGTACGCCTTCCGGCGACTCCACAACTTCCTAGGTGGTTCCTCACCGGAAACCACCTGTACAAACGCCTCCATGTGCCGATCCTGACAAACGACATGGATTATGGCATTGTGGATAAACTAAAAAAGTTGTTATTTCCTTCTTCTCTTATGATAAAAGCGGTGGTGAAGCGATGTGCACAATTTTTGCAAGTGCACGAAAGCTTTGTAAAGGCACCACAAGGACTAAACTTGGAACTTAATTGGTAGATACATGGCAACATTTCCAATGAGATGAACGGAGAGCGTTTTCAATGAAGGGGACAAGGGCTTAACTAGGGGCTTACGTGGGGACAACACGGGTCCACTAGTTCTTCTCTCTAAATATTAAAAAGACAATTCTCGCCATGTGAAGCTACTTGCACCATTTGGGAGCTCCAATAAAGTTGCGTGAAGGTACTACAAGGGCTTAGCTCGGGAGTGCCTATGCACCGCTTGGAACAACGGGGAGTCCAATAGTCTTATAATAAATGAACACATGTGGGGATTTTTGTGTGAGAAATGAACCGCTCGTGAGCTCCGTTTTTTCTAGTGAGGGGGGAGGAAGGAGTTAGTCTCAGAAGTAGGGTTTGTGGGCGACAAGAGTGGCTGGACTTGTCGAGAGCCCCCACAAGCTATAGATTTGAGATGTTGAGAGGCTAGGGAAGCGGTGCTAATTTGTGTTGGAAAGAGCTCACACACCAGATCTGAAGTTAGCTGATCACGATACGAACAAGAGGGATAGGTCTGTGCAAAGCGGATCTGTGAGCGAGGGCTTTTGTGTTGGTGCATAGATCTATACCTGTTAGGCGTTGGAACTCAGATCTAACACAGATCTGATGAGGAATTAGTAGAAGCTGCTACCTCTCACAAAGCTCCTTCCTCCTTCCCGACCCAGACTCCTTTACACGCAAGATTGAGCAAGAAACCATCTCAACAAAGGTACGCAGTAGCAGTCTCCAATTATTTCAGGTTACACTTTACTCGTCTCATTGCTTTTACATAGTGTGGATCTCACTCAATAAACACCGCACATACAATAGTCACAACACCACACAAAGTCACCTTACTGCTAACCCTAGAATCATTAGGCACAACATTAGGAAGAGTGTACTTGCATGCCACACGCGGCAGCGCTGGCAAAATTTCTGCAGAACTATATTACAAAGGAGAGGAGCAAAGAAGACACTTCACGCACGCCAACAACAGGCCTGCACCACCACCGCAACCCCGCAGACCATCATCAACAGCAATAAACGACATGGAGATGGACAGCGACAAGTAATCAACAGCCAAACAACAACAGCACGGAGGTAAGCACTTCATCAACACGAAAAAACAAGGCCACGAACAAAAAGTAAGAAACAAGAGAAGGAGCCGTTTGCATGGATTGTGGCACCAACCCCTACACAAGCGAGGAAACTGGCGATGCACCACATTACGACCTTCCATGAGATCATCCCCGCGAAACCCAGTAATTCTGGAGCCGTTACAACCACCGACAGGGCCAAGAAGGATGCGCTCACACCCACGCTATCTCAATTACCGATTTTGTTGAGTGTGGTTGAAACCACGGAGGCCATCACGAAAGCTTTGGAGGCCAAGAACATTGTTAACATTTGGTTCCACCGACAGATTAGTGGCAAACACAATGGCTCTGCCAATGTGCAAGTCGCTAATCCTATTGTCTATAGACAATACCTTAACCAAACCTTCAACATAGGTTGTCACCAGGTTGAGATTCGACCCCACCAACGCAGTCTTGATGGCATTGATCCTCCCTCCACCACTTTGGTGGAAAAATGGGGATTCAATGACATAAATACCGCCTTGGTGAACACGGTTGCCGCCATTAACCCCACCACCGTTCCCTCCACCAACATGCGTGAAGAGATGGCTGCTATTGTGGCGGATGGCCACGAAAAACTTCGACTAGAGTTGGCAACTCTCAAGAAGGACATCATTCGGGAGACCCAAGAATACATCGACGCCCGTAACGCCGAGGTATACTCAAAACTTGATGATGTTGAGAAGCTAATGAGTGCCGCGTTGTCTGTGATGAAGGGTATCAAGTCAAACCGTGAAAAGCCATCTCTCCCCTCCTTGGATGACCCGTCAAACGTGGATTGACCAAAGACCGCCCACGAACTCTTCAACAACATGGTGATCACCAAACTCCTACATACCTAGCTACATCTACCTTGATAGTCACATCTCTTTCCATTTTTTCATATATTTACCTCATTTCTTCCCTATCCCCCCTCCACCCTATAGAGTTGTTAGTGATACATCTCATTATTATCACTTCTTATTGTTCTCTCACACACTTAGCACCCTACTCACTATTTCTACACCTTCTACCTCCATAGAAAATGTTGTAGCTCCCAATAGGTATTCCCTTGTGAACACATGTCTTTGGTATGAGTATAAACCCATGAGAAGGCCACAACCTCTCTCACGGGCTCCTCTAACTCTTATGACAAAGTTACATGATCAATACCTCCACAAAAATATACACACTTCATGTCATTGCCAATGGCATTGGCATATTACCAAAATCTCCACTACCATACACATACCAAAGACCAAAAAACACAAAATACCACCACAATCTTGCCAACAACAAAAACAATTGTCCACAAGAAATACATACAAACACCCTCACACATCGTTGCCAATAGATTACAAAACAACACTAATACCTAATATACCCATCCAAATACCGTGCAAACACAAACACCAATCACAAACCATACTACCACATACACTCATCATCCAAAAAACTGAACACCTCCCCCCACCCAAACACTATCACAAACACATACCCCCCAAAATCAACACACCACACCCTACAAACATATTGCACCGAACCACCACACCACACCAACTATACACACATCCACAACAAAACCCCACCCTCGTTGAACACAACAACACCCAGACCACAACATACCATAATGACAAAAAACACAATTCCATCAACACCAAAAAATGTCCCACAAGAAAACCAACACAAAACTAAAAATAAAAATAGACAATAAAAATGAGATAGACACAATAACCACAAGAAAAGATAAAGCCCTACACATTAATACAAAGACAAAAATACCTAATATCATGTCTGCACTCAATACCCCTACAATGACTAGAAACACAAACAATGGGACAACAACATACCCAACCAAAGACCCACATACACACTCGAACACACACAATTTCAAAAAAGAAAAAAAAACAATAAAAAAACATCCAAAATATACACATAAAACAAAAATTCTAAAACAAAACACCAAATCCAAATACATAAAACTCCTACTACTTCTAAGTGGAGACATAGAAACCAACCCAGGACCAATGCCTAACATACTAAAAACTCATCCCTCACTACATAAGAAAAATGCCAAAATATATTTTTACCAAATACCATAATACTACATCCGGAATACAAACATATCGCCCAAACATTTGCACCTCTATTAAAAACAACACATGCACTACATCATTTACACAACACCACACACCCAAATATTGCTCAATACATACAACGACAAAATACCCACCCATCAACACATATATTATATGCGTTAATAATAACCACCCATCCAAACATAAACGAATGCAACCACCTTCTAAACCTACAAAACCCAAACACAACTACATGGACAGACACACTATTACAAGCTTTATCAAATCTACAAAATCCACCCGAAAGACATATCCATATCCCACACCCATTTACAAAATTCCTTACAGAAAATGAAAATATCATAAACCACGGAAACTCAATACACAAAGAATTATACAACTTCATACATAGCCAAACCATACCCCCCTCAAACAATACAATAAAACAAAAATTTCCGTACCTCCCTAACAACCTAATCAACGAGACACTAAAATGCTTAGACCCCATAACAGAATACACCCATCCACCCCCTCCCCCCCTCTTCCTTCCCCCACAAAACCAAAACACTAGCACAAACAATGACAATACAAATATTATTACATGGAACGTATCATCCCTCAACACCGTTCTCCCTAGCTTAAAACTTTGACCACATATACACAAATGCCACCAGCCCTAATAACCATTCAAGAAACAAAAATATCAGCCACAAAATCTATAAAATACATACAAAACACATTCCAAGATTATAAACTCATCTTTAATAACACACATGCACTAACAAGATGTATATTACAACGAAGACCATACACACCGGGTCGCGGAGGCCTCCTTACACTAATACACAAAAAATATGCTTTCCCGGGCAACATCAAAAAAATCCCTACCCCAATGCACATATCTCTTTACCTCCATATAATAAAAATCTCTAATCAACCACTACAACCTTGGATAATCTTTCACATGTATATGCCATCACACCCCAAAGATACTAGATTTACCATAGACATACAAAACAATATAACATCACAAATAAATTTAAATCCAAATCACACTTATTTGCTTTGTGGTGACTTCAACAGAGACATAGCACTAATTGGTAGACAAAATGGAAACCATACCACCCCCCCTCAAAACATAGATTACCAATGGCGACACTTTACAGAAAACCTAAACTTTACCTACATAAATACTGACACCCAATACTCTAGACAAGGCGGCTATAACTACAGTGACTGGAGCCTAATAGACGGCTTCTACATAAATACAAATAATAATATACAATACACCTCTACTACAAACAAAGACATCATTCTCAACTCGGACCACTCGCCCATACAACTTCACATCCCAAATAACATACTAATAAGCCGTACCCCTATAAACTCAAATAATACTACTATACGCATACTTAACCCCATCCCAAAAGATAACTTAGAAAAATTCAACACAAAGTTCTTTGAAGAAAACTCCATACAAATTGATTCTCTCATAAACATACTCGAAAATAATAACCAACTCACCCCAACGCAATGGCATAAAGCATGCCACACCCTAGATACACTCATCAACAATATCTCCAATACAATAAAACAAACTTGCAAAGCCCAACCAATACTACAAATGACAAACCGAACATCACAACAAGGAGGCTATTTACCCCGTAAACTTTCCAAAATATGGAAACAACACCTAACTACATACCATACGATACGAAAAACTATCAGAATAGTAAAAAACGACCCACAATGGCGAAATCACCCTATATGTAACGAATTACTAGCTTTACACCAAGCCCAAATCCCTGCTCCCCCCCCTTCCGGAACTTCCCCTTGATACATGGATAAAAGACATTGCACTAATCGTGAAAAATGCCAATATTCAAGCCCGGAAAGTAACTACAAAATACTCAAAAGAAAAGATTTAAAAAGCCATCTCAAAATATAGACAATTATACGAAACTAGCCCCAAGAAAATAAATAGAAAAGTTTTTAAAAAACTAAAAACCCCACCACTAGATTGTATCACCGACCAACATAATAACATTCTAACTAGCCCGGAAGACATTGCAAACGAAATATATAACCAACAGACAAAAATCAATAGACCCACAGTATCAACATGCAACTACCAACCACAACACTCAGTCGAATGCACATGTGCAGTACGTCAATATCCATGGCATGACCTAGACAGGTTTACTCTAGATAAACGAGGCGAACCCGAAATTCCATTACACACATACTTCAACAGAGCTATATACGACACATGTCTCCACAACCTCGGAAACAATAAAGCCCCAGGGCCAGATCGCATACCAAACTCAATACTTAAACACATGCCCCCAAGATACAATAAACTACTATTTCTATTATTTTCTCATTGTTATAAACAAAAACAAATACTAGCCTCATGGAAAACAAGTGCAACAATCTTACTATACAAAAAAGGTGATCCCTCAATTCTACCATATCACATACCAATCGCATTAGCCAATACAACATATAAACTCTTCACTAGTACACTCACCTATATACTATCCTCATACGGTGAAAAATTCAAAATTCTACACGATAGCCAAGAAGGATTCAGAGCAGAAAGAAGTACCTCTAGACAAATACAAACAATAATAGCTGCACTAGAAGACGCCAAATTCACAAACCAAGACATATATGTTTTATATGTTGACTTCAAAAACGCATTTGGATCTATAGACCACGCACGTCTATTAGCAATAATGATTGATGTTGGATACCCTAAAGATGCAATTACACTAGTTGGAAATATCTACTCCCAATCATCTACTTACTACACCGGAGAACACTTTGGTAAAACTAAGCCCATCCCCATCCATAGAGGCACTATACAAGGAGATACCCTTAGTCCATACCTATTTATAATATTTTTAGAACCACTATTTAGATGGCTAGAACGAGGCAATTATGGATATACGTTTGGTACATCACAAATCACCATAAACTCTACAGCATATGCCGATGACCTTGCTACTGTAACTAACAAAATAACATCTCTACAAACACAAGTTGATAAAATCGATAGATATTGCAAATGGACGGGTATGGACGTAGGCATCCCAAAATGCGCTGCTACTGGATGCCTAAACAAATCTTAAATGAACCCAACTACATTTAAAGTCCTAATGCAAGCTTCTAACATTAACTACCGTGGTCAACCGATCCCCATTCTACACCAAAATGAATCATATGTATACCTAGGCACAAACCTTGTCCCCTCTCTAAAATGGAAAATCCAAACTCACACTACAACCACAAAACTCATTAAACAATGCAAAGAATTAACAACATGCCCAGCCACTATGAAACAAAAAATTAAAATGGTTGACACCGTAATACGCCCAGGAATAGCATACAACTTTTACGCAGTACCATACTCTATGCCAACCATTAAAAAACTTGACAAAAAAATTATAGCCATACAAAAAACCATCTGTGGAATGCCCAAATGCATGTCAAACGCAATAGCCCAACTTCCATATAACCTATTTGGACTTGAAGCTTTCTCCCTTAAAAATGCCTATCTACGATGTATAGGGGAACAACTACAAAACGCCCTAAATGACAAAGGTAGACTCGGGAAAATATATAATGGGCTCACTCACTATGTTCTTGCTCAATATGGTGGTGCCGACAATATACCTAGAATTAAAAAAATGGATTGCATAAGATCACCAATAACACGCACACTCTTCTTATTAAAATACGTAGCTAAAGTTCACCTTAAAAGCACACTTCCAAAATTCCTTTTTAACTCTACACCATTAGAAACAGCATGGCGACAAGAAACACAAAACCATAACACACTCAACACCCAACTCTCACAAAAACTCTTACACAAACTCCTCTCAAAAAACATTTTCGAATTAAAACAAATTACTCTACCAAACAGCACACACATCATGAATTATAAAGACTTCAAAACCTTCCACTTCACCCCATCCAAACTAATCAAAAGCGCCCTAAATGTGGCCAAACAACTATTTTGCCATCCAACATGCCCCACTTCATGTGATACCGCTTGCAACATACACCCATACTCCTGCATACTCCAAGACACATTCATCAACACCAACAACAACATCCTCCCAAGAACTACCCTACCACCAATACATCCCCCCAACCCCTTATATCCATACCACCCCCGCCCCCCAACATACATCACCAAAAATCCCACCACATACCCCATTAATAACATCATACAACATAAACATATACAACATATAGATATTAACAGAATACAAAATACCTACATAAAATACCTATGCCAATGGCAACACGGCAACAATACATTCAATAAATGGCTCCCACAAAGAAACCTCTTCCCAAGACACGACTGCAACACCTCCACAAATAACATCGAAAAACTAAAACAATATTACCAAAGAATCCAAAATAAATTCTACTCGGAGATAATTCAAGCCCACCACCCTCAAGAACAATTACAAGACTCTAGATCCGTAACTCCACCTATAATCATCCCACTCCTAAACATCTACACAACAGAATGTAATCCCGAAAAAGATATTATCACAATTTCAAACACAATCAAAATAGAGAACAATCAAGCCCATATATATGAAGCAAATGGCCACCACTTTCAAACTATTCCCACTACTAGACTCCAATGGCTATGGAACCAATACAACATGAAACTACAAACTCCTACAAACATTGAACCAGTAACCCAACCTTTCAAAACCGAATTAATTTGGTTTTATCAAAGATATAAATACCGCATTCCAAAAAACAACCCCCTCAAAAATGCACAATACACAATACCCACACCTATTCTAGACTCATTAATCTCATTCTTTAACATAGAACAATCATACTTCTCCTCCCCCGTCACATGCTCCACTAAATTAAAAAAATTCTATTCACCCTTTGAAAGAGATAAAATATTTGGCTCCTTGGGTAAGGCCTTTGATTATAAATGGGCCGGTAAGGGTATAGCTCACCCCCACAATGAGGAGGAAACACAACAAGCAATACATTGGGCCCGTCTTGCTGCCAAAAATGACCCACAACACACATCTACACTTATTATCACACCAGACAAAAATTGGTACCAAAACTTTAATCCCCAATCAAACCCATTTGCAGACTCCCATATCATTGCTATATTTGAAGCAGACACAATTACGTACGAAGAACCTACTATCCCACCTGAACTAAAAAAGCCCAGAACTGAGCCATCTACATTACAAGTAATATGCGTCCACCACCAAAACCAGACCCTTGGCACCCTAGAACAGCTTGCAGAACTCATCGCCATATCAAAAACTCTCAACATAAACCGGCTACACACAAAGTTGGCCACACCCACACATATACCTACATCAGTGAACAAAAACAAAAAATGGTCAAAACTAAGTCACAACAACAACACACTTGATTACATCCTATCACCTCCACCCCTCCCGGACTTCCAAACTAGAACCTCACCAAAATTTAACCCCGCATATAGCTACTACACCGATGGATCCTTCAAACCACCAGAACAAATTAGTCCAGGCAATTGGCGTAGGGAAAAAGCCGGGTATGGAATATTCAACCCTACTAAAGAAATCAAATTAGCCAAAAGACTGCATGGATTACAAAATATCCTTAGAGCCAAACTCATGGCCATCCACAAAACACTGAAAATTATTACAACAAAATACAACAATGAGCCAGCGCACATATTCACAGACTGTATTAATGCACTATACTTATTAAACACTCAAATAACACACCCTACCCTCCACAATAGCCACCCCGACCAAATCATACTAAAATCTATGGTCCAAATGTTACTAAAACGAAGACAAACCACAACCATCCACAAAGTTCGAGCCCACGCCGACATTGATGGTAACGAACAAGCGGATAAACTAGCAAAAGAGGGCCGAGAAAAATCACACAAAAACGCCAAAGACCCACACGAACATGCCCACGCCACCCCTTATTACTTTCAAAAAGAAGACTGGCCCTCCAAAGAAAACACCCCAGATAAAGGCCCGATTAGATTTATGAGCAAATACCTTAAAAAACAAGACTTATATAATAACCTAGACACAATCTCAGATAACTTCCCTAACATAGAAAAATGGACTAACAACAACAACATAGACAATGAACTCTCCACAAATTTCTGGAAAAACCCCATCATCACCGACTCACAGATAACATGCCTTATCAAATTCCGAACCGGACAATACATGGGAAACGCCCGAAAACAACTCTTCTTTGGTATAGAAAGATTCCCATCCATAACCTATCCAATATGCACATCCACGGATTCCGACACATGGCTACATGTTCTACTTAAATGTCATAACCACCACATACACTCCTTAATTGTCAAAAGACATAACAAAGCTGTATGGGAAATCCGTAAGTTAATCACCTCCCATAACAAATCAAGATGTTTCATCCTCATGAATGCCGGTACCTTTAATAACAACCCACAAGAAAATACGGTCCCCCCATGGCTACTCTCATGCACATGTGAAACTCAACGATGCCATTGTAACGCTCGACTCAAACCGGACATACTCTGCATTAGAGGCTTACCATTCAATGACCCCCCACCCGACCACATAAACCTAGAATACACAATTCAATTCATTGAATTTACATATTGTAATGACAGATTTCCCCCTGAAACAATCGACAACAAAATAAATAAATACCAACCCCTTATTGATGACATCACTGCCCTCGGATGGAAAGTGGACCCCATTATGGTAATTACTGCTGGAGCTCGTGCCACCACCTTTATCCCATCTATTAAAATCCTAGAAGATACCTTCAAAATCCCCATTAATACAATTACTAACACCTTCAAGAATATTAACGTCATTGCCATACAACACGCTATGTCCATCCTTTTACATAAACGAAAAATTGAAAACAACCAAGCCCTCCCCGACATACATGACCCCCCATGAAACTTCCTCTATATTTTGATTTATCCAGGAAATCACAATGCACTCTCTTCTCTCCCTCTTTCCCTCCCCCTTCATTTTCCTCTCTTCCCTCTCTCCCCCCCCACCTTCTTCTTTCCTTGTTACTTTTGTGATTGATTGGTTCTGTGGTCCCTGGCTACTTGTTACATAGTGTCTACCCTCGAAAGGGGGAAGTAGTTCCAACTTACTAATTCCCTGTCCGGTGGGCATGGTCTTAGTAGTGGAACGAACAGACCCTTTATTCACGTCGGACTCCTTTGGAGACCGACGTTCTTCTTCTTCTGAACACATGTGAAGCTAGGTAAAACCATGTGGAACCTGTATGGATAAGTGAATCCGGATTTTTAAGTGAATGAACCAGGGATTACTATTTGCCTCTTGGGAATCTCACGAGGGAGTGAATTTAGGCTTTTGACTGAGTGAACTCATGATAATTGCTTGCACATTGGAGACAATGAGGGTTTGACTAATTGTTTCATAAAATTTACGCATCTAAACGTAAGCAAACATACTAATCATTCACTAATCTCTTGTAAATCCAAGCAAGAAAGAGAAAGAAAAGTATGATGGTGGGCTACATCATGTACCAAAATCATTGAAGGAAGTTCAATCAACAACATGGGTTAGTGTGGATAAACAAAAAAAAGTTACAAAAAAATTACAACTTCATTTATTTCATAATCACACCTCTAATCTTAAGCAAACATGACACCTAAATTCACTAATTTCTTGCAAGGGAGTGCCATTTCTATATTCAGCTTCGCCTAAAGGACCACGTGCTCGTTTGCGGCACAATTTTTTTCACTTTAACTACAATCATCTTTCAATCCATACGGTCAAAATTCACAAAATCTTTGCCACGTCATCTCATATCCTACGCAGTGGATATACACTTTCGTATATTATTGATTCATAATGAAGAATGTCCATTTTTTTTTGAAAAATCCAAAAGATTTGTCTAGATGATATCCAAGTATTCTCGAGGTGATACGCGTGTAATGCCAAGCTCATACCCATGTAATACCTAGGTGATACATGTGTGTCCAAACCATTGTGATTTAGAAAAAATAAATATTTCAATAAGGTGGTGCCAAAAGTGACCATTGTGTACTGTACAAGTTTGAAAGGAGATCCTCCAATTACATCCTCAAAAAGTTCATCTTAGCAGTTTTTAACCCCTAATGGACCAAGTGTCCCTTTGAGGCATAAAGTTTATTCACATTGACTGCAATCCTCCCATTCAATCCGTATGGTCGAAATTCATAAATTTTTTACCTCATCATCTCATGTTGAAGGGTAGAAGAAGATCCTATTGTCATATTCTCTAAAAGCTCATCTTGGCAGTTTTTAATCCATGGGTGTAGAGGTTCCTCTAAAATGCCTTGCACCTATAGGGATTAACCCCCAAAAGACCACCCCAAATTTAGAAAAACCTCTACTCCATCGATTAAAAACTACCAAGATGAACTTTTTGAGAATGTAACCGTAGGACCTACCTCTACCCTTCAACATGAGACGATGTGCTAAAAAATTTATGAACCGAGAGTCAAAGTCCCCCAAGGAACACTTGGTCCTTTAGGGGTTAACCTAAGCAAACGGAAGTTGACTTGCAAAGCAACAACAAAAAGAAGAGGAGTAAAGTAGGGCGGTGGGTGAGCGACACCCATCTCCCCTAACCCTCATCCATCCCACATCTCAAGATCATGCAACACCAAAAGCGTTGCAGTCCTCTACAGTAAAGTCGCTCTCTAGGGTTTTTAGGGTTTCACGTGTTGACCGCGACGAAGAAAGCAAAGTACGTTAGTAGACCTTTCCTTGCACTCGGCCTATTCGGTAACTTACTCAAAATTTGTGTCGGTGTAAAAACAGCACCTCAACGTCATTCTCATGCGAAGAAGATGATCATGCACGTCAAGAGCATGTCATGCTGATGCAGATGGAGCAGCAGCCTGGAGTTTGATGCGGAGAAGGAGGGTTTGCAGAGGTGATGGAGATGGAGATGGAGAAGGTGATGTGAAGGAGGGTTTGCAGGAAACTGGGGAAAGAGTTTTTCATATGATGGAGATGGAGAAGGTGATGTGAAGGAGGGTTTGGAGGAAACAGGGGAGAGAGTTTTTCATGTGATGGTGATGGAGATGGAGAAGGTGATGTGAAGGAGGGTTTTGCGGAGTGTGTGTGTGTGTGTGTGTGTGTGATGGGGTTGGCGTGAAGATGGCGTTGCTGCCACCTCTGGCGGGCTCTGCCAGGATGTCAGGTATGTGTTTCCGCATGTGCTGTGGATGTGGGGATGATGAGGGAGAGCACTGTTGTTGATTTTGTGGAGGTGCAGCAGCAGCAGGGACGGCGTTTTACTCGAGTCAGCATGTGGACATGGGGGAGGTGTTCCGTGGAGACGAGGGGTTGGAAGAGTCGCTGTTGCCGCCGGTGCAACGGCGCAAGCGCGTGGTGCGCAGGTTCACGGAGTCCAGCAGCGAGGAGGACGAGTATGTGGTGCCCAAGCATGCGAGGCGGCATAAGCACGTCAGCTACTGCGAGTCCGACAGCAGCTCAGAGAACGAAGCGGCAGCTCGGGATCATCATGTAAACAACAAAACCCTAAGCCTCACCTACTTTTTGTATGCTAATAAGATGTTCCATGGGGTCTTAAAAGGCATTAAGCAGCAGTAGCAGACACGAGAAGAAGCTCAAGCTGGTGCTGGAGCTTCTTTCCCAGTCCAAGACCATTGAATCCGTGTTGCATGTTGGTTGTCGATTCCAATCCTGGGAGGTATATAACACCATCTCGGAAATCAATGATGAATCTAAAGTCAGTTGATTGATAAGCATCTGTGTGTTGGAAATGCCATGTCCATGTACTTTGCTGATGTGATGTGAGGTTTGGGAGATGATGGCTCACGGACATGGTTGTTTGTTTGTGTTTGTTTTCAGGCTGTCGCTGCAACCACGCCTGAGCTGCCGGTTGGCGTGTTGCGTGGGTGTCCGTCTTGCCGCACATGCCAGAAGGTGAGGATGCTTCATGTTGTTTTGAGTGTGAGGTTCTGGTTTCTTTTTTCTATGGCTCATTTCTGTTGCTTGGCTCAGGTTGTGGCAACTTGGCGGCCAGAGGCTGGACGGAGACCTTGCATTGAGGACGCTCCGGTTTTCTATCCGAACGAGGAGGTAATCTCATTGCATGTGGAGCTCTGGATGCAAAGGTCTTACAGACCGAGGTGTTCAACATGTGTTGTTATGGATGGATTCGATATGTCTGATGAGGAAATGAAAATAAAGAGGTCCTCATATCAAATTAGCCCTTATTATTTTCTTTATGTTTTCAGGAGTTTCAGCAGCCTCTGAGGTACATAGCGAGTATCCGAGCGAGGGCGGAGCCGTACGGGATATGCCGAGTGGTGCCGCCGCCGTCGTGGAAGCCGCCCTGTCCACTGCGAGCTGGCGATGTGCAGAGCATGGAGTTTCCAACGCGCGTGCAGCAAGTGCACAAGCTGCAGGTGCGACAACCAAGTGCCAAGGAGTGTTCGCCAACAACCAAGCAGGCCAGCAAGAAGCGGCGAGGGAGGGGCAGAATGGGCGCAGGCTCGCCGCCGCCGCCGCCTCCGAATGAGCAGCCGGAGTACTTCGGATTCTGGCCTGGAGACCCCTTTCCTTTGGGCGAGTTCGAGAAGTACGCCAATGACTTCAAGGATCAGTACTTCCGCATTGGCCCGGACCGCAAGTGGGAGCCCACCGTTGAAATGATCGAGGGCGAGTATTGGCGTATTGTCGAGCAAGCCACAGATCAGATCGAGGTACAAACCTCCTGCCAAGAGATTGTGTTGCATGTGTTGTTGGATGTGTTGCTGCATGTGTTGTTGCATGTGTTGTTGTGTGTTGCTTATATGTGTTGTTCTGTGTTGTTTGTGTGTGTTGTTTGTGTGTGTTGTTTGTGTGTGTTGTTCTGTGTGTGTTATATGTATTTGAGTTATTTGCAAAGTCGCCTGTAGCTTTAATAAGATGCCCCTCAATTTTCACGACTTTTCATAATCAAAATCAGCTTTTAAAAGTTCTCGACTAATCTAAAATCAGCTTAAAGGAGAGAAAGACGGCTAAGACTACCTTGACGTGAGTTTAGAGACCACCACTGACAGACCACCAAGCTCTTGTATTGGTCTAACAATAATGTAGAGTGAGGAAAGAGTAGGGGTCTCTTACTGAAACTTTGGGTGACTTTGCATATAACTTTATTGTGTTGTATGGTTTGAAGTGTGCCTTGGTTTTGAGCTTGTGGATCCAATTAAGTAATAGGAATCCTGCCTGTTTTTTTGTACATTTGGGTGCAGGTTCTTTACGGCGCTGATGTGGAGACTGGGAAATTTGGAAGCGGTTTTCCGAAATGCAGAGCTGGGTCGGAGGCTGCAACTCATTATGAGAAGTCAGGATGGAATCTGAACAACATAGCAAGATATCCGGGTTCTATGCTCTCTTTTGAGGAAGGGGACATCTCGGGGGTGCTTGTGCCATGGCTGTATATTGGGATGTGCTTTTCTTCATTCTGCTGGGTAAGGAACAATTTACTGGACAACCACCTGCAGCAAATTTATCAATCGATGATGTCAAACTTGAGTTTATAAATCTGCTATGTAAATCCTGCTGGGTATGGTGTGGCTCTGCTGCAGCACGTAGAGGATCATCATTTCTACTCCCTCAATTGCATGCATTGGGGTGCACCGAAAGTCTGGTATGGTGTTCCTGGGTTTGCAGCTAACAAACTCGAGGCAGCCATGAAGAAGCACTTGCCAGACTTGTTCAGTGAGCAACCTGATCTTCTTCACAAACTGGTAAAATATTTTTCATCCATCTTCTTCCCAGTTGCTATGCTTTCCATCATGTCTTTTGTGACAGTAATATCAACTGATCTCTCTCTGTGCTCTGGGATTGAACGTGTGGGCAACCATGTCTCATTGGCATGCTAACAAGATTGTTTCTTTCAGGTAACGCAATTGTCGCCGTCTTTCTTGACGCAAGAGGGGGTGCCAGTATACAGGGTGGTGCAGCAACCGGGCGACTTTGTCATCACATTTCCGAATGCGTATCACTCCGGGTTCAATGCCGGATTCAACGTTGCGGAGGCTGTGAATGTAGCGCCAGTGGACTGGCTGCCTCATGGCCAAGCAGCAGTGGAGCTTTACAGGGAGCTCAACCGCAAGACATCTGTGTCGCATGACAAGCTTTTGTTAGGGGCCGCAAGGGTGGCCCTGAGGATGTGGTGGCATTCCCAGCAGAACGAGAAGGTCTTGTCCGAGAGGGAGAAGGCATGGCAGGCGAATTTGGCAGGTGGCTTGGAGCCAGGTTTGGTTTCCTCGTGGCAGGCATATTGCGGTGAAGGTGGTGTTCTGGCCAAGGCTCTCAAGGTGTGCCACATTGGTCTCTTTCTCAAATGTGCTTTGAGTTACTCGGAAGTTACATATTGGATTTCTTTCGCTTGTTACCCAAAGTTTCAACAGGAGGGTACTATTTAGAGCTGATTCAGAAAGAGAGAGGGTGTACAAACTTTGGACCGGTGACTTTACAAACAACTCTATTTGAATCTGTGGCGAATTGTAGACTCAGCTTTTCAGCAGCAAGTTCTTTATATTCCTTCTGTTGCTTACTTGAGCTTCTGATTCCCACTGTAGGAAAGGGTGGAGATGGAGCGAGCACGTCGAGAGTCACTCAAGTCGAGCTGTGGCGAAACCTTGACGCTGACGTCCAAGCTGATGGACAGCAATTTCGACTCAACTGATGAGCGAGAGTGCGAAGTATGCAAGTATGATCTCCATCTCTCTGCGGTGGGATGTGAATGCAGTCCTGACAGATTTGCGTGCCTGCTACACGGCCACCTTCTCTGTCAATGCCCCTGGAGCAAGAAGACCCTGCTTTACCGCTACAACCTGGAGCAGCTAGCTCTTCTTCTGGCCGCTGTTGAAGGCCGCCCCGGAGCCGTTGCAAATTGGGCCAAGCAGCACTCTCCAGCTCCAGACGCCTTGTCCTCAAAGCAGCTCACGGTTCATACAGATAGCAAGTTTCAGGGACTACACCCTCACACGGTTGTACAGATAGAGAAGAAGGAGACGGCAATCCAGAGCAGCAACGCACTTGGTCCTGAACCTCCCATTTCTGTAAGGAAAGTGACAGAAGATGATGTCTCCAGCCATCATCATTCTCAGAAGCCGGTCTTTCTGAAGTCCGGCCATGCAAGATCACTTGCCAGAAAAGATTCTCCAGATTCTTCAAAGCTGGCGAATCGAGCTCCAGCTTTAGACAATTCTAAAGCTGAGGTTATACTGCTCAGTGATGATGAAGAGGATTCTCCAAAGTGCAAGTTGAATGAGGCTTCGCTTTCAGCTACTGAAGTGGCCACCAACGATCTGTTGAGGACTGTGTGTGCAACGAACAGAACGATTGAAGGAGATGTTGATGCTATCAACACAAAGCAGACCGTGAGGAGCCCTGTCAAAGAGAGGGCAGCAGTTGCGCAGACCTCTTTAGCTGTTGGTGTGCCTGAGGAACGCGCCGCTTCTGCGAGGCCGTTGAACGACTTGGTGACTGTCGTGCAACGAGGAACTTGCAGCTCATGGACTCCCAACAGAGTGGCGAGAGTCCGTTTGAAAAGGGAGGTGGATGTGCTTGATGTGGGGCGCCTCATTGTCAGAGAAGGCTGGTATACCAGGCAGGCAATCTATCCAGCAGGTAATTGATTTCTGCGTCTAGGAGGTTCTATTTGTATTATCATTCTACTCTTTCCTCACTCTCAATAGCTATTAGATCAATGGAAGTGAATCCTCGGTGGTGTCTCAAGTAGAATCCTCCTTAAGTATGGAAGAGCTCGTTGGTCTCTAAACTCAAGTTAGAGCTAGTCTTAGCCTGTCTTTGAAGAGGAAGGAGAGTATGTCATGTTGTACCATGAATCTTAGTTGCCTTTTTCCTCTCTGAGCTGATTATGAGCTTGCAATTCAGGGCTGAATTCAATCATTAAGATTGAAAATAGAGGTTAGGACTCATGGTATATTTGCCTTCACAATTATCTTCAATATTTAGGAATGATCCACCAACGAAATGAAACCACTGACCACGAGAAGGTGGTCTTTTTCGTTGCTTTCAGGTTTTAAAAGCCGTGTACGCTTCATCAACGTTGAGGATGTCTTCAAGACGTGTGTTTACATATCTGAGATCATTGATCGAGGACTGGGTGCAAGACCTCTGTTCCAGGTATTTTTTCTCAAAGTTTGTTGATGTGTGTCAAATTATATTTCCATCAGTTGTACAGGCCTTTTCTTTCATCGAGTGTTTTCGTATTTGATACTAAATGTGACATCATTGCAGGTCACACATCCAACAAAGCGGGAAGTGTACTTGCACGATTCCATAGACGGATGCTGGCATGACATTCAGAACCACATCAACGAAACAATAATTGCTCTCCGCCCGCAAAAGAGCCACTTGCAGCTGCCTCCCTTGTTACCACCCCCAAGCGGCTTGGAGATGTTTGGCTTGACAGTCACCTCCGTCATAGAGGTAAAACATCAAACTCTGCAATCAAGTTTTTGCTCAGGAGAGGCATGAGCTTTGACCTTTTTTTTCCGTTCGATACTCTGGGTTTTTTTCCATTCAAACTCTGGGTTGTAAAAATACTTTCTGCCTGCTGCTGTGCAGGCAGTAGAGGCCCTGGATCCGCACCATCAGTGCTCAGATTACTGGACTGGCAAACAGAGCCTAAACCACCACCAGAGACCTGATGCTGCTGCGACAGAGCCAATTAAGATTCAAAGACCAGGAATAATCTTCCAAAGACCTGATGCTGCTGCTGCTGCTGCTGCAACAGAGCCTAAGATGCAAAGACCAGGGATGATTCAGATCCAAAGTCCAGGAACAATAATCCAAAGACCTGTTGCTGCTACAACAGAGCCTCACATTCAGAGACCAGGGATGATTCAGATCCAAAGACTAGGAACAATAATCCAAGGACCTGATGCTGCTACACCAGAGCCTCACATTCAGAGGCCAGGGATCATAATCCAAAGACCCGAGCTCAAGATTCAAAGACCTGATCCAAAGATCCAAAGACCAGGGATGATCGTGGATGCAACAGAGCAAAGAGCAGGGATGGTGATGAGCTTAAAAGAGGACCAACCTCTGAGAGCGCCACAAACTAGGATTGTACATACAAATAGCGGCATCAACGGCTCTCAGGCTCTTACACAAGAGAGTAGACCTCAAGACAGGAGCCAGATTAATGCGATGGAAGAGTCTTATGTTTTGCAGGGTCTGTTTGAGAGGGCCACTTCAGCGGAGCTGAGGGTGATGTACCGTATGTTCACAAGCGGCACCCAAGGCGCAGAATGGCGGAACGCATTCCGGGCCCTCACTCAGGAGGTTCAGAGAAGGCTTAGATGATTATTGTCAGAAGAAGAAGAAGAACAAAGCCTGGCGCATTGCCATGGAAGGAGGCAGCATGGTGGACACAACATTTGCAGGTAGAACAACATGCTCATCAACAGAGGTAGTAGTAGTAGGTGTGATAAGGTTGGAATATGGACTTACCAAACCACGAGAATTTTGAAGAATAAGAGCGCTATGAATGCCAAGATGGTCACAAAGTGGCCCCATTTAGCTCCCATTCCTCTCAAGTGAGGGATGATGAATCCAAGACTTGTTTCAAGATGTGGGTGCATTTTCAACCTCAAGGTGAAATGAAGCTTTTTTCCAGTGAACTCAGCATGTTACCTATCTGGTGCAACTTCACACATGTAAGCTTCTCATCCTTCTCTCTCCCCCCCCCCCCCCCCCCCCCCTTCCCTTTTATTTATTTTACTATTGTAAAGTGAAGAATTTTGACCTCCGTTTTCTTATAAAATGATTACAATCAGCTCTATCATTAGTTCAGAGATGAGAGAGGAGGCTAAGATTCTTGATCTTTTCTTTTTTTTCCTTCTCAAAAACAGCTAAAACTAGATCCATTCTTGACCTCTCCTTTTTTTCCCCTAGTTTTGCAAGCTCCTTCATGCTTTATTTTTAGATTTCTAGTTGAGAGATCACCAAGCTCTTCAGGTATTAAGGGTGAAAAGTGTTATAAGTGATAGGAGGGGGTTATCTTATCGAAAGATTATCATTTTGGGTGAAAAAGTGCAGTGGATTTGGGGAAGTTACTTGTGAGAAAAATGATGTGGAAGTTCACCGGAATGAGCATCATAATTGTTCCAGCTTGTCATCAGTTTGAAGTGTAGTACATTGGGCTTACAACAATGAATTGGTGAGCCAAGTACTCATCATATTATTCTTGTACTTGAGGCTGGAGATCATGTCTCTAATCATTCAAGGGGAATAATCATGTTTCCTTCCTTTGTGGAAACTTGTGGGAATGTGTACCTCTAAGTGCCCAAGCTAAAATGGCACTTCAATCCTCTGTAAGGTAAACCCGCCGATAACTTGACAAGTTAAGCATGACAAATTAGGCAATGTGCATATATGGAGAGAACCAATAATAATACTTTTTTTTTAGTGATAGCCAATAGAACTACAATTTCAATCCAAGTGAAGTACAAGAATAAATATGATGAGATGTGAATCACTTATGAATATTCGAAGTGTGCTGCCATGTTTAGCCGGTGGCTGCCAATAGGTACCCTCCGTAGGCGCCGACCAAAAGTAAGGGGTCTTGATTAGCAACAAACCTCCATTTGGATGGGTGAATGGGTGGTAGAGAGATGGTAGTGGGTTGGATATACTGAAGTGGTCACTTTCAGACACTACATTGTATTTGCCAAACATTTTTTTTAGATCGTAGTGGTTTTAACACAATGGATATCATTGGATATTACCTAGGCATTACACATGTATCACCTAACCATTACAAGCATCACCTAGACAAAACTCTTGAAATTTCCAAAAAAATTGGACAATCTCCATTTTGAATTAGTCATGCACAAAAGTGACCACTGTGTAGGGTACCCCAATTTTATATGTGTTGGTTATGGGTTTTGGTTGGTTACCGGGGGGTTACCTTAGATACAAATAGAAACTTCTTGCCTCGTATCAAAGGAGGATACACTTTTCCCTTTTGACTTGTAGACAATTTAGTTGGTTTCTAGTGAATCTTTTGAGGTTTGCATTTTTCTAGTGATTTTTTGACGTTTAACTTCCAAGTGTCTAAGTTGAAAATAGGAATGCTACCTCTTTATGTAAAAATGGTGGTTTTCATTGAAAGCAGTAAGATCTTACAGCTGGAGATGGAAATAAAAAGTTTGTTTTTCATTTCTACTCTTTCCATTTAAATGAGCAATTTGGAAGTGTTGTTGGTGAAAAATAGATAAGTACTTTTAGGGGATAAGGACTTCATTCCACCAAGTCTATGCCAAGAGGGTTGACTTGAAACCATTACCTAGATTCTCTAATTTTTTAGAAAATACTTGATTTGCATCTACTAATTGCATCAATAATTTGATGTAGAATGATGGTTTATGAATAAAGTTAGCTCCATTTACATGAGCATTTATTACAACAACTAGCTCCCTCTACAAGAGTCAACTCCCTCTACAAACATGATGTTGTAACAGATGCTATTCAAACAAACATGGCTACAATTGTAGAGGGAGCTACCTCTATTTAAAACCATAACCAGGAACGAAATTCTCAAAAAACACATTTTCCAAAACCGAAGACAATGTTTGTTGAAATTCAGCATGAAAGATTTCATTCATAATCTAAAGATTACGTTCTCAAGCATGTAGATGCTTGAGATGACATCGGGGGTTAACCCTTAAACGTCAAAAGGTGCTACAAGTGGCCACAATATACTTCATGTATTAATGTTGTATTTGAACATGATAAGGTCCTCATTGAAATGACCTCCAAATGAAAGATGTTAGTTGAAGAATCTTCAATCCAAAGTTGTAAGTCTCGCTAAACTTCAATACATTTTTGTATTGTACAGAGTATAATACGTGCATGTACATATGGTCTGGTCCTGGCTGACATTTAAGAGTTAAAAGTATGCTCGGTGTGCACAGAGCCCGCCACCAACTGACATATCCATCAGGGTTGGTCAAGCCTCTCCAACATGTTGCTTTGTTTGCGCAGCAACTGGTGCGTGTGTGCCTCCTGCGCATCCTCAAGAGTGACGGTTGCCGGAGACGTAGCACAACAAACTAGGAAGTTCCACCAAATGCACCCAATGAGAATATGAATTTTTTACATGAAGGCATCGGATTTTTTACACTCACACACATGGATGGGTGTACCAATCCTCCTTGTCATTGTCGGAAACGAACTCTGTGACTGCTTCCAAGTTATCACATGAGAATATGGATATTTGCATCAAGGCATCGGATTTGCACCAATCCCTCTTGTCATTGTCAAAGATAAAAGAAAAAAGCTTTGCTACTGCTTTCAAGTTATTGCGTATGTTGATAACTCCTCACCATGGGCGTCATTTCGTACATACATCACCAACTTTCTTAGGGATGACAAGGAGGAAAAATTTGCTTGAAATGCACGCGGATTCATGGAGTACCGGTAGGTGTCCAGGGTTAGTATGCCATGTACAAATATTGTCATCTATTTAAAAGAAAAGAAAGGCAGATTGGGATGGATTTACTACTAGCAACTTCGATGTTTCACTCAAATTAGTTCCTGTTCAGCGCAGCTTCCGTGAGCAGCTGCCGGGCGAATGTCAACTGGTTTAGAACACATGAATGGGGAGACTCTTTTGAGCATGTACAATGTCAACTGATGATGGTACACAAGCAAAAAACATTGTGTAGTCTCACAAAATTTGCCTATGCTTGATGCAAACTCGTTCCCGAGCGGTTGACTTGTTCCTTCTTTCCATCTTTATAAATCTCCAACTTGTTGTGGGATTAATGTTCTATGTACGGATATTAAAGTACTTCTTGTCAATGGTAATATGTGGGATGAGTTCTAATAAAGAGAGGATTGTCACTTCCTATTTTGAGGATTTTGTGAGTGGGTGTGTTAGTTTGGATACAAAGGACAAGAGAAAGTTAAGGGAGCTTTTCAACATTCCCGGTGAGTGAAAAGCAGAACTTTTTGAGAACTGTTGTTAGTAGTTAGAGGAGACAATCTTTTCTAGAATGAATGGCAGTTACAAAAAATTAGATGTATTCATGAAATTTGCACTTCCTTATAACTCTATTTGTTTCCTTAATATGAGAAAAAAGTTAGGGCGGCTTCACACCAAATCCACGGTTGAGAGTCCGTCGGTTTCCACCAATGAGATTGCTTGAATGGCCAAAGTCCGGCCTCTCGGCTTTCACACCAAAGGCCAAAGTCCAAAGACCGTCGTCTTCCAATGTGCCTACATGGTAGTACTTTTGGAGAGCAAAACTTGGGTCGCCGTTTTTAGGTCGACCCTAACTTCCTTCAAGATTCCGTCAAATTTTTCAATAAAATAATCAAAATCTCACAAGATCTGGACCGTTAGATGAAAAAGGCTAATTTTTTTGGCTGATTTTTTTTGGTGTAATGATACGGAATTGGACTTTGGACTTGGGCTTTGGGGCTTCACACCATAGTCACCCAAATGCTTCAAAATATATATATATATATATATATATATATATATATATAATTTTATTTTAATGTTTTTTTTTAATCCAAAAGCTTGAACTCTCGCCATAGTTTGGGCAAAAATTTTGACGGACAGACTCTTGACTCGGCCCGGTGTGAAGCGGCCCTTAGCTAGGGAACCGTCTCTTGCGTCTCTCAACGACCAAGCTACAAATAGAAAAAGAACTTCCAACCCTTCTACACATATAGTACAAATCTCTTATCTTGTATTTAAAATACCTCATTTGGAAGGGCAAACTTTCTTCATTTCCTTTGATATGGTACAATCAACTCCCTCTACAACAACCAACTTGTTTGTCTACCTACTATAAAGAATGGTTGTCATAATGAAATGGCTCTAGCCTTGGAGTGTGCAGCGTGGGGAAGAAAAGCTTAAATTACAATGAAATGTCTATTGTAACACATGCTCTTGTAAAGGAAGCTGACTCTACTCATTCTTCTAGATGATCCCCTAATAAAATATCCCTATCTAGATGATTGAACATGTTTTAGTTCAATTGTTAGATAATAACAAGATGTTTGAATACTTATACTAAGATTGTTATTATAGTTTGATTACTTTTACCAAGATGGTTAATTTTGGATATACTTACCGTATGACGGCTTCCAACAAGTTTCTAGCAATTTATTTGAGTGTCAATGGGGACTTTTGTGTTGATGAGCATGCTTCAAATAGCAATGCCCAAACGGGAAATCACAATGTGCATCCAGACGTCGTCGAGCTGAGAAAACATTAAAAAAATGTGAAGATCAACACATGAAGGGGTAGGTCTGAAATGGACACGTGTAGAACAACAAGCATAGCAATAACACAAGCCACACGGGGTTGTATTCATCCCATCCCCTTCAATGATGATATGTTCCCTAACTCCTCATGTTCACAACGTTGCTTGAGCTGCATTTCAAGTTTTTCCATCTACGGTGGTGTACACCCTCGCAAATGCGGTGCCACATGGTCATGGTCCCCTAATTCAAAACCTTTCACACGAAACCACCAACTTAACCCCAAAACGCCCAAGCATCCACATCATGAATTACAACCAACAACTTTCTTGCTTAATTTCTTGTTGACGGACGTGTTTTTGTTGTGAAGAAAATAATTGCACCTTCTATGTGGAGGCAATTCAAATGTTTTAAGTATTTTGGAGATGAAGAATGGATTTGGAAAATTGATTTCCATTTTATGGAGTGTGGTACAATAAAGAATGACATTAAAAATTCTCTTAACCTACACATAATTTCCTTGAGAATGGCGTGACCCCTCCATTAATGGAATAATCTCTATCATAAACGTAAAAACCAATCCACATAGTGAAAAAACACAAAGTGGATACAACAAAGAAATCAACTAGTACTAGTTGTATATTTTAAAAAAAAAATCATTCACACCAATTGCATTTTTATAGTTAAGTTCCTTCTAAAGTCAGAAAGACACCCTTCTTTTCAATCGATATATGCACTCTTAATAGCTATCAAATCTGTAGAAAAGCCTCTAAACAGAATCCTTCCATACACTGTGGTCTTCAAACTCAAGTTGAAAGTCACCTTTGAGAAGGAAGAAGGAGAGGTCATGAATCTTAGCCGCCTTTTTCCTCAAGCAACTATAAATAGACATATAGAGCTCTTTAGAGTTGATTTTAGTAAACAAAAGATTTTGTACCTTTGCCTCACCTTACAATCAACCCAAATACAACAAAAAAGAATTTATTTATTTATCATATATATATATATATACATCTCTTAAAAATGACCCTAAATCACCCAGAGCATTGTGTGAGATATTCATGAGGTTGCGAGTTTGAAACCTGGTTGCAAAATCTTCTCCCACCTCACAGGACCCCCACAAGTTGCCAATATATAGCAACTTGTGTGTGCTAAAAATAATAATAAAAAACAAATTAAAAAAAACATAAATAATGAAGTACAAAAAGAAAAAATTCTAAACATGACACACTCCAACCAACAAACAAACAAACAAGGAAGGAAACAAGGCGAGGGAGGGAGGGAGGGAGTCATGAGAAAGGCGAGGGGAAAATACCAAAATTATAGCTGGTACAAAAGAAGGTAAGTATGTCATGGAAAAGAGTCTGTTCACTCTCCCTCTCTCCACAAAACCTGGCCACATGTACAGACTCAAGTAGCACCAAGTTCCCCTGCTCCTGCTGCTGCAAAAACGTGATCTCCCTTGGCCTTCAAGGGCCCCTAAAGTACTCCAAATCCCCTCCCACATCATCACCTCCTCTTCTTCCATTAGTAGCAAAAGCCACCTCTTCCATCGCCCATTTCTTTATCATTTCCCACTCATTTTTCATTACTAAATTTTATTTCCATTTCTAGCATTATATAAAGACTACTAGCGCAAGAGAGAGAACCGTCATGCCTTCTTCTTCATTGTTGTTGTTGTGAGAGTGCTTGTTGTTTTGCTGCACTTGTGACGTTGTGGTTGAGGCGTCATTTGCGATGGGCCACGTTGATTTCAAGGTCGTTTTGGGGATCATTGGTAACGTGACCGGCCTCTGATCATGTGATGTTTGTGCTTGGGAAACTGCCATTTTGTTACTGTGAGTTATCTAGTCATAATTGGTAGCTCTCTGAAGGTGTTTTTTTTGTTTTTGGAGAGAACGATTACAGTGGTAGTGATCTGTAACATGTGAGAATTGGTGCCTTGAATGTGATCACGGAGGTTCTTTGTTTGGCAATCGATGGAGGTTGTGTTGATTTTCTTTCTCAGTTGTGTAGCTTTGGCAGATCTGATATAGAATGTTGCTTTTTCTATGACTTTCCTGACGCATGAGCTCTTGGTGGTGATCAGGAAACATCACTGCGATCTGTCTGTTCACTTCGCCCATGTAAGTTCTCAAACGCACCTTCTCGTCCATGTTTTCGTCTTCTTTTCTCCTCACTGCATAATATTCACGTTAACAGCGGGTTTTTAGAAGAAACTGTTGATTAAAAGTGAACCTGTGAGTTTCAGTTTGGTGGTGTGTTGATTATGAATTTGCAGCCCTCCTTTTATGAGGTTTTACCACTGCGATCTGTTGTTTAGAGAGCCTACAGTGAATGGGTGTATCTTTTGTTTGATGGTTGTTGGTGTTGAAATGGCCAATGTAGTCCTACTTTTATGAAGATATGGAAGAAGAAGTCCGTGGGGGACTACTCCGGCGTCCCCTACGTGGCGACTCTGCTGAATTGCCTGCTGTGGGTGGCGTATGGCCTGCCCTGGGTCAAGTTCCAGCTCCTGGTGGTCTCTATCAATGTGCTTGGCGTGGCGGTGGAGCTCATCTACATCGCACTTTATCTCAAAAACGCCCCCAGAGAACCCATGGTACTGTAACGTCCATGTATTGTTTTATTGCTGACACAACTGGAAAAGATGGTATGTGAGGTTAGCGCTGTCAAAGATGCTTGATGTCAGAAGATGCTTGATGTAAAAAGATGCTTGACGTCAACAGATGCTTGATGCCGAAGATGCTTTCAGATGCGAAAACTAGCTCTGGAGGCAGATTAATCACCTGGTTGATGATGTGCAAGCTTTTCTTTTTGTTTGGCTGCAGATGAAGGTGGTGAAGATGTGTGTGGCGGGTGTGGTGGGGTTCATTGGCATGCTGGTGCTGGTGTTGCTGCTGGTGCCGGATCATGAGAAGCGGAAGCTCATCATTGGGAGCCTCTCGGTTGTGTTCGCTGTGCTCATGTACGCCTCGCCCCTCACAGTCATGGTAAGAAACATTCCGCAGGCTCAAAGTGAGGCTTAGAGTATTCTCCACCTCTATTCTCATTCTTAATTACTTAAATTTAGCCTTTTACAGCTCTCAGAAACATGACCTCTCCTTCTTCCTCCTCGAAGGTGGCTGGAACTACTTGTAGCTAGCTCTTGTGTGCTTAATGAGCTCGGTTTTGTAGAGAATGGTGATCAAGACGCGGAGTGTGAAGTACATGCCATTTCTGCTCTCTCTCTTCAACTTCCTCAATGGCCTCGTGTGGACAGGCTATGCATTTGTCGGTGCAATCGACATCTTCATCGCTGTAAGCACCTTCCAAGCTCTGGAATCAACAGTAGAAAGGAAAACCATGTTAGAAATACAAGAAACTTGCTTATATTCCATCTTCTCTTCCAACCAACGTGGTAAATTCCTTGAAGCGATTAGTGTTTGCAGAAGAGTGAGTATGTGTAAATTGCTGTTTGTTCAGATTCCAAATGGACTTGGAGCTCTGTCTGGAGTGGTGCAGCTGATGCTATATGCGTTCTACCGGAACGCGACGCCCAGGCCGGAGCAAGTGGAGGAGAAAGAAGGTCACCAGATGAAGCCCATCGCCGCCGACTCCATGTACGCCGACATCGAGAACGGCGACCATCGCAAGCAACATTCCAACAACAAGCCATGATAGTCTACAAAGAATCTCATATTCATAGTGATGAGTCATATTATCAAGTAGAGGGTGGCCAATGTGTTGTGTTGTATGTATAGTATTAGAGTTATTTGTAAAGTCACCCAAAGTTTTAATAAGATACCGACTTGGTCTTTTGGTTCGTAATAATATTATTCATTTATTACTCTTGATAGCTATCATATGTCGAAAGGCTTGGTGGTGTCTCAAGTAGAATCTCTTTTTACCCTTTAGTGCTGAGGGCATGTTTATGCAAAACCAAGATTTCTGCAAAAGACCCGATTCGGGATAAATTAAAAAGTCATCTGAAACACAACGAAGCCTAGGGGCATCATGTTGAAATTGGCACAAAGCCTAGACACGACCAAGATTTGTGCCGAATTTATTCTTTGGACTAACCTTTGATGGAAATCAATAACGCCTAATTTTAGTATCTAACTTTACAAAATTGAACTCAAATCATGATCTAAACTTTGAAGAAACTTTGCATTGCATCCAACGGTTGATGAAATTTTTCTATAGTGTTCAAAGTTACCGTAGTGATAATTGTTGGTTTTGAAGGATGTACTACTTAAATTTTCAATTGATAGATTCTTGAATTGAGATATTTTTGGGGAAGTCACAAGATTCCCATGAGAAGTTCGATTTACAAAAGCTCATTCTTACTCTGAAACGTGCTCCACCAAAATCTGTTCCTCCAAAATCTCATCCGGGGAGCTGCAGCTATCACCGAAGTGACCTAGATGGTAGATTTATTTTACACATTTCTTAGACTCTCCAGGTAGATTCCATGCATTTTGGATATGCAACAGCAAAGTCACGCCACAATTATTCCACTGTTGTTGTTAAAGAGTTAATAGCCCTGCATTGACATATTATATGTGAAGTAAACAATTCTTCATGAATTTTATGAATTTTTACTTTTGTCTACTCGATCGTATATGAAAAAGTTCCAAAACATAAACATCGTAGTCCACAGTGGTCAATTTGGCACCTACTTACAGGACTATATATTTTTCCCTTTAGCAATGGTTTGGAGGCAATGGATATCACCTAGGTATTATACATGTATCACCAAGGCATTACACATGTATCACCTAGGCATTACGTGGGTATCACCGAGACAAATGTCTTGAATTTTCCAAAATTTCTTAATATTCTCCATTTGTACAAAAGTGAGCACTCCACAGGGTACATTAAAACGGAAGTTTGGTATGCAAATAAGAGAGATCAACAATCACAAAACAATGAAGAGTTTTATTTTTATTTTTACAATTTTTATTACAGAACTGAAATTTCGGAATCAAATTAGAGATGCAGAAATTCCAGATTCAAACAAGGAAGAAAAACTGGCGCACTTAACATCGGTCGCCTCGACCTCTACAATTTTCTGTGCATCAACAAACCTTCACAGGTCACATCACGTCTGAAGGACTTTCACGTCTAATTCGCAACATTTGCGAGGTGAAAGGGCGGAGTGGAATAAGCGAAACGAGGACGAAGAGAGGTTGTGCGTGTTGCGCATGGAGTTGAAAGATTTGTACCGGCAAGCAATTTACAGTTGAAGCTCGACGGAGGCGAGGCGAGCGCCGTCAACTCGAGGGGCGATCTTGCGCATGGCGATGTCGCGAGCGAAATCGGGAGATCCGTGCAGCGGCTTGAGGTCCCGGCTGAACGGCGAGAATCCGCAATCGTCCGTCGCGCCGAGGCGGTTCGCAGGAATGTGCTTGGCGGCCGCGAGCAGCGCGTCGCGCACCTCCTCCGCCGTCTCCACCCTAGGGTTGAGGGGATCAACAACGCCGATGAAGCAGAACTGCGGGACGCCGTTCGCGTCTTCGCGCCGGTACTTGGTGCACAGTTTGTACACTTCCTCCTTGTTGTCCTCACTCGCGCACTGGATGAGAAAGTATCCCGCGTTCATCGAGAACATGCGCTCGAGGAGGAGCGCGTACGGCACCTCCTTGCTGTGCACGGAGTCGCAGTCTCCCCCGGGGCAAGTGTGCACGCCGATGTTGCGCCGCTCCTCGGGCGGGAACCGATCCAGCACGCGGTTGTTAACCTCCACAAACTCCTGCAGCATATTCCTCCCCGTCCAGGGGTTGCGCGCGTCATTCTTGTTCGCGAGCCGCCCCTCCGTGAAGTCGATGGAGACCCGGGCCGCGCCCGCGGCGAAGCACTGCCGGATGTCGCGCTCCACCTCGTCGCACACATCGTCCAGGAACTGCGCTCTGGAGTATCCCGCGATCTCTCCGTCCAAGGGATACAGCAGCATCATCATCGACGGGGAAATCACCGCCTGCTTCAGCGGCTTCGTGGCGACGGAGCGGTTCTTGGCCACGAACTCCGCCGCGTACGTCTTGTACCGGAACGGTCCCTTCATAATCCGCGGCAGCTGCCGATGGTGCCCGTCGTCGAAGATGGCGAAGAACTGGCCGTCGCCGGCAAGATTGTCCGCCAGCCCCGTCCCGGCCAGCGTGTCAGTGATCGGATACGTCGCGAAGCTGGACTCGCGCTGCTCCCCGTCCGTCACGTACTTCTCCCCCGTCGCCTCCAGGCGCTTGATCGAGTCCGCCGCCGCCTCGCCCTGCGCCGCCTGCAGGTCCTCCCAGGTAATACTCCCCTTGTCGTACGCCTCGTACGCTTCCTGCAGCTTCATCGGCCGCGGCAACGACCCTACAAGCTCCGTCGGAATCATCGCCATGGCACCAGTCTAGCGAGCTCCGAGACTCTCGTCTCATCACTCTCCTACTTATAATCTCTCCACATGGACGCAGTGATTCCAGTGGCGTCAACGCTGCGATACGATCAGACGTTAGCCTCGTCAGAGGAAGCACATGTGGATGGCGCGATCCTGAACATGCGACAACGGCGAAGCTTGAGATTATCGGCTGTGCACAGTGAGATACAGAGAACTTGGAGCAGAATCTGAAGCCGATCATGATCAATGGTGACTTATCATGATCGAGTGTCATTTCGGCAACTGTTGAGCATGAGATTCATTGTCTGACCAGCATTTGAACAGCCAGTGGCAGAAGCTGTTGCTGTGATTCTACACGTGAATAGCTTCAGCGTTGAATTGATAAAACCGAAGCCTAGAGGCAGGAAAGCACTGTGCACATGATTGCGATAGGATAAAAGAATCAATCACTTTACACACGAAGACTGTGCACCTGTGAAAGTCAATCCGCAGATGAGGTGTGATGACGCACTAGAGTAGGTGACGATGTAGAGAAAGTCTAAAGAAACATGCCTTGTGTGAGATTTCCTACTTCTAATCCTCTAGGCTCTTATCGCAATTGCACATACATATCTCATTTACAGAAACACTCTTCAAGACACGATCAATCCTCACATACACAGTATTGGATTAAGGCTCTTCAATCAAGCTCTCTTTATTCAATCAGAAACTAAGGTCAATTCAGCTAAGTCACATGATCAATTCACTACGCTTCATTGACAAACTACAGCTCTCAATTCTAACGTTCAAATGCACTAACTTACACTAGAAAAGACAAAGGCACAATGGACAAGTAAACAGAGATATAGTTGATTGCGCGAGGAAGACGAAGTGACGTCATCAGAAGATTCTAGTCCTAAAGTCCAATGGATGAATAGAGTGGATGAAAACGAAGATCATCTAAAAAAGAAACAACAACACTCCCACTTGATCAAGTGAAGTCCACAATGCATGTCCTTCAAACGTTAATTGAAAGTAATCTCCCACTCGTTCAAGAGACTGCCAATAGATCCATCCCAATAAATGCTCGAAGGTGAGTAAACTGGCCCTTGGGAAGACTCTTCGTAAAAATATCTCCAAGCTGTGACTTAGTGTTGATGTAGGAAACATCGATATCACCAAGTTCAAACTTCTCGCGTGAAAAATAATATTTACGATCAATGTGCTTTGTGCGCTTATGAAACTTTGGATTTTTCACGAGGCGAATAGCAGACTGATTATCGCATAGAATCATGGTAGGAAGTTTCAGAGGAATCCCAAGGCTTCGAAGAAGACGTCTAAGCCATATGGCTTCCTTAGTGGCTTCGGCCAGGGCAACAAACTCTGCCTCAGTTGTAGATTCAGATGTACAACCTTGCTTCTGTGAAAACCAAGAAACAGGACCATTTGCCATCTTGAAAATGATACCTATCCTTGACTTTCGGTCACTGTGATCACCGTTGTAGTCTGAGTCAACATATCCAATCACATTCAAATCAGAGGATGATGAGAATGTGATACCATAAGAAAGAGTCCCTCTTAAATATCGCATTATCCTCTTGATAGCAGCCCAGTGAGACATTCGAGGTAGTTTCGAATATTGAGCACACTTGATCACGGCATATGTAATATCACAAACGGATATTTAACTAAATGTGGACAAAACGATCAATTGTGGACCAAATTAGATACTTGTGATGACCCTAAATACCTACTAGATTGTCCTAAAATATACAATTTGTATGGGTGAAGGATATTACTCAGAATCTACTGAGGATTGTTAAAATGTCGCGTGACTTCTCTTCTCGGGGGGCGGCCGACCATGAGACGACGTAGACGACCTAGATTCTTCGTCTTCCATATTAACATGAATAGTGCTTTGTATCGCAGAGATATAGTAGAAGGAATTTAAACGCAAGTGTCGGCGGGCAGCCGAGACGTAGTGATCGAGGATAAGGTCAAACAAGCCATGATGGAGGATGGCGTCATGCACGTAGTCCGCGATCATGAGCGTAAAAATATCTTGAATAAAGGGCTCAAATCCTGCAACTAGTGAAGAGAGGGGAGGGTGGTTTGTAAGCACAAGGAGGCTTCATTCAAAACAATGAAGCCAGCGGTTTAGGACACTTTGACAAACAAAGACGACTGCATATTATCTGAGAAATAGTCGACACGATTGCATTTGTTGTGTAAAGTGTACAGCCGTAGTCGGCGGGGAGCCGACAAAAATGCTCACTTCTATCCAGAAAGAGACCTCGCCATCTAATAACCAAGAATAGTACCAACAGTTCGATCTGACAACAATTGAGTCCTAAGATAAGGATTAAACAGTAATCCATCGGCTGACAGTCGATGAAATAAGAATCAATCCTCATCTACACAATTGACTGAGATGCCACCAGCCTCCAGAGTTGCAATCGCAGCGCTCGCTGCCTCAGGCGGAATACGGTGAGAACCAGGAGGACCTCTCTTAGTGTGCGACGGATAGCGGTGCGAGTAAAGAACAATTCTGCAGTTTTTGTACCTCTGAAAGACAAGGTTCCCTTTGCCATCTCCTGGTCCAGCATTCTCTCGCGACAATCTTCTTTGATTCCCTCTTCCTTGACATGGGCATCCACCATTCGACTTTGAAATTCCCGTAGCAATCACCTGGTGTCAGATTGACGCATTCAAGAACTCGGCCCATCCACACGGGAAGGTAATGACCGTTGCTAGGACGGCAGAGAACGAAATCATTGAGTAAAACGTCTCGAAATGGATTGAATGATAGCTTCGGACGGCTCAATTCAGGGCCACAAAAAGGATATGCGTCACGGTCATCCTCAGGGGTAATGTCAGGAATTCCAATGACGTCATCGGGCGACTTCAAGCCACGAGCATGATCGTGAATCCAATTTGAAGTTGACCAAAATCCTTCTTGGAGAGACTCCCGGTTTGGTGGCAGAGGACCAGATATAAGTTGATGGATACGCTCCCAGTACAAAATATAGGGTGCCATATTCGCTGCATAACGCTTGTCTCGGGACATGCCAGTCTTCCAGAACTCAATATATTTAGCAACTCCGTTCTTGATGAAGGATTGCTTCTCGCTGACTCCAGTGGCACGGACAACCTCCTTCTTTAGGTTTCTTTTGTTCTGGTTAACTCGGACGTCCCCCCAGAGAGGCTTATATGGGATTGGCTTTGGATCTCCAACAGGTAGGCGTGGATTTCCGTGCTCATCCGCGATCCACATTTTGACAGGCTTACCTATTAGGAGTCCAAGAAGAATCAGTGGCACAAATTAAATGAGCACACGAACTCACAGCAGAAACGTATAGGTCCATCGGCGGGCCGCCGACGGAGATTAAAGACGACGAAGGTTGAGAAAGCTAATGAGAGATGGGAATAGGAGTATTTCCACCATGACAGGCATACCTGGAGGAAGCCAAGATGAATCAGTCGCACACTTCTTGTATCTCACGACCAGCCATCCAGCGTCATCTCCTTCCTCCTCCACGTAAAACTTGAACATGTGCATCTCTCCGAGTCCCACAATCCTGTTACTCCCGTCATGATGATATCCAACAATATAACTCTTAAAATCTGCAACCTCTTGTACAAGTTCCGGAATGAACGCGACAGTCTTCTGCGAGTCCATGAAGGCTTTCATGAGGTCAGCCAAACAGTAAGTATTCTTCCATTTGATGAGTTTCGATAGGTAACTAAAATGTGCGTCAATATCCTCATGAGTGTGGCCAACAATCAAGAATCCCACAGTGACCTCCTTAAAGATTTTTCTAGCTGTAAGAAGCGAACAAAACGCCATGAGGAACCGATTCTTGTTATCCTTGGCGGAGTTATCAAGCTGGAGAAACAACTTCCGAGGAAGCGGGATTTGCGGTCTACGAGAAGGAGTATTTGGGAATGGATCTCCTTTAGATTCAGGAATCGATGACATACATCTGGACTTCCCATGAAGTAGAGCATCAAAGAATGGATTGAGGGGAGGACAGGTGAATAGCTCCTTGGACTCTCGCACGGGGCGCCTCTCTAATGCTCTTAGAACACGGCAGAGAGAAGAGATGGTAAAATTCGAATCCCCCGGCCATAACGACGTCGAGTAATGAGTGTAGGCACCGTCGCCGTGTCCATGTGTGAGCATGCCGGTACATGAAATCGGAATCTGACTGAGCCCGGCGGTGGCCTTGGTTATCCTCTGCATTCTAGGAATGGCCGTCTTGGAGGTATCCATCTTGTCATGAATTATGCAAAGGAACTCAGACGGGTACTGAATAGATTGAGCAGACCAGCCGGAATAAACATTTCTGCATGCCCTTTGGTAGTTTAGGTGCATGTTTCTGTCATCCGTGAGTCCTTGCCACTCGTTTGACCCGCGAGGATATTTTGCGATAAACTCGACGAGGAAGTTGCACTCCGTGCATCTAGAGAAGTTGCTGCCCACAGACATCACTTCAACATTTCTAAAGAACCTCTTCTTCATGTTACTCACCGCAGATTGCGAAATCGGCTTAGCATTGCATTCGACGTTTACCTGGATAAGACATTTTAAAGGATTTTAGTAATACAAAAAGACGATGGTGTCATGGGTATGCCCAGTAGGCAATTAGTGAGTTGCGTCGGCGGGCTGCCGACGTCGCTCGTTGAAGCAACAGAGAAGTCAGACCATGCTAAATTCAAAGATTGGGGAAAGTAGTGATAATACTTACAAAGTTGGCCATGTCACGTAAGTGATTCCAATTCATGGCCGTAGGAAGGACCTTCAACGCCGCGACCCTCTTGTTTCCGATGACACGGAACTCATTTGGCATCTGGTCCGCACTGTCATTGATAATGCTGGATATGGTCCCACGAGCCTGAACGGTGTGAGGCCTGGGCCGCAAAGTGCCTGCGTTACCGTGGCTGCCATTTACACGACCGATCTTAGAATCATATTTGTAGTTGTAGTATGCGGACTTCGACACGCCGTGAATGTTATACGAAGCGACTTCACAAACATCGACACCCATAAGGGTGATGTATAATTTTCGGAATCCAGGAATTTGGTGAAGCTGGTCCGCAACTGCATAGGCCATTTCGCGTCGTTGTTCGAAGCTTGACGCGTAGTACTTCCTTCGAATCTTGCGGCTGTCTTCCCAACGAAATAGCTGGCAACATCGTTTCTTACAACACCTTCTCGCGCTAACGAGGCGGCACTCATTTGGGCTCTGAAGGCGCCGGAACTTGGAAACCGACACATCGTCTTTCGGCAAAAGCTTCCGACGAACGCCCCTGTAAGGATCCTAAGGCACACCCTCAAGCCCGTCATACTCGCATGCCGCTAGACTATGCGTTGAGCAGAATGTAAGGCACTCAGAAAGAAGTGGACCACCTTCAAGGCGCGTGTGAGTTAATCGCCAGCGCATTGTCGTCATCTGAAGATCCTCGTCCTCTTAGACAAAGAGGACCCCAACATCAATGTCTCCTAAAATCTCTGAATCGCATGCCTCATGTGGCAAGCAAACTTGGATCATGGCACGCCCAATTGTAGCGAAGTTGTCATCTAGAAGATGACAGTACTTGTTCGGCCATTGTGGTCGGTCTAGGAACGAATTCGGAATAGATACACCGTCGAGGGTAACGGGTGGACTTTCAAAAGAGTGATAATTATATTGTCGGCGGCCCGCCGATGGGACATCATCGTCACTTCCAGCAGCCATTTCACTCTCCGATTCGGATCCCTCCATATAACTACGGGTTCCATGATTATAATTGTCCTCATATACCCTATCGGAACGGTTGTCGTCATCCGATGCTTCAATGTGAGTATTAATCAATGAAGGATCAATCCCCAGGGCATCATCGGAGCGGACATCAAGTGAAAAGGGACGAACCCGATAGCCACTCCAAAGGACTAGTAAGCCTACAGAATCGCCGAGAGCGCCGATGGAGGGAATCTCGCAATGTGCGGGATGACCGACGTATTTAGGATTGACTGATTGAACTCTGACAAGCAGGAAGAAGCTGTGAGGAATGATAAATCCCTCCCACGTATCCTTCGGTGAGCATTCGTTGATGACTCCAACTCCTACACAACGTCTCTGATCGCCGCTGCCATCAAGTAAGACCACCTCCATGCCGTTGCGAAGGTCCAGAAACTCTTGGATGGGCTTCAGGTCATCAACTGAGAGAGAAGATATCTCGGCAGGCTCCTCTGAATGTTCAACGATGTCAGCGTAAGGCCTAAGATCAGCGGCCTCCCAGTGAATTGACCGACCTTCGCAGTCCCGCAACATGGAGACGCCATCGACAGGAAATGGAATGGGCATCTCCAGTGCATCGGACACTTCAATAACCTTCACACGTAAAATCCATGGGTCTTTGAGAACGACCCTCTCGACAATCGCCCTACGAGCAAAGTAGAGGCCAGAATGAGTGAGAGCAACAGCAACACCTCTGCGGGGCTTCCATCGTCCAGACTTCCCATTCCTCATGAACGACAGCATGGGTTCGGGATCCATGCTAACGTCAGTGATATGAAATCACTGAAGACAGTGGATGAGGAAATTGCAGCAACAATGATTTCATCGGCCACCCGCTGACGAGGGTGGCTCTGAAGTCTTGAAGTCAATGAATCTGAACAACAACCACACAAGTCCCTAAATTAGCTTTAGAGTCGCTGGAAAATCTGTCTCGAAAACCATGCCGTCGGCTGCCCGCCGACGGCTGAACGTTACACATAGAGTCAACCATGTCAAGGATGTGACAGGCATCCGCCGAGCGAATATTATCATCCGCCGACGGCCTTTAGAACAGGTGAAGAACATTTCGTGGGAACTAAGTTAGTACTACCTGATTTAAGATGAGCCATCTAAAACAATAAATTTATAAAACTGCCCGATACGTGACAGTGAATATCCAAGCATATTCAGGTGAAGGTGTGAGATAAAAAACGGACCATTGCTGGACCAATGGTAACGGAAATGTGCACGATCAGATATTTAGACTCTAAATTAGCCTCTAAGAGAATCAGTACCACTTGAGGGCATTGAATAGGGGGCGAGCGAGTCCAGAAATGACGCGTGAGTTCCTAAGGTTAAGTTCATATCCCCACCATCATTTGTACTGGTTCGCGCGCGAACTTCAAATTTGAAATTAGCCGCCAAAATCGATCAACGGCACGTGCTCAAGGATTGTCGAGAGTGCGCCAAATTCTGCAGATTCAAAATGGAACGAGGGGACAAGATGAAATCAAATCATTCGAAGTGACATCGTAGGTGTAGGACCCTATACCCTATGGCCCCAAAACTCTAGTTTCTATGATTTTATCCGAGACGACACTTCGAGATGGCATGTCACTTCATTAATGATACCTGGATCAGGCTTAGCACCCGGTCATGAAGTCTCGGCCGTCCGAAAATCCTCCTACCGAGATCGAACGGCTCCGACGGTCCACCGGATCCGAGTACAAAACCCTGTCGTCTTCCTATTTCTGGTCATTTCTAATCCTGTACTTCTTGATTTCGCGTTTTCGCTAAGTTAAGCGTGCTTACGGCTTTAAGCTTAGTGTTTGTATTCATCCGCCGATCAACAACAGCCGACAGACGTCGGAGGCTAGCAGAGGCGCTTCAGCGCAATTGATCAGCCGAGGAGTAATTCCCACCCGCCGACAAAATGGCGACAACGCAGAGGTATGTACATCATCACCATCGGCGGCCAGCCGACGGATTTCGAGTGCCGTATTAGATATGCCCTCTTGGTTTATGGTGTTTTGTCGGCGGCCCGCCGACAAAAGTTGTGTTTAGTGTAGTTAAGCTTACTGTTATGTTTGAATTTTCATTTAGAAGTGATCACAAGTGGATGTAGACCGGTTTCAGAATGAATTCGAGATAGGATCTTCAAAATGGTACTTTGTGATTCACAATTGACTACGTCCGTCGGCGACCCGCCGACGAATGCTAAGTTCACACTTGAAGAAGCTTATGTTGCATTAGGGTCTATCGCACAGAAATGATAAGCAGAGTGTGAAGTGTGGATTCCAAGGTCATAGTGTCTCCAAACATCACTGTGGTCGTCGGCGGCCCGCCGATGAAGTCTTTGGCAGGTTGTCTGATCTTCCATTATGTCACTCAGGACTGTAGTTCCAAACAAGCTGAAGTGGCTCGTCGGCAGCGCTGTGGACGTCGAAGTGGACGTGGGCTGGCCAGATGACAACATGCCATGAGTCACATGTGAATTCCACCCACAGTTAACGTCGTGGGGAATCACATGGAGGAAGGAAGTGATTGCCGAGTTGGGTATCAACGGAAATCACAACGCCAAAACATTTGTGGGTGGGAACCTGGTGTCCGTGCTTGACATGAAGGAGGACCCGGAGGACGAGGAGAAGGTGCGACTTCTCATTCAGGTGAAGGTCAAAATGGCTGATGAAAACCCGAACATCATTGCGGTTCGAATTCCCTGGATGACCTGCACTCAAGAGCTATGCATCACTGCTCAGGAGAGCGGGATGCAGTTCCTCAGCTTGACTCCTGAAGACAGGACGGATTTACTTACTTGTTTCAGTGAAACGAAGGACCTTAGGGACGCGGATCTTTCTAGGGCCGGGGTCATGATGGCCTCAAAGTCGAAGACGGTGAGGAAGCCCAGGAACTCCAGGAAAGCAGCAAGCCACGCTGGGACTGAAGTTGCTGGAACTCCCGACACCGGAGAGTCAAGTATGCAGGTGGTTAAGAGGAGGGCGTCTAAGAAGGAGCCGAAGGTGAAGTCCGTGGCCGATGCGCTTTCATTTGCCAACCACCTCTCTGTCAAGACGAGTGGTCAGGAGCTGGACATCATGTACAACTTACAAGGCGTTAGAGGATGGTCTGAGCGCCTGTTATCCATTCGGGCAGAACATGCTCCCAGCAAAGATCTCCTCCGACAAAATTCATGTTGCTCCCGACTCGATGAAGTACAGACCCATCATCGCGAAGCGCACAGAACAACTCGTGCTATTCTACAGAGGATTGGGACCATGGCGGGCAAAGCCACCTCAGTACTGTGTTCCTCTGCGGGGTCCTCCGGGAACAATAGAGAATGGGAGGGTGCTGCATGGGATCGAGCTTGTGCTGCCAAGGATTCACGCGACCATGGACGTCGAAGTTGTGCTTGATGGAGTACACTACAAGTGGTGGAATTCTCCAACATGCCACTGGTACATCATTGGTGGCCAACACACGTACCTGGCATGCAGAGCACTCGGCGAGTTGGAGCCCGTGGATTCGGACAGGGCGAATTACTTCCTCGATCACGATATTATCCCATTGTGGTCGAGGGATCCAGAAAACCTCGTGAAGATCTCCAACCTCTTGAACATTGAAATCAAGGACAAGAAAGCGGAGGAGACCTTCGTGTCGCAGCTCCGGAAGATGAGGGATAAGTGGATCGAGCATGGTTGGCTCGATAGGAGGACGAACTACAAGAAGTGGAAGGTAATGTGTCACTTTACACAGCAATTTTGCGCTCCGTTATTGGCAATCTCTTGAGCATGGTGGATTAATCATAGATTATGTTTCGTTGGCGGACAACCGACAACACTATGATTGAGCTCATGTTTATGTCATCTTCATCATTTTATAGGAGTTCCGCAAGGAATACCTTGCAACACTGTGGGAAAGGACTCCAAGACGGACACGTTGAAGCTGCCGCTTGTCTTTGCACCAGACAATCTTTACAACAAGTGGCAGGAAGTATTCGACGCATGGGATCGGGGCACCCTGATTGGTGAGGATGGGAAGAAGCCCCAAAACATCCTTAAAATTCCTCAACCGGACCTAACCCTCCACGACCTTCAACACATTCTCGCCTTCCGGGACGAGGAATCCATGAAGCTGGCTCATGAAATCCTTACGAAGAATGTATACTTGAAGGTAACCGGGGGGCGCAACAAGGATGCAAAAGGTGTATCGCTGAAATCCTCGTGTCAGGACAAGAAGATAGAATACATCATCAAGAACGAGCTTATGCTGATGTATCGGAAGTATCCATTAAAGAAGGCTGGCGATAACACCTACTCACTTTGGCCGGTTGAAGAATACGTGAAGTTGGCAGAAGAGAAGGACATCAGCGACGAAACCGTCATGAACATCATACGCGAGCTGAAGCTGAGTGATCCGGGGAAGGTCTACCTGAAAGGGAGGTACAGCGGGATTACTCCAAGTACCACCCCAGCGCCTGTGGAGTTCCATGCAGCGTTACGGAAGTATGCCCTCAACTGCAACGATGTTGTAGATGAGTATAGTGTCCGTCACGAAGTACGGGTTGCGCAGGAGCTTGAGGACGTCGTGAGCCTGATCGATGAACCCGGACTCTTCAATCTGGAGAAGGCAGCGCGCGAGATGTTTATTGTGTTTGGCTTCGATAAGGGCAGGGATCCAATCTACTGCAACAAGGACGGCCTCAAGGCTGTTGCAGAGAGGGTCCTTCGGGGTGATGGGGATGACCGGGAACTCTACGCTCCTTTAGTCTTCATCATTGATGACGAGTCCAATTTCGTGATTGAGACTGAATGTCGTTCGAAGAAGCTGGATTGCGCAGTCCACACCATCTGCTACCTTCCAGATTCCGATGGTAGATTCACTCCTTCCGCCATGGACGAGAGACCCATCGTGCATGTCGGCATCCTCTTCAACCAGCCTGGAGCTCCACGGGACCGCCTGCGCCAATTTCAAAAGGTAACTGGACTGACGAAGCCTCTCAGTCCACTCTACGACGACGCTGCCTCGCCCTCGGCTGAGAGTTGGGCTGGAGATGAATGCCATCCAAGCTTGGGGTTGCTCTTATCGATTTCGCAACCCACACTAGTGAAGGGCGACTCAAGTCTGACCGTCTTCAACACTTGGGGTAGAGGCAACGTGACTGCATTGGCCTTGGTAAGTCACCTCTCTTTGATCCAATCATTCCTTCTTTGCATCACCTTCTCGTATTCGTCGACGGCCCGCTGATGAGACAGTTTTTATTTTGATTATTGACCGACACTAATTGCCCAACAGAGACACAAGGCGACAGTCATCGAGTTTGTTCGCGAGGAGGCGGAGGTTGCTGTCGCGATGGAGCGGGTGCAGGCAATGTCCTTCCTGTCGGGCAGAGCTCACCCGCTTGCGCTAACGCTTCCAGCTGAGCCCGTTGTGGGACCCAATGAGGTGGTCAAGTTGACAGAGGATTCAGACCATGGGACCGACATGGGCGAGGATGCGATGGACGACAACCTCTTCCCCGACAACGTCGACAACGATGGTCTGCTTACAGCAGCCGATTTAGGTGTTCGTTTTGATGAAGCACACCTGATAAGGCCTCAGAAGGGAGGAAAGGCAGCAGCAGTGGTGCGGTCAGAGCTGGCGCCGCGGCGCGATGACCGTCCCCCTGCACCAAGCGGGATGACCGTCCCCCTGTTCGCACAGCCTGCGGATGAAACTGTCTTGCGCTCGCAAGGTGCCTTCGTCCCTCCCCGAGCTGTGACCCCAATCGACCCAGGAGTCGGCGGCCCGCCGACGCTGCCTGCACCAAGCCCAGCTGTATCTGGTGGGCCTGTACCGCGTAAGAATCCTTCGAGTTCTTCACAGCCAAGCGCATCCGCTACTCTGAAATCCGGCGATGTTCAACATCAGGCACCGGTGACAGGAGTTGTGGCCAAGAAGAAGAAATCGAATGTGAGGATTATTCCTCCCAACTGGACTACTCAAGTTGTGGCTCCCGAGATTAGTGGAGGACGGACTCCCCAGAGTTCCCCCCCAACTGAGCCACCGATAAAAAAGCCACGGAGCCAATCGCTGAAGAGCAAGGCACCGTCGGAAGAGAGTGGCATTTCCTCCGGAGTGCTGTCACCGAAGAGCACTTCGAAGATCAGCAAGGAGGGGCGGTCAAGGAAGCGGTCGCCTCCACCTGCGAAAAAGGGAGTGCGGAAGTCGAAAAGGGGGGGTAGCGTTGGTTCCACCCCAAGAGAATCAGCAATGTCCCCAGACTCTGCTGATCATCCCAACACGGGGCTATCGCCTACTGCTCCTTCTGTGAGGCAGGATACAGGCAATACATCCAGAGGTTAGTCACGAGATAGTGCACCTAGGAGACTTTCTTGCAGTTTAGAACACTACCTTTTTAATACATGTACTTTATCACGTGAACACAAAGCTCCTTTTCCATGGTTGTTCTTCTGAGTTCGCAGTCTGATATCAGAATGTGTTTTCATGTTCCATTTTTCTGTCGGCTGCCCGCCGACTGTATATCTAATAGCTTCCATATTTCTATCAATCAGCAGTTCATTCGGGTATTCCTACTGCTGTCATTTCAACTCCAGCAATCGACGAAGATGGAGCGGATCGGGAAACAGAGGCACTTGAGCACTTCATTCAGGTGGGCAGACAACCACTCAGTAACTATTTCTTTGTCCTCCAAGTAGATGGTCTGTTACTCGCCCTGGATATTGACAAGGACGGATCGTTGTATAGCAAGATCCGGCCACGCATGGTTGAGTTTCTGAACTACTGCGTTACGAACTTCAGTATTGTGATCTGGAGTTCGGAGGATCCAGATAGGCATGCCCATGAAATGAAAATCCTTAGAGATGCATGTCCCAGCATTAGAAAGCTTCGTTATATTTTTGATCAGTCGTACTGCGACGTGGCGAGGTTTGGTGTTGGGGGTCAGAAACTCTACCTGAAGAGGCTGTCAACTCTATTCTTGAGTCCCGCAGCGCTAAAAGGAATTGAAGCGAGTAGCGGCAACACCCTGTTGATTGACGTTTCTCATTTTTCGAACGTCAAGAACAGTCCATATAATGCCATCCATCCGGTTCCCTTCACCATGGATTCTATTGAGACCTTTACGAATGAGTCCTCTATTCTCTTCAAGGTCTCAAAGTTCCTTGAAGCCATGAAAGAGTCAGGCATGCCTGTATCCTTGTATACCGCGGTTGCCGATTGCCTTTCCTTGGTGAAAGAATCGGCTGTGCCTTTTGAAAGTCCAAGAATGGCAGCCCTTTGCCTGGTAGAAAAAAAGAAAACCTCCTCTAGCAGGGCCGTCGTCCCTTGGATCCGTCGTCTCCTACCAGGTGACCCTGAATGGGAGCAGTACATTTGGTCGTACCCAAGCAGTAGGCGTCCACGTCCTAGTACTACTTAGAACTTGCCGTCGGCGGGCAGCCGACGCTTGTAGAACCCGTGTTGTAATTCACGTCTGTATAAATCTACATAAATAAAGACTGTCTCCAACTTTCTGAGGTACATATTCCAAATTTATGTCGTCATAACAATCACAGTGTTCGGTGCTAATGTAAAATACTTATTATATCTATGTCGTCGACTTTTGCCTCCAGGTGCCTTACATTGTGGCTGGGTCTCAAGCGGGGGGAGAATCCATTCAGAAGCATTCTAAGCTGCCAACTGTGAAGGTCAATCACTACTTCCTTGTCCTAGGTGTAAACGGTTTGTTGATCGCACAAAATATAGGCAGGGACGGAAAGTGGCATACCAAATTTAGGCCGAAGTTGGCTGAGTTTATCAACTTCTGCGTGGATAACTTCACAGTTGTGCTTTGGAGTAGCGAAAGTCAGCCTAAGCTCGCTGCCCAGTTGGTAGCCCTCAGAGGCCAATGCCCGATTCTTAAAGTTGTCAGACATGTATACAATAATTCCTACTGTGATGTAGCCAAGAAACTGGTAGGAACTCGAAACGTATTCTTGATGAGACTATCTACTTTGTTTTTGAACCGAAAGGCAATATTAGGATCTGGCGCGAATAGTCAGAACACCCTTTTGCTTGACGACTGTCCTATCAGGAATGTCAGGAATAGTCCTCTGAATGTCATGCATCCAATGACATTTACCCTAGAGTCAACGGAGTCGGACAAGAACGCAGTTCTCCCCGGGGTTATTAAGTACCTTTCCGGGTTGTTAGAGTCAGGCTTGCCGGTACCCGAATATATTCGGAGGAATCCAGGCTCTGGACGCCCTCGACTTTCCCCCGGTGACCCTCAATGGGAGGACTTTGTTCTGGCGTACCCTAGCAGTAGGCGACCCCCTCGTGTTGTTGCATAGTAATTCGTCGTCGGCGGGCAGCCAACGCCGAAATCGCCTAATTTTGCCAGGCTTTGACATTCATGTCTGTAACACCATTTTTCTTCGAAATAAAATTCCTTACAATAATCATAGTCTCCCTTGCACATGGCTCATCCCTTATTGTATGCATTTGAATCGACTTTTCCATTCAGGTGGACTGTCCTGTCGAGGAGATTGAGGAGCTGGTTCCGATTCTAAAAAACCCGGTTATTATAATATTCGATGACAGCTCACCGGAAAGACCGAGTCGTCACCCGATCGACGGCTCGCAGTCATCAGCTTCCGTCTCCGACATTCGTCCTTCCCACCTCTTCTGTACCGAAGCTGACGATCGAGACTTTGCACCATTACCGATGGAGGAGGTGGTGCCCGAATGTGTCCACCGTGTTCCTGTGGAATCCGTCGCAGACCACGGTATCAACCGAGAAGGGGACAGCCAAGACTTCGCCTCTGACGGAGCTTGGTCTCGGGCGGTCGGAGTAGTCAGCGGGCCGCCGACAGCTACATCTACCCAATACCCGGCTGCCAGTGTGAGCTCCGAAGTTGTTCTAAGGAACATTCAGGTGGGTCCTTCAAGATACTACCTCGTCCTAGAAGTTAGAGGGCTTCTAATGGCTGAAAGATATGGTTATCGAGGAAAAGATAAGAAGCCCCATTTTCATCAAAAACCTAGGCCGGGTCTCCTTGAGTTTTTGACGTTCTGCCAGTCCAACTTCGGATTGGCATTCTGGTCCACCAAGAAATATCAACCCATGATCAGACACATGGGTTATTTGCGCGAGGTGTACCCTGACCTATATAATGGCGTCCGAGAGATGACCAACGGGTATTGTGATATATCTGCCTGGTCGAATCCCAAAACAATGAAGTGCGACATGCTGCTGAAGCGGCTTGCTGATCTTTTTCGAGATAGACGCTATCTTATTGGGCCTGACGCGAATGAACGGAACACACTTTTGATCGATCATTACCCCCTCTGTAATATCCTAAATGATCCTTTTAATGCGGTGCATCCTTCAATATTCACATACTCTCCCCCGGAACACACTCTTCCTGGAGGACAGACGTATCTTCAGAGTATGTTGATTCCTTGGCTTAAGGGACTACTCGAGTCCAGATTCAGCGTCCAGGATTACTGCAGGCTGAACTCCGATTTGGGTCAGCGTCGTATTTTCCTAGGATCAGCTGTCCACAACAGATACCGAGAAGTCCTCTCTTCTTTCCAAGAGGGCTACGACAAGCCAGGTTGTCTAGATGAAGTGATGGCCAAGTTGACAGTCACTCCCCCACCTTAGAGAGCTATATTTTCTTAGAGGGCCTCTCGAAAGGGCACTCACTTAAATTCACTGGACTCTCGCCCATCGTAATACATGGATAAATGTTACAGACAATTTCATGTAATTACTTTTATATATTCATCTCAAATTTTGTTGAACTACTTTTCTCTTTTATATTCCTCGCATATTTCATTTGAGTGGTTTGTTTCTTATCCATCTACTTGTTGTAGTTTCCTTCGTCGGCGGCCCGCCGATGTGTTTTACTTCTAACTACCAGCCGTAGTTTGCATTATGACAATGTTTCTTTAACATTTTCCAGGGAACATCCTTCCATTTCAGATGCCTGCACGCTCTTCCATCACTGATTCGAAAATGTATTGTACTATGCGTCAATGGTCTTCTTTGCTATGTGGACCCTAACAAGCCGATATCTTCTGATTTCCCTCATGGGAATGTTGTCCGGAGGCCGGGCCTAAAAAAACTATTCGATATGTTGCTTCCGCGCTTCAACATCGGGCTCTGGTCAACGATTCCTCTAAACAAGTTAAAGCCGCTCTTGTTGCATATTCTTCTGGAAGGAGTCTTTCAATGTTTGTCGTTTGTTTATAGCAGAAGTGACTTAGCTGATAGTTCGAGGTTTCCTTGGAGCTACAAAACGCCGTCCACGCTCTAGGAGAAGAAGCAATCTAGGCATGTCTGCAAGCCTCACTAAGTACTGTTTGTGGACGTTGAACCCAAGTCACTCCGACGTACCCCGACTGGATGTGCTATATCCCCTGGCCGTTCCGTGGTCATTTGACCTCTCCAACCGAAGACGGAGTAATCCCGAATGTGGCGACCGACATCATTCCGCTCATCTTCCCCCTCCATAGATTTTCATCCATCCCTGAATATATGACGCAGGTTGAACGCCCGGGGCAGGCGCATTGGGCAGTCACGCATGCGCACAAGTATGGGCGAGCTGTCGTCAGTTGGTCGGAAGTTGAATGGTAGGTCTTTCTCCATCGGCGGCCCGCCGACTGTCGTTGGTTGAGCGTATTACCTTCGAATCGTCTGATGTCATACTGACAATCCCTAGCGCTTTCTATATCACATGTTCTTTATATTCAGACTGTTCTAGAACTTATCTCGCTGGGTAGACTAAGAGGTTTTTTTTAGTAGAATTAGTGATTTGTAAAAGACGTTTTCTCTGCCAGGTCTATTTTGTTAGTCGGCGGGCAGCCGACATTGTACTTATCCTCCTATTAATTTATTTGTTCATGTTCTCTGGCTGCATCTTCGTTGTCTTTCCACTGCCGTTCAATGTTTTCAACGCCATACTCAGAACCCATGTTTGACAATTCCTCCTCCATATCTTTTATCTTCCGCGGTTTTTTCCGTATATATTTCCTTGGATTTATTTGTTGCCGTAGAAAAGGTTTAAGCAAATTCATGCAGTATGTTGTCCTTGTCTTTGATCGGCTGTCAGCCGACAATCATGTACTGTGATTTTTCAAATAATATTGTCGTCATTCTATAAACTTTCTAAACCGGTATGTATGATCTGGAATTTGATAAGAACACCCTCATCCATTGGGCGCCACTCGAATCTACAACAGTGGTAGATTTTTTGAACTGCATCAACGCTTTGGCAACATTTTTGGCCTAAACCCTCTCTAGAATGGGTGAAGCCCATTTTCATGAGTCAGCTGTCCGCCGATGAAATGTTCTCGCCACTCTTATTTCTGGAATTAATATCAGGTGCTCGTTGCTCATCTCCCACTGCTCCCATTGAGCCCACTGTATAACTCGGAGAATTAGCTCCCATTGTGTCAACTGCTCCCATTCCTTGAACTAGAGGATTCAGTGATGTAGAGGTATCCTCCACTTCATTAGAATGAGGTATAAGAGATGACGATTGTCCCTGAACTGTGCTATCGCTGAGAATATCCGGGAATCTATTGGGAATCAAGGGGAGTGATCTAGAGAGATCAAAGAAAGCGTATTGAGAACGAGGTTGTTCTTCATCGAGATGACATTTGTCACCATACTCATTGAATAGAACATTAGAACTTTCAAGAATCTTGTTGGTAGCAACATCCCAGAACCGCCACCCTTTGCTGGTGGAACTGTATCTGACAAATCGAACAAGCTTTCCTCTGGCTTGGAATTTGGACCGTTGTGTCTTATCAATAAAGACGTATGCAGGAGAACCAAAAATTCGATAACGATTGATAGAAGGTTTAGTTCCATACCATAATTCATAAGGAGTGAGTTGTCATGTCTGATGGTTGATCTTTCGATTAAGGATATGAACAGCAGTTCCCACCGCTTCAGCCCATAGAGTTGGTGGAACATCCATTGCATTCATCATACTTCTGGCAGATTCGCACACAGTCCTGTTGTCTCGTTCTATTTAGCCGTTCTATTGCGGCGTGCGAGGTGTACTCGTCTATCGCAAGATTCCTTCAGAATCAAGTAAAGCATCAAATGCTGAGCTACAAAACTCTCCTCCCCGATCTGAACGAAACTGCTTGACTTTATTCCCAATATCGCGTTCAACTCCTCTTATAGTCCGCTTGAATAGAGTGAGAACTTCATCCTTGGTTCGAATAAAGTATACAATCTTGAAAGAGGTTGCATCATCTTTAAAAAGAAGATAATAATAGGATTTACCAAGAGAAGGAACAATGTTCTTTCCTGATAAGTCTGCATGTAGGAACTGTCCAGGAACTTCACAACGCCGTTTCTCAGGGTCTCGCTTGTATGATGCTTTATGCTGCTTTCCGAGAGCGCATCCTTCACATATAGATGGAAAATCGTCAAAAGAAGTGATAGGAAAACCATCTAAAGAATCATAAGCATGCATGTTCTTCATGGTCTGGATATTGACGTGCCCCATTTGCTCATGCCAGAGCAACAAATCTGATTTCTGTCGGGTCGCTGATGTAGCAAAGGCTGTTGATAGTTCAGCATCTTGTATTGCTACATGAAGTGAATCATCCGGAGGAACAGCACGGAAGGACATCAGAAATAGTTTTCCGTGTCGAGTGCCTTCAAGTACTTTAGAACCTTTGCCCTCATCCTTTCGGAATTCACAAGCTCTACCTGCTGTCATGAACGATAACCCCTTCTCAGTGGCCAAACCAATAGAAAATAGGTTGCGCTTTAAATCAGGTACATAGAGCACTCCTTCAAGAGAACCTTCTAATTCCACACCATCAACTATACGGATGATTTGGATCGATCCTGTGCCACGAACTGGTAATTTCCGATCATCAGCTACTGCAACATGCCATGATGAATCAGTAGAGATAGGAGAAAAAGTACTGAACCATGACTTATTATCAGTCATATGGTCAGTCGCTCATGTGTCTCCAAACCATATGTCGAGATCGCTTGACACTGATAATGCCTCTGAAAGACGAGAAGTCGTCATAAATGCGTATGCATCATGTGATGAAGTATCACTATCTGAGTTCTCAGGCATACCATCATCTGGTAAGACGGAGTTTATGGAATACGCATTACTTTCCTTGGAAGGATGATGATAATTGCGCGATCTATCCCTGGAGAAATGTCGAGAAGACTGAGGTTCATCACGTAATCGGGACTTCTCATGCTTATGATGCTCATGTTGATCACGGGGAGGCTTGTTGCAGTCACGCAACCAATGCCCTTGCTCACCACAACCATAACAATACGATCGGCTCTTGAGGTCTTTGATGTAGGTTGCATCACGCTCGCGAATCTCGTGTTTCGACATCTTCTTAAGATTAGAAGGGGCTCGGGTGAAAAACGCCGTATCTGTCTGGTTCTCCTTGTCCTGCTGCTTCAAAATATGCTCCTGCTGGAGAAGGCGTGTAGTAATTGCCGAAATAGTCTGATCCTGGGAGGGAACATTTGCCCATGCTGCCACTATCGAGTTATAAGAAGTTGGTAGACTCATTAGAATTTTTGTAATGACCTGCGTATCGCTCAGGGGCTCGCCTAAATCCTTCAAGACTCCAGCCATGTGCTTAATGCGATTGAGATGAGACTTGATAGAATCACCCTTCGTCATTTTGTAATCGTAAAATTCAGCATGAATCATGTAGACATTCTCCGCTGACTTGAGCTGGTGAATCAAACATAATTTGGACCACATCTGAGCAGCACTAAGACAAGAGGTTAAATCTTCCATTACTAAAGTAGATACTGCCTGCATGATTAACATGCGAGCATGATCATTCTTGTCGTCCCAGGCAGAGATAGAATCTACAAAAGAACCAGGCGGAGGCCGCAACTCTATGCTGTAATCTACTTTCAGCACCTTCTTGTAGGCAAATAAAATGTCCATGGAAGATTTCCAGACATTGAATTTTGTTCCGTCAAAAACTTTGATCCCTACCATCTCAGATCGCTCCATCGAACTCAATTAGAGGATAAGGTTTCCTAAACGAAATTTAGAACGCTATGAATACTCGTTTACGCTGAATAAAGGTTTTAGAAAACCATAGCCAAAGAAAATGGTCGAAAAACTCCTTTCTAAGAAGAGCGAGTAGAGATTATGGTTCTAGATAGATGGAATACGCATACATGATAGCGTAGATGAAATTAGAGCAAAAAACTAACACTCAAATGGTCTGAAAGAGTTTTCTAAAAATTCTATGGAAAGATGAGGAAAAACAGGGAGTAGAAAACCTAAATTACGGCCCATAACCTGTGAGATTTCCTACTTCTAATCCTCTAGGCTCTTATCACAATTGCACATACATATCTCATTTTCAGAAACACTCTTCAAGACACGATCAATCCTCACATACACAGTATTGGATTAAGGCTCTTCAATCAAGCTTTCTTTATTCAATCAGAAACTAAGGTCAATTCAGCTAAGTCACATGATCAATTCACTACGCTTCATTGACAAACTACAGTTCTCAATTCTAACGTTCAAACGCACTAACTTACACTAGAAAAGACAAAGGCACAATGGACAAGTAAACAGAGATATAGTTGATTGCGCGAGGAAGACGAAGTGACGTCATCAGAAGATTCTAGTCCTAAAGTCCAATGGATGAACAGAGTGGATGAAAACGAAGATCATCTAAAAAAGAAACAACAACACCTTGTTCATGACAAGCTTCTAACTTATCTCCTCCCTATTCTTCCTGACGTCTTGGAAAAACCTACCATGTGACTACACCAAAGAATAAGCTATGATCCATTATATGTCCTCAGTCCCCGAACTGTTACAGATCTATGAATGCAGAAGCTCACTAAGGCGTTAGCTGTATCCTTGATTGCTGACCAAGTCTATTCCCTACTAGTACGTGTTTGTTCATAATCAAGTAAGCCTGAGTCTGTGATTAAATTTCTGTAATGAACCTGCTTTTCTTGCTTCCACATCACGACACGGGCCTTGAAATGACACAGTTCTTTGAACGTTTATTACAGTTTCGGTATCCAAAGATGGTTGAAAACGATCGGTACCTGATGTCATGTTGCTGTGACCTGCGACCTTGGGTGATATGGTCTGACAGGGGACTCAATGTGAGTCGATGCTTGAACCAACTAACTTGAAGACTCGCCTGAATCAATCATAAGGCGTTACATTCCTATGATTTCAGGGAATGCATGCAGTCGGCGAGAATGTTCACGGCCTGATTGAGCTCGGCTTCCGAGATGGTGAGAGGCGGCACCAACCTGACGACGTCCCCGTTCCCGGCTGTCAATATGAGCAGGCCGGCCTTGAGCGCCGCCTCCACGAGCGGTGCGGCGGGCACGTTCAACTCCACGCCGACCAGCAGGCCCACGCCGCGAATCTCCTTCACGTGCGGGTGCGACCCTATCTTCTCTCTCAGTCGCGACCGGAGCATCCCGCCCTTCGCTGCAACGTGCTCCAAGAATCCTGGTGTCTGTCGAGAAACGACTAATCAGGGTAACATCGATCACGCACACGGTGTGAACTTGTCAAAGAGTTGGATAAGCTTACCCTAAGCCCTAAACCTTAGACTGATCTCTGTTGGCTGTCGATGACTTCTCAACTTCTTAGCAACATCAAACACAGGGTCTGCAGGCTATGGAATGCTGATACTAGATGCTCATACCAGAAAACATACCCTAGAACCTGAACATCTCATATACGGAAACAAGCCGGAGCCCTAAACCCTAGATATTTGATGGATTCGGTACCTGGATGCGGTCCAACACGGCCAAGGCCGCCTGGCACACGAGCGGTCCCCCGGCAAACGTACTCCCATGGTCACCAGCAGCGATGGTGGACGCCACGGCCTCCGTCACCAGGACCGCGCCGATGGGAAGCCCTCCCGCCAGCGGCTTCGCCAGCGTCATCATGTCGGGCACCACTCCGTAGGCTTGATGCGCCCAGAGCAATCCCGTCCTTCCAAGCCCGCATTGCACCTACAGTAGAGTCATATCACCAGGTTCAGAAACGAGTCTCAATCCTCTGATGGATTCTTGAGAGAAAGGTTGATACCTCATCGAAGACGAGCAGGGCACCAGACTCATCACAGAGACGCCTCAGACCTCGGAGAAACTCCGCAGTGGCAATGCGAACGCCTCCTTCTCCTTGCGTTGGTTCCACAAACACGGCAGCCGTTCGGCCCTTCCGAATCACTTTCGCAGTCGCTTCAAGGTCACCAAATCCCACCGTATGCACACCTGGAATGAGGGGCTCGAATGGTGTCCGGTTTTGCGCCTTGCTTGTGAGAGCTAGGGCGCCTAAAGTTCTCCCATGAAAACCACTGCTGAACGACACAAGCTCCGACGCGGGTCGCAGTGCACCCAACTTGATCCACCGAGTGTCTGTGCTCATCACAGTCTGGTACTTTCGAGCAAACTTGATCGCAGCTTCGTTCGCTTCGGTGCCGGAGTTAGCGAAGAAAACTCGATCAGCGAAGGACCACTTCACCAAACGCTCCGCAAGTTTCACCTGAATGCAGATCTAGTGAGTAAGAATCTCTATCAGGTTAGCTACAAGCAGGGAGATCGCCATTTGCTCACCTGCGGCACAGTATGATAGAGGTTGCTGGCATGGGCGAGGCTCGCAGCTTGCGCATTGATAGCGCGCAACCACGTTGAGTCGCCATGACCCAAGGAATTTACCGCAATGCCCGCCGTCATGTCCAGATACTCGTTGCCCTCTGTATCGTAGAGCTTGCAGCCCTCTCCTCTCTCCAAGACCACCGGGTTCCGCGCATACGTTTGCACAAAGAAACGCGCCTCCGCATCAATGATCGCCTGCATATACGATCACAGAAACTTAGATTCACCGACTGTCATGATCAATCTAGCTCCGAAGAAGAGACAGTCACCTGCTTGTCGACGTTGCCTTGGCGATTCACATTGGCGTGCGCTTCGAGGCGCTCACGTTCTTCCGCATCCGCTGCAGCCAACTCGGCGGCTGCTGCTTCGGCAACAAGTTGCATCTCTCTTAGCCTCTCATCACCAGTAAACACGTCCTAAAACGCGATCACTTTGTAAGAATCGCAGACGAGGCAAATCCAAAGCTCCAAGTATAGGGCTCCACATGAGATCCAAGACTAATCCGTCATATCAAACAGAGTATGATACCTGTGCAGGCGAACTTCCTCTCGGAGCCTGACTTATTGCAAAAACTTGTAGCCTGCTCCGCCTCTCAAACGAACGAGTGTCTGCAAACAACTGCGTCGAGCTCCAGCAACCTTGGTTTCTACCACCCCACGAACTCGAGAAAGCATGGCCATCTCTTGATCCGCTGCTGCTGCATTTCGGCGCCACTGAAACCACACCACCGACCGTCACAAGTGCCTCCATCACCTCCAACGTCGCTGTTGCTCACTCTTGCAAGTTCACGACTCTCACATTGTCACAACCACGAATAATATCAAACCAGGCTCTGTTTCAGATCTCTTCTCTGAAACTCTGATCGCTAATTTCATCTTCCACAATGTTCCCAGGCCCGTCAACTGCAAGCAATACATGGAATTCCGCATTCACTACCAGAGCCTTATCTGAAAGCAGGCCGAGCAACGCGCTGATCTTCATATATATATTTTTCAGGATAAAGACGGCATGTTATTCTCTAAATATTATAGATCCTATATATACTTAGCGGAGTTCTTTTTGCTGTGCTGGACGTGCTTTTGTGCTCTTAAAACCCATCTGCTTTTTGGGAAATCTTATCCCAATACGTGGGTGAATGGTGCACAGTTGGATGGAAAAGCCTGTGAGATGTGCCTCTTTCCATTTTTATCCTCTTAAAATGCTTTTAACACAGACTGGAATCGTTTGCCTCAGAAACAGTAGAATTGACTTCGAATAATGAAGACCTTAACATTCTGTGAACTTCAACTGATTCTCATTTGCTTTCACGCAAGAGAACCTACAGAATCAGACTCTAGATAAGTTGATAGAAATTTGTGCACAGAATTAGCATACTCAGAGCGGAAGCAGTTGAGTTTGAACCAAGTATACACCTCATGGATGATCTGTTGTGATGCTTCTACAAGATTACGCTGGCTTGGAGTTGTAATTCTCATTTACAATGTCAAGAGGAAACAATAAGGCTTCTACACAAAATCATAGAAAACTCTGAAATTTTACCATGGATTTTTCAATCTACTGTACAATTGAATCCTAAGTAGAAAGGTACCCTACGATATGGCCAGTTTCGTACATAATTAATTCAAAATGGGGACTTGTCCAAAATTTTGAAAATTTCAAGAGATTTGGCTAGGCAATACCTATGTAATACCAAGGTGACACCCGTGCAAGATCTAAGTGATACTCATGCAATACCTATGTGAAATCCATTGTGTCGAATCAATGTGACAAAAAAAAAATTGCTTCGGCACTTGCTTGCCGAAACTGACCGTAGCGTACGGTATTAGATGTTCTATTTACTATCCTCCCTATGAAGAAACAAAAAAATTCACCTGGTATAGAGAATGTACAAGTTACTTCCTGTTTTCTACATTCATAGCAATGGTAACCCACGTTTGTAGTAAAACTCATATTTGAATCTCTACAATTTCATAGATTTGTTCAATAATAGGGATAAAAGGTAGTTTCAACACACATGGTAACTTTACATTTTCATCTTTAAAACGACAACCTTCCCTATTTTTTTGAATCCATGAGTACAAGAATAAAGTTCTCTGCTAACAAAAAGAGGGGTTTCCAAGAACTCAATACAACAATTCACAAAAATGTCATTTTCCAACTCAAAAAATTAGATTCAAAGTTCTAAACGTGGGTATTTTGTTTTGGGTAGATCGTTATTACAAATATGTTCCATGGCTGAAACAAACATAAATAGTGTCCTCTACCTTACATCAAATGCATGCTCCCGATAAACACTTCCAAAATGATCAGTAGGAGTAAAAACTTAATATGAAATGACATCAAGGGAGCTTATGAATAACTAGAAGAAACCCTTTGGTGACCACGAGTGTACTCCCTCAACACCCAAATTTACAAATCTCTAACCATTATAAATATCTAAATATGTACAAAGATGCCTTAAAAAAAATGTGATCGACTCGAACTCTAGAGTTTTCAAGTGCAGGAAACTTGTGATGCGCATCAAACAAGAAAACCTCTTCCATGAGTTGCTATGGCATATCTTCATGCCAGAGCCTCCTTTCCTCATCCAACATTAACCAGGCTCCATAATCAGCATTGATTCAAAGACATATGGAGGGATTAGAACACTCTCTGCCTGTGATCAATAATGTTCCTCTCGTCCCAGAGCTTGCACTTGCAAGTTGGCTTCTTCTTCTGCCACTTCTTCTGACACAGATAGCAAAACTCGGTTCCGCACCTGCACATCATGGACACAAAGATCAACAAAGTAGAATGCGGTGTATAACTGTTGTTTCGAACACCTCGCATGGCTTTGAGGTTTAGGTCTAGATCGATGTGGTTCTAGTCAGCTATGGGGTCAACAGGTCAAAAGAGAGTTTGGAGTTTGAGTGACCGTAGTTCTAGTGAGCTATCGAGTCATTCAGTTACAACTTTAAACACCTCTAAAGGGTTCGAGGTTCACGTTTAGATCAAGTGAGCTTTTTGGTTGGTATATACACAGCTCTGGATGTGCTATTCCTATAAGAAAGAATGAAGACCTGATTGTGAGAGGGTTAATGGAGAGGGAGGACATGAATGCTTACCGACAGGTGATGTGGTAGCAGCCGCTCTTCAGTTCCACAACCACCGCACAATCGGGACAAACCTGCCACTTGTTCTCCTTGGCCAGCTCCCTCAGCTTCTCATCGCCCCCTTGCTTTGCATTCTCAGCCTGCGCTCTGTACTCTGCGCAGCTCCGGAAGCTGCCATGCCACGGCACTTTGCACTCCAGACAGAACCCGCGGTGACAGGCGAAGCACATGGCGAACGGGTCTCCTCCTTCTTCCTCCGACCACTCCATGAGGATGGAGCAGTCCTGGAACGGGCAGAACACCTTGTGCGCGGCGGGGATGGCGGCCTCCGTGAGGCGCGTGCCGAGGATGTCGAAGTTGGGAGCGGAGAGCAGCGTGGCGCACTGCGAGATGTGGAAGGCGTGCGCGCAGTCCGGGTGAGGGCAGTCCACTTGCGCGCTCCCGCTCAGGATCCGCACCTCCGCGTGCTGCCTGCAACACGCGGTGCAGTACTCGTGGACACAATCTGGCACAGAGATAACAACATTGGAGTCATCCCAAATGAGATCCATATCCACTTGAAGACATGGTGTTCAAGCTAAAACTCGTTCTCTTCTCGACAACGTGGACAGCAGAGCAACATACCTTTTGTGCTGATGAAATCGGTATGTGCTACCACGTCCGCGCAAATGTCGCACTCCTTCTCCCACGGCGCATTGCACTCCAGGCAGATCCCGCGGCCGCAGGAGTGGCACTCCACCGAGGTGCAGTCCAGGCTGCCGTCGGGTCTAAGGATGGGTATGAAGGCGGCGCACTCCGGAAACGGGCAGTAGATGCGCTGCGCAACCGGGATGGTGGCCACCACTTCTCTGATGCTCAGCACCTCGAAACCCGCCTCCGAGAGCAGCTGCTTGCACTGGAAGCTGTCAAAGGTGCGCGTGCACCCCGGATGCGGACAGCCTATCTGCGAGTGCGGGGTCCAGTGCATCTCCGCCTCCGCGTATTGCTTGCAGCAGTCGGTGCAGTACTTGTGTGCGCAACCTGGGGAAAAAAAGAAAAAAGGAAGGCAAAGTTTTAGTACCACTTGGTTTAATCTTGGGAGTACGCTATGGCAGAACAGGCAGTCTTCCAATTGACGTAGAATCTCCATACCTTGTGCAGCGATGAACTTGGTGTGTGGCACTGTCCGTGTGCACACCCCGCATTCGCTCTCCCAGGGCACGCCGCACTCCAAACAGAACCCGCGACGGCAGGAGGGACACTCCACAAAGGTATCCGAGCTGCGATTCGACTCCGGTTTCCTCACGGTCGGCACAAACACAGAGCACGATGAAAAGGGGCAGTACACCCGCTGCGACGCAGGCGTGGCTGCTTCCTCAAGTCCGATCAACCTCAGGTTGAAGACCTTGAAGCTGGCTTCCGAGAGCAAACCCCGGCACTGGTCGACGTCGAAGTGACGCCGGCAGCTCGGATGCGGACACTCTATCTGCGCGGTCCTCGTCCAGGTCAGCGTCACCTCCGCATGCGTTGTGAGGCAAGCGGTGCAGAACTCGTGGACACAATCTGGAAGAAAATGTATCGAGTTATTAGTAAAGTGACACAAAGATACCATGAGTTCTGACCTAAATATCTAATGCTGGAGCACAAGGAAAAAAGGTAGACAAGATTCATGGCCTCTCCTTCTTCATCCTTGAAGACAGCTAAAAACTAGGTCTAACTTGACCAGTGAAGGTTTCCAGTCGAGAGACTACCAAACTAAGAGTGAAAAAACGTATAAAAAGAAGAGAATCTTCTTGACTTTACAAGTGAATTTTAGGGTAAGGCCATACTTTTCGTGCTGAGAAACGCGCTGCGTGGTTTGCTCATTGTGCACAACGCGCAGTGCTGAGACTTCTCTTGTTTCACGGCGTTGATCCCGAAACCGCACAAAAAATCCTCCTCCGCCTCGGTGATGCGATCAGTACCTACTACAAGAGAGAAAAATTATAAGAAATCACATGGCTAGCTCAATCACGAAACCAACCGGCTCGATCAGATCATGTACCTCTGCTTGACGACGACGTCGAAGCACGGTCGGCACGAAGCTTGGGGGAAACCGCCGGCGCCTTCTCTTTCGGCGAATACAACAGACTCATCTGGCGCGCGATCTCGTCGTCCGACATTGCGCTCTGCATCATCTCCGCATGCCGTATAAAATAGTCGGTAGCAAAAAAACCCGCCATCGCAACCACTCGAGACAAAAGCCTAATCTTCGAGAATCAATTGATGGCTGTAACCACCAAACTGAAACATCAAGAGCCAGTCATAGGCAACGCATCCTCCCCAAACCTAATTACGCTAGACCCCGACTAAACGCGACTGATCCGCAAGAAACCTAATGCTACCACCCCGACTATCTAGATAAATCTGCAACTACTCTCTTCACCCTCGTCAGTAAAGCCAACGTTACTCGTCTTCATCTTCTAACTATTCTGCAAAACAAGGCTCTCCGCAATGAACCTGAACCTCATACCGACAGAGACCTGCCGGCTGAACTTCCACACTCCGGCTATCTTAGAAGCAAGTTGAAACAAGCGACATGAAGTTACCAGATAAATTATCTAGATAGTCTCGGTGCAATCTGGACCTGGTCCCGACTAGGCTTCCACTGTACAGACAGACTGACAGACAGACTGGAGTCTGATCCAGGGTAGGGATGTGCAGACAGAGAAAGTAGCAGAGGATGGGAGACATGTACTAGTGCAGCGGTGGTGCATGACTAGCATACGCTGGTGGCGGGGGCGAGCCTCGAGGTGGTGGTGGTGGTGGTGGTGGCGCAGGCTCGCAGATCGGGCGCGCGTTGCTGGTTGCGGACGCGCCGGTCGAGGCTGCGCGGTCGGTAGCGGCGAAGTGCAGACTGGATCTTCTGGCGCGTTCCTGTTGCCGACTTCTAGCCCCGAAGGCCTAGGTTTTAGAAGAATCTCTACTCCATTGATTAAAAACTGCCAAGAAGAACTTGTTGAGAATGTAACCGTAGGATCTTCTTCTAAACTTACATGAGATGATGTGGCAGAAGTTTTGTGAAATTCGACCATACGGATTGAAAGATAATTGCAGTCAAAGTGGAATGACTTGTACCCCATGGGTACATTTGGTCCTTTAGGGATTAAATATTTTTGAGATGAACTTTTTGAGAATGTGACCGTAGGATCTTCTTCTAAACTTAGGGGCGGTTTACACTACAAACCAAGAGCCATGACCAAGAAAAATGGATTAATTCCATGGTCACACGTCATGGTCACACTTCCATGGTCACACTTCAAAAAAATGTAATTTTAAAAGCCCTTGGACCTCTCTCTAAGTGTAAACCGAACTTGGACCGGGAGGAATGACCATGTACTAAGAAGTGGGCATGCTGTTTTTTTAATGACTACCTAAAAAAGGGCAATTTTGCCTGAAAAAAAACGAAGAAAAAAAAACAAGCCAGAGCAACAAAATACAGCAAGAATCAAGGCACACATGACATATGAGGGAATGATAGAAGGAAAGCAATGACCTTCTCTACTTTGAGTTCAAAGTGTAACGATATGAGGTAGTAAAGGGTGGCCGCCATTGTATCTACAGTAATATTGGGCCCTCTAAAAAAAAACTAAAATAATAATAATAATAATAATAATAATACTAATTTAAAAATCATAAAATGACATTTAAAGCCCATGGTCTCCTCGTTCAACAATGAGAGAACCCTTTTTGCCTCTCTCGCCGCAAAATCCAGGGGACCCTTCAACATCATCTACTAGGCCTATTTCTAGGCCTTTTCAGGACCTCAAATCCTTTGGTCACTTTTCATTTTTCCTCGTAGTGTAAACCCAAGTCATCCCGGGACGAGTTGATGGAGCCAATCACAGATTTTAGAGGTGCATGAGACGAGTACTTGGTCCGTAGTGTAAACCGCCCCTTTCATGAGATGATGTGGCAAAAGTTTTGTGGAATTTGACTGTACGGATTGAAAGATAATTGCAGTCAAAGTGGAATGAGTTGTTCCTCGTAGGTACATTTGGTCCTTTAGGAGTTAAATATTTTCGAGATGAACTTTTTGAGAATGTAACCGTAGGATCTTCTTTTAGACTTACATGAGATGATGTGGTTTTTGTTTCTTTTCAGGATGAGAGACGAGTAGCTCCGTAATTTGTGGTGAGGAGGGGCGTGGGTGTTAGACGCAAAAGGATGCACAATGACAATGTGTGTGTTGGGCCTCATCGTCGATCCCAATTGTGTATCCTTTTGTTGTTTATGGTGTCTAGTTGGGTAAAGAGTATTGGAAGGGATTATATGATTTAGATTTGTTCTTCAAAGGCCAAAAGAGAGATGCAAAGATGTAGCAATAGATTAGTGAGCAAATTTGAAAGCAGAGCTCGGTGTTGGACCAACTCTAGAGTTAGATCTAGCATCTCTCAATACGGCTTGGAGACTTAGAATCTAGATCTAGATTTCCATATTACACTAGAAACACAACACACCTAACCCCCCTAAGCCACGAACAAGCACTATAACATGAACAAAGATCTGCATGCCAAAAAGATGCAAAAGGACAATCGTGACAAGCACCAAAGTAAAGCTAAGTTATATCACTTTATTGTCTTTTTTGCAGTATTATACATTAGATTCTTTATAGGAGCTCGTATACTCCTTGGATCTATGCACAAGCTATCTCAGGTACAACAAGACGCTCAAGATAACAACACCTCCACTACAAGCGCCACTTGAGAAGAGACATAAGGCATTCGAGTGAAAGCAGTTAACGGTACTACAACAAAACCATAGAGCGCAAGACGAAGAACACAGCCAGCCACATACACTCAAGCACAACTCCAAACAATAGCAGTGAATGAGAACGAGAAGGGAAGAAACCACCCAGGATTCTGAAATACTAGAGAACAAATGACGTCGAGGTTGCAAAGCAAACAAGAAGAGGACGACTGCTGCAACAACCCATACCAGCTAGGTGACGAAAACATAACAAGACTAGAGCAGCTACAAAAGATAGCTGGATTTTCTAAAGACACAACACACCAGCAATCCAGAAACAGAGCCAACAAGAAGTTGCTCAAGCCACCTAACATACTGCAAGCACACCACACCAAGGAGTTAGAAGATCATATCCTCCACCTATACAAGTCGAACACACCAATAGCAACAACACCATACCACTGCAACAAAAAGACTCAACAAGACACCGGAGGCAAAGAGAGCAGCTACAATCTAATATCAGATAGAAGATGGAACATGAAAGAGTGGCAACAAATCCAACATCACAACTGTTGGATCAAGAAGAAGCATAGAAACAAAAACCAAGAGGAGAAATGTAGACAAGGACAACACCATGTTAGAGATTATAGTTGCTTGTTGTTATTATGATATTGTAAATACTTGAGGTAGATTTAGAAGGGAAAGTAAATGGGAGAAAATGGAGAGAGGTGACACAAACTTAGAGTAGTCCCATATGTATTGGCAAATGATGTTATCAATTGGTACTATAAGTAAAGGCCTTCAAAAGAAGGCCATATCTCACTCCAAGCATTGTTTATAATACCTCATGTATTTCATTTTCTTGTGCAATCATTTCTCTACTTCATTTAAACCTCAATAGGTTATGGGCCTACTCATGTGAGTTGCGTGTGTAGAGTTTTGGTGCAAATTGGTTAGGAGGGGATGTTGAGAGTCTTTGAGTGTTGGAGGTGCACAAGATCCAATTTGGAGCATTGCAGGTGTACAAGAGTTGACTCAAGGTTGTTGAAGCATTGGAGGTACACAAGGTTCAATTTGAAGCATTGGAGGTGCACAAGTATTGATTCAAGGCCGTTGGAAGCATTGGAGGTGATTGAAGACCATCCAAGGAGTTTCTAGGAGCATTGGAGGTGATTGAAGATGACCCAAGGAATCTCTAGGAGCATTAGAGGTGCACATTGAAGGGTGTCGACTTTGTAAGTATTTACATTTGTTTTTTTGCACTTTTGAACTTTGCCCATACACATAGTACACAATCCATATGTGTAGCCGTGAAATTTGGGTGTTCTAGGTGTGTGCGTACTTCGTCCATACACATAATACATAATCCATATAGGTAGCCCCAAAATTTGAATGTCGTAGGTGTATAAGTACACATTGGAGCCTAAAAAGGGCTCATTTGAGTGATTGAGGTGCACTAGTGCATATTGGAAGTTAGAATTTAGTGTTGGAGTGAAAATATGGCAACATATGATGGCGAGAGTACTAGAGTCATTGACATGTTCAAAGGTGAGAATTTCAATCTTTGGAAGTTCAAGATAGAGATGGTGTTGGCATCCAAGGACCTTTGGGAGATTGTGGATGATCCAAAGGTTAAGAAGGACTATGATCGGCGTGTGAAGAAAGCCATGTCCGCCATTGGCCTCAACTTGGTGAACAACCAACTTGCCGACATTAAGAGTTCAAAAGGAACCACGAAAGCATGGAAGACTTTGTGCAACATCTACGAAACGAGGAGCTTGTCCAACATCCTCTTCATTCGCCGCAAATTCTTCACAATCAAGATGCAAGTGGGAGATGATTTATTGAATCATGTCAACGAAGTGAATGCACTTGCGGGTTAACTCACTTGCTTGGGTATCCTAGTGAGAGATGAAAATGTGTTCATGACCTTGCTTAAGTTTTTGCCGCCTTTATTTGATCACTTAATCACTCCCTTGGAGACCATTGCAATGAAGGATCTCACCATGGAGTTTGTGATGGCGCAGTTGATGCACAAAGTGTCCAAGTGGAAGGACAAGGAGCCCAATGGCGACAATACGGCCTTGGTGTCAAAAAAAACAAGTGGAGAGGCTCTTTTTCAACACGTGGCGAGTCCAAAATATGTTACAATTGTGGCAACTGGGCACATTGCACGAAATTGCTTCAAGCCACACAAGTGAAAGCTGGACAACGCAAACCAAGCAAGGAGAAAAATAACGCCAATCATGCAAAGGAGGCTGATGACTATGCATTTGCAACTCAAGGTGGACCACATTCCAAGTCCATGTATAAGTGGATCATGGATTTGAGCGCCACAAAACACATGACACCTCATAAGGCGGCATTTGATACGTATGAGGTAATTATTCCACGTAATGTGCATTTGGAGGATGATAGTGTTGAGGAGGCCGTTGGCGTTGGATCTATTGTTGTCAAAGTACTTGTGAGGGGTTGCTCTAAAAGATTTAGAATCAAGGACGTTTTCCATGTACCCAAGTTGCAAGCGAACTTGCTCTCGGTGAGCAAACTTGTGACAAGTGGAATGAATGTGCAATTCAATGTGGATGGATGTGTATTGAGGGCACCAAACAAAGATGTTTTTGTTGTAGCACCTCGTGAAGACAATTTGTATCAAACAACTTTCGTGAAAGTGTTCGAGGCAAATGCGGCCAACGTGGCACAATCATCAACAAAGAACGGTGCATTGGAGCTTTGGCATTGTCGTCTTGGTCATTTGAACATGAGAAGTGTGCATTTACTTGAAAGCATGATAAGTGGTATGACTCTTGGCAAAGATGAATTATCAATGTCATTTTGTGAAGCATGCGTGCAAGGCAAGCACCATAGGGCACCATTTCCGAAGGATGGAGCGACGCGTGCAACAAAGCCTTTGGAGATTGTGCATTCGGATGTGTGCAGCCCTATGAGAACCACTTCTACAGGTGGTACAAGGTATTTTGTGACCTTCATTGATGACTTTTCGAGGAAGGTGTGGTGTACATTTTGAAGACAAAGGGGGTATGCCTTGAGATATTCAAGGAGTTCAAGGCCCTTGCAGAGAAGCAATCAGAGCACAAGATCAAGGTGTTTTAGTCGGACAATAATGGGGAACTCATATGCAAATGTTTTTGAAGTTTTTTGAAGAAGCATGGCATTGAAAGGCACACGTCAACACCTTACACGCCGGAGCAAAATGGAGCCGCAAAATGTGCAAATCGTACTTTAGTGGAAATGGCGAGGAGCATGATACATGAACAACGCCTAAAGCTTGAATTTTGGGCGGAAGTAGTGGCCAATGTTGTCTACATCCGCAATCGATGTCCAACGAGGGCTCTCGTCGCCATCACACCCCAAAAAGCTTGGGGTGGCCGCAAGCCATGCATTTGCATATGCGTGTGTTTGGATGCATTGCATATGCGATGGTGCCGGATACAAAGAGGGATAAGCTTGATGCAAAAGGTACAACATGTTTGTTTCTTGGCTATTGTAAGGGCACTAAGACGTGCATTGAGACGAAGAAGATCATTAAGAGCCGTGATGTAGTATTTGTTGAAGATACTTCTAATATTTGTTGAAGATACTACTAGTATTTGTTGAAGATACTACCAATATTGGTGATGTTTTGGGGATGAGTCCAAGTGGGAGAAGGGAGACCCCTACCTTGGTAGACAAATCTTCCAAACCACTACCCTTGAAGGATTGCGATGGTGATACCAAGAAAGAAGAGAGATTGGATGCCGAAGAAGGAGGTGTAGCATCTTCTTCAATAGCTTTACCAAGCGATGAGGACTTGGGAAACTTACAACAGCCGCGATATCCAAAATGAGAGCATGGCCCGCTTGGTGAATGATAGAAAAGCCACATTTTTCCTCAACATGAGATAGAGCGTGCCAATGTGGCATCATTGAAGGATCCTTTAAACATGTGTGAGGCTATGCAATCGGAGGATGCGAGCAAGTGGGAGTTGGCCATGCTAGAAGAGTATGTCTTGCTCATGGCGAATTGTATGTGGGAGTTGGCTCCTCTTCCAAAGGATCGCAAGAGCGTTGGATACAAGTGGGTATTCCGTACAAAGAAGGATGCTTTGGGTCGAGTGGTGCACTCTAGGACAAGATTAGTTGCTAAGGGGTACTCTCACGAACTTGCCTAAAACAATTCCTCTTCATGAATCCTATCGCTCTGCAGTCACAATAGTTCACCCAAACTTTTGGTTAATGGTGAGCAACAACTCAAGTCTATAGAACGTCTTGTCCTCCTCGCTCAAATTGAGTGTCAACGTCGTATCTCAAGGCCCTAGCTTCTGTCGCCGCACTCCCTCCATACGCAACGGATCTAGGCCAGACGACTCTAGAATGGAATCTTGACATTACCAAGGATGAACGGGGAAAATTCAACGAGTTTTCATTTAGTTACCCGACATAGGGTCGCTCTCTACTACTTTCTTTTGACCTTATTTTCAACTTTCATCCATCCTCTCCTAAGTATGCTTGAGGTTTCGCAACAACAAATGAGCACTACAACATGGCTCCAAAAACACCCCAATAGTAAGAACTTTAGGATTTTAAGTATCAAATATCCACTAAGAATACACTCATATCTATGTGGTGACCTTTCTCAAATATTAAAGAAGTGAAAACCACTCACAAATCACAATAAGTTGAGTCCATGCCACTCTTCAAGAGTGGAAAGATGATATTAATGAGGCTAATGATGTGCAACACGCACACACCGTCACCTCATCATGTGGGAGACTCAACTTGAGAAAGATGAGTCTCCCTCAACCCACGTGGAGGTCATTTGGGCTCCAAGTCTCAAATGCGGTGTCAAAAGATACCACTGTTGATCCAGCCGTCATACGGCACTAATACTAATCCTAATCACAAATAACAGTCAAGTCCTAAGCCTTCCGGTAACTCTACAACTCCCTAGGTGGTTCCTAATCAAAAATCACCTATGCAAATGCCTCCATGCGCCGATCCTGACATAGACAACTCAAAAAAACCAATTTGAACAAACCCTAAAATCATAGCTATGCTACACAATGCATTGGAAGATTAAGAATTTAATGTTAGATTTATCCTAGGATATGACCCAATGTCTCTATATCAAAAATAACTTAAAATATATTTGATACAATATTTAATATTAAGTGCACTTAGTTAAGTAGATGCAAATTACATGTAACAATGTGAAACCAAATCATTTGCAATGTAATGGACATTTTTAAATGGTTGCAATACATCTTCATCCAACTTATACAACATCAGTTGTAACTAAAATTATTATGCTCCACGTTTTTTTTTCGATTGTCCCTTGCCATGAACCATTACAACAAACACAAACATCAAAAATATATAGACAACACAAAAGGTAAATTCTTAACAAAAGGTGACAATTTCTTACTTTGCAATTAGCCTCTTGCTTTCGCTTTTTTATATCCTCAACACCATCATAATGGATTGCTCAACTTGCCATTAACATAAGAATCACTTGTACATCTTCCACACGAAAAATACGAACCAAGAACTTCAATCTTCTAGCCTTCAGCCTATCAACTCCATGACTACAACATCATCTTCTTCAAGGTAGTGATCAAGAGTAAAGTTCCCCAAGGATCATTGTACCAGAAACCCTCACTTGCCAAGAGTTTCCTTCTTTATCAACAAGGGCCCCTAGATAAGATCTATTTGTTTGATGCATGTTTTCACGCCACCATGGTGCTAGAATAGCCCTCAAACAATAATCAAGTCGGACATAAGCAACCGTCAATTTAATATTATGTTATAATAGAAACATTAAATTATGATCCACAGACTTTAAACAATTTATGTGAAGAACGAAGGTGGCTTATTAGTATAAGAGCACAATAAGAGTTTTCTTTCTCCAATTGTCTCACATAACTGTTGAAAGTAACGGGGCGCCCTTTTGCAGCTTCAAAAACCTTGATCCACCTTCACCTTCATCCACACCTTGCTACACCTTCACCTTCATCTCTATCATCTCAAACATTTCCATCACTATTTTTGCGTCTTTATTCTTTGGATAGAGGTTTGGTTCTTGATGGAAGAACACGTTTATATACTCTTTGAAGAGCTTCTCAACTCCTCTTCTGTCATGTTGTCAACAAACTTTGAAGTAGCCATTGAATCATCTTCCATCCTATTCTTCACTTCACTTTTTTTTTGTCCAACACCTTGTGGTCTAATAATCAATCATTATTTGAGGTGGAGGATGAAGATCCTTCTACAACCTCACTTTCTACATCTTCAAAACATTCAGGTTATATAAGAATAGAAGTAGATGACATCTTCTTCTGAAGCATGCCAACACCTCCTTTTTTCACTCTTTCATTTCTCTTTGTATGGACTACTTTTGAATTTGGTGTTCCCTTTGTCAACACCCAACACTCATACTTTTCATCCCCCATCACATGCTCCATCCAACTCTCTAAGTTCTACTCGCCTTTCAAAAGAGACAATAAATTTGGCTCACTAGGAAACGCCTTTGACCATAAATGGATTGGAAATGGTATTGCACACCCCTACAATATAGAAGAAACAAAACAAGCAATACATTGGGCAAGACTTGCAGCCAAAAACGATCCAAACTCTACTTCCACTCTTATTATCACACTAGACAATAACTGGTTCCAAAACTTTAACCCTCATTTAGGTCCATTCCCAGACTCTCACATCATAGTCCTATTCGAGGGAGACTTGGTACCATATGAAGAACCCACCTTACTACCTGAATCATTAAAAAAACCTAGGTTTGAACCATCTACCATTCAAATACTATGCATACACCATCAAAATAATAACATTGGCACTTTAGAACAACTTGCCATACTTACCTCCATAACAAATAGCCTCAATATAAGTGGAATATACACAAACATTGCTCCACCTACACCCCTCCTAACCCCAGTGAATTGTAACAAAAAATGGTCCCATCTTAAATATGCAAACACAACACAAAACCGCCCCGTAACACAAACCCCCCTCCCCACATATTGTGACTATACCCCCTTAACCCCTAAAGGACCAAGGTCCCCTCGGGGAACATTTTGAGTAAGTAAGGTACCACGTTCTCAATCCTAGGCATTATTTTCTGAGATTTTTTATTGAATGGACAACTTTTGATTAGCTTTGCGTAGATACAAATTTCGTAGAACTTCGACTTACAGTTCAAAAGTTACAATTTATTTTCACTTACATATACAAATAGTGCAGTAGTTTAGTGTGACATATCACAAATACTGTCACTAAACTATAATAACTTCTAAATTCAATAGAAATTCGAGTTTTTGTCCATTTAAAAGAAAGAAAATGTCTTCTTGGAAAGAAAATTCAGATCTTTGCATCTATCGTACGGATTTGTGAATTTCAAAATTTTGAGAAGGATATGATATATGCAAAATATAAAGTGTATAGTTGATTCTCAACACTTAGTTGCATTGTAGGATTTTTTAGGACATCTATTATACCTCTTCTACTTCTAAAATTTGGTGCACATGTGCCTAATATTATTTTTTTCAAGTTATCATAATAAATTCACGGCCCGTAGTGCAAAAAGTTGCCATAGAAGGTGGTCGAAGTTTGTTGAAGGTGTTTAGTATGACCTCAAAAAGAGATTATGTCTCACTTCAAAGGCTGATATCTTTCAATTTGTGGGGTCAAACATACCAAAAATTTTCACCACACACTCTCATACTACTCTAATACAAGATCCCACAATCGAATTTTCGGAAAAAACATTTTGAATCATTTCATATTGAATGCGCTGAAAATGGCAGTTTTGGAGTGATTTTGAGGGGGAAATGTCTTGGTCCTTAGAGCATCTCCACCCCACCACAACATCCCGCCAAATGGGGTGGAATTGTTGTGGCGAGGTGGAAGGGAACCCCTACCGCATGCCCCAGAACGGGGGAGCGGGGCGGGGATTCCCCAGGACAGGGCCCCGTCGATGGAGAACTATGGTAGTTCCCCGGGGCCCCGTTTTAATGTCGGCAACTGGCCACCCACTCACAGCATGCCACGTGACATGCCGTGAGTGGCCCGATCGATTTTTTATTTTTTTTGAAAACCAAAAAAAGACACTGGAAAAAAAATTAAGTTTTTTTTAAAAAAATCTTAAAATTAAAATAAATTAAAAAAAATTGGTGTTGGCCGCACCTTGGCCGCGGGTGCGGGGAGGGGAGGATAACTCCTCCCCCGTCCTCCTCCTCCCACGGGGTAATCTCCACCTGGCGTGGGAGTTTCCCCGCCGAGGGTGGAGATGCTCTTAAGGGGTTAAAGTTCCCCCCTGCTTATAGTTACTACACAGATGGTTCCTTCAAAGAACCAATAGAAGTCAGTCCTGGACATTGGCATAGAGAAAAAGCCGGATACGGCATATACAACTCAACCAAAGAAATAAAATTATCCAAAAGACTTCATGGACTTCAAAATATCCTTAGAGCAGAAATGATGGCCTTCCATAAAATCCTCCAAATAATCACTACACAATACACTAATGAACCAGCACACATCTTCACAGATTGTATAAACGTCTTATATCTATTAAACACACAAATAACACACCCTACCCTCCACAATAGCCACCCCGACCAAGTCATCCTATCATCCATGGTTCAAATGCTACAAAATCGCACACAAATCACAAACCTTCATAAAGTTAGAGCCCATGTCAATATTGAAGGAAATCAACAGCAGATAAACTAGCTAAAGAAGGACTAAGTAAATCCCATAGAAATACCAAATATCCACATGAACACACCCACATGAACACGCCCACACTACCCCATACTACCTTCAAAGATAAAGTTGGTCTTCTATGGAAGACACCTCAGACAAAGGCCCCATCAGATTTTTAGATAAATACCTCAAAAAACAAGATCTAATAAACAACCTCAATCTAATCTCACAAAATCTCCCTAACGTAAATAAATGGACCGGCAACAATGACATTGATAATGAACTCTCTACAGATTTTTGGGAAAATCCCACAATTACAGATTCACCAAAAACATGCATTATCAAATTTCGTACTGAACAATACATGGGAAATGCCCGCAAACAACTCTTCTTAAGTATCAAAAGATTTCCATCCATAACATGCCCCATATGCACCTCCACGGACTCGAACACATGGCTACACGTACTCCTTAAATGCCAAAACCATCACAAACATTCTCTAATCGTCAAAAGACATAACAAAACGGTATGGGAAATCCAGAAACTAATTGTATCTTCAAACAAATCCCGATGCTTTATACTTATGAATGCCGGAACCTTCAACAACAATCCACAAGAAAACACGGTCCCCCCATCGCTACTTCCATGCACATGTGGATCCCAAAGATGTCATTGTAATGCCAGATTTAAACCACACCTGCTATGTGTTAGAGGAATACCATACAAAGCCACCCACCGGACCACATTAACACAAACATCACAATTCAACTAATCAAATTTAAATATTGTAATGATAGATTTTCCCGAGAAGCAATTGAAAACAAAATTAACAAATACCAACCTCTTATTAATGACATTACAACCCTCGGATGGAAAGTGAACCCCCCTATTGCGGCCGGAGCCAGAGCTACCACCTTCATCCCATCTATGAAAAGTCTTGAAAAAACATTCAATGTCCCCATCAATCAAAATCAAAAAGACATTCACAAAAATTAACATGATTGCTATTCAACACGCGATGTCCATTCTCCTTCACAAACGGAAAATTGAAAATAACCAACCTCTCTCTGAACTAAATGATACCCCCTAAAACCTCATAAAACACACATTTAACTCCCCACATTCCACCTCATCAAAATATTCCTTGTGGCTCTAACTTGGTCCTTGGTTTGTGGTTACTGGTTACATATTTCTAATTATATAGTGTCTACTCTCGGGAGGGGGGAGTAGTTCTATACTACTTAATCTTTGTCTGGTGGACATTGGTTTAGTGGTGGAACGAATAGACGCTTTATTCACTCCGCCCCCCTTGAAGAAGGACCAAAGTTCTTCTTCTGGTGTTCCTTTTGATGGCATGTTCGCTACGTAAGGAGCATCATTGGTGGATTTTGTGCCACTTCTTCTTGCTTTTGCCAATAACTAGTCTTAAGCCCCAACCACTTGAACATCCACACCGTGCTCCACCTTCACCTTCACCTTTATATAGGCCTTGTTAACTTGAACAAAGAAGCGTGACTTCTCCATCAGCGGGAAGACAACCTAAATTCCTAGACAAACCTTTTGGGAGCTTTTAGACTCGTATCATTTATAAACATTCAACAATGGAAATATCACTACCTACAAGGCGACAAGAATAAGATCAACCATCATCCCCTTCAAATCTCATAGTCTTGTCAAAGAGAGAGCTATAGTGCCATACAAATCTCTTCAAAAATTTGTTAACCAACAAGGAAACAATTGTTAATGACATGTCTAGGATCTCATAAAAAAGAAAGCAAAACGGAAGAACATGAGTTTAACTTACAATCCAACAATTTAAATTGGATGGCACATTGTTGCAAGCAATAGTTTGCAAAAAGAAAGGTCGCTTGTATGCACACTTGAGTGACTCTTTGAACTTTCTATTTTGGAGAAAGGAAATTTAATAACAAGAGCCACATGCCTCCACCATTTTAGGATTCATCAAATCCACCTCATTTGGTTGCTCACACAACCATAACCAAGTAGGTGTAAAAGACCGAAAGAACATATCCTACTCAAGCAAGCTTCAAAAGGCGGAATATGAAAATCAACATGGCATATAGACATGAAAATCCATTTATTATCAAGATCTTTCTAGTAACATATTTTATGCTATTCACGACAAATAATTATGGAAGCTTGTTCATGTTCAATAACATAGGTATACAACCGGTTCCATGAAGAAGATAACTTGCACAATGTAAAAATTCAGACTTTGCAAATCAAATTCGAGTCACATGAAGATTGTGCAATAGAAACTGGGCATCAAAATTTTCCTATTCTGCCTTCTACAAACCTTGTCAGAAAATTTGGCGCTCCTAACTTGGTCTCATGAGCTCCATAAATCCTAACCCCCAACACTAACAAGTCCAACAAATGTTCCAAACTTGGTCAACTTTCATTGATGCTTCCTTAACCTCTCAAATATAAAATTCACAAGATCCTACGCCCCACTAAAAACCCAACTTCAAAACGTGAAGCAAACCCACACAATAGCAAGAGGTTCTTTCATCTAACGCCTCAAATACAAAATTCAGAGACCAAAACTCCATTCAAGAGTAACATCTGAAGGCAAATAATCCGGTGCTAAGCGGGTGAGAGGGGGAAGTAGTCCCATACTAGCAATTCTTTGTTAAGTAGACATTGACTTAGTGGTGGAACAAACAAACATTATATTCATACCAACCTCCAAAAGACACCACAGTTCTTCTTCTTCTTGCTATGTACACTAATTTTGGTATTTAGTATAATACTTCATTTAATGTTATAACCTCTCTTCACCTCATAACTCTAATTATGTTTCTCTAGAAAATTAGTGTTACACTTTTTGTACACTTTGTAAGATATTGTTATTTATCAATTTTCTACAAATTACTTTTTCATTAATAACACTAAATGTAAAGGTAGTAAAACTCCTACTAAACCTACGTCTGGTGGACATAGTTTGGTGGTGGAACAAACAGACACTTTATCCACTCCGGCCCCCTAGGAACCGCAGTTCTCTTGTATTTTTGTATTTTTTAATAAAACTCCAAAGTTACATTTATCTACATTTTGAGTTCACATTGACATTTTAGTGTTGTAACATTATCGGTATTGTTGACACAGTGTTAGGGTTTGTAATTAAAGTACAATACACAAAATACCAAAATTAGTGTACTGAGGGGCGGAGTAAGTACGTACTCACATACCCGTACGCTCGTACTCGAGGGCGTGAGAGCTTCTCCACCGCAGACAAGATTCCCGGTAGACTTGCCCGGTTTGGGGGGTCCGGGTGGCACGACCTCTCCACTACAGGCCCGGGATACTAGTATCCACGTGAATACGTATATATCCACGTACCCTGAAAACATGCCGCCTCTTCCCAAACCCTAGACCCTGCTACCCACCACCAGCCCGGGCCGGGCCGGGTCCCTGAAATCTACCAATCCCTGGATTCGGCCGCGCCGTCTCTTCTCTGTCTGCTCGCATTTCTGTCTTGAAGACGATGGCTCTTTCGCTATCGTGAAGAAGCCGATTCCCGAAGCAGCAACCGAAGTTGTTGGTTGCCTGGTTTTATTGCCTCTGTCTGCTGTGGAGACTGAAAATATAGCCAAGCTATGGCTTCTCACCTCGGTCGAGCGGTGGCCAGGAGCCTCTACTCGCTCGCTGGAAGAGGTCAGTTGCTCCTTCTTCACTTTTGAATGAGTGAGGTATCTGTAACTTCTTTACTTGTAATCTCATCTTCACCTGAAATGTCATCTTCTTTTGAGTCATTAGTGGAATGCTGACCGTTGCCCTGATATCTCACCGATCGGTGTAGGAATGTGGTCCTCTGTGTTGCAGATATGGTGGAGATTTTTTTTTATAAAAGATAGTTTTCAGCCAATGGCTCATGACCTAATTTTTTTTATGGATCTGATATGCACTTATTCCTAAGCTCCTTCTGTTTTTTTTTTCTATAGCACTTTGGGCATGATGAGCGAAGTGCAACACTTTCTCGTAGAGATGTCGAGGGTTTAGGGTTTTGGTCTACCACTTACCCTAGTTTCTTTTTTTTTTCTCACAGGGAGCTTGCGAACGTGGGGACCTGTCTCTGCGAAGGCGAATTGCTACAGTACTCAGGACATCAATGACGCCCCTCGAGATGCTGTGAACCCGGAAGCGCCAGAGTCTCATCAGGACCAGCCAGATGCCACCCCTGAATTCTTCTCCTTCGACTCCCCTGCCTCTCATCCAAGCGGCGCAGGCGAAGAACCTTCCTCTCCTCCAAGCAGCGCAGGTGAAGTCGAGCAGCCCTACACTCCATCTCACAACGTCTACGCTGGCCGCGCTTACCAACCGCGTGGTGTTTACAAGGTACTCAAATCCACTCACTGTTTACTCAAGGCATCAACTGTTTTTACAACGTAAATGTTTCTCAGAAGGCGTCACATGAGTACATGTTTTATTCAGGTAGGTTTATGGATGTTTGTAAAGTCACTGAAAGTTTCAATAAGATACCCTCTTTGTTCACCTCAATAGCTATTAGACATGGTGGTCTCTGAACTCAAGTTAGAAGTGGTTTTAGCCGCCTTTGAGAAGGAAGAAAGTGAGGCCATGTTGTACCATGAATCTTAGCTACCCTTTAACCATGATTATCGTGCTAATAGAGCTGATTTTATTTATATAAAAAAATAAGAAGGGGTCAAAGTTCTTGGTATTTTTACCTCACTGTACAAACAACCCGATTGTATCACATTAGCAGTACCTTCTGTGAAACAATCAGTGTAAGTTAGATTAAACAATTGCATAGGATATTTTCTTTCATTCACGATGGTGTACAGGTTTACAGTCTACAAGGTATGCGAAATTCTAAGAGTGAGCTTTTCACTCTCTATGGACCGTTAACTTTTCCGCAGGCTATACTTTTGGGAGAAGTGGGACAGCCTCCGGCTCAGAAGATTCTCAAGAGCGGGCGAGCGGTGACGATCTTTTCTGTCGGCACCGGAGGAATGCATCTGAACCGGAGAATGTTCGATGGAGAGACGCCTGAAGAGTTTGCTGAGCGCAGCAATGTGCAATGGCACAGAGTGGCGGTGTATCAGGAGAAGTTAGGCCACCTCATCTTGCAGTCCATGAAGCAGGGGTACGTACATTGCGGCACACCTGGCCCAGGGTGCGGTTCTAGTGTGTGTATTTTTGAGGTAATTTCTACTGACTGTAAGGTGTTGGCGTGACCAGGTCACAGGTGTATGTGGAAGGCAACCTTGAGACCAGAATCTACAACGAACCTAACTCAGAGCAAGTGAAGCGGATTCGAGAGATTGCAGTCCGCAACAATGGTACACCCTTGGTCTTATGTATCTGTGTCTTTCCAGTATAATATGCTCAACATCATCATCAGAGAATGTCCTTAGCCAGAGCACTGTCCATAACCGTTGCGCAGATGAATCACAAGCTGTATACCATTACAAGGAAGAAATTTGAGGTAGCTTGAGAAGTTCTCAAGAAGCTTGAAGTGCAATTTTTTTGAAGCTTTGCTAGTGCATTAAAACTGTTTTTCTCGAATTTGCAATGTCGTCATCTCTCTGTCTGGGAAATGCAGGACGTCTCTTGTTTATGGACGCAGCCTCAAAAGCTGAGGAGTCACCGGAGAATCCTTTGGAGACATTAGAGCCAATTACTCGCCAACCAGCAGTGGATGCCCCTGTGGAGGCATAAGAAAGCTGCTGCCACCACCATTTTCAACATGGTAGCTGAATTTTAGTTTCACCTTTCATCTTTGGAGCTGCTGATTTCTTGCCGACCACCAGGACTGTCCAGGTGAGAGTGATGATCATGAGGTGCACGTTGCCTCCATAGAGAGTAGGTTGGTTACATGAGCTTTCTCGGTGATTCCTAGGCTTTTTGCTGCCAGAGGAGCAAGTGTTGTGTAATTTGCAACCCGGTTTACTTGGTGCGGAATATGAACAGCTCACAATTTTGGTACATTACCTGTTGCTCTCCTGTTGTCATATTCATAGGCCTGTTACGAGGGCCTACTAGTATACATTTGGTATTTCTTCCCTTATGATGTGTTACTTGGGTAATTTTTGAGTTATCATACATGCCTTGTGTAATGACTTTATTACCTATTTTTGCATAGCATTCATTGTAGAATATTGTAAAATTTTCTTGAATATACGTATTCCTTTATTAAATCATAACATTCTCTTTCCAGTACTTATTCTTTTTGACGTAATCTTGAACTAATTCCTCTGAAACTTGTCGACTTCTTGTAGTTTTGAGAATCTATCTCATCTTCATCTCCGTTGGCGCGAAAATAAATCATCTTAATATCCTCAGAAGAACGGCTCAAATTACTTCACAATCATGTCTTGTAGGGTTCATACAAAAACCAGGCAAACCTTGCGTGTGTATTCTTGAATACAATAGTTACCATGTCGGTGGAAGAGGTGATGGCACATGGAGACCTAGCCTTGGGTGGAAATGCGGGCTTGAAGAAGAGGATTAAATAGAAAGTAAAACAAAGCAGTAATCGAATCTAAACTCAAGCATATTGAACTGGAAAAAGTTGTCACCACAAAATCTATTACCATCACCTATTCATAAATTTAAGAAATTGAACCTAAAAGTGAAAGCTCTAGACCAAAATTGGAATTGTCTTCCCTTCTTTGTTCTATTTATATCCGAAAACCAATCATGTTACAAGAAGAGTAGTCTTTTCACTAAATTGAGGAAGAATATTTCAGTTGTAGAGAAATTTTCAGTTAGAGACCATCAAGGATTTTTATCAAAGGTTCTATAGCTATCTAGCATAAGAAATAAAAAGAAGGGTGTCTTTCTCAAATTCCATATGACTTTTACATATTACTCTCACATATCAATTCAATGAAGTTGAAGTTATGAACAAGTTCAAAGATAATAGAAATTACTTTGATTTTGTCTTTAGAGACTATTATTAATAAGGATAAGAAGTAAATAAAAAGAGGGTGCCTTGTGTTACTATGTCAATCTTCTGAACTTGCTATGGTTGAAAGGTTTCTAATGATTTTTTTCTTCCTTTGTTTACATGTTGGTGGATGACAATTCTATTTTTGGAATCAAAGAGTGGGACAGCGAGTATTTCCCTAATGCTTCTTATATCCAAAATGAGGTACGTGATTTTACAAGTCAAGAAGGAACTTTTATTTTTATTTCTTTTCCCCCAGGCTCTTGACGGAATTGATGTTGTCTTTTATGTTCAGGGATGTGCAAGCCACAATCTTCTTGCCATCTAGATTAAATGTCATCTTCTTGCTACCACCGGCCGTATATGCAAATGAGGAGTTGTTCACAGAGATGAAGTTTCTAGATGGTTGTATTGGGCAATGTGGATGTTGGATATTTGATTTGAATTGGGTTCATACTTTTGCTCTTGACTTTACAAAGTGTGGACGCTTGCACCAAATGATAGAGTCCATTGGCAATGTTGTGATTTGTATGTAACGTCCAAGAGCAAATAAACAAGCAGTGCTTTGATATCTCAAACATCTCAGACCTTGGAATAAAAGTGGAAGTGGACGGTCACTAGAAACATAGTTTGGGTTAGGCAAAGTACCAACTAGACGATGCATACAAATCACAACATCGTCGATTGGTTGTATCACTTGGTGCAAGTGCCCACTCTCTGTAAAATGGAGAGCATGAATATTGACCAAATTTGAATTGAATGCTCTACATCCACATAGCCTAAAACAACCATCTAGAAACTTCATCTTTGTGAACAACCCCTCATTTGCGTGTATGGCGGTGGTTGCAGGAAGATGACATTCCATCGCTCAATATAATCACAATCTCGAACATAAGTAAAATAGAGAACAATCAAGCCCACCTATATGAAGAAAATGGCCGACATTTACACACTATTCCCACTACTAGACTCCAATGGCTATGGAATCAATACAACATGAAACTACAAACCCCTACAAACATTGAACCAACAACCCAACCATTTGGAACCGAATTAATTTGGCTATACCAAAGATATAAATACCGAATTCCAAAAAAGAATCCCCTCAAAAATGCACATTACACAATACCCACACCTATTCTAGACTCATTAATCTCATCTTTTAACATCAAATAATCATACTTCTCCTCCCCCGTCACATATTCCACTAGATTAAAAAAATTCTACTCCCCCTTTGAAAGAGATAAAATATTTGGCTCCTTGGGAAAGGCCTTTGACTATAAATGGGTCGGTAATGGTATAGCCCATCCCCACAATGAGGAGGAAACTCAACAAGCACTACATTGGGCCCGCCTTGCTGCTAAAAACAACCCACAATACACAGCTACACTAATTATCACACCAGACAAAAATTGGTACCAAAATTTTAATTCACAATCAAGCCCATTTGCAGACTCACATATCATTGCAATATTTGAAGCAGACTCAATTCCTTACGAAGAACCTACTATCCCACGGAAGCTAGAAAAGCCCAGAATTGAACCATCTAAACTACAAATAATATGCGTCCACCACCAAAACCAAACCCTTGGCACCCTAGAACAGCTTGCTGAACTCACCTCCATAACAAAAACTCTTAACATAAACAGGCTATATACAAAAATGGCCCCACCAACACCCATACAAACACCAGTCAACAGAAACAAGAAAGGGTCAAAACTAAACTACAATAACATTACACTAGATCACAATTTACCACTCCCACCCCTCCCGGACTACCAAACCACCACCTCAACAAAATTTGACCCTCCATATAGCTATTATAATCATGGCTCCTTCAAACCACCATAACAGATCAGTCCGGGTAACTGGCACAGAGAAAAAGCCAGCTATGGAATATACAACCTTACGAAAGAAATCAAATTAGCCAAAAGATTACACGAACTACAAAATATCCTCAGAGTGAACTCATGGCCATCCACAAAACACTGGAAATTGTTACAACAAAATACAATAATGAACCAGCGCACATATTCACAGACTGCATTAATGCACTATACTTATTAAACACCCAAATAACACACCCTACCCTCCACAATAGCCACCTCGACCAAATCATACTAAAATCTATGGTCCAAATGATACTAAAACGAAGACAAATCACAACCATCCACAAAGTTCAAGCCCACGTCAATATTGATGGCAACGAACAAGCGGATAAACTAGCAAAAGAGGGCCGGGAAAAATCACACAAAAATGCCAAAGATCCACACGAACACGCCCATGCCACCCCATACTACTTCCAAAAAGAAGAGTGGCCCTCCAAAGAAGACACCCCCGATAAAGGCCCGGTTAGATTTATGAACAAATACCTCAAAAAACAAGACCTATATAATAACCTTGACACAATCTCAGATAACTTCCCTAACATAGAAAAATGGACTAACAACAACAAGATAGACAATGAACTCTCTACAAATTTTTGGAAAAATCCCATCATCACCGACTCACAAATAACATGTCTTATCAAATTCCGTACCGGACAATACATGGGAAACGCCCGAAAACAACTTCTTTGGAATAGAAAGATTCCCATCCATGACTTGCCCAATATGCACGTCCACGGATCCCGACACATGGCTACATGTTTTACTTAAATGTCATAACCACCACATACACTCCCTAATCGTCAAAAGACATAACAAAGCCGTATGGGAACTACGTAAATTAATCACCTCACACAACAAATCAAGATGTTTTATCCTCATGAATGCCGACACCTTTAACAACAACCCACAAGAAAACACGGTCCACCATGGCTACTCCCATGTACAGTACATGTGAAACCCAACGATGTTACTGCAATGCTCAACTCAAACCGGACATACTATGCATTAGAGGCCTATCATACAATGATCCACCACCCGACCACATAAACCAAAACTATACCATTCAATTCATCGAATTTACATACTGTAATGACAGACTTTCCCCTGAAACGATTGAAAACAAAATCAATAAATACCAACCTCTTATAGATGACATCACTACACTTGGATGGAAAGTGGACCCCCTTATGGTAATCACAGCCGGCGCTCGCGCCACTACCTTTATCCCATCTATAAAAACCCTAGAAGATACCTTCAAAATTCTGATTAATACAATTACAAACACTTTCAAAAATATCAACGTCATTGCCATACAACACGCTATGTCCATCCTTTTACACAAACGCAAAATTGAAAATAACCAAGCCCTTCCCGATATACAAGACCCCCCATAAAACTGCCTCTTTACTTTATTTACTAATCTCTTAAAACCCGTGATACACACCCTCCTCCCCATCTTTCCCTCCCCTTCATTTTTCTCTCTTTCCCTTTCTCCTACCCCACCTGCAATCCTCCTTCTTACTTTTGCGGTTGGGGGGTTCTGTGGTTCTTGGCTACTTGTTACATAGTGTCTACCCTCAAAAGGGGGAAGTAGTTCCAGCTTACTAATTCCTTGTCCGGTGGGTATGGTCTTAGTAGTGGAACGAACAGACACTTTATTCACCTCGGCCTCCTCTGGGGACCGACGTTCTTCTTCTTCTGGTAGAAGCGGGCCTACATTTACATGCGTTTCCTTAATTGGGAATTATCCTTGGTTTGTTAAGGACAACATGGATCTACTAGTCTATTGTATATAATTAGAGTTATGGATCTACTAGTCCACTATATAATTAGAGTTATGGATCTACTACTCTACTATATATAATTAGAGTTATATATTCGTCTGCATTCATTTTTTATGTAATGTTAGATCAAAATTTCAACCCTTGGTCATGATGGCAAAAGAAGATACATAATAGCCACGTGGAAGATGGCAAAATTTAGATATGAAGACTTGTGGATGAATTTGCAGAATGCTTCATGGTTTCTTTTGAATCTTTAGCCTATATTCTAAACATGGCAAATATACAAAAGTTAGTTTGTATATTTAAATATCTAATCCGAATGTTTTTTTATGGTCTAATCAACAAGCCTTGAAATCACGTATAGAATTACAACAGATAATCACTCTTTCAACAATGGTGAGCTGATGATTGGAATTGGATGATTTGGTTGATGTGAATGCCATTAACTTTTGAAGGCCTGATTTGGGTGAATGTGAATGTCATTAACTAAAATAGAGGCACCCAATTCCGATCGGCCACCCAATTCTGATCAGTAGAGTATGCATGGCATGGTGCATGAAAATGGCAAATGCTACTTGAAATGGTGTATGAAGTGACCCAAAATCGATAACTAAAAATCTCAAAACACCAGTCATTATTGGCATTGGGTCATGATGTGTGTAATTTTGAGTTGCTCCACCTCAATTGAACTCTCATTGGTGGCATTGCCTCGAAAGTCAAACAAGGATGATCAGTATTGGGTACCCTCCATCAGTTGATTATCCATGGCATGTCTTCTCTCTTTTACTCACTCTCACTTATTGGCATTGGATGAAGGAGGGCACCAAAATTCACCTACTCTAGTGTTTGATTATGGGCTCTGGTGGTTTTTGGGCTTTTAAATTCTATACCAATTCCAAACCTTTGTGATTAAATTTGAAAAAATATTTGTTGAGTTTCATTCCTAATTCCGCATCTTTCTACATATTAAATGTTTTTGACATACAATGTCATTTGAGTCACAAACTGGCTTAAGTGATCGGAATTGGGTGCCGCTACCTTAGTTGAGTTGAATTAACCTCTACAAGACCGAGCCTATGTTTCACCAAAACCACCCCAAAACTGCTTGATTAAAATGAGACATTGCAAGACTAATTTAAACACTATTTTATTGTTTTCATCCATATGATCTTTAAGTTTACTACTACAAAGACACACTGAAAACTTTTCGTAAACTTTGACCACATGGATTGTAAGATACACGCATTTAAAGAGTGCAAAATCATTTTTTCTTCCTTGTGTGGATAGGATCCATGTAATTTGACTCAAAATAATGGCATATTTCTGGAGTATACATTGTATAAATTTTATAGATTCATATTCTACCTTGTGTTAGGTCATTGCAGGCCAAAAATTACAAGCAATAGAGGTGTTAAGGATAAGGAAAATGGACTTGCAATGACAAGAGATATAGAAAGGGGGAAGTAGTTCCATACTACTAACCCATGCCCGGTGGGCATGGACTTAGCGGTGGAATGAACGGACACTTTATTCACGCCGGCCCCCTATGGGGGCCGGCATTCTTCTTCTTCTTCTTCTTCTTCTTTAAAAAGAGCTGATTAAAAATTCTCAATCATGGCTTTGGTATACAATCCCACAATAAAAACAAGACAATCTAAACCCAAACATATTGAACAGAAAAAAAATAAAAAATAAAATTCACAAGATAATTACCATCATCTATTCATACATTCCTCAAATTTAAGACATTGAACCAAAAAGTGAAAGCTCCGTACAAAAACTAGAATTGTCTCCGATTCTTCTCTCCCTGGAACAAAAATAGTGGGGTAAAGATTGGTGATGTCACGTGGCAGACTTATCTGGGGAGATATTGGGCAGCATTTTCAAGGAGGAGGGCAGGGATTTAGGGAACTAGGACATAATTGGAAACTGCCCATGCCCCATTGAACACAAGAGCGGGGTCCACTAGAGTTTCTACATAAATATTATTAAAAAAAAAACCAACCATGTTACAAGAGGAGCGTCTTTTACTAAATTTAGGAGTTTAGCCCTAATTCAACAAACGTCAGCATCAACAGAAACTCATGTTTTCTGTGGGTGACCTGTCAAGCATCTAAACTGGAGTCCGGAGTCCGAAGTCCAAAGTCTAGATATGAGACAGATCATTGTGAGGTCATTCATATCTTCTGAGGAAGAATATTGCACTTGTAGAGAAATTTGCAGGTGACGCTCTTCATGTGCACTCAAATTAGTTTGTGGAGAAAAAAACCTGAGTTTTGTACATTTTTCTAGACTAGACATGCAAAGTAAGTAGTTTTTTTCCTAGGTTTTTCTAGGCAGGTTGTGAGTTTGGGGGTTGCATTGATTGATGCAGGTCGATTGGCGAAGGATTCTAGAGCTATGGCGTCAATTCCCATGAAGAAGGCTTTGGTTTTCTTCCTCGTGTTGCTGGGAGCTCTCCTCTGCTGCTGCAGTGGCCACAAGGTAAACCCAGTCTCTTTTTGCAACACGTTTTTGATTTTATGAGTATATACATTTGGTGAAAATTACGATCTTTGATTTTGAGTTTAGGGTTAGAGACCGTCAAGGATTTGACCCCCGCCAAGTTCTGTAGCGATCTAGCATAAGAAATAGAGAGAGTCTTACTCAAATTCCGTATGGCTTAAACAAATAGCTCTGAAATATCAATTCGATGAAGTTGAAGCTCGGACAAGTTCAAAGATGGCAGAAATTTTCTTCGATTTTTGTCTTTAGAGACTTCTATGTTGATTAAGGATGAGAAGTAGAGAAGAAGAGCATCTTTCTATGTCAGTTTAATGAAGTTGCTCTTGTTGAAGGGTTTCTGATGAGTTTTGTTCTTTTTCCACAGGTAGCAGACATGACATGTGGCGTGGACGGCAATTCTGTTGCTGGAATCAAAGAGTGGGAGGGCGAGTATTTTCCTAATATTTCCTACATCAAATATGAGGTACTACGTGGTTTCACAGGTCAAGAAGGAAGTTTGATGAATTTTACCTTTTTTTTTTAATTCAACCCAATTGACGTTGTTGTGATTTCAGGGACCTGCAAGCCACAACCCTCTTGCCTTCAAATACTACAATGCGGAAGAAGTGATTCTCGGCAAGAAGATGAAGGTCAGTCATGCTTTTACTACTTGTGCTGGACGCCACAAAATAAGTCATTTAATTTCTCTCTTTTACAGTTTTTCAGATGTGTTTTCACCTAATGCTTTGACCATGATCTTGTCTGTGTGATCCTGTTAAATGTTCCCACTGTCAGTAATCTCTCACTCTTATTTTTTTTTAATCGTTTTCAGGTTCACTGAGATTTATTTATTTTTGTTTTGTTTTGGATTGGTTGCAGGATTGGCTGCGTTTCAGTGTGGCATTTTGGCACACGTTCCGTGGCGATGGAGGTGATCCCTTTGGATCCGCTACCAAGCGGTGGCCCTGGGATGATGGCACCGACTCTCTCGCCGTGGCTGCAAGAAGAAGTAATGTTATCTAATCTCTCATGTTTGCACCTCATGTGTGAAGCTCATGTCTGAAGCTTATGTTTGCAGCTCATGTTTGGTTACGTGAAGCTCATGTTTACATCCACTTTCATGGTTGAAGCTCATGTTACGAGCGATATCATCTATGTAGTAGTTCCTACCTCATGTTTCTTTTGTCTGCAGTGAGAGCCAACTTCGAGTTTCTGAAGAAGCTGGGCGTGGAGAAATGGTGTTTCCATGACCGTGATATTGCACCTGAAGGCTCCACACTTGAGGTGCAAAACAATGAACCTACTAGGAAAGCAGAGAGAGAAAGAGAAATCGTCACCCACACCTTACTCACACATCCCTGTGTTTCTCTGACAGGAATCCAACGCAAACCTTGACTACATCGCTTCAATCGCACAAGAGCTGCAGGTACAACTGAACGTACTACCACTTCTCTAAAGATGAACTAGGACTAAAAACTTTGTCATGAAACAGAAGGGAACCAACATCCGGCCACTTTGGGGAACAGCCCAGCTTTTCAAGCACCCACGCTTCATGCATGGAGCCGCCACAAGGTCTGTCAATTCTACTCATGTATTTATTCATATATATATATTTACATTTTTCAAAGGTGAGATGGCTAACCTTTCACCCCTGTTGAATGATGTTTACTCCTGCTGCAGCCCAGATATCCGTGTTTATGCATACGCTGCTGCTCAGGTCAAGAAGGCAATTGAGGTTAATCCCCTAAACATTAAACCTGGAAAGGCATCCAGTTACAGACATTTATGTGCTGGCTTCGAATGGATTTTCTAACTAGGCCTCTGATTGTGATATTTTAGGTGACAAACCTACTCGGAGGGGAGAATTATGTGTTTTGGGGTGGACGTGAAGGGTACCAGACTCTACTCAACACAGACTTGAAGAAGGAGCTTGATCACATGGTGAGACTTATGATAGAACCTGATTTTGGGAGCCCTTTCTTTACTAGTACTAACATCTGTGTTTTACTTCGTGTGTTTAGGCTACGTTTTTGCGCGCAGCTGCGGATTATAAGAAGAAACTTGGTTTTCAAGGTAATTTGGTTTGTATCCCTGTTGCTGATATATTATTTGCTACCTTATGAATTGGTCCTTACTTTTTTTGTTTGCAGGAACTTTACTTTTGGAGCCGAAGCCACAGGAGCCAACCAAGCACCAGTATGTTGCTTTTTATCTTTAAATTGGTCATTTTTGTGTTTAATAGGTTTAGGTTATGGGCTGTGATATTGATATAATATGGTTTGACCTCAGGTATGACTGGGATGCGGCAACCACTATGAGTTTTTTGAAGAATTATGGACTGTCTGGTATGATCCATGTTTGTATATTTTTCATGAATTTCTTATGCTTTAATTATATTTTTGTAGAAGGACCTTTTAACACCTACATTTGGTAAAATGAAAAACTTGTATCTATATCTAAGAGTGTGGGTTAAACGCTAATTGAACAAAACGAGTACTCGAAAGTGGAAAAAAAAGTAATAAAAGCTGGCTCTAGTTAATTAAAAAAAAAGAGGAGCACTTGCTGATGTTGTTTTCTTACAATTTTGCAGATGAGTATAAGCTGAACCTGGAGTGCAACCATGCTACTCTTTCCGGACACAGGTACATTTCTGAACTGTATTTATTAGGTACAAGCCTTTTCTTTTTCCATTTCATTTAAGATTTCAGCACTTTTTCTCTGCAGCTGCCACCATGAGCTGGAGGTTGCACGTATCAATGGCATGTTGGGTAGTGTTGATGCCAACACTGGTGATGCTCAAACAGGTATCAACTAATCACCTTCTATCTCTCATATTAGAGCCATTAAAATGTCCTACCTCATTAAACCTTGAATAAGCCTACAACAGGAAGTTTTTATTCTTATCCATTGCGGGTTTTGAATTCTAGCAAGCGAAGCTTTTATCATTTATTTCCAAGTTAGGACATTTCTCTTTGTATTGATGAGGCATAATTGATTGCAGGATGGGATACTGATCAGTTTCTCACTGATGTGAGCGAGGCAACTCTTGTTATGCTCTCTGTTATCAAAAATGTAAGTGCTCTAAAAAATTCTCTCCTTATTTTTAATCCAATTGTACTAGAGTGTGTAATATTAGTATATATTCTAATGTAATACTAGTACTTATTTTAGTGTAATATCACTACTTAAAATACTAGTACTTATTCTAGTGTGATACTTATTTCACTTTTGAAAAATATGCTATGTCACTAACTTTACAGAAAAAAAACGTGTTGTGAAGGGGGGATTGGCACCTGGTGGATTCAACTTTGATGCAAAACTGTGAGTTCTTCGTCAACACCTACACGTGATCCTTAATGAAAGTATTTGCTTCCACTAACCTTTTTTTTTTAATAAAATTGCAGGAGGAGGGAGAGTGTAGATGTGGAAGATCTTTTTATTGCTCACATTTCAGGCATGGACACCATTGCTCGAGGTCTTCGCAACGCTGCCAAGCTTTTGGAGGTGAATATCTAAAGATCTTTTTGTTTACTGGGAGTCATTGTTGTGGACTTTGTAGTGCTAACAAAAAAACCTCCTTCTTTTACAGGAGGGTAGGCTTACCAAGCTTGTGGAGGACCGATATGCAAGCTTCAACTCCCCACTTGGAAAGCTCATTGAGGTAACAACTAATGGCTGCATTCTTCACTTGTAAACTCTTCTCATCTTGAGTAAGATACTCCCTCTTTTTTTTCATTTAAAAAAAAGGTAAAATCCGCTTGAAAAGCAGCCAATCAATTCATCAAGGTTGATCTGATGCATGAGACTTTTTCTTTACTCTCAAAGATGGTTAACAAGCTACTTTTAGAGACCATCATTGATGTAATAACTTTTTAAATGAGGAAAGTGAAATTTGGGTGACTTTACAACCAACTCTAGAATTCTTTTTATGAATCATGTTCTCATTGTCTTTGATGTGGTGTAACTTTGCAGGAAGGGCAGGTTGGGTTTGAGGAGCTGGAAAAGCAAGCCATGGAAGCAGGAGAGCCACCCATTGTATCTGGCAAGCAGGTAAATTTGATCCTTTTTTTTCTTATATGATTGCACAAACTTGTTGGCACTTACAAAAGTGCTCTGTTGTGTCCTGGATTCTGCTCCTAAATGCTACTACTGATTATTATTATTATTGCTAATAAAGCAAGGAGGGTAGTTAATGAAGATGGTGCTAAATTTCAAAATTTTAGCTTTCTCTAATTTTGAGAGTATCACATGCACTATTAGCAGTAATTAGTGTGGGTGGTATTTTTTTTACTAATAGTCAAGTTTTGATATGTGCAGGAGTTGGCGGAGATGATATTCTACTCTTACGTCTAAAAACCAAGTTTACTTGATAATGGGACAGTAACATTCTTGTTTAGTGTCAAGATGTTCATCCAACTTTCTAATGATCTTGAATAATTCACCCCTTCAAGGACCTTGAGTATGTTCTTAAAAGACAATTATCTATATAACATCTGTAAATATCTTTATAAAATATGTGGATGATTTCATCCACTTCTAAGTGGAGGATTTTGTTATATACTTGGACTACAAGAATATAATGAATTTTTCATTTAACTTTTGATTGGATGAATTGGAAGAGTATATAGTATGCAAGGGAAGTTTAACAAATTTTTTGTGCCCTAGGCTTTCTTGATGAAATAAAGCTCTTACACTATGAATAGTTGCCACAGAAGGAAAGATACCTTAACTTTTTATGTACTCAATTTTAAAAGAACATGAAATATTAATACCTAATTAGGGCCGGTTTACATTCGGCCTGGGGTCGGATGGAAGGCCGGCCGGATTTGCCTTCAATCCGGCCTTCAATCCGGCCCCAATTCTTCCATCCAGCCCCAAATAGTGTAAAGCATTGAGGCTGGATTCTAGGGCTAGATTTCAAATTCATCATCTTGGCCCTAGTCAATGTAAAGTGTTGGGGCCGGATTCTAGGGCAAAATTTCCAATTTTTAAGTGTCTTAAAATTCTTAGATTTTCATAAGGCTCAACTAAAAATTATAGAAGCACATGTGTCAAGCATTTGTCTTTGTTTCTTTCCTAGTTTAAAGAAAAATAGGTTTCATATATTTACTTTATGTGTTTTCTTTCCTTACTACATTTAAATTTTTTTATAAATAAGAGTATTTTTTCTATTTTCATAATTTTTTTTCCTTTTCTCTTATTTTTTAAAGGTAAAAAATAAAAGAGAGTTTTTTTTCATATATATGCAACTTCTAATTCCTCTTCCTATTTTGACTATTGGAAAAAAGAGTTTTATTTACTTTGTTTGACCAAGTCCCTTTTTTGGGTGCATATCCAAAAGGAAGGAGTATTTCTATTTTTTTTTAAAAAAAAACGAAAAAATCGAAAAAATAAAATTATTTCAAAATAATAATTAAAATTTTCAACAAAAAAATGTTATTTTTTCGAAATAAAAAATTGTTTTTTTCGAAATAAAAAATTATTTTTTCAAAACAAAAAATAATTTTTTCAAAATTAAAAAATAATTTTTTCAAAATAAAAAAATAATTTTTTCAAAATAAAAAATAATTTTTTCAAAATAAAATTTTATTTTTTCAAAATAATAATAATAATAATAATAAATTATTAATTGACGGTAGGGATTTGAAGGATCCAATGGAGGAACCGAATCCGGCCCTAGATGGGAGTTTGGGCCAACCCAAACCCAATTGCTCCCTTGGGGCCGGAAGGTTTGGCGCCAAAACCATGCCACCTAAGGTGACACATAAGATGAAATGTAGTTCCAGCCGACCCCAAGTATAAAGCTCTTGGGTTGGATTTTGAGAGATTGAGAGACCCTATTGGTTGAAACTTGGAGAGTTCCGGCCGGCCCTCAATCCGGCCCCAAGTATAAACCGGCCCTTAGGCCAAACACCTGCAAGGTCTCTTTATTTTCTTTTGGATGTTATTACATTATCTCCTTCATTATTCATTTCAAAGACAAATATGGTAGAACTGTATCATGCAAAACATGTATTATAGAACAATAAAACAGTGAAAGCCCTTTTGGAAGAATCCGTGTGCCCTGCGCGTTGGTAAGATTCGTGCATAATCAATCCACAACGGAGAATGTCCAGAATCATTTGGAAAATTCTAGGGGTTTGTCTCGGGGATACCCATGTCATGTCAAGGTCATATCCATGTAATATCTAGGAGATACTCATGTAATACCTAAGTGATACCCATTGTGTGTGAGCCATTATGAATTGGAAAAATTAAATAATTTGGTTGAGGGTGTCTGGAACTAACCCATGCGTATGGTATTGTGATTTGGCAAGATACCCCATGTTGGTACTTTACTCCCTAAAGGACCAAGGCATTTTAGAGGAATCTTTACTCCATTGATGAAAAAATGCTAAAATGAGATTTTTGAAAATGTAACCGTAGGATATTCAGATTAGGTGGAAATTTTTGGTGAATTTTGAATGTACGGATTGAAAAATGATTGTAGTCAAGTAGAAAAAAATTCCTCGGAATGGACACTTATTCCTTTAGGGGTTAATCCATAAAATACCAAGTCTACTTGTAGGGTACAATTTTTATTTTACTTTGACAACAATTATTTTTCAACCTGTAAAATCAAACTTAACAAAAAACTATCATACCATTTCATATAAGTTTTGAAGAAGATCCTACGGTTACGGTCTTAGAAATTTCATCTTGGCAGTTTTTAATCAATGGAGTAGAGATTCCTCTAAAATGCCAAGGTCATTTAAGAGTTAGTTGTTCATCTAGCATGGGGTGAAGACTCCATTTCTTCCATGGATGAGTAGTAGTTGGTTTGGAATACTCAATGGACTTATATTTGTCACGGATGAATCTTTAATGGGGAGAGGGCTTTTGTGTTTTGTAGTAGTGGTCCTTGCGAGGAGAACACTATTGTAAATGCCGAAGACATGGCTCCAACAAAAATTCATCTACAACAAGTGTAAATAATTTTTATATAATTTATGTACAACAAGTATACAAAAATGTCCAATTTTATATGAATTAAACAAAAGTAATGTATGCAATGAGAGGGATTGAGAATCACAATACTGTATAATGAAAAGTCTCTCAAGGAAAAATTTCACTCAATTTATGACTAGTGTCATTTTGCATGTGTATGAAATACAACATAGTATGTGGCATGATATTCATTGTAGTTTTGTGTATTTGATGTATTCTGCAATGTATTCCTAGCTTGTCAGTGAGTTCTATAACTCCAAATTGTGATATGATTTTGCAAAGTGTACATGTAATGTATGCACAACTCTATTCTTAAGATTTCACAACCTAATTCCTTATGAATTTCATCCATGTTGAAATTTAAGACATCAAGAGAACATGTTTAGGGTCTCTCACGCAGTAGTTTAAGGATCATACCTGATTATGTAATTAACATTTCCTCCACCTCTGAATATCAAATTAACTATATTAGCATATTTTAGCCTCTTTATAAATTTCTAAAGAGACCCTATTCCAATTAAATCAATCATGAATTTCTTTATATTACTCCAATTTCTACAATATATCATGTTAAAAAATGAGGGCATGTACTATGCACTAGATGCCAAAATATATATTTTATGAATCATTGTGAGACTGTGAAATTTCTATACCCTTCTGAATGAAGTAGTTTGAGGATTTGTATAATTGACACCTTCAATTCAACAAAACCAATTTTTATCATGAATACAAATCTTAATGGACAAATTCACTATAGATGAAAATCATACATTGAGTAACTAGTTCTTAAAACTCAAGACCCTATGATGTAGTTGTTCACCAGTTATTGCAATAACTAGTAGATACCCATTGCCGCCGATGGGAGGACATTCCTTGTGCAAGACCTTGTCCTCATGTGAGGCTTAGGGCCGCTTCACACTATGCCCAAGTCGAGAGGCCGACTGTCAAAATGAGTGGCCAAACTATGGCGAGAGGCCAAACCTTTTTGCCAAAAAAATACATTAAATAATATAGATTGAAGGTTTGGCCGGTCGTGGTGTGAAGCCCCAAAGGCCAAGTCGAGTGGCCAAACCCCATACCATTTGCCAAGATTCCATTCATATCTTACTATATGAATGGAACACTTTGCTGAAATTTACCTCTCTCATTCTTTTACAATGGATTCTAGAAGGGAACGTATCCTTGTTCTTCTTTCGGTATTTATGGTGATGAAGTATGTTATAGTGGGCATTTTGGCAATGCAAAAACTTGCAATAATTCAACAAAATGTTTAAATGATGGTGATGGCGGTTTTTATGGCTCAAAGACGGAGGGTGGATTTTGGGAGGTCATGTTGGCAATTTCAAAGGTATGGAGGTTTTTTGGAGCATAGTCTTATGGGGTCTTATTCGGAGAGAGAGTTTCAAAAGTGAATGAGGGTAAGTCCATCCACTTTTAAATATTTGTGTAATCTTTTGGGGCCTGTTTTGCATTTAGTGTAGGCACACTATCTATACTACTTAAAGAGGGTGATTATTGTCAACATGGTTGGTAAAAACTTCTAGCATTTATAAATCATATAGTGTGCCTACACTAAATGTGAAACTTAGAGTAATAGAGGTGAAACTTAATATTCATAAAAGCAGTTGGAATTGATTATATTACTATAGATGCTTGCATTTGTGGTGCATTTCTAGTTGTTGATGAGTCAGGCACATGGGGTGCGTGTGGAGGGCCTCGCGCTTATAGGATGTAGCTGATGCTGCCCGTCTTGTATTTATTTGCAGCAAGCTTACAAAGATACACCCCCTTCCGCATTTGGACCCAATAAGCATACGCACATGAGCACCATATGGTGCAGTGTGGTACCAAATCCGGCTCCTACGGGGCCGGATTTAGTGTCTCACACCCGTATCGGGTTGAGGTGGAAAACTAGTTTGGTTAGTAACCAAACCATTTGTTTATCCTTCTTTGACTTTACAATTTTTACCATATTTGTAACTTATCTGTTCCCAGCGTGTTCTAACATTGTTCTCATGTGTTCCCAATCTTTCCAAGTGTGTTCTCAAGCAAGTTCCCAAGTGGGCACGGTCGTTCCCAAGTGTTCCCAATGTGAAACTTTAAAATGTCAGAAATCAAAATTCCACGTGAGGTGGGGCCCACCAATTGATGTTGGGGTCTAGATGGAAGCTCCGTCTGGTTGCATGTGCATTTGCTTAATGACTGGGTGTGGTCCACTATCATGGTCTACTCTTGTGCCCATGTATTGTCCTAGTCGATGATTCCCTTGTGCAAGATGTCATACCTTTGTCAATCAAGAGTGGTCTTGTAAACTCACTTGAAGTTTGCCCCCTCTTTTTCCATTTGGCTCTCAGTCAATCAGCTACTCAGGATTGATCTCCTGCCAACTCTAAAGATAGGTGAAATTGTTTTGACTTGAGTTTAAGGACCATACTTCATGGAAGGATTCTAGTTGAGATACCATTAAGCTCTTGTATTGATCTATTTAGAGTGAGATAAGAGTAGAATAATCAGTTGAAAAGAAGGTATGTGTGTGAAACTTTATGAATCACTTCAACGATTCTTAACAACAATTTGGGAGCTACGAATTGTGCAATGGATTCTGGTTTGGATGGGCAAGAACTTAGAAAAGCATCAACTAATTTGAGTACTGTGGGGGTTTTCTAGAGTTGCTTGCAAAGAGCTTTGGATCGGGCCATGATTGGTGGAGAGAGAACGGATTGGAGCATCATTGAGGAAGGCATCATCATCCAAGCAGAAGTTACTTAGCATTAGCAGAAGTGCCATTCTTGGTCTGTAGACAGCCACCGATGAGCTCCCACATGGCTTAGGGTTTAGGATTTATACAGACACTAGCTTCTACAAGAAGTGACAAAGGTCTTGATTAGAGTTTCCAAGCTGCAGAAGAGACAGCTTTGACCTAAGCTCTTATCAAGTGTGAATTTTATCAATGGAATTTGTGAGTCTTGTGATTGACCTCATCGTGCACATCTTGGGGCTTCTATGGGGTATTAATGTTGTGATGAAAAGAATGAATGTATGTTTTAACCTTATTTAAAATAAGTCTTGAGGTGGACTTTTTCATATTTCACGCACTTTCCCAAGGTTGCGATTTATATTTGCAATTTTTGAGTTTTGTACAGAGATTTAAGAAGACAAGGCGTACGTGGGAATATAATTTTTATTCTCATTGGACTTACAGAAAAAAAAAGTTATGCCATCTTAAGGAAATCATCGTTGAGTGCGGGCAAACGATTTTGGAGTCGCAATAAAATTGCCACATATTGTTGGGCAAGGAACCAAAAAAACTTCTTCTTTTCCACATAAAACTTTGGGATGTTCATAATTTTCACTTTTTGTTATTTTGATTTCAAGAAGTGGTGTAAACCTTCTTATTTACCGTTCGGATTATCATTCTAAAACATACTTTGTTCCCAAAAAATAAAAATGTGAATTGGCAGTTTTTGAACCTCCACTCCTTGCACATTTTTTTTGAATATGCTACACCCCTTCTGTATCTCTAAAAATCACAGTACTAAGAGTTGATATCATGATCAACATGATGATAAAATATTTAGACCTTGTGTAGTGCAAAACTATGACTGAAAGTGAAATAAAAAATCTACTTATCCAATTAACGAAGGAATAGGAATGAACAATTCTTTCTACTTCAAACACTATAGTCTTTCTATCCGTATGGTCAAAGTTGATGAAATTTTGTGAGTATGGTATTTATTAAGTTTTAAATGAGATCCTATGGTCATGAAATAAAACAAATTTTTTTGTTTCCTTCCTTACTCATTGCAGTAAAATTGACGATTTTACATTGTTTTTGGTGTGAAATTGTCAAGGAAATTTAGAGGTTGAGGGTGCTGGACCTTGTTTTAGATTTGTTTTTATTATCCTATTGTGCTCAAGATCACCATTTTATCTCTAAATGAATAATCTTTCAATTGACATGGAATCCATGGAAATCCAAGTCTTCAACGTTGAAATTCAAGTTTGTACATACATAGCATGCAAATATTGCAAAAAATGAATCATAATTTGAAGCAATAGAATTTTCTTCATACAAAAAACTCCTATGTCACGTGAGAATTTTCTATATATATATATACACACATATATAAAAGTACCATACCTTCAGCATCAACAATTTTTATGACCCACATGGTGACTTCAAACATCAAAATTTATTCCATGAACTAGTCAATATTAAAGTTTCCTTCACATTTTAAAGCCATAATCCAACTTTGTAAGGGGAAAAGCTAAAAACAGAAACTCCATATACCATCAACAACAAATTCAAGAAGAAAATAAGAAGAGATGTGGAACTTTTGGCTAAAATCACCCTATTAACCCCTAGAGGACCGTGACATTTTAGCATCCAAACTTATTGAAAACTGTTAGTTTTGATGCCTCTAGGATCTAAATGAAGACTTACCCATTGATGTCCTCACAAAGTTTTGTAAACTTTGACCGCACGGATTGAAATATTGTAGTGTTTGAAGTAAAGAAAACCATTCTTTTTCTTCCCAGCGTTGAGTGGATCAGTAGACTTTGACTTCATTTGGTGTCAAATTTTTGCTTTATGCAAGGTCCGAAAATAGTACCGTCATGTTAATCATGATGTTATTTCCTTTCACACCATTTTTTAGAGGTAGAGAAGGGGTGTAGCGTATTCAAAACAAATGTGCAAGGAGTAGAGGTTCAAAAATTGCCAATTCACGTTACATTTATTTGTGAACTAAATATGTTTTAGAATGATAATATGAATGGTCAATATGAAGGTTTTGACCACATTTTGTAGTGGAAAAAATAAAGTGTAAGAACTGTGAAGATCTCATAGTTTTATGTCGAAAAGATGAAGTTTTTGGTACCTTGCCCGACAAAGTGTGACAATGTGTGAAAATGTTTAACTTAGATTATCATGCTATTTTCCACTGAAGACAAGAGATTTTTTTTTGACAATATGAAAGGAAATAACATCATTTCCTAGTATTGAAAATCTCACATATAATAGAGTGTCCTAGCAAAAGTTTTTGCAGGTGTCCGAAGTGCCCCTTATCCACATTTGAAATTCAAAATCCTATAACATTTTCATAGAGTCTTGGATTTAGGAAACAATTGGACTCACACAAAGCTTTTAGCACTGTCCATCTATAGTAGAAATTTCAAAAAGGAATGATACAAATTGGCACCATAGGAACCTGCCCAAACCTTCAAGAGTCCCCCGAGGGGACTCTTGGTGTTTTAGAGGTTAAAACATCTTTGCCTTTGAAGCTTAAAAATGATCTAAATTCCTATTTAAAGTCAAAAATTAATTCTAAAAATCACATATTTGTAGCCACATATACAATATGAATGCACATTGATATCTTTCAATCTACACAATACAATTTGAAACATAATTTGTCATAAATCATAATTAAATGAGCTCAATGAAGCTTACTAAAACACAATCATTTGGATAATCCGAGAAAATATCCATTGATTTTAGAAGGGATTGTTTTGTAGGATCTTCAATATAGATGACAAAGCTACCATCAAGCATAATATGTCAATGAGTTTATAAGAATTCTATACTCAAAAGCTTACATTTTGCTGACCAAACTACTTAAATTTGCGTTACTATACACTACAAAGAAGAAGATTGATAGTCAATGACTTCATAAAGAATTATGAGATATGATTGACAAAGAATCAAATTTTTTTTGACTTAATGAACATTTCTTGAAAGAGTTTCTCCAAAGGCTAAGTTTCTTGAACAACCTTAAAAGCCATGAGAAAGAAGCTTGGCTATTGAAAAACTCCAACTTGTATAAATTTCCATGTGCGATGATGATTTTTATACTTGTCTTACACTATTCAAGCATGTGTTGATTTCACCAATTTGAGGTCAACATTAAAGATTAGTGATTATCAAATTCAAGCAGTTTTATATGCTCCAATGCATACTATGCAATTTAAAAGCCTTTAGAATCAAATTTCTATGTTTAGCATTGTATATTATGTAATAAAACTTGTACATTGGATACACAATATAGAACAAGCAATCATTATCTACGCCAAAAGCATTAATCAACTCGTACAATAGACAAAATTGTTTGGATTCATACATGCAATAATACAACTCATTCACCAAGATTAACTATTAGACCATTCCCTTCAATGCGGAATACCCATATGTATATTGCATTGTAAAATGCCACAAGGTTAAAAAAATCATTGACCATGCAAAAGGGCTTAAAAATATGATTATATGTTCACAAAATCCTACAAGATAGAACTTTAAAACAAAGTTGGGAATTATTCAAGCTTTAGCCAACATTGACAACCAAATAGATGACATTTAAATCCAAGTTGGAAGAACAAACAATCTCCAAATAAGCATAAAAGTTATATATAATTAGATCATGACATTTGCAAAGCCGCGTAATGAAATTAACAAATCAAAGAGATGTATACCTATCACGTCATGAAGAACTATTGACCTTGTGAAAACAAACTACACAAGTCAAGAGATGGTATAAGATGATAAACAAGTTACTAAGTAATGGCAAACTAATCCACATTTCCTCATTTGATGGTACATTGGCTAGTTGTTTCATACACCCTTTTCAATATTACTAGCACCTTATCCATCATTACAACTTTCTTTCTACATATGAAAAATGAACATATGAAAAATCCACTGTAGAAAACTAACATAGTAATTAGATTGATTTACTTTTTAAGCATTAAAATTGTGCTTCCACTATAGCGCCCATGCCCAATGCAAGCTACTTCAACTAAGGATTTATTAACGCAATCCTTCTACAATACCAATATGACAAGTCAATAAATAGACCACACACTACTCAAAATGAACAAAACTATTGAACCTTCCAAATACCAGTCATCTCGTTCAACTCTGAATATTAAATATACTTGAAGTTACTCTAACTGTGTGTACTCAAGAGCAAATAAATGATTTACAACCCTTTAGATTAAGAAGTCAAAGAGACCTCAAGTCTATCATGCTCATGGGAAGCTCCTCCAATGACAAGTTTTCAAATATTCTGAAGTATTGAAGAGACCCCAATCCATCCACGCTCCATGGAAGCTGCTTCAGTGCCATACAAAGCCGAAGATCGAGGTGTTGAAGGGACCCCAATCCTCGCATGCTCTCCGGAAGCTGTTCCAATGCACCACAAAAGGAAAGATTGAGGTGTTGAAGGGACCCCAATCCTCCCATGCTCTCAGGAAGCTGCTTCAATGCCAAACAAAGACGAAGATCGAGGTGTTGAAGGGACCCCAATCCTCCCATGCTCTCCGGAAGCTGCTCCAATGTCCAGCAACTAGAAAGATTGAGGTGTTGAAGGGACCCCAATCCTCCTATGCTCTCCGGAAGCTGCTTCAATGCTGAACAATAGGAAAGATCGAGGTGTTCAAGGGACCCCAATCCTCCCATGCTCTCTGGAAGCTGCTTCAATGCCCTACAATACGAAAGATCGAGGTGTTGAAGGGACCCCAATCCTCCCATGCTTTCAAGAAGCTGCTTCAATGTCCAACAAAAACGAAGATCGAGGTGTTGAAGGGACCCCAATCCTCCCATGCTCTCCGGTAGTTGCTTCAATGACACACAAAAGGAAAGATCGAGGTGTTGAAGGGACCTCAATCCTCCCATGCTCTCTGGAAGCTGTTCCAATGCCGAACAATAGGAAAGATCGAGGTGTGCAAGGGACCCCAATCCTCCCACGCTTTCTGGAAGTTGCTGCAATGCTAAACATCCAATAAGATCGAGGTGTTGCAAAGACCTCAATTCTCCAATACTGCCTGGCAATTGCCGCACACTTCCATAACTTCTCATCCGTAAAAATTTCAATCCAAGTACATTTTCGAAGAATTTCTCTCCAATACTCGAGTAGGGGATACTTGATCCAAATGGATCCGATTCTACCCTTCGATCCCCTTGCAAAATACATGTCTTCAAGTTGGGAGCTACAATGTCATCAGGGAAATTCTTAATAGTACCACCCCATAAAGACATCCTCCTCACCTTCAATTCACAACCTAACCATGTAGTTGGAAAATCAACAAGACCCTCCTTCTCCATCTTGAACAAACATTCCCGTTCACATTCATTGCCCTTACTTATCAGATGGATTGCAAGATCACGCAATACGTCATGCATCTTCACTTGTCTAGGGGCCCCACCGCTAGCCACTTTAGACACTTCAATCAACGACCGTTGCACCAACTCCTTCAAAGCACAATGTGCTTCCTCCATAGCTTCCTCCTCACTGAGGTTCTCTCCAAACAATCCGTCAACCACCCAAATTCGACACAATTCTTTAACCTCTACCTCATAATCTTCAGGGAATGCTGCAAAATATAGAAAACATATCTTCAAAGGCCCATCCAACTCATCATAAATAACTCCAAGACGCACATATAGATTCTGCTCGATACTTTGGTCGGGCATAGTGAAAGCTTGCATATGGCACAACATTCTCCTCCAATTGCTTCTCTCGCTTGTGTTCTTCATAGCACGTCCAATTACTATCAATGCTAATGGGAGGCAACCACATTCCTTACATATGGCCCTTGCAATGCCCTCCAACTCCGCATCCAAATTTGGAGTATCAATGCCAAAAGCATGGTTGCAAAACAATTGCCAACTCTGCTTTTGTGAAGGTAGTAAAATTATCTCCTCTCCTACATTGACGCATTGGTGAGTGACAGCCTGATCTCGTGTGGTGATAAGTGTCACACACTTTGATCCTTTTGCAATGTTCAACCAATAAATCATTTCCTTACTTTCATGTATACAACCATCCCACACATCATCCAGTATCAACAGCGCATTAGCAGTTGCAAAGGCATTCATCAAATCTGTGCGCTCGTCCTCAAGCGATACTCCATCACGACGTACATGTAAGTGATGTCTCATTCGTTTGTAAATCTCCGAAACGATGGCATCACGTCCAACTGTGATCCAGATCACTAAGTCCTTTCCAAAGACATCCTGGATCTCTTTATCGTTGTTCACCATTTGTGCAAGCAGAGTTTTTCCAGCTCCTCCCATGCCTCGAATGCCAATACATCTATTGCCCTCACCACTATGTCCTTTATAAATAGCATATTTGACTCGCATGAAAAAGTCCTCCATCCCAAAAATCTTTTTGGGCACATCTTGCGTGATTCCACAACCAGGCATTTCGGGCTCGTGAAGCAAGAGACGGGCCTCGAGAAGGAGCTGATTGATGCGATCACATAACTTCAATATTTTCCCACCGTATGACACCGTTTTCAAATAGCTAATGATTTTGTTGAGTCTCGGCCTCTTACACTTCTCCAAAACCACTTGGGCATCCACGACGCATTTATCAAACGCCTTCAACCACTCCTCCCGAGCACGATCATCTTTGTAGCAAATAAATATCTTCTCCACAGAAGGCTGAATTGTCGCCAACGTCTCCCCCAAATCTCGGCATTCTTCTTTGCACCGCCAAACAATCTTCAAACCCGCAATCAGGACATTAACGATGGGAGTAGCAACCCCTCCAAAAGCAGCACCTACGCTTGCTTCAATCACAACACTTGACGCCATCACTCTGGTACGAAACCAACAATACAACCAAACCAGTTACTTTGGAGAAGATCAGCCCCCATGATGATGCCCTACATCACCTCAATGAGGTCTTGGAAGGTAGGTAATTAGAGGGCTGAAAACACGTGATCATAATGAACATTTCGACCGAGCAACTATCTAAAACCTAGAATTCAAAACCCAAGACAAATACATTGCAAAGCATGCTAAGCCACATGGCATAATTCAAAAACAGACGTCATAACATACACTTACAGAAAATATCGAAAGAAACACATACAACTATCTACTTCAATGCCAGTCGATAGGAACACCCTTCTCTCAACATGAATTAGGAGTGCATTATATCTACCGAGATGGGCATCAAGCCCAAAATTTGGCTGGCACAAAATTGCGGAAGATATGGATATTACCTCAAGAATACTCTCAAAGTTGTTGGAATTGAAACTTTTAGTTATTGGACTTGACAAACACGATTACACACACCACAAAGGCATGATGCAAATTGGAGATATTCAAGTATGTCTTCTTGGGTCCGAGAAGACCTTTCTAAACATGAAACTTGTTTAGTGCGGTCCAACTCTCATCATTTCAATTTTGCAACCCAAAATTTGAGAAAGAAACGGGTTGGTCTCAATCAATTCAAAATGGAGACTAGACCCTATTCAAAACTATCTTCCACAAAACAAAGAACAAGCGAGAAGAAAAGTTCCAACATTGTCCTTGTCAAAAACAACGTTGCTGGAGGCAAACACAAGGACGTATTAATTCAGTTACAAATTACGCTGCGGAATCCCGAGCTTTGCCATGTGACCCAACTCTTCCAATCAACGAGAGTTATGCTTCCACATAGAAAGGTATCAAGAATATCACAAGTCTTGCCAACAGAATTCAACATCACAGGCCTTCAAAATACATCTAGATTCCCATGAGATACACTTTTCTCCGAAACCCACAAAGCTAGTCATCCGTTGAAACTTCCGTACAACAAGCAAGCGACTAGCTTACGCAAGTGGGGTCGCACAAATGCAGGAAAGAGTCAAAGTCACATGGGATTCACAAGGACAAAACATACGAGTTCCTTGTGCTCTTAGCAAATGTGGACAGGAACTTCAAGACTCGGAACAACATTCTAACAAGCATGAAGCTGGCAAAGTAATAAACATCACCACCTTACCTGTTGGTCTGAAGTAGAATGCGTCAAAGCACCCAACAGGAATTGATGACTGGTATTGAAGACAAGAATGCTTGACAATTGGGCAAAAGTACTTCTGCACAGACAAGCTTCCCACTTGTGAATCGATTCAATAATATTCTCCAGAAATAAGGAACCACAACGTGCATAGGTTCATGAGGTGCGTTCCCATTCATACAAACTGACAAGTTATTACAACAATCCCGGCCTGCCCATTCTAGTGTACATGATCAAAGACTACGCCAAAATTGGGAGGATCAAACAAATTAATAGAAGTAACCTGGAGTAAACAGACATTCATAAATGCCTCACAAGAACACAAATATCATCTTACCGACAACCCAACAACGCCACCACGTGATCAGGATTACCACGACAGTTGGGTACAATTGGTCGAACTGCACATATGATAAACACTCCTTCAATAGAAAACTACAACCATCTCATGAGCTGCCTCCAAGACTCCCCTTAATACCTATGACCAGTCAATCACGTCACGAAGGAACACGCGAGATGGAGGTTTCCACAATCTATGATTTGAAGTCTTGCAATATTCTCAAGATTTATGTCCTTGGAAGCCCATACTAGAATTGTGCATCAGACGCCTTGTTTAGGCAAAACAATAATAACTCATCATCCAAGCACAGACTGACGATACCCATCAAGAACTTCTCAAAAAACATCACCTCTCTCAAGCAAGCAAACCAACCAGGAATTTGATCACCAACCAACCATTACAACCACCACCAGCCACAACTTCTAACTCATCACGACTGAAAGGGAGAACCTTACCGACTAGAGTTTGCACTGGCGGAGACTCTGGTCCTCCACAACTTGACCAGCGCAAGCTCCAAGAAGAGGCTGCAGATGATATCCAATCTCAACAGACTAAGAATTTCTACAACTATTGATGTGTTGACTTGGACTCCGAATCCACAACTCATATTCAAAGGCAATAGCAATGGAAAAACATTATACACGAAAATGCGAAGCTGAAAGTTGAACAGGAGCTTGAAGTCCTAACTAAATCAACAAAATGACTCTGTAAATTCTGAGAGAAGTTCATGTTGGAGGTGAGATCCATCATAAGGCTGGATTACTATGCAAGTTCAATGACTTGGAAGGCTAGGAGAAGAACAAATGGGACGCAAATTTCACCTCAGAAATGTCTGCAAATGCCAGCTCTAGGTTGATGATGTCAATGTCCGCTTTGAAGTATGTTTCCCCATTGACGAGCAATCTCTCGTTATCCTTGAAGCATCAAACTACCTTCCTACCCACATAACTCAAGCGCACATCAGCATTCCACAAACCAACAAGATCACTCATTCAAATTTGAAGAAACAAACAAAACTGAAGTATGAAATTGGCTTCACGAACAAGCAACATAAACACATTGTTTCCAAGACCTTGGATGTCCCATTCACATCACTTGAAATATGAATGCTGCCCAATTTATAAATTTCTTTCACATTCTTATCAAAGTGTACACGAAACAATATTGAGTGATCAAACTACCAGCTACCAAAAAACTACCAAAAAATCCAACTACCAGATACAGTTACAAACAATGTGACATCTTCTTCTACCAATCTGATTTGTTTCCCAAATCACTTCAAAACTACGAAAGCCAAGTTCCACTCTACACTAAAAGTAATGTGTAGTGCTGCAATACAATTAGTGTTGTACCCTACTACACTCTACATAATTAGTGTTAGCAACACCAAACATCAATTTCAGTTAAGTTCAATAGAGTCTATGGATCAGAAGGCTGATCGGCCACGTTATCTAGAATGCAATTCCTGTGAGCCAGTTTTCTAAAACTAAAGACTTTTCAACTTCATCACAACCAGGTTGCCATTGGAGTGAAATTTGACAAAGAGAGGAGATGTACACATACCAAGATGTCTAGACCGCCACAGGGTGCGATGCTGAGCTGCGCCACGACAAAGGAGCTGTGCGCAACGCCGCAAACCTTGTCTTCATATGCACGCTCTTCCGATGGCCTGCTTACATGCTCCGGCAATCCGACTGTCTGATCCGGCGCTCCCTCTGTTTGCTTGCTCGGGCAATCCGGCACTCCGCAACTCTAGCGTATTCCTGAAGCTTTCTCTATAAATATAAGAGTAAAGAAAGACGGTGACAATGTATTGCTTCACAGACAGCCGTCCCTTCAGTGAATGTCTCTTCTCAGTTTAACGAAATGAATATTTACATATTTCTATACAATAAGAATCAACCCATCATTTTGTCCGGTGTTCGGTGCACCCTTTGACATACCGTGAGCACACCTGAGGTGGACGAAGACGATGAGAAAGCTCCGCCTCGCTGCCCGCTCCGCCGCTCTCCCTCCCCGGTTATGAATTGTACAGCCCCTGCTTTAGCCTGCGCGCCCGGAACACCACAATTATGCCCTTGCGTAGCCTTCAGCCTGCGCTCATGGTCACCTAATCAGTCGGAGTAGTTCGAAGCCTGTCGGCGAAGGTAAGAGAAGTCCGCAGCCTGAGGAGAGCACGGGTCAGAAAGAGAATGAGCGCTGAAAGTTGCGGTAAGCTGCGTTGACTATGAAAGATTTGAGACAAAAGTAGCCACGCAAAGCGAGTGAGCCAAGCAGAGCCGAGCGAGTAGAAGCAAAAGAAGCAAATAAACGGCAAGAGCAACGGAAAGCTTAGACCGAGAGGAAGAAAATCCGCTAGAGAGAGGTCGCAGTCGCGAAGCACTGGTCTTGCGCGGAAGCGGCAGGCAGTGGCCACGCACAGTCCACACGCACAGGCACACGAATTGACGACCCAAAGCTAGCCTTCCACCTCTCTTCTGCTCTACACCAACCGAGCTGGACCCGGCGTCGTCAACAAACACACACAAAAAAAAACCATTACCCCACTCAAACGACAAAGACTGGGGCTTCCGCCTCTTTCCCCGACTTCCTATCTACACTGGTCTAAACAACCCAACCAGGCCATTCGGTGCACTTTGCGAACTCACCCACACAGGCTGCCACTCAACAACCAGGACACTGTTGGGAAAAACAAAACAAAACCAAAAAACTCACAACACCACAAAAACCAACCGGCTCTTCCCGGCTCCACTCCGTTGCACACGCGCACCGCCGGATGCGTCCTTCCTCCGAACTCCAAACCCCTCCTTTCTCTCCCAAGAAACGCTGTCGATGTGAAACTGGATGCAAGTGCGAGGTCACGCTGTGCATGTGAAACTGGAAGCGAGTGTGAGATCCCGAAAGTGGGGAGAGACGAAGTGGCTGTGGGCGAACAGGTGGTGGTTCTTTGTTCTGGATGTACAATTGATGTAAGTGTTGTGGACACTGTAGCATGTTCTGCTGGACTTTCCGACGCAATCACCAACCTCACGCCCAGATTCCCGGACAAGTGAAGGCCAGTACTGCACTGTAGTTGGACTATATCTCCTTCATTATTCATTTCAAAGACGAATATGGTAGAACTGTATCATGCAAAACATGTATTATAGAACGGTGAGTGGTGGACAGCGTTGGCAGAGGTCTGACCCAGTCTTCTGGTAGCTGCCAGATGATGTGAGCTACAATTTGATAGCCCTCTCGGAAGAATCCGTGTGCCCTGCGCGTTGGTCAGTTTCGAGCATAATCAATCCACAACGAAGAATGTCCAGAATCATTTGGAAAATTCTAGGGGTTTGTCTCGAGGGATACCCATGTAATGTCTAGGTCAGATCCATGTAATATCTAGGAGATACTCATGTAATACCTAGGTGATACCCATTGTGTATGAGCCATTATGAATTGGAAAAATTAAATAATTTGGTTGAGGGTGTCCGGAACTAACCCATGTGTATGGTATTGTGATTTGGCAAGATACTCCATGTTGGTACTTTACTCCCTAAAGGACCAAGGCATTTTAGAGGAATCTAAACTCCATCAATGAAAAACTGCTAAAATAAGATTTTTGAAAATGTAACTGTAGGATATTCTGAGATTACATGGAAATTTTTGTGAATTTTGAATGTACGGATTGAAAAATGATTGTAGTCAAGTGGAAAAAAATTCCTCGAAATGGACACTGATTCCTTTAGGGGTTAATCCATAAAATACCAAGTCTACTTGTAGGGTACAATTTTTATTTTACTTTGACAACAATTATTTTTCAACCTGTAAAATCAAACTTAACAAAAAACTATCATACCATTTCATATAAGTTTTGAAGAAGATCCTACGGTTACGGTCTTAGAAATTTCATCTTGGCAGTTTTTAATCAATGGAGTAGAGATTCCTCTAAATTGCCAAGGTCATTTAAGAGTTAGTTGTTCATCTAGCATGGGGTGAAGACTCCATTTCTTCCATGGATGAGTAGTAGTTGGTTTGGAATACTCAATGGACTTATATTTGTCACGGATGAATCTTTAATGGGGAGAGGGCTTTTGTGTTTTGTAGTAGTGGTCCTTGCGAGGAGAACACTATTGTAAATGCCGAAGACATGGCTCCAACAAAAATTCATCTACAACAAGTGTAAATAATTTTTAAATAATTTTGTACAACAAGTATACAAAAATGTCCAATTTTATATGAATTAAACAAAAGTAATGTATGCGATGAGAGGGATTGAGAATCACAATACTGTATAAAGAAAAGTCTCTCAAAGACAAATTTCACTCAATTTATGACTAGTGTCATTTTGCATGTGTATGAAATACAACATAGTATGTGGCATGATATTCATTGTAGTTTGTGTATTTGATGTATTTTGCAATGTATTCCTAGCTTGTCCGTGAGTTCTATAACTCCAAATTGTGATATGATTTTGCAAAGTATACATGTAATGTGTGCGCAACTCTATTCTTAAGATTTCACAACCTAATTCCTTATGAATTTCATCCATGTTGAAATTTAAGACATCGAGAGAACATGTCTCGGGTCTCTCAAGCACTAGTTTAATGATTAGACTTGATTATATAATAAACATTTCCTCCACATGTGAATATCAAAATAACTTTACAAGAATATTTTAGCCTCTTTATAAAATTCTAAACAGACCCTATTCCAATTAAATCAATCATGAATTTCTTTATATTACTCCAATTTCTACAATATATCATGTTAAAAAATGAGGGCATGTACAGTACTATGCACTAGATGCCAAAATATATATTTTATGAATCATTGTGAGACTGTGAAATTTCTATACCTTTCTGAATCATGAATGAAGTAGTTTGAGGATTTGTATAATTGACACCTTCAATTCAACAAAACCAATTTTTATCATGAACACAAATCTTAATGGACAAATTCACTATAGATGAAAATCATACATTGAGTAACAAATTCTTAAAACTCAAGACCCTGTGATGTAGTTGTTCACCAGTTATTGCAATAACTAGTAGATACCCATTGCTGCCGATGGGGGAAGGACATTCCTTGTGCAAGACCTTGTCCTCGTGTAAGGCTAATTTTGGCGTGCGATAAATTGTCTTCATTCAATACCCTATCCCGAGATCTACAGTTACCATGTGGTTGAAACGCCCACTCTTATCAATTGTTGTTTAGAAAGTTTTTACAGAGGGTGCTATACAGTCTAACCTCTTTAATATGACATGTTTGGGAAAGAAGAAAAATGTTGTAATAGCAAGTTGTCATATACTCGGTAACATGACATTTTGAATCTAAATGTCTCATTATTGAGTATTTATTATAGTGCACAACAATAGATGCCTAAAGGTTGTCAAAAAGTATCCACAAGTAAAAAGGCACAAGAAACGTATTGTGAATAGCTTGTAGGAATTTCATAACATTACAAATATCAAATTCTAAACATTGAATGGTCATAGAGATGCAATCAATCACACAAGCGCCCACACTGACGATGTCAAATCTCTACACAATAGAGAAAGAAGGAAGAGAAGGCAGCGAATAGAGAGTAGAGGGACGGGGGAAAGATGAACGGAATACCTGGAGCGGAGATAGGCGAGACTCATCCAAAGCAAGTCGCTCATAACCATAGTTTGTATTCCAAGTGTTCACTACTTGTTCTCCAATGTTCCTATCTTGTTCACATCATGATATCATGTTCCCAATGCACATACTCTCTCTAAAAGTATAACAAAGGGGGGAGGGGGTCTCAAAGTGTTGCAATATCAAGTGCCGTAGTTGTATTATAAAGGGAGTTTTAGACCACAAAAGTACAAAAACTTTGGTTGCGCAAATATGTGTGACATGATCGTGATTATTGTATGATAGAGTGTGGTATTAACTCCTTAAGGACCATTTGTACCTACGGGGTACAAATTGATATGGGCAAGTTCCAAGAAATCCAATTTTGAAAATAATTTCTTGAAATTCTTCGTTGAAATAGGAATATGTATTAACTCTGCGAGGATTTTTTCCTTTCTTTTTTTGGACTCATAGAAAAAAAGTTATGGCACTTCAAACATAAACATGTTTCTTTTGGTAGCTCGGCAGGGTACTATAGAGATGAATAGTGCTACTGTGGAGTTGACAATTGCACTTTTTTTGAGGCGGGTAGCAGTGAAGGAAAGTTCTTGGCAACCTTCTTTATTTTCACTAACAAACGCATAGAAATAATGAATTTGATTTTTTTTTTAAAAAATTCCATTGTTCAAATAAGTCATGATAATTCTGTACACCTGTGGATTTTAGATTCAACAATTATTTTTCTATTTTAAAAATAAAATTGTTCTCCTAAGAATGGGGCCACTTTCTATACCCCTGGTCGTTGCACGCCGATTTTTCTTATTGTAAACACCTCCAGTACTTGTGATTTTTGGCATGCGATGACCTAACACAAGGTTGAACATAGATCCATTGAGTATTTGCAATGTGTAGTGGAAAAATATGCCATTATCTTGAGTCAAAGTATGTTGGCCTAGTCTAGGCGCAGTGGAAAATAACAACATTGCACTCTTCAAATGCATATATCTTTTAATCCGTATCGTCAAAGTTTACAAAAAATTTAGGGTGTCTTTTCGTAGTAGTTAGCATCAAGATCCAATGGTTGAAAATGGTAAAAAACTGTTTGAAGAAGTCTAATAATACCTCATCTCAAAGTGGCAGTTTTGAGGTGGTTTTGGTGAAGCCAAGGCCCGGACCTTTAGGGGTTAAAGACGTTGTGTAGAAGGGCTTAATTCTGCGTCAGACCACGCACAACAGCCCACCACCAGATTCAAAGATCTTTCAATGCCGCATTCATGCACGCAACTTTCCAATTCTCCAGGGTCATGCAACTTACAACTTACCAGTCTCACAACCTTCAAGACGTCAAATCTAAGCTCATTGCAGAGACAGAGATCATCAATCTTCGCTGCATGCGACTCGGAAAACCTGCTCCTGTGCACAACCTGCTCCTGTGCACAACCCATGGCCACCTTCGACACTCCTCCATCTGCAAGTAAACCTTTCTCGACCAACTGATCTCTAGGTTTTGGGTTGAGAGATCTCATGATTCTGCACTTTGGGTGCCCATTGAAAGGGATTTTCTGAGGTGGTTTTTCCTCATTAGACAGTCCTCATTCAGGTCGGAAATTAGCTACCAATTCATTTGCACATAGAAGTGAGCGCTTGAGAACTGGGTCTCTTTCCAGAGAATTCTTTCAATTTGGAGATAATTTCTATGTTTAGAGTTAAGATGCAGTTGTGATAATCATGAGGTGCAGCAATTTGAAGCCCATTCCATGTTTAGGGTTAAGAGGGGCAGCTCCTCAATGCGGCACTAGTGAGCTGCAGGTGAGATGAGAACATGGATGGCGCACACAGAGAACAGCTTGTGATTGTGAGTGAGCAAGGATCCGTGACCTTGTAGATTCTCACCAATTTGCCACTCTCAACAGTGCCACTCCTCCACGCCTCCTCACTTCCTCTGGCGACTGCAGCCACCAGCACGCCCGCTTCCCGAACGCCTGACTAATCTAGCCACCTCCTTTCATCGTCTTCCCTCTCAGACCACCTGCCTTGTCTGTTGGGTCATCTCGCGACCGTGTCGCATTGCTCCTCTCGAGTGGCAGCGTGCGCCTCCGTGAGCTCTCCCCGCGCCATCCCTTCCTCACGCCTGACGATGCACTAGATTTGAGACCTTGCCTTGCTCCCGAAAAGCTTGCTCTGTGCGGTAGGGACCAAAGCAACACATTCCTCCCCCCATCCCATCAGCCCGGCCTCTCGAATCCCTCTCTCATCATACCCGTGCAAGCCCGTTCTCCCCCGTGCAAGGCCCGTTTCCGACCCGGCCCTCCCGATACGCGGCTTCCTCCTCTTCCCGCTCATTGTCTCTCCCTTCTCCGCCGCAGCTTTCCCCACTGCTCAACCCTCTCAGAGCGCCTCTCTCTTTGCTTTGGTCAGCAAGTTCAAGTGTACAAATGTACCTCTATTCTCATTCTCATGCAAGCACAAGTAATTATTGGTAGTTCACACGAACGACATCTTTCGTACATGACTTTGGCATCACTTTGTGGCCCATGCAACAGTCATTCCTCTTTCAAAAGAACTTTGCAAACTCAGTATGCATCTGAAGGGAAGGAGGAGGTGAAGGAGCAGGTGAAGGAGCAGACATCTGATAGGAGCGAAAGACTTACTTTTGCGATTAAACAAAGCTGCAATCGAGCTCATCTAAACTATGCTAGAGCATCACCCGCATGCATCAACACAAGGCCATCAGATAGTCAACAATCCATCACCAAAGCTTAGAATCGTCCTAGTCAAGTGTGGTAGTCAATGAAGTTCAAAAATAACTATTGAGCTTCTTCTATCAACTTTTCATAGTTAGCTTCCATTGGCGTTTAGTGAGATTCCAAGGAAGTTTAGTAAGGTTCTATTGACGTATAGTGAAGCTCTGTTGACGTGGAGCACAACTCTATTGACGAGGAGCAAAGTTCTGTTAACAATAATATAGTCAGAAATCCTAATGTGTATAAAGTCTGTTGTGACGACGTAGTTTGAAGTTGTTTTAGTTTGCTCTCTCTATGTAGTGCATAGAGCAGATATCTGCCGTAGCTGACGTTAGGCGGTAGTTCATGAGTCTTTATTGAAGTAAAGAGACCACGTTACAATAATAACCATAATTAAGCTTCAATATCACAAACCTGATGGTGAAGAAAACCACATAATTCATCAAGTCGACATCAATTATCAAGGTGGAGAAAACCACACAATGCATCTTCCTCACATGAACCACCTAATGCGTCAAGGTGACAAATTATCAAGGTAGTATAGTATACCACAATACGCATCAAGGTGACATAATCCATAGAGAAAACACAAGAAATTGCAAGCGTGGATTAATTGTTCATGCAAACGATGTTGTGAAACGATCCCTACTCACTGTTAACGACATGCTCATGTACCAAAGTTGCCGTTCGTGCGAACTATTGATGATTACTTGTGCTTGCGTGAGAATGAGAATAGAAGTACATTTGATCACTTGAACTAGGCTCTAGCTGACCAAAGCAAAGAGAGAGGTGCGCTAAGGAGAGGGTTGAGAAGTGGAGAAAGCTGCGGCGGAGAAGGGAGAGACAATGAGCGGGAAGAGGAGGAAGTCGGGTATAGGGAGGGCCGGGTCAAGGGCAGGCCTTGCACGGGGGAGAACAGGCTTGCACGGGTCTGATGAGTTGGGGGCTTGAGGGGTTGGGCTCATGGGATGGGGGGAGGGCCGTGTTGCTTTGATTATTGCGAGGCAGAGCAAGCTTTTGGGCAGCAAGGCGGGGTCTCAAAAGTGGTGCGCCGTTAGGTGCGAGAGCTATTCTTGCTCATCGCGTTGGGCCTACACATACACACACACACGGTACGACGGGTATCTGCTGGTAGCTTCATAGGGTTTTAACACTAATTTGTTGTAGTGAAGGCAAGAGATACAATGAACCCTTTAACGCCTACAAGGCCCTGACAGGGTCAATTTTGGTGCTTATGATTTTCTAACTCTTTTTACAACTAGCCATTCTCTCTCACCTTCTCAAAATGCATTTTGAGCTCCTCGTTAGCTTTCCAAAGGATGTCTCCAATCTCCAATCCATGTAGGTATTAGCTAACAATAGCGATTTCCTTGAAGTAAGACCATGCTAAAATGTATCCATTGTCTAGATAATGTTCTGCTTCATTGCGTAGATAATATTCTGCTTAATCTATTATGCTTGTAAATACTCCCATGCTCTTATGGTCTATTTAGGCGGTAAATGCTTATATAAATAACAAAAATACTAAAGTAAGGTGAACAAAGAATATTTGATATGATTCATTTTTTTAAGTTTGACTCAAACACCATCAAGATTGTTGGCCAAAAGAAATCTCCAAATAAGCATAAAAGTCATATATATAATTAGATCATGACATTTGCAAAGCCGCGTAATGAAATAACAAATCAAAGAGATGTACACCTATCACATCATGAAGAACTATTGACCCTGCAAAAACAAACTACACAAGTCAAGAGATGGTATAAGATGATAAACAAGTTACTAAATAATGACAAACTATTCCACATTTCCTCATTTTATGGTACATTGGCTAGTTGTTTCATACACCCTTTTCAATATTACTAGCACCTTATACATCATTACAACTTTCTTCTACATATGAAAAATGAACATCATATCAAAAATCCACCATAGAAAAGTAACATAGTAATAAGATTGATTTATTTTTTATGGATTAAAATTGTGCTTCCACTATTGCGCCCATGCTCAATGCAAGCGACATCAATTAAATTTTTATTAAAGTAGTCCTACAATACCAATATGACAAGTCAATAAACAATTTCCATCAATAACTCCATACCATGTAAAGAAAGGTTAAAGTCTTTCAATCAACGATTAAATATCCAAAAAGCACAATAAATAAACCAAATACTGCACAATATGAACAAAACAATAGAAACTTCCAAAGACCAGCCATCTTCTTCAAGTCTAAATATTAAACTAATACTTGAAGTTACTCTAAGTGTTTGTACTCAGGGAGCAAATAAATGATTTACAACCCTTTAGATCAAGAAAACAAAGAGACCTCAACTCTACCATCCTCTTTTAAAGCTGCTCCAATGTCCGATATCCAAATATATTGATGTGTTGAAGGGACCCCAATCTTTCCATGCTTCCAGGAAGGTGCTTCAATGCCAAACAATTGGAAAGATCGAGGTGTTGAAGGGACCCCAATCCTCCCATGCTCTCAGGGAGTTGCTTCAATGCCATACAACTTGAAAGATTAAGGTGTTGAAGGGACCTCAATCCTCCCATGCTCTCTGGAAGCTCCTCCAATGCCTCACAGTGGGAAAGATTGAGGTGTTGAAGGGACCCCAATCCTCCCATGCTCTCAGTGAGTTGCTTCAATGCCATACAACTTGAAAGATTAAGGTGTTGAAGGGACCCCAATCCTCCCATGCTTTCAGGAAGCTGCTTCAACACCCAACATTGAGAAAGATAGAGGTATTGAAGGGACCCCAATCCTCCCATGCTCTCAGGAAGCTGCTCCAATGTCACGCATCCAGAAAGATTGAGGTGTTGAAGGGACCCCAATCCTCCCAAACTTTCAAGAAGCTGCTTCAACGCCCCAAATCCAGAAAGATCGAGGTGTTGAAGGGACCTCAATCCTCCCATGCTCTTAGGGAGTTGCTTCAATGCCATACATCTTGAAAGATTAAGGTGTTGAAGGGACCTCAATCCTCCCATGCTCTCAGGAAGTTGCTTCAATGCCCTACAAAAGGAAAGATTGAGGTATTGAAGGGACTCCAATCCTCCCATGCTCTCAGGAAGCTCCCCCAATGCCCCACAAAAGGAAAGATTAAGGTGTTGAAGGGACCTCAATCCTCCCATGCGCTTTGGAAGCTGCTTCAATGCCTTACAACGAGAAAGAGAGAGGTGTATAAGGGACCCCAATCCTCCCATGCTCCCAGGAAGCTGCTTCATTGCCAGACATTGAAAAAGATCAAGGTAACGAAGGGACCTCAATCCTCCCAAGTTCTCAGGAAGTTGCTCCAATGCTTGACATTGAGAAAGATCAAGGTGTTGCAGAGAACTCAATTCTCCCATACTCCCTGGCAAATGCCTCACACCTAAACACCTTCTCATTCGAAGAAATTTCAAACCAAGTAGTTTTTCAAAGAATTTCTCTCCAATACTCGAGTGGTGCAAACTTGATCCAAATGAATCTAAATCTGCCCGTGGATCACCGTACAATATACATATCCTCAAGTTGGGAGCTACTATCTCATCAGGAAAATTCTTAATATTACCACCCCATAAGAACAATCTTCTCACCTTCAATTCGCAGCCCAACCATGTATTTGGAAAATCCACAAAACCCTCCTTCTCAATCTTGAACAAACATTCTCGTTCACATTCATTGCCCTTGCTTACCAGATGGATTGCAAGATCACGCAATATGTCATGCATCTTCACTCGTTCAAGGGCCCCACCGCTAGCTACATCACACACTTCAATCAACGACCGTTGCATTAACTCCTTCAAAGCACAATGTGCTTCCTCCATAGCTTCCTCCTCACTCAGGTTCTCTCCGAACAATCCTTCTACCACCCAAATTTGACACAATTCTATAACCCATACTTCATGATCTTCAGGGAATGCAGCAAAATATAAAAAACATATTTTTGTTGGCCCATCCAACTCATCATAGCTAACTTGAAGGCGCTTGTATAATTGTTGCTCTATACTTTGGTTGGGCATGGCAGGGGCTCGCATCTGGCGCAACATTCTCCTCCAATCGCTTTTACCTTTCATAGCACATCCAATTACTCTCAACGCCAATGGGAGGCAATCACATTCATTACATACGGCCCTTGCAATGCCCTCCAACTCCCCATCCAAATTTGGAGTATCAAAGCCAAAAGCATGGCTGCAAAATAATTGCCAACTTTGCTCTTGTGAAAGCTTTAAAATAATCTCCTCTCCTGCATTGACACATTGGCGAGTGACCGCCTCATCTCGTGTGGTGACGAGTGTCACACACTTTGATCCTTTTGCAATGTTCAACCAGTAAATCATTTCCTTGCTTTCATGTACACAACCATCCCACACATCATCCAATATCAATAGAACTTTAGTAGTTGCAAATGCATTCATCAAATCTGTGCGCTGGTCTTCGAGCGATCCACCATCACGACGTACATGTAAGTGATGCCTCATTCGTTTGTAAACCTCGGAAACAATGGCATCACGTCCAACTGTAATCCAGACCACTAAGTCCTTTCCAAAGACCTCTTGGATCTCTTCATCGTTGTTCACCATTTGTGCAAGCAGAGTTTTTCCAGCTCCTCCCATGCCTCGAATGCCAACACAACTACTGCCCCCCTTGCGATGTCCTTCACAAATAGCGGATTTGACTCGCATGAAAGAATCCTCCATCCCAAAAATCCTTTCGGGCACATCTTGTCTGATTTCACAACCAAACATTTCGGGCTCATGAAGCAAGAGAGGGGCCTCGACAAGGAGCTGATTGATGCGATCACGTAACTTCAATATTTTCCCACCATATGACATCGTTTTCAAATAGCTAATGAATTTGTTGAGTCTCGGCCTCTTACACTTCTCCATAACCACTTGGGCATCCATGACGCATTTATCAAACGCCTTCAACCACTCCTCCCGAGCACAATCATCTTTGTAGCAAATAAATATCTTCTCCACAGAGGGCTGAATTCTCGCCAACGTCTCCACCAAATCTCGGCATTCTTCTTTGCACCGCCAAACAATCTTCAAACCCGCAATCAAGACATTAACGATGGGAGTAGCAACCCCTCCAAAAGCAGCACCTACGGTTGCTTCAATCACAAGACCTGACGCCATCACTCTGGTACAAAACCAACAATACAACAACCACACCAGTTACTTTGGAGAAATCAGCCCCCATGATCATGCCATGGGTCACCTCTATGAGGTCTAGGAAGGTAAATAAATAGAGGGCTGAAAGCACATGAATGTAGTGTATTTTCACCCCAGCAACTATCTAAAACCTAGAATATAACAACCAAGACAAATCCATTGCACTGCATGCCAAGCCACATGGCATAATTTGAAAACTGATGTCATAGCATAGACACTTACAGCAATATGGAAAAGGACACATAGAGCTATCCACTTGAGTGCCAGTCATTAAGAACGCCTTTCTCTCAACATGAAATATGAGTGCATTATATCTACCGAGATGGGCCTCAAGCCCAAAATTTGGCAAGCATAAAACTACGGAAGATATGGATAAAACCTCATGAATACTCTCAAAGTTGTCGGAAGTGAAATTGTTAGTTATTGGACTTGACAAACGCGATTACACACAGCACAAAGACATGATGCAAATTGGAGATATTCAAGTATGCCTTCTCGGGTCCGAGAAGACCTTTCTAAACATGAAACTTGTTTAGTGCGGTCCAACTCTCATCATTTCAATTTTGTAACAATAAAACTGAGAGAGAAACGGGTTGGTCTCGATCAATTCAATATGGAGACTAGACCCTATACTACACTATCTTTCACAAAACAAAGAACGAGCGAGAAGAAAAGTTCCAGCATTGTCGTTGTCACAAACAACGTTGCTGGAGGCAAACACAAGGAGGTATTAATTCATTTACAAATTACGCTGCAGAATCCCGAGCTTTGACATGTGACCTAACTCTTCCACTCAACGAGAGTTATGCTTCAACATAGCAAGGTATCTAGAATATTACAAGTCTTGCCTACAGAATTCAATATCATAGGCCTTCAGGATACATCTTTCCCAGGAGATACACTTTTCTCCAAACCCACAAAGCTAGTCATACGTTGAAACTTCCCTATAACAAGCACGCGACTAGCTTACGCAAGTGGCGTCACACAAATGCAGGAAAGTGTCAAAGTCACATGGGATTCACAAGGACAAAACATATGAGTTCCTTGTGCTCTTAGCAGATATTAGCGAAAACACAATTTCCTCCAATGTGCAGGTTTTAAGCGCCCTCTCTAAACATGAACATGGAGTGATCTTCAAGACTCGGAACAACATTCGGACAAGCATGAAGCTCGCAAAATAACAAACATCATCACCTTACCTTATAGTCTACAGTAGTGTGCCCCGTCAAAGCCCCCAATAGGAATTGATGATTGGTATCGAAGACAAGAACGCTTGACAATTGGGCAGAAGTACTTCTACAGAGACAGCCTTCCCACTTGTGAATCAATACAATAATATTCTCCAGAAGTAAGGAACCACGACGTGCATAGGTTCACAAGGTGCTTTCCCATTCATACAAACTGCCAAGTTATTACTACAATCCCGGCTGCCCTTTCTAGTGTACATGATCAAAGACTACGCAAAAATTGGCAAGATCAAACAAATTAATAGTAGAAACCTGGAGTAAACAGACAATCATAAACACCTCACAAGAACACAAATATATCTTACCGTCAACCCAACAACGCCACCACGTGATCAGGATTACCATGACAGTTGGGTACAATTGGTCAAACTGCACAAACGATAAACACTCCTTCAATAGAAAACTACATCTCATTAGCTGCCACCAAGACTCCCCTAAATACCTATGACCAGTCAATCACGTCACGAAGCAGCACGCGAGATGGAGGTTTTCACAGTCTATGATTTGAAGTCTCGCATTATTCTCGAGATTTATGTCCTCGGAAGCCCATACTAGAATTGTGCATCAAACACCCAGTTTAGGCTAAATAGTAATAACTCATCATCCAAGCACAGACTAACGATAGCCATCAAGAACTTCTCAGAAACATCACCTCTCAAGCAAGCAAACCGACCAGGAACTTGATCACCAACCAACCATTACAACCACAACTTCTAACTCATGACAACTAAAAGGGAGAACCTTACCGACTAGAGTTTGCACTAGCAGAGCCTCTGGTCCTCCACAACATGACCAGCGCAAGCTCCAGGAAGAGGCTGCAGATGATATCCAATCTCAACAGACTAAGAATTTCTACAACTATTGATACGCTGATTTGGACTCCGAATCCACAACTCGTATTCAAAGGCAATAGCAATGGAAAAACATTATACACAAAAATGCAACGCTGAAAGTTGAGCAAGAGCTTGAAGTCATGACTAAATCAACAAAATGACTTTGTAAATTCTGCGAGAAGTTCATGCTAAAGGTGAGATCCATCATAAGGCTGGATTACTATGCAAGTTCAATGACTTGGAAGGCTACGAGAAGAACAAATGGGACAAAAATTTCACCTCAGAAATGTCTGCAAATGCCAGCTCTAGGTTGATGATGTCGATGTCCGCTTTGAAGTCTGTTTCCCCAGTGACGAGCAATCTCTCGTTATCCTTGAAGCATCAAACTACCTTCCTACCCACATAACTCAAGCAGATCAGCATTCTACAAACCAACAAGATCACTTATTCAGATTTGAAGAAACAAACAAAACTGAAGTATGCAATTGGTTTCACGAACAAGCAAGAGAAACACATTGTTTCCAAGACCTTGGATGTCCCATTCACATCACTTGAAATATGAATGTTGCCCAATTTATAAATTTCTTTCACATTCTTATCAAAGTGTAGAGGAAACATTATTGAGTGATGATCAAAATACCAACTACCAAAAAACTACCCAAAAATCCAACTACGAGATACTACAAACAATGTAACATCTTTTTCTACCAATCTGATTTGTTTCCCAAATCACTTCAAAACTACGAAAGCTAAGTTCCACTCTACACTAAAAGTAATGTGTAGTGTTGCGTTACAATTAGTGTTGTACCCTACTACACTCTGCATAATTAGTGTTAGCAACACCAGACATCAATTTTAGTGGAGTTCAATAGAGTCTATGGATCAGAAGGCTGATCGGCCACGTAATCTAGAATGCAATTACTGTGAGCCAGTTTTCCAAAACTGAAGACTTTTCAACTTCATCACAGCCAGGTTGCCATTGGAGTGAAATTTGACAAAGAGAGGACATGTCATTGGAGTGAAATTTGACAAACAGTGGAGATGTACACATACCAGCATGTCTAGACCGCCACAGGGTGCGATGTTGAGCTGCGCCACAAACTAGGGAGCTGTGCGCAACGCCTCAAACCTTGTCTTTGTATGTATGCTCGTCCGGTGGCCTGCTTACATGCTCCGGCAATCCGGCTGTCTGATCCGGCGCTCCCTCTGCTTGCTTGCTCGGGCGATTCGGCACTTCGCAACTCCAGCGTATTCCTGAAGCTTTCTCTATAAATATAAGAGTAAAGAAAGACGGTGACAATGTGTTGCTTCACAGACAGCCGTCCCTTCAGTGAATGTCTCTTCTGAGTTTAACGAAATGAATATTTACAAAGTTCTGTACAATAAGAATCAACCCATCATTTTGTCCGGTGTTCGGTGCACCTTTTGACGACTGTATATCCAACATAAAGGCCGTGAGCATACCTGGGATGGACGAAGATGATGAGAAAGCTCCGCTGCCCGCTCCGCCGCTCTTTCCCCGACTTCCTATCTACACTGATCTAAACAACCCAACCACGCCATTCGGTGCACTTTGCGAACTCAAGCATGCACTTTGCGAACTCAAGCACACAGGCTGCCACTCAACAACCAGGAGACTGATGGACAAAACAAAACAAAACAAAAAACTCACAACACCACAAAACCAACCGGCTCTTCCCGGCTCCACTCCGTTGCACACGCGCACCGCCGGATGCGTACTTCCTCCGAACTCCAAACCCCTCCTTTCTCTCCCAAGAAACGCTGTCGGTGTGAAACGGGAAGCGAGTGTGAGATCCCGAAAGTGGGGAGAGACGAAGTGGCTGTGGGCGAACAGGTGGTGGTTCTTTGTTGTGGATGTACAACTGATGTAAATGTTGTGGACACTGTAGCATGTTCTGCTTGACTTTCCGACGGAATCACCAACCTCACGCCCAAATTCCCGGACAAGTGAAGGCCAGTACTGCACTGTAGTTGGACTTTGTTGTGAAATTTTCGATCAGCCGTAGATGACGTCATGCATAATCTACAAAAGGTGATAGATTACATGCCAAACGCTTCTTCGAAAAAGTGAAAGTCTCCGAAAGAGTGAAAGTCGCCGAAAAAGTGAAAGTCTCCGAAAGAGTGAAAGTCGCCGAAAAAGTGAAAGTCTCCGAAAGAGTGAAAGTCGCCGAAAAAGTGAAAGTATTCGGAAAAATATAAGTCTTCGGAAAAAGTGAAAGTATTCGAAAGTCCTCGGAAAAGTAAAAGTTTTGAAAAAGTGAAAGTCGCCGAAAAAGTGAAAGTCTGAAGTGGGCGCCGTCCTTTGGTTGACCAAGTCACGAGATTCCTCGGACTTTGACGTTCTCGGCGTTGTCGTCGTCTTCGAAAGCGAGCGTCGGCCTCGTGAAGCGAGCCGTGAGCTAGCGTCGCTCCGCAACCGAGTCCATGTCTGCAGCAGCAGCAGCAGCAGCAGCATCCGCAAGCGACTCAGCACCAGAGCAATCACACTGCCCATGCGCATCTTGCACTCCCTCTTACCATGCGTCTAATCGATGGCGTCGACGATGCAGGCGTGGACCAAGTTTGGGAGCGGCTTCCGCACCAGCGACACGGTCACCATCGCGGCCCGCACCAAGAAGCTCCCCGTCAACCACCACGTCCCCTTGGACTACTACCTCGCCACCGCCGACAGCCTCCTCAAGCAGGTTCTACTACAGCCATCAGTCTCTGCGTTTGTGGGTACGTGATGGGAGAATCTCATTGACGTGGTTTTCTTTTGTAGGGGCAAGTTTACCGCGACCAGGGCAGCGTCATCGACTGTTATGTGCTGCTACTTCGATTCGCCAGGTGATTTTAGGGTTTTCTGAATGTTAAGGGTTAGAGTTGGATCAAATCTGGCTTCGTCTCAAACTCACAGGGACAGCCTAAACCTACCTCAATTATGAATTCTATGGATATCACTCGTTGAAGTTTGATTTGAGGTTTTTCTTTGTATCACTATCCTTGATTTTGAAGTTGAAGTTTCTTTCTGGCTTTGTGGAAGAAGAAGAGTTGAACGCTTGCGACTGAGGCCATATTCTCATCGAGGTTTACGAGTTACTTTTGTTTGTTTAGCATGTGAAAAACGGGTTGGATGTTGTTTTTTTTACCGAATTCGACTTGGCTTTTGTCATGTGCAGCTTGGTTTGTGAGACTATACCTGATCACCGCAACTACCGATTGTATGAGACGGAAATAAACAAATACAGACAAGTAAGTATCCTTGACTGGTATCTTTGAGTTTTTTCTTATGGAATCCTTGACCTTGGGATGTGCTTCTGATGTGACATTATGTGAGTGGTAACCCTAAATTGCTGTTCAAACGCGCAGAAGCTAGAAGATGTTACCTCAGAGCTTGAGAAGCTAAAACCTCAAGTTGAGGAGCAAGTTCGCCAGCGCAATAAAGCTGCCGGTAAAGTGTAGAGTACTTGTCCTCTTACACCTTGTTTCTTCAGGATATATGTTCTGTGTGTACTGAGAAGTGGATATTTGTGAACCCTGCTAGACTTTAAGGCTAAACATTCCAAACGTAAACTAACGCTCCGGAAGGGAAGAGAGTGCGGCATATGCGCGGAGAGGAGACCAAGTTCCTCATTCATCAGCACAAAAGGTAGGTGCCTTTGTTTCTTACACAACCCTCAAGTTTCCTCAAACGTTGTTTTCAAGCAGATATTGGATCAGCGAAGTTGCATGACAGAACTGATAACTACTGAAATCTTAAACAAAATGACTAGAAATTTCTTAAATGCAGGGGCCAAATTGTGCACCACTGAAAAGATACAATTGAACCTCACGGAAATGTTGATCTTCAAGTGTTGCTCTGCTGTCCATGTTGTAAACGTTGTCGATAAGAGGACAAATTTTAGCTTGAATACTATGTTTTCAAAGTGGATATGGATCTCATTTGGGATGACTCCGATGTTGTTATCTATGTGCCAGATTGTGTCCACGAGTACTGCACCGAGTGTTACAGGCACCACGCGGAGGTGCGGGTCATGAGCGGGAGCGCGCAAGTGGACTGCCCGCACCCAGACTGCGCGCACGCCTTCCACATCTCGCAGTGCGCCACGCTGCTCTCCGCGCCCAACTTCGACATCCTCAGCACGCGCCTCACGGAGGCCGCCATCCCCGCCGCGCACAAGGTGTTCTGCCCGTTCCAGGACTGCTCCATCCTCATGGAGTGGTCGGAGGACGAAGGAGGAGACCCGTTCGCCGTGTGCTTCGCCTGTCACCGCGGGTTCTGTCTGGAGTGCAAAGTGCCGTGGCATGGCAGCTTCCGGAGCTGCGCAGAATACAGAGCGCAGGCTGAGAATGCAAAGCAAGGGGGCGATGAGAAGCTGAGGGAGCTGGCCAAGGAGAACAAGTGGCAGGTTTGTCCCGACTGTGCGGTGGTTGTGGAACTAAAGAGCGGCTGCTACCACATCACCTGTCGGTAAGCATTCATGTCTTCTCTCTCCATTAACCCTCTCGCAATCAGGTCTTCATTCTTTCTTATGGGAATAGCACATACAGAGCTGTGCATATACCAACCAAAAAGCTCACTTGATCTAAACGTCGACCTCGAACCCTCTAGAGGTGTTTAAAGTTGTAACTGAATGACTCGATAGCTCACTAGAACTACGATCACTCAAACTTCAAACTCTCTTTTGACCTGTTGACCCCATAGCTGACTAGAACCACATCGATCTAGACCTAAACCTCAAAGCCATGCGAGGTGTTCGAAACAACAGTTATCCACCGCATTCTGCTTTGTTGATCTTTGTGTCCATGTTGTGCAGGTGCGGAACCGAGTTTTGCTATCTGTGTCAGAAGAAGTGGAAGAAGAAGAAGCCAACTTGCAAGTGCAAGCTCTGGGACGAGAGGAACATTATCGATCACAGGCAGAGAGTGTTCTAATCCCTCAAATTATGAGGATAGGATGAAGACCTGTCAAAGCAGATCATGGAAGTGGTTTTCTTGTTTGATGGGCAACACAAGTTTCCTGCACACTTGAAGACTGTTAAAATGGTTCTGGTTTGTCTATTTTGGCAAGCATTTGTACACAACATAGTTATTCATACAAGTTAGACGATTGTGAATTTGGGTGTTGACGGAGCGCATTCCGTTCACCTTATGCAACACAGAGGTTTCTTTTAGCTGTTTTTTGTTATTCATTCTTATGTACTTACTCCTCCAAGTCATTACGCTACAAATAACATTAAGTAATAAAACGTGAGGTTCGCCAGCATAATAAAACCATGTTTAACTTTAGAGAAGTTGAGGAGGGGTGAAAGTACTAGAAATGTTGCTAAAGACTTACAAGTTTCTCAAAGTTGGGTTGCTCAATTTTGTAAGCAACATCTAAGTGAGTTGAGTGATGTGAATCGTAGTTTTGGTGGCAGGCAACAGGTGTATGGTGCAGTTGATTGTAGGGCTTGTGTGAGAGAAATCATTGTAAGTGAGAAAAATTGCACACAAAGTTGGAAATTAGTTGAGAGAAGAGCTTCGTGTTGGTATGAGTGATAGTGTTGTGAGGAGAGTGTTACAAAAAGCAAGTTTGAAATGTAAAGTGAAGTGAAAGAAACCAAAGCTCACACTTCTTCAGATTAAGAGACGATTAGAATTTGCTAGATGTCATTGCCATTGGACTATTGATGATTGGGATTGTGTAGTATTCTCTGATGAAACAAAATCAACCAATTTCGCTCTGATGGTCACAGTTGGTGTTGGTTTCGTGATGGGCAGAGTAGAAGTGCTGGAATTGTGCAACAAACTATCGAGTTTGGAGGTGGGGGAGTGATGATGTGGGGTTGCATGACTCCAAGTGGCCCTGGTATGATGTGTAAGATTGAGGGAAGAATGGATTAGTACATGTATTGAGAAATTTTAGAGCAAGAATTGAATCATACACTACATGCATACAATTTAGATCTTGCCAATTTGATTTTTCAAGAGGATAATGGCCCAAAACATACATCCAAGAGTGTGCATCGTTGGCTGAATTCACAAGAATTCACTCTTTTGAAGTGGCCGACACAATCTCTAGACTTGAATCCAATCGAACACTTGTGGGCAACTTTAAAACGTAGACTAAACCAATATGAGAAACCTCCCAAAGGAATGAGAATTGTGGGAGCGTGTTGAGGATTGTTAGGCTTCAATTACTCCCGATGAGTGTAAGAACTTGTATACTAGCATGCCTAAACGCATTACAGTTGTTATAGCTACTATGGGTAGGTGAACAAATTTTTAACTTTGTTCCAGCTAGAGTGAGCAAAACTATGTTTTGGACTGAACTCCACTTTACTTTTTTTCTATACATGCATACTTGTGTGCAATAGACCCCAATCCCCATGGAAGTATGACTGATTGCAATGGTAATCCTATGCAATTTATGGTTTCAATTTTGGTGCATCTAATTTCCTTACATTGTTTGTTGAATTTCAATATGTTAGTGTTCGTACTGAGTTGAGGCAGTCACTGCATGTGACGTAAAGCCAAATTGCACTCTCAAACACACACACAACTCGGACCATAAGCTTGATAACGTCCATGTCCGAATCTCAAATTCAATGCTCATATAGGCCTTTACAGATACATGGTAACTTATTTAAAGAATTGCCTAGCTGAAGCAAACAAAATTGCGCTCTCAAACAAATGTGAGGGGTTGTGTGTATACCCTAGCTGCTGCTACATACCTGAGTAATCACAAGAAAGGAATAACCCTACTTCAGAAGCGTTTAGGGCTACAGAATCAAACCCTAATTGAGGAGGAGGGGGTCTCACTCTTGGGCACGCACACGGACTTGATGAGGGAGCAGCTCCAGTCCAGTGGTTGTGTATACATGTCTACATCCCTGAGTAATCACAGGAAAGAAGAAAGTCTATGGAGGAGGTTGGGCCGAAACCCTAAACCTAGGAGGAGGTCTAGGGAGGAGGTCTTTCGGTTGGGCCTAAACCCTAAAAACCTTAAACCCTAGACCTAGGATGAGGTTTTTCTGTTGGGAGCGAACACGAACTTGATGAGGGAGTCCTTGATGGGCAGCATGTGGGGGAACTCCCGGGCGAGCTTGGACGCGTCCATTTCGTTGTTGCTGCGCGCCGCAACGATCACCTGGGCCTGCTCCTCCAGCGTGAAGTTCGCCCAGGAGAGCTCCGGGTCGATGTACTCCTTGTACATGGACATGATTTCGTTGTGGCTCACCGCGCCCGGGTTCGTGAAGTTCCAGATGCCCGTCAGCTTGCGCCGCGCCATCTCGATGGAGATCGGCAGCAGCTCGTCCAGGATCGTCATGCTGTTCGGGATGTTCACAATCTTCTGGTACCTCACGATCTTCGAGATGAAGTTCCGCGGGTTCTGCAGGTCCGACGAGATCGGCATCCGCACCCGCAGCGTGCACACGTTATCAAGCTCCTTCAACAGATCCTCCACCTGAACAAAGATCCGAAAACAAAACAACATCAGCAAGAAACAAAAACAAAAACTACGTGAAATCCTTAAAAAATCTAACCAAAACATGAAACCTCGCAAAAACAGGCATCACTGCGGCGCTCACCATGGCCTTGGTCTTGGAGTAATACGAGCCGGCGAAGTTGGGCGTGTCCTCCTCCTTGAAGCCGACGCCGCTGCCGAGCGGGTGCTTCTCATCGTACTCGAAGATGCAGCCAGTGGCGTAGTTCATGAGGAGGAGGCCATGCTGCTTGCAGACATCCGCCAGCGTGAGCGTGCCGACGACGTTGGCGCGGATGGTCTCCACCTTGTGGCTTTCGCACCAGTCGACGTTGGGGCGGCCCGTGACGCCCGCGGCGTTGAAGACGTGCGTGGGTTTCACCGCCGCGATGTCGGCCTCCAGGCTGGTGCGGTTCTCGAGGCGACCGCTGCCGTACTCATACGAGATCCCTTCCTTCTCGCAGAGCTTCCCGAGCAGGCCGCCGATCCACCCAGTGCGCCCGTAGATGAGAAACTTCAAGCTCGGGTCCATCTTCGTCGCCGGCGCGGGGGGCGCGGGAGCTGCTGTCAGGGGATTAGTCTCCGCGGTGCTCTCGCCGCGCTGCATCTCAGCGAGCATCTCGATGCCGGGCAAGGTGAGCGCGCGCGGGTGCGGCACGAGCGCGCCGCTGACGTCGCCCCACCAGTCGGGATGCGCGGTGTACCAGTCCTTGGTCTTTTGCAGGCCGTCGACCCAGGAGGTTCTCTCCTGCCACCCGAGCGCGATGAGCTTCTTGTCGTCGAGGAAGTAGCGCTGGTCGTTGAAGGGGCGGTTGTCGACCATCTTGATGGACTTCTTGTAGTCGAGGTTGAAGAGGTTGCAGATATCTTTCGCGACGTCAAGCACGCGGCGCTCCTTCTTCGTCCCGATGTTGTACACGTGCCCGACGACGCCCTTGTGCAGCACGCACTCAAACGCCTCCGCGACGTCCTCGCAGTAGAGGTAACTGCGCACGTTCCCCCCGTCGCCATGGATCGGCAGCGGCTTCCCTTGCATTGCGAGCAGGATGAACTTGGGGATCAGCTTCTCCGGGAACTGATTCGGCCCGTACACATTGTTCCCCCGCGTGGTGATGCACGGGAGGCCGTAGGAGCGCCCGTACGCCATGACGAGCATCTCCGCGCCGGCTTTCGTCGCGGAGTAGGGATTCGTCGGCAGGAGCTGCGACGCCTCGTGGTTTCCCACGATCGCCTCCGCCTCGGTTTCTCCGTAGACCTCATCAGTCGAGACGTGGATGAAGCGCCTGATCTGGCCGCCGGTCACCTTGCAGGCCTCCAGCAGGACGTGCGTGCCGTAGATGTTGTTCTTGGTGAACTCGAAGCTGTTGCCGAACGAGTTGTCCACGTGCGTCTGCGCCGCGAAGTGCATGATCGTATCGATCCCTTCCGTGATGAGCAGGAAGTTGACGAGGTCGGCGGACTCGATGTCGCCCTTGACGAACTTGAAGTTCGGCGAGGCCTTGGACGGGAACAAATTCTTCAGATTCGAGCAGTAGTCCAGCTTGTCCAGCACCACGATCTTGTACTGCGGGTAGTTGCGAATCAGCCGATTCGCAACGTGCGACGCGATGAACCCCGCTGCGCCTGTAATCAGAATGTTCTTCGGCTCGTACACCCCCGCCGCGCTCTCCCCCGGATTCCCCATCGCCAATGCACCCTCAACTCACCTCCTCAACCTGCCCAAAACACCCCCACCCCACGTCAACTCCAAAAACCACCGCCTAAACCCCCGACGACTTCCCTCCAATACCAAACCCCCCACCTTCAGATCCACCTCAAATCATAACTCACAACAGATAAATGCATCAAAAACCCAAACTACCATCTTCGAGAGCCTCAACTCACACAACCTGAGCTTTCCCCTCACAAAAAACAGAGATCTAAACCAGGAACAAAACGACCCACCCATCGGCTTACCTTCGATACAATCCTTGGAAGAAGGTTGTGTGAGAGAAGGTTGAGTGCAAGGGACAGTGAGAAAGAGAAGGAGTTGGCTCTCGCTCGCTTCGGTTGTGGACTTGTGGTGTTTGTGCGGTGCTATATTATTGGGAGTGGCAGTGACTGGTAGCTTTTTTCTGGGCGCGTAGGTTCACAGCGACGGGGGCCGCGGCGAATGTGCACACGTTTTGTTCCGAGGTGGTGGGACTTGATCGACGTCTCTGTGCCAACTCTAGTTCCGGAAGACGATCATGAGCTTACTGGTGAGTCAACTGTTGGTGAATTCCGCCGCACTTCCATTCCGCCTTTTCTCGGTCTATAACTTTCCTTTTCTTTTAATGGCACACACAAAGTTGGTATGTTGACATGCTCCCCTCGACAAGGAGAACTGCAACCCCTCCATTTGGTTTGGGAATCTTTCCTTCATTACCCGGCTCTCTCTCTCTCTTATTTTTACATGGGTTACTTTTTTTTGCTCTCTTTTTCACATGGGCTGTTCTCTTTTTGCAAGGTTAGCAAAGGTTTTTTCCTTTTTTTTAATAGCACACACAAGTTGCAATATTGGCGTGTTCCTATCAAGAAGGAGAACTGCAACCACTCCATTTGGTTTGGCCCAAGGCAAATTGACCCCCTCGTTGGGACTTACTTGAGGGGGCCACGAGGTGGTGGGGCCAAACCTGGCCCCTGTTTTGTTTTTGGATGGGGCCCTATTTATAGAAAGGGTGGGTCCTCAAGGGTAAACAATTGCCGTAGGCCCCAAATTTGTCAAAAAAAATCCCAAAAAAATTCTCTTGACCCCCCGAAATAAAAGGGCCAGAAAAATGACCCCATGCAATTAAGACAGGGCCCACCTCGGGTAAGTCTCAACGAGGGGGTCGATTCGCCCTGGGCTTTGGTTTGGGTATTGCTCCTTCATTACCCGACTCTCTCTCTCTCTTATTTTGACATGGGTTGATTTTTTGCTCTCTTTTTCACATGGGTTATACTCTTTTTGCAAGGTAAGCAAAGGTTTTTCCTTTTTTTAATAGCACACACAAGTTGCTATATTGGCGTGTTTCCGTCAAGAAGGAGAGAAGATGTTCTGCAACCATTCCATTTGGTTTGGGTATCTCTCCTTCATCACCCGACTCTCTTTTATTTTCACATGGGTTATTTTTTTGCTCTCATTTTTCACATGATTTTTTTTTTTTTGGGCAAGGTTAGAGAAGGTTTTTCCATTGAAAGAGTTGGAATTTGAACCGCAAGGTAACATCTTAGGGTACCTCTCTCCATCCTTTGGTACTTTGAGGATTTTTCTTCTAGCATTTTCTTATTGACCCCTAAAGGCCCAAGGCATTTTAGCACCCAAACTCATTGAGAACTGCCAGTTTCAATGCATTCAATACAAAATGCAAACAAATCCATTTTTTACATATCTAATTGTAGGATCGTGTGCTTGGATTGTACAAGTGTATGTGGTCAATTTTTTGTTCAATTTGAATGACGGAATGAAAGATATCAGCCTTTGAAGTGAGACATCAACTCTTCTTGACATCATACTAAACACCATCAACAAAACTTTGACCACCTTCTATGGCATTTTTGTGCACTATGATTCGTGATTTTCTAATTTTAACTTTAAAATAATCATGTTAGGCACATGTGCACCAAATTTTAAAAGTAGAAGAAGGGTGGAAGATGTCCTTAAAAATCCTACAATGCAACTATGTGCTAAGAATCAACAATACACTTCAAGTTTTGCATATACTATATCCTTCTCATATTTTTGAAATTCAAAAATCCATGTGGTAGATGCAAATATTTCTATTTTCTTTCCAAGAAGAATCCTTTTTAAATGGACAAAAACTCAAATTTTTGTTCAATTTAGATACTGAAATCATAATTTACGCACTGAACCACGCAACGATCAACCATGCAGTGAACCACGCAACAATCAACCATGCAACAATCAACCATGCAGTCAACCGTGCAATGAACTATAGAAACGCTACAGTCAATGGCGCGTTCAATTGCGCAGTCAACCGTGCAATGAATCATGTTACCTTTTTTTTAAATAGTTTATAATATAATAACTACATTAAAATGGTTGGACTAATGCATTGCAAAGCAAGCGCCAATTGTTAGTTTAGATATAAATATACATATCAAGAACTCCGGTCCTAGGGGGAAAGAGGCCGGAGTGAATATAGTGTCTCTTTGTACCACCATTAAACCGATGGCCACCAGAGATACGTTTAATAGTATGGAACTACTCCCCCGTCTTGAGGGTAGACACTGTGTAAATCGTAACCAGTAACTAAGGATCAAGGACCCATCAAATCCCCACGGCTCAATTTGAAGAGGTTTAACTTAGAGTTAATCAAAGTATTGCTACACTATTTGTTATATGTCACACTAAAACCGTTGCACTATTTATATATTCTACTATAAAAAATTGTAACTTTTGAACCAAAAGTCCAATTTCTACAAGTTATGTCTACGCAAGTTATGTCTACGCAAAGCTAATAAAAAGTTGCCCATTCAATAAAAAATCTCAGAAAATCATGCCTAAATTTGAGAACGTAGTATCCTACCCAAACTCAAAATGTCCCCCAAGGGGACATTGGGCCTTTGGGGGTTAACATACAAATTAACATAGAATAGAAGCCATGAATATTACTGAAATGAATAAAAGGGAGCAAGAAAAAGCCATATGAGAAATTGTTAAATGGGTCAAATCACCTCTTTCTTGGTTTTTTCTCTTAGTGTTCAATTCTAAGTAAGTAAACTTGAATGATCATGGAAACAAGAAGAAGAACTCCGGTCTCCAAAAGAGATTGGTGTGAATATAGTGTTTGTTCATTCTCTTCACTAAGCATATGGCCACGGGACATAGGCTAGTATAATCATGGAAACAATATAAGATCTAAGTTGAAGAAGGATTTAATACAAAAGTGTTTAGGGGTGATTTTTGATTGATTATCCAATTAAATTTCTAATTAACCCCCAAAGACCCAAGAGTCCCCTAGGGAGACTCTTCAAAATTTAGGCACATTCCTATTGTGTCAATTTACAACATTCTTCTATGAAATTTCTACAATAGATGAGCATTACCAAAAGCTTTGTGTCAGTATCATTTTTTTTCTAAATCCAAGATTTAAATGAAAAAGTTATGCCATCTTAAAGGAAAGCGTCTTGAGAGCGGGAAACTCCAAAAACTTTTGCTAAAACACTCTATCAAATGTGAGATTTTCAATACTAGCAAGTAATATTATTTCCTTTGATAATGTAAAAAAAACTATTGTCTTTAGTGAAAAATAGCACATTAACCCATGTCAAACATTTTCACACATTGTTGGACAAGGGACCAAAAAACTTCTTCTTTTCAACATAAAACTTTGAGGTCTTCATACTTTTTACATTTTATTTTTTCTACTACAAGATGTGGTGTAAACCTTCTTATTGGCTGTTTGGAATCTCATTCTATACTACAACTAGTTGACAAAAAAATACAACGTGAATTGGCAATTTTTGAACGAGCAGTACATGCACAATTGTTTCGAACATGCCACAGTACACCCCTTATCTACCTCTAAAAATCGGGGTACAAGGAACTAACATCATGATTAACACGATGGTAATGAATTCAGACCTTGTGTAGTGCAAAAATCTGACACCAAGCGAAGTCAAAGTTTGTTGATCCTCTCCACGCAAGGAAGAAAATGAACCGTTCTCTCTACACAATAATCCTTCGATCCATGCAGCCAACGTTTATGAAATTTTGTGAGGATGTTATTTAACCCATAAAGGCCCAAGAGTGTAATCCTTTGATCCATGCAGCAAAGTTTATGAAATTTTGTGAGGACGTTACTTAACCCATAAAGGCCCAAGAGTTTCCCGAGGGGACTCTTACAGTCTTTGGAGGGAATTCTTGGTCCTTTAGAGGATAATACGTCTCAATTGAGATCCTACAACTAGATGTAGAAATAAAAGTTTTTGTTCCCCTCCTTACTCATTGCACTTGAAGTGTTCTAGGTGTGAAAATGCCTTGGGCCTTTAGGGTTTTAAAAACACAAAAACTATGGCATAAGATGTGAGTTTGTACTCTAAGGGCCAGTTTACATTATAGTGGAGAAGTCCACCGGTCATGAATCCTAGGGGAATTCTGAAATTTGATTGGCCAAGAGTGAAACTCTTCTCCGATGGGGGTTTACACTACGGCCAAGAGTCCTCCGGTGGAGAATTTTGTGCATGGATGAAAAAATGACATGGCTGCCAATGTGGCAACACTTTTTGGAGGGGAGGTTCTCCGGAGGTCAAGTTTCTTGGGCGAGCAAAAAGCCTTGGACAAGAAACATGCCCTTCGGAGAACTCCAACTTGAATAAAATATTCATGCAATGCTTCTATTCTCATCCTACACTATCTACGCATGTGCTGTCCTAAACATTCCAAGGTCATTTTTGAAGGATTAGGGCTTCTTTTTAGGCATTTTAACATGCTCCACCGCATAGTATTGCGTGGTCCCCTAAAGTTTAATTAGGTTTTAGATTTTTTGCATTTTAACATGGAATTTCAAAAATGTTATGAACGTCAAATTTGTAATCAAGAGTTTCAAATCTATTTTGGATAAGCACAAATTGCAACACACAAATGCAAATTTCACACACCCACAAACTCAATTTGCAATTACAATCTCAATTTCACACACCCACAAATTCAACTTGCAATTACAATCTCAAATTCACATACCCACAAATTCAACTTGCAATTACAATCTCAAATTCACATACCCACAAATTCAACTTGCAATTACAATCTCAAATTCACATACCCACAAATTCAACTTGCAATTACAATCTCAATTTCACATACCCACAAACTCAACTTGCAATTACAATCTCAATTTCACATACCCACAAACTCAATTTGCAATTACAATCTCAAATTCACACACCCACAAACTCAATTTGCACTTACAATCTCAAAACTTGCAATCTCACCTCAAAACTTGTAATTTCAATCTCCACAACTCAAATATGCAATTTTGCAAGTCCAGCTTTGTATGCCAACCTCCAAGATCACAACTCCAACTTCACAACTTTTTCACTCCAAGTTTACAACTCATAATTTACAATTCAAGCTTTTAGTGCTTAACTCAAAAAATTCATGTTATGAAAGAAGTTCCAAAACATTGCCAAATATATTTTATTTTTTAATCAATACAATTATTTTTAAATTTCAATACAATGGTCGTTTATTATCCGGTAAGGTTTCTACTATAGTCGGCTATGACCATTTTGTGAAGTAGTCCGATGAAGATATCCGATACACTTCTCCTTTAGATGGTTACACTACGGCCGGTCAAGACCTCTTGACACATTTTTTTATTGTCTTTTCCTCTTCTCCGACACATCGTCCCTTGCCTCAAATAACCATGTCTTGGGCATGCCTTCTTGACCGACCGGTGCACTTCTTCACCTTAGTGTAAACAGGCCCTAACTACCCCCAAGATTTACTACCGCTTTTTGCCGCAGCTGAAGTTTTGCCCATTTACCGCGAGCTGAGCGCCGCTCACCCCAGAGGCCTGTTACCGTGTCAGTGTGAAAGCGCCCCGGAATCTGGGAAGGAATATGCCTGATTTTTGTCTCCTTAAATTTTTTGTTTAGCTTCTTTGTAGAAATAGTAGAAAGATATTCCTCATACTTCCCCTGTTTACAACGTGCTGAACTTAAAAGGGGAAAGAAGAGCGCCATTTTATTTCACTACCAGCGCCTTGATTTCAATCATTATTTTTGTTTTTATTATTTTTGTTTTGGCCACTTGCAGCAAGTGTTCCCATCGAGAAGAAGAAGAAGAACTTTGGTCTCTCGACATGAATAACTCCTTAACCCTTTAGCGCCCAGTAAGCCCGAAATGGGACTCTGGAGGTGCTCAAACTCAATTTGCATGAAATCCATGAGGAACTAGGCTTCGAGATACGAGGTTCAGATTCGCGCACTCGTTACACGAACACTCTCCAACAATCATATCATGATTTGGATTTATAGATCTCTTGGAAAAGCTAGGAATACAATACAAAATACACCAAATACACTCAAATACAGTGAATACAATGAATACTATGCCACATACTATGTTGTATTTCACACACATGCACATTGATTTTGGTCTTAAATTTTGATTGAACTTGGTCTTTAAGACATTCTTCATTGTTTTGTGATTGTTGATCTCTCTCCTCACATACAAAACTTCCGTTTTGATTCGAATAAGGTTGGAACATTTTTGTATACAACCAAGTAGAAAAAAGAAAAAAAATCACCAATAATTGGGTATAAATATTTTCTTCACACATAATATGTCAATGCGAAGCTATCAACCTAGTGCACATGTGAACCACTCTAATTCAAAGTAAAAAAATTCTTGCAAGACTCTATTGATAGTTAAAATAGTACACCCTCCAAATTCCACAGTTTTCACTACCAATATACGGTAACTTTAAACACTATAATCTATTCCATCAACAGTTGGATGTTGTGCAAAATTTCCCCAAAGTTGAGATCATGGGTTAAGTTCAATTTTGTAAAGTTAGATATTAATATTAATTATCGTATTTCCATCAATTCCGGTTCAAAGAAAAAAATCAGCAGAATTCTTGGTTTCTCTATAAACATCCCTGGGCGCTAAAGGGTTAAGCACCAAAACCACTCCAAAACTGTCACTTTGAGATGAGATATTAAGGCCACTTTATGCTGCAAACCAAACTCCAAAAGCCTAATGAAGGTCCCTCGCTTCAAATCCAAAGGATGGCCTTTGGAAGTAGTAAAAAGTGAGAAGAGGCCATTAAGTGGACCAAATCATTTTTTAACATAAATTTAGACATGGCAGCCCGTATCTTCATCCTTGTTGCTCTACTTCTACCCTCCCCCCATTTTCATTGGAATCCTCCAACCTTCTTTTTCTACTCCTTATCTTATTTTTCTTCTATCCTTCCTGATTTTGCTCTTTTCTAGAAAATTTCAGCACTATGGAGGAGAGAAGGTGTAGAGTTGTTGTTGTTATGGTGATACATTGGTGCTTGTATATGATAATGTAACATGTTATCAACATGCAAGCATTGGTGGTACAAGGAGAGTGGACAAATGTGGCAGTTGTATGTGCTTGTCTTCAGGGTTTGGGTATGAGATGTCGTAGTGTTGGACGTTATGAGAGGCCTCAAGGTTTTACTGATCAGTTTTTGTTAGGATCATATTCCGAGAAGATGTTCAAGTAGAAACCCAAGTAGCAATCTCTTTGTATAGACTTGGTATTGGTGATAGGTTGTGTGGAGTAGGAGAATTATTTGGAGTTGCGGAGTGCAGAGTTTGAGTGATTCTTAAAGGATTTTGTAAATTGGTCAGATTACATTTGCAAAATATTTTTATATAAGTTCCAAATGAGTCCATATTTAGATTTTTGGCAAGGGAATTTGAAGCTTTGCATCACATACCATATGTTATAGGAGCCATTGATGGCTCACACATTCCTATGCTTGCTCTAGTAATTGGAGGCGAAGATTATTATTGTTGAAAGCCATTCCATTCAGCTTTATTGCAAGGAATTGTAGATGTAAGGTGTATTTTGGGACTACAAATTTGGATGGGCAAATAGTCTTTACAACTAGACTATATTTCAACAAAGAGTGGTACAAAAAGCTTGTATGGCAGGGAAATATTTGCCATGTAAGTTGATTGGAGATGCTACATATCCAGTGAGACCTTGGAGGTACAACCCATTTGAAGGTTCAAGGAAAGGATTACAACCTTAACCCCTAAAGGACCAGAGTCTCCTTCGGGGGGATTCCTTGATTTTTGGGCAGGTTCCTAAAATTCGAAAAAAAATCAATTTTCTCTGAAATTTTTATTCTAGATTGCCTTTGATAAGAGCTTCGTGGACATATTTTTATTTTATTTTTTGGATTTGTGGTTTGAAAGTTAGTACCACTTATAGTTTTTGAGGGAAATTGTCAAGGAACTTTAGGGGTTAAAAGGCAAATTGGAATTTTATCCAATCTTCTATTTGTATGTGTGTTGAAAGGGCATTTGGCATTTTAAAGGGAGGTGGAGAATTATTATGAAGGGGCTTGATATACCTTTACAAATGGTGCCGCATATTGTGGCAAGTTGTATTGTGCTCAACAATTTGTGTCTCATTCGAAGAACAAGTTTGACAACATTTGGATAGAAGATGGTGAAAATGAATTGAAGAAGCAAATGGAGAGTGGTGCGCTAAAGGAGGGCCAAGAATTACAAGGTGAACGTGCTTCTATAGCTGAGGTAAAGTCTAGAATTTTGAATTCAGATCCCAATAGAGTGTTGAAAGGTGGTGCAGATTTAATTGTTGAGGACATTGATGATGAACGTGATGCATTTTTTATAAGAGAAGACAAAAGTGCTGAAGATTTATTGCAAGAGGCTATAAGAGCTCATGAAATCATTGCAAAAGGATTGTGGAAATGTAAGCTTGCAATGGAATCTAGAATTGAATTTTCCATTCTAGGGATTCAAATGTTGTGGAAGAGTAGTTATATCTTCTCTAGTAGAGCTCGCATGTGACGGTCCATGTTTTTCAATAAAGCATTGCTCTCTTGAAAAACCATGAGAAAATTAGAGGAATTCGCAACAACTTATTGCAGAATTCCTTCTCATTTGTCTTGAATTTTCTTCTTCTTGAATTCTTGTTTTGGCTCAAGAAGTTCTGCCTCATTACCTTGGTTTGGAGTACTTTGATCTTCACATCAATCAGCTCCTCTTTCAAATGCACAAGCTAGAATTTTATTCTGTGACGGTGGCTTTTCCAAAACTCCAAAGGTTTATTTGATGAAACCACTTACAATCTTGATGCGGTCCCAATCATGAAATTCCATTGCGTTGCTTGTCATTCTTGTAATCTCAATAAAGAATCTTGTATTTTTTCTTGCATGACTCCAATGACCGGTTAAATCCACGCATTGCCGCCACCATCCTTATTTGCAACTTCAACCATGTATTTATCCCTAAAAAAGCACATGCATAGTATTTATATAAGCATTTAGTAGTAAAATAGAGGTGAAAGAACTCAAAATTACATATTAAAGAAGTGGATAGCAAAGATAGTTGAACTAATCAATGGTATAGGTAAGAATGAATGTAGTTATAGAACATCAAATTGAAGAAGGCTTGTTGGTAGCTAGCCTAACCAAGGTAGAGTCTTTGGATGACATATTCGAGGTGTGGGATTCGATCCCCACCAGTGGCATTTTGCCCCCGATTGAGAGATCTATGGGGGGAAAGGAGGGGCCTCAAACGGGCCCATTTCGACCTTTCTGGCAAAGGCAGCAAAAGGCAACAACATTTGCCAAAACCCTCTAGAAGGGGGAATTTTTTTTTTGAAAATCCTTCAACATACTACAAAAGAATATAAGATATGAAGAAAATAATGCATACCTTGTTTTTTTGCTCACCTTGCAAATTCTTCACCCATTTCACCTCTAATTGCAATAAGGTGCTCCACTTCATGGTCTTTCGACTTGCCGGAAGTAGTACCTTTGCCGACTTCTTCATCTTCACCTTCAGAATTTGATTCATGTATATCAATGACTTCCTTTGGCTTGTTTGCTAAAGTCTTTGCTTTCTTCCCCTTTGGTTGTCCTTTCGATCTTCCTTGTGTAGTTGATGGACAACCTCTCTTCTTTGATGCTTCTACTCCTTCATTGGATATGTCCTTTGCTAGATCACCCTCCTCATTTGTAAAGGACTTTGCAGCAGTAGCAATGTCTTCTTCTTCCTTCATTTGCATTCGTAAATATTGGGCAACATTTGCACTATACGACACTTGCTCTGAGTCTATTTGATTATAATGACCTTTCAACAACAATGGATTGAAATACATTTTGTTTTTCAAAGCAATAGAAGCAAAATTTGACATAGGCACAGAAAAAGACACTCTCTACGGTTGTTGGAAACGAGTCATCCAATCTAAACTTTGGCTCCAACCTTGTGAAAACTCCCTATCTTGAAAGCAGCCACCTTCCATGACACCGGCCTTGCAAAAAAAAAAAACAAATCAACTCAAAATTATTCAACAATCAAGCAATGATGGAGAACAACGAAAAGGTACAAGTCTCAAGGAGGGAGAGTACTTTATTTTAGAAGAATTCTAGTAATGAATAGTACTAGTCGTTAATCAAGCCGTTTGAAAAGACGTATATATATATATATATAACTTTTTCATAGCTATTTCATAACGGCTTCTCGCATTTTCCGTCAAGCCCACCTCAAAGACGTAGGTTGGACGGAAATTTGGGGGATCCAAAATTTAGGAAAAAATGCTTGCAACATCATTTTCTTATCCTTCCTCCTTCCAAGCTGGTTTTTTTAGCATAAATCCAAATTTGAGGGACTTCTCAATTTTGACCAATCACAATGTTTGAGAATGCTTCAACTTGCGGCTTCTTGCCTTTGGATTTGCAACGTATAGAGGCCCTTATTAGAATAATTCAATCAATTGTTTACTATTTTTAACCGTAGATCTTCAAGCTAACTACTACAAGAAGACATCTTAAAAATTTTGTAAACTTTGACCCTGTGGATTGTAAGATACATGCATCTGAAGAGTGCAAAATTGTTTTTTTTTTCCACCGTGCCCGGACAAGGCCAACGTACATTAACTCAGGATAATGGCATATTTTTCCACTACACATTGCAAATACTCAATGGATCTATGCTCTACCTTGTATTAGGTAATTGCATGCCAAAAATCACAAGTAATGGGGGGTGTTAACAATAAGAAAAATGGACTTGCAACGACTAGGGGCATAGAAAGTGGCCCTTTACTTAGAAAAGCAATTTTATTTTTTCAATAGAGAAATAATTGTTGGATCTAAAATCCGAACTATGAATATTAGAAGAAAAAAAATTCAAAAAAGTAATTTTGTAAATTTCTATGCGTTTTAAAGTGAAAACAATGAAGGTTGCCAAGAACTTTCCTTCACTACTACCCCCCTCAAAAAGTGCAATTTTCAACTCTACAATAGATCTATTCATATATATAGTACCATGATTAGATGCCAAAAGAGTAAAAAAAAATTATGTTTGATCCACCATAGCTTTTTCCCTATAAGTTCCAAAAAAAATCCCCACAAAGATAACTCGTATTCCTATTCTCACTGAAAATTTCAAGAAATTATCTCTAAAAATGGGATCTTAGGAAATTGCCCGGAATCGATTTGTACCCCGCAAGTTTAAATGGCCCTTTAGGGGATAAAAATGACTGTTTGTTCCACCACTAAATCAATGTCCACTAGATGTATTCCGATCAATTAAAGCAAATATTTCATATGAAATATTCCGGTCAAGAAGAGCATAGTGTTCTTTGTGGAGATGTATGTGTGTTGCTCTTGCAGTAAATACTTTTTAAAAACAAAGGCCCTTCATGGAGCTAAACACTTTTCTCCATCGATACAATTGTCTTTTGCTTTAGAGCCTGATTGGCTTTGTAGCTTAGTGCTTGTGAGACCCTTGCTTCGTGTGAGTGGCTTGGCTTTCCTTTCATTTTGTGCGTGTCGCTTCTAACCCCTTCACGCTTTCCTTTCATTTTCCTTGTGCTTGCTTTTGCTTTGTGCGGAATATTAGCCTTGTGGTGCGTTTTGCATTCTAGACTCAGCGTTGGTTTCATTAAGGCTCTTTGGTCTTTTGTACTCTGTTATTGTTAATTCAATCCCAATCAGGAAATATATATATATATACACATCTATTTATTAATTGTAATTGTATTTTTATTTTTTATTTTTTTTGACAAAAGTAAAGGATACCTTTACTGCACGGGATTTAGGTAAACACTTTACTAAGATTTACTAATCCGGATTTACTTATAAAAAATGACGATAATGAACTGCTGTTTTCAATTGTCCACTTGTACATTGTACAACGTAATTGGAGTCACCACACTAGTGCTATTTGTGAAAAGGTATTCAATTTACTTTTTTAAAACCCCTGGATTAGATACCAATGTTATTTTAGGTGCTTTCTCGTGCACATTGATATATTTACATGCTTTTAAAGGAACTATATGGTTTATTACTGTAGTCAGCATGAAATTATTCGGTACAGGTACCAATTGATATTGCTACGATTAGAACATGGCTTGTTACACCATGCCAAAAAATAGTAGAAATAAATAATTATACCTACCCTAAGAGACACTGATGTACTTGGTAAGTCCTTGCCAAATACTACACTTGATTCGTTGTGGATGTCAGAGGTGTTTAATAACCCTTAAACGTTAGAGTTAGAAGGTGCTGTTGGTGGCCACCGTATCCTACACGTATAATGTCGTAATTGAACATGATAAGGTTGAGATATTGAAATAACCTCCGAATGAAAGATGTTAGTTGAAAAATTTTCAATCCAAAGGTGTAGGTCTTGCTAGACTATAATACTTTTTTGGTATTCTACAGAGTAAAATATATCCCTAAATACACGGTTCCCGAATGACGTTTAAGGGTTAAACACCCATTTGTTACAGGTAATCTACAGGATCTAGATAGAGATCGTCCATAGGAGAAGCCAAATCCTAGTCACTTTACAAAACTTCTTAGGCATTCTAGCAACAAAGAGAGATTGTTCAAGGTAATTTATATAAATAAGAAAATCCAATTCCAACACTTTCATGTGCATCTATCAATTGCAATATTTACTAGGATTCAAATGGATGTGATTACCTCCAAAGGACAAAGGCATTTTAGTGGAATCTAGACTCCATTGAATAAAAACTACCAAGATAAACTTTTAATAATAAGTATAGAGGATCTTCTTCCTACATAAGTTTAGCTACCATGATTGTGCAGTGGGGTACCAATCAAAATGTCGTTTTTGAATTCGCAGTGAGAAAGATTTCAACACTGCCAACTTTGAAAGCCTCTTGAGAGCTCAAAAATTTGTATTTTACCACGAAATTTTTACCAAAGAATCATCTTTAAGTTAATTACGTGTATGCCAAATTTCAAGGCCAAAAGATTCACCGAAAAAAAGTTATTCAAAATCTACCAACTTTGATAGCTGTGGAAATTTTTTCACTGCTGCCAACTTTGACAGCCTACCAAAGATTGATTTTTTTTTTTTTTTGCCATGAAATTCTCGGAACAAAAACCTCATTATGTTAATAACATATGATAAAAATTTCAAGGCCAAAAGATTAATACAAAAAAAGAAATCCACAATCTACCAACATGTGTAGTTGTGGGAAACAATGGGGGAAACCATTTCATTGCTACCAACTTTGACACCCTTCCAACGGTTGAGAAATTGTCTATTTACCATGAAATTTTTGGCACAACATGCTATTTATGATAACAACATTCATGCCAAATTTCAAGGTCAAAAAATTTATACAAAAGAAAACATTTACAATCTACCAATGTGTGTAGTTGTGAGATACCTTTTATTAAAGACATTGAAATTGTTGAAGTATGTCAGACAATCATGCTTCTAGATTGAAATTCTCCGGATGATGCAATCTCTAATCATAAATGCTTCTCAAAAAAAATCAAGGATAGCCAAATTTAGTTGTGTGCACTTGTCACATCTCAAAGACTGCACTTGTTTAAAAATTGGAGACCATATATGCATGAAGAAGCTTTTTCCTCTCAATAAGAATGCTTGCATTTACAATAGAGCATTATAGGAGGTGGGATGTGGGATGATGAGAGAAGCAAGTGATGGGTGATTATTTTCTAAGCACAAGATTGAAACTTTGTGAACATGAGTGATTGAGTGCATGAAAGATGAGTTAACTGAGTAAGTCTAAGCTATGTGATAACTGAGTGGATGAGGCATGGGATGAGTGTCTGAGGATATGTGGAGGTATGTGAGATTTTCTTTAAGAGTGAGTGAGGTTATAACTTACATGTGGTGACTGGTGAGGTCTGGTGAATGAGTAAAGGCTATGAGGCAGGATGATGAGAGAAGCAAGTGATGGGTGATTATTTTCTAAGCACAAGATTGAAACTTTGTGAACATGAGTGATTGAGTGCATGAAAGATGAGTTAACAGAGTAAGTCTAAGCTATGTGATAACTGAGTGGATGAGGCATGGGATGAGTGTCTGAGGATATATGGAGGTATGTGAGATTTTCTTTAAGAGTGAGTGAGGTTATAACTTACATGTGGTGACTGGTGAGGTCTAGTGAATGAGTAAAGGCTATGAGGCAGGATGATGGTGAGTGATTGAGGGTATGTGAGATTTTTTTTCTGATGACTGAGTGAGGTTATATACGTGCTCAGTGAGTGAGGCTGGATCATGGTGATTAAGTGAAGGCTAGATTATGGTCAGTAAGTGATGGCTATTTCAGATGAAATTCGTGCTCGCATAGTAGGTTTGAGTGAGGCAGGGAAGACATGAGTTGACATTGCAGCTATTGTTAGAATCCATGTTAGAACAGTTTAGAGGGTAGTGAAGAAATTTTTAGAAGATGGAACCTATAAGTGCAAACCTTGTGGTGGAAGTCATGCTAAAAAGCTTAGTGATAGAGCTATCCGTGCTATTATACGTGTCTCAAAAACTCATCGTCGCTCGACACTCTCTGAGATCACTAATATATGTTCTACTCAAGTGTCTAGATCGACTATTTGAAGGGCCTTACATGAGAGTGGCATTTTCAGTCGAATTGCTGTTAAAAAACCTCTTTTGACACATCGTCACATGTCTAAACGATTGGCATTTGTTCAAAAGTATTGTGGGTGGACTATAAAAGAATGGGAGAGAGTTGTTTGGACAGATGAGTCTACCTTTGAAGTTGGAAAAAATTCTAAACAAGTTCATGTTTGGAGAATTGCATGTGAGCGCTATTCATCAAGTTGTATAGTTCCAACTTTTAAGAGTGGGAGAACTTCTTTGATGATTTGGGGTGCATTTGTTGGAGGGCAAAAGTCACAACTTGTTTTTATGACCAAAGATAGACGTTCTGCTAAGGATTTTGTTGAAGTGGTCTACAAAGTCGAGTTGCTTCATTTTATGAGTAGAGTGCCACAGGGATTGCTCATGGAAGATGGCGCATCTGTCCATCGTAGCAAAGTATGTGAAGAATGGAGACAAACACACCTTTTGGAGAAGCTTGATTGGCCTGCAAATTCTCTCCATCTCAATCCAATTGAGAACCTTTGGAAGATTTTGAAAGATGTTGTGCAACATGGCCCAATATGTCCAAAAAATTTAGATGACTTGAAGGTAGTTATTGAAATAGAGTGGAGGTTAATCAATGGTACAGAGCTCCTTCAACTATGTCATTCTATGCCCTCTAGGTTACAAGCACTGATTGAGGCAAATGGAGGACATACACGTTGGTAGATTGTAAATATTTTTTTTGTATAAACCAAAAATTTCATGGTAAATAGACAATTTCTCAACCGTTGGGAGGGTGTCAAAGTTGGTAGCAATGAAATGGTTTCCCCCATTGTTTCCCACATCTACACATGTTGGTAGATTGTGGATTTCTTTTTTTGTATTAATCTTTTGGCCTTGAAATTTTTATCATATGTTAGTAACATAGAGAGGTTTTTTTCCTAGAATTTCATGGCAAAAAAAAATAATTCAATCTTTGGGAGGCTGTCAAAGTTGGCAGCAGTGAAAACATTTCCACAACTACCAATGTTGGTAGATTTTGAATAACTTTTTTTTGGTGAATCTTTTGGCCTTGAAATTTGGCATACACGTAATTAACTTAAAGATAATTCTTTGGTAAAAATTTCGTGGTAAAATACAAATTTTTGAGCTCTCAAGAGGCTTTCAAAGTTGGCAGTACTTAAATTTTTCTCACTGCGAATTCAAAAACGACATTTTAATTGGTACTCCACTGTACATGATAGTGCATGTGTCACTAATTCCTTAAGCAATTATTGGCATTAGGCAAAAGAGGGCACCAAATCTCACCTACTCTGTAATTTGATTATTGGCTCCGGTGGTTGTTGGGCTTCTAAATTCTATATCAATTGCAAATCTTTGAGATTAAATTTGAAAGAATATTTGTTGAGTTTCATTCCTAATTCCACATCTTTTTACATAAATGCTTTTGACATACAATGTCATTTGAGTCCCCATCTGGCTTAAGTGATCGGAATTGGGTGCTTCTACATTAGTGATAATTTGGAGGCAATGGTGTCCCAACTACCATACAATGATTGTAGTACTGCACGCCCTTTGTAAATGAGTTGTTGATATGAGCACACATATCACGTATAAGTCTTTGACCTCCATATCTTAAGTCTCACATGACACCACGGCCTTGGTGTAGTGGTTTGGGTCATGGCACACCGGTGAGGTGGTTGTGAGTTCAAGTCCTATTGTCGGCGTGGTGCCTACCACCATAGTCCATCCAATTATGGTGGGGGGTCCCAAGGCCTTGTTGTATGGGGACCCACAAAGCCCTTGGAGGAGATGACATGTCGGTTGTCTCTAAGGTAATTAGTGTAGGGAAGCACTTAGTGTAGAAAAGTGTTTACCCTCAAGGAGGGGGAGTAATTCTATTACACTAGCCTATGTCCGGTGGCCATATGCTTAGTGAAGAGAATGAACAAACACTATATTCACGCCGCTCTCCTTCGGAGACTGGAGTTCTTCTTTTTCTCTCACATGACACTAATTTTATACTGGAGGAAAATTTGATTCCACCTTTATTAAATTACATACCTTATTGAAAAAAATCTCTTTCTATTAGAGATAATTAGCATAGGAACCAATTCCTTATCTCAATGGAATGTTATCCAAAGTCTAGTGACCAAGGTAGTAACAAATTCCCTAATAAATCCACATTTTAGATCCATATGAACCAAAGTTACTCTTACTCATTTTTAACCTCTGAAAGTCCTTGACTATTACTCACAAAAAGCACTTCAAAATTGTTCAATTAGTGCAAAGAAGTGAAAAAAGGTGAGAAAGGTTTGACTTGTCTTGGAGTGAAAGTTTACATTGTGGATTGTGAACGTGTTATACAATCTAAAAAGAAACAATGTTACTTTTCATACTAAAATCTCACATTTATTAAGGAGATTTAGCAAAATTTCCTAGAATTGCATGACATCCCCCCTCAACATTTTTTTTGAAGTTGCATACTTTTTTTCCTACATGAGGATAGTAAGAATTATATTCCATGGAACTCTTAATATTTTCTTGACAACAATTTAAGGATTGAAAATATTAATAAAAATTGTGGGAGCATGCTTGAGATTACAAAAGCCTACCTAAGGACGCTCCATTCTTAATTCTTTGGCGCCCAATGTATGTTTATGCAAAACCAAGTCTTGGTTTAGTATGTGCTGATTTTTTCAAGAAAAAACTCTGATGGAAACATAATGTCTCATTTTAGTATCTAACCTTGTGAAATTGAACTCAATCCATGACTTGAACTTCGGGGAAGATTTGCACAACATCCAACAGTTAATGGAATAGATTATAGTGTTTAACCCCTAAAGAACCAAAGTCCCCTCGGGGGACATTTTGAGTTTGGGTAAGGTACCACGTTCTCAATTCTAGGCATTATTTTCTGAGATTTTTTATTGAATGGACAACTTTTGATTAGCTTTGTGTAGACACAAATTTTGTAGAATTCCGACTTATGGTTCAAAAGTTACAATTTATTTTCACTTACATATACAGATAGTGCAGCAGTTTAGTGTGACATAACACAAATACTGTCACTAAACTTCAATAACTTCTAAATTCAATAGAAATTCGAGTGTTTGTCCATTTAAAAGAAAAAAATGCCCTCTTGGAAAGGAAACTGAGATCTTTGCATCTACCATACGGATTTGTGAATTTCAAAAATTTGCTAAGGGTATGATATATGCAAAATAGAAAGTGTATTGTTGATTCTCAACACATAGTTGCATTGCAAGATTTTTTAGGACATCTTCTACACCTCTTCTTCTTCTAAAATTTGGTGCACATGTGCCTAACATGATTCTTTTCAAGTTAACACAATAAATTCACGGTCCATAGTGCAAAAAGTTGCCATAGAAGGTGGTCGAAGTTTGTTGAAGGTGTTTAGCATGACCTCAAAAAGAGATTATGTCTCACTTCAAAGGTTGATATCTTTCAATCTCTGCAATCAAACTCACCAAAATTTTCACCACACACTCTCATACAGCTCTACTAGAAGATCCTATGGTTAAATTTTCAAAAACAACATTTTGTATCATTTCGTGTTGAATGTGCTGAAAATGGCAATTTTGGAGTGATTTTGAGGGGAAAATGTCTTGGTCCTTTAGGGGTTAACCTTTTTATAACAAGGTGGCTATGGATGATGGGAGAATCTACCAACATAATAGATTATCATCTAATTCAATTGTAGATTCTCCTATCATTCATAGTCACCTCGTCCTTAAAGGCTAAAAGTTATTGTATATTGGGAGTGAAATTTGTGGGTTTTGGGGGATATACTACGTTATTCATCAATAGATTCCTCCAAAAAAATTGTACTTTGGATGAAAGAGGTTAGGATGTGCACTATGTTGATAGCTTTGCATTGGCATATCATGTGTGAAGTAAAAATCTATATATGATTTGAACAAACATTTTTTTCACGCCGGCCCCAGACTGCGGGCCCAGAGTTCTTCTTCTTTGCATGTGTATGAAATACAACTTAGTATGTGGCACAATATTCACTATATTTTGGTGTATTTGATGTGTTTTGCGATGTATTCCTAGCTTTTCCATGAGTTCTATAATTCCAATTTGTGATATGTTTTTTACAAAGCATACATGCAATGTGCGTGCAAATTTGAGTTTCAAATTTCACAATCTAATTCCTGGTTAATTTTGTGCATATTGAGATTTGACACATCAAAAGATCGCATTTTAATATCATGGGCTCCAAAAGGTTTAGGGGTTGATGCAATAGTTTTACCAACGTCATGAATATATTAAACTTTGAAACAAAATTTAAAAACAAAATCCTTAAAATAAATAAAGAAAACATTAAAGGTTAGACCTGTCCATTTTGGATTTGACACCCTCAACCTTAATCCCTATTCATTCATTCATTCAATAAATGGAAATTCACGCTTCAATAAATAGTAGAAAACACTATTATAAAATTTTAGATCATCCCAAAATATAGCTTGCAATAAAATAGATAGTTGCGAAAAAATGGATGGATGAAATCAATGTTTGTTGGTATGAAATAAAGTCCAAAATATTCTATATGTACACTACAATCAACTCCTTTTATAAAAACATGTCATACAACAACAATTTCATTATAAGAGGGAGCTTGGATTAGAACAAATCTTTTCTTTTTACAACAACAATACTTGCATTAACAAGCATTACCCACCCTTTCCACTACAACAATTGCTCAAAAAGAATATTCTATATATAGCATACAAAACAAACAAAGTTTTTGTAAAGGGAGTTGATTGTAATCCAATACGTGGATGATTGGATGTATAGGGGTCAATTTTCATGAAGAATTTATATTGAACCTTGATTCTGGTGATTATTATTTTGGAAAACACCGTGCATTTTTAGTTTTTTTCTTCAATATCTCTCTCTTGTTTCATATCTTCAATTTCATTCTTCTAACCCTTAAAATTCAGAAGGTACCACTGTTGGCGACAATATTCTATATGTATAGTATCGTATTTGAACATGATAAGGTTGAAATATTGAAATGACCTACAAATGAAAGATATTAGTTGAAGAATCTTCAAAGTAAGGTATAAATCTAATTTTAGTAGGATATCCCCCCTTATTACATTTTAAATATTCTACAAAGTAAAATTTGTGCATGTACAATGGGGTACAAAAATAATTCGAATTTTTTGCTTATGTACGTTTCCACACTACACTGCTGCCAACTTTGGCGCCCTCCTCAGGGCTGAAAATTTATCAATTTACCATGAATTATTTTGCACAAGATAATTTCTATGTTAAAAAAATGTATGCCAAATTTCAAGTACAGATGATGAATACAAAAAAAGATATTCAAAATCTACCAAGATGTGTAGTTGTGAGCCATTCACAGCTGCCAACTTTGACATCCTCCCTAGGGTTGATTATTTTTTAATTTACCTTGAAATTTTTGGCACAAGATCATCTCTTTGTTTATAATAAGTGTGCCAAATTCCAAGGCCACATGAAGAATACAAAAAAGGATATTCAATAACTACATATTTTGGTAGATTTTGAAGATGGTTATTTGTATTCATCTTCTGTCCTTGAATTTTTGCACACATGTCATCAACATGGAGGTGATCTTGTGCCAATAGTTTCATGGTCAATTAAAAAAATTTCCGACCTAAGGAGGGTGCCAAAGTTGGCAACAGTGAAATGGTTTCCCTAATTGTTTCTCACAACTACACATGTTGGTAGATTTAGATTTGTTTCTTTTCTTTTGTGGATCTTTTGGACTTGAAATTAAACACACGTATAATCAACATAGAGATGGTCTTATGTCCAAATTATCATGGAAAAAATTAAAAATTGAATCCTTGGGAGGGTGTCAAAGTTGGCAGCAGTGAAATGTTTCTCACAACCATGCATGTTGGTAAATCTTGGATATCTTTTTTTGTATAAATCTCTTGGCCTTGAAATTTGGCGCACATGTTTTCAACATAGAATTGATCTTGTGCCAGAAATTTCATGGTAAATTGACAATTTTTCAGCTCTCAGGAGGGCGCCAACGTTGGTAGCAGTGTAGTGGATACGTACATAAGCAAAAAAATTCGAATTATTTTCAGACCCCACTGTACATGCGGTTCCCAATTGACGTTTAACCTCTAAAGACAAAGTGTACCTTGCGAGATACAATTGATTTTGGGCAGGTTCCTGAAAATCTAATTTTGAAGATAATTTTCGAAAGAGTACCTCACACAATCTAAGGAAGTAGGAAAATGGGTTATTGCGAGGAAAAAGTTATGGTGATTGAAACATCAAAAGCTTGAGTTGGGGGCAATTGGCCAGGGTACTATAGAGATGAATAGTGCTACTATTGAGTTGACTTTTGCACTTTTTTTGAGGCAGATAGCAGTGAAGAAAAGTTCTTGGCAACCCTCATTGTTTTTACTCAAGAACACTTAGATATTAAGGAATTTTATTGTTTTCTCAAAAACAGTTTTTCATATTAATATATTAATTCATAATAACTCTATCCACTGTTTGGATTTTAGATCCAACAACTATTTCTTCATAAATTTTTTTTGCCTTCCTACGAAAATTGCTACTTTCTATACCCTAGTCATTGCAGATCCAATTCTCTTATCCTAAACATCTCCATTACTTGTGATTTTCGGTGTGTAATGACCTAACACAAGGTAGAAAATGAATCCATAAAAGTCATGCAATGGATAGTTAGAAAATATGACATTATCTTGAGTCAAAGTACGTTGATCACGTTTGCACAAGGAAGAAAAAAACCATATCGCACCCTTCAAATGCATGTATCTTACAATCCATGCGGTCAAAGTTTACAAAAAGTTTTTGAGTGTCTCCTTGTTGTAGTGAACTTGAAGATCTGCAATTGGAATAATAAAACAAGCAATATTTAAACTTGCAACGTCTCATCTTAGAGAGGTAGTTTTGGGGTGATTTTGGTGATACATAGTCTCGGTCCTTTAGGGCTCAAGAGTTAAGGGGCGGTTTACACTACTGCCCAAGAACTCGTCCCATGCACCTCTAAAATCTGTGATTGGCTCCATCAACTCGATTGGCTCCATCAACTCGATTGGCCAATCACAGATTTTAGAGGTGCATGGGACGAGTTCTTGGTCCATAGTGTAAACCGCTCCTAAGTCCGTCCTCTTCTTCAAGCCTTTGTAGGGATTACCACTGGGCTTCTAATAACCGTTTAAAAAACTTGGAACAGAAATCAGTATTGAATGGTTGCTGGAAAAGAATAAATGTAGCTGGTAGCTGAAGAGTATTGACCCTGTCCATTTATGTACTTCAATTGAGGCATCACGTGTTATCACATGTTTTCTGGAATAATTAATTTTACTGTTGGTTACGTAGACCCCTAAAGGAGAGATTGGAGTTTTTACTACACTAAATTTTATGTTTAGTGTCATGCACAGTAAGTGACTTGTAAATGCTATAATTTTTTTTTACTTTTGATGAAGATTTTTACCAACTGTGTCTACAATGATCCCCCTCTTTGAATAATATAAAATTTTGTGCTCTTAGTAAAAATCTTCATCAAAAGTGAAAACTTATAGCATTTACAAGTCATGACACTAAACATAAAATTTAGTGTACTACAATAAATATTGCATTTAGTGTAGTAAACACCAAGTGCAAATACATACGCTAATTGTGGATTATGCAATTAGTGTAGTGATAGAATACTACACTAAATGCCAATTACTACACTATTTGTGAATTCTACTAAAGATTGGAATTTTATTTTTTTTACTTGGGCATATTTAGTGTGTCAACAGTGGAGAAGATTCTAGGTGGCTAGTGGGTGGTTGATTGGAGCTCACATTCATGACATTGGTGGCTAAACACCAATTGCCAACTTATCCACAAATAGTGTACCAGGGTAAGTACACTATTCATGTCACTACACTAGATGCAATATTTAGTGTATTGGTCATGGCTTATGGGCCATGGCACAACATCCAATGGTTGATGGAATAGATTATAGTGTTTGAAGTTGATGTATGTAGGTAGTGAGAATTGTAGATTATAGAGGGTGTACAGCAATACCAACCAATTCAATCTTGTGTAAACTTTAACCCTTAACCGTCACTTGAGAATTGCATATACATGCACATAATTTACTTCGTAGGATACAAAAAATGTATTGAAGCTTTACAAGACTTATACCTTTGGATTGAAGATTCTTCAACTAACAATTTTCATTCGGAGTTCATTTCAATATATGAACCTTATCATGTTCAAATACGACACTATAGATGTAGAATATTGTGGCTTCCACTGGCACCTTTTGAAGTTTAAGGATTAACCCTTAAACCTTTAAAGCCTATGAGGCCATAGCAAGGTTGATTTTGGTGCTTTTATTCTTCTAACTCTTTCTACAATTGGCCATTGTCTCTCATGTCCTCTGCACGCATCTTGAGCTCCACATTAGTTTTACACCAAATTACTCCAATCTTCAATCCATACAAACATTAGTAAAATATAGTGATTTCCGTGAAGTGGGGTCATGCTGATATGTACCCATAGTGTACATGATGTTTTGTTTAATCTATTACGCTTGTAGATTCTTTGAGGCTCCCATGGTCCATTTAGGTGTTAAAGAGCTAAAGGACAAATCGTCCATCCAAAGGGCAATTGAAACTGGAGCAAGCTCCTACAAAGTAAAATTGAGTAGATGTTTAGAATGCTTGATTAAAAAGATAAAGGCATATACATTGTTCACAAGGGGAAAAAATGTTATACTGGATGCCTAGAGAAAATGTCATGTTGCCCGAAACATTTAGGACTTAGTTTGGGCAACAAGGACATATATAGGGCAATTGAGCATCCATGAACATACATAGGCCCAACAACTAGTAGATTCCTGTTGTCCCCAACAAGGTATAGACAATCCTTAGTTAAGTTTCGGCTTCACAAGGTTTCACCCGTATTCTTAATCTATTATAGTTATAGTTATATATATATATATAGTATATTTGTACTCTTAAATCAAAACTATTTATTATGATTCTATTTTAAGACTCTATAGGTCTAGATTACAATACAAACCTCTATCAACATTTCGATTCTAAGGCGCTATCAACACTTTATTCAATTCTACGTGTCGATCCTCACAAGAATCTCACTTGCATTTACCGTTACAACATCAAGTTAAATAGTATTTTTCCCCTCCACGTGACTTTAGCAAGTTTTGACTATAATCATTTGTAAAAGGAGATGTGGGCAATTGCAAGTAATGTCAATGTAAGTCTAGTTGTCACATCAAGGATATGAATCAATTTATCTATTTCTTTCTTGATTTAATAAATAAAAAATAGAAATAAATTATCCAGACTTGCCATTTGCAGCAAGCATTAGATGCAACCACTCCCCTGCCCTCCTCCATTTTTGCACTATCAACATAAAGTGACTGCCAAAACTGAGTATATTCAAATTGAAATTCAACAAACAATGTAAGGAAATTGGATGCACCAAAATGAAACCATAAATTGCATAGGATTACCATTGCAATCAATCATATTTCCATGGAGATTGAGGTTTGTTACACATAAGTATGCATGTACAGAAAAAAAGTAAAGTGGAGTTCACTCCAAAACTCAATTTTGCTTACACTAGCTGCAACAAAGTTAAATATTTGTCCACCTACCCTTAGCAGCTATAACAGCTGCAATGCGCTTAGGCATGCCTCTATACAAGTTCGTACACTCATTGGAAGTTATTGAAGCCCAACAATCCTCAACACTCTCCCATAATTCTAACATTCCTTTGAAAGGTCTCTCATATAGATTCAGTCAATGATATAAAGTTGCCCACAAGTGTTTGATCAGAATCAAGTCTGGAGATTGCGCCGGCCACTTCAAAAGAGTGAATTCTTGTGAATTCAGCCAACGGCGCACACTCTTGGATGTGTATTTCGGGTCATTATCCTCTTGAAAAATCAATTGGCAGGATCTAAATTGTATGCATTTAGTGTATGAATCAATCCTTGCTCTAAAATCTCTCTATACATGTATTGATCCATTCTTCCATCAATCTTACACATCATATCAGGGCCACTCGGAGTCATGCAACCCCACATCATCACTCCCCACCTCCAAACTTGACAGTTTGTTGCACAATTCTAGCACTTCTACTTTGCACATCACAAAACCAACACCAACTGCGACCATGAGAGCAAAATCAGTTGATTTTGGTTTCATCAAAGAATACTACACAAGCCCAATCATCAATAGTCCAATGGCAATGACGTCTAGCAAATTCTAATCGTCTTTTAATCTGAAGAAGTGTGAGCTTTGGTTTCTTTTGCTTCACTTTACATTTCAAATCTACTTTTTGTAACACTCTCCTCACATTACTATCACTCATACCAACATGAAGCTCTTCTCTCAAGTAATTTCCAACTTTGTGTGGAGTTTCTAAGCCACCTACAGTGATTTCTCTTACACAAGCCCTACGATCAGCTGCACCGTACACCTGTGGCCTACCACAAAAACTGCGATTCACATCACTTAACTCACTCAAATGTTGCTTACAAAATTGTGCAATCCAATTTTGGGATCCTTGTAAGTCTTTAGCAGCATTTCTAGTACTTTCACCCCTCCTCAACTTCTCTAAAGTAGCTTCTTCAATGTGCTTTCTATCAGCAACAAAGAGAGACCTCAATGAAACCATTTTGTTCAATTTGCATACTTGGTGTGCACAGAATAGGGACACAATCATAAATGTGAAGGCCAAGAACATGCCCATCCAAAAAAATCTGACCCAGAAAACTACTTGGATTACACAATGAATGCTACAAATCTGACATGCCGAAGTGTGAGCATAACTGAGTTGTAAGGCTAATTTACTTTGATCTACATCTTCCTTAAATTATTTTGCATTGCTAGACTTCTAATTTGATAGCCACATCATTTATTTGCATGTATACTTGAGCCATCAACTGATTTGGCATTAAATGCAGTAAATTATAAAATATGAATGGCGAAAGGAAGGCTAAGCTATCTCGTACTCAGTTTTGGCAGTCATTGTAAGTTGCAAATTCATGATTTCGATTCCAACACACTTAAGGTAGAGGCACCCAATTCCGATCGGCATTGGGTACCCTCCATGAGTTGGTTATCCATGGCATGTCTTCTCTCTTTTATTCACTCTCACTTGTTGGCATTGGGCAAAGGAGGGCACCAAATCTCACCTACTCGATAGTTTGATTATGGGCTCCGGTGGTTTTTGGGCTTTTAAATTCTATATCAATTCCAAATCTTTGTGATTAAATTTGAATTTTTTTGGGCTGAGTTTCATTCCTGATTTTGCATCTTTCTACATAATTTTTTTTGACATACAATGTCATTTGAATCCCCAAGTGGCTTAAGTGATCGGAATTGGGTGCCTCTACCTTAGTATAAATTCTACAAAGTCAAGCAATACATTGAAATAATCAACACCTGCATACAAAGTTGCACAAAAATTATCCTATTACCATCAACTATTCCAATAGGCCTCTCTAAATTCACCAAGTTAATTTGTAAATACTAGTTTGTTCCTTTACAAAATAATTGACATTTAAAGCTACAATGCCAATTTTGAACAAAAGGTTGCATAATACAGAAGTAGCTTCATGAGAGTAGCTTTTTGAAACGGAACAAGACCTCAACCCTTCAACGTTAGAAGCCGCCACCGGTGGCCATAATATTCTACATGTATGGTGTTGTATTTGAACATGATAAGGTTCCTATAATGCCAATTTTGAACAAGAGGTTGCATAATAGTAGCTCCTTGGAAGTTTTTTGAAAGGGAACAAGACCTTAACCCTTTAAGGCCGAGCGACCCATTTCAGGTCATTTTGGCACGATTATCTCAATAACAACTGCTACAAGCCATCTCCATGAAAGACTTCAACTATGAAAAAGAGGTGAAAGAAGTTGGGCATCTATTGAGACAATCACTACAATAATTGGTGCAAGCATCAACAAACAACAATGATTTCCATGAATGGGGGTTGTGATGGAAAATAACATGTGCGTAGATGTTATTCTACACGATCTAGAACACTTCCGATTCTCGCAGGCTAAAGCAGATCATTGGCCTTAAATGACTAAAAGTGCCACTAGTGGCCACAACATTCTACATGTATGGTGATGTGTTTCAACATGAAAAGGGTTCAGATATCGAAAAGACCTCTAAATGAAAGATGTTTGTTAAAGAATCTTCAATCCAAAGGTGCAACTCTTGCTAAACTTTGATACATTTTTATTGTATTTTACAAAGCAAAATACGTGCCCGTACATACGGTTCCCGACTGACGTTCAAGGGTAGAGAAGAAACTCATGCCAAAGATTGGAAAACAAAAACAGAGGTACTCTTGGGCTGTGGACGTCATAATTAACATTGGGCTCCACTCAGATGTCCTCATTGGCTCACACAACACGGCACGCCTCTTCCCAGATCAAGACCATGCTCGTCCCAAGATGCATCATCTTTGCACGCCAATCGAGTGTTAGGTGATGCACCTTGTACGAAGAATCGACGAAACACTTTCTATAAAGATGTCCGACCTTTCTTGACCTGACTTCCACACAGCCTTTCCGAATCTCACCAATGACCATGTTTCTGTGGGACAATTTGATCAATCACTGATGATTGATTCAGTTTAGGACCTGACTCCCACCGATACTCTTTCTCTTGAGAAAAACGTGACGCCCCCTTTCACATAAGGTACAACAATCTAGAAAAGAAACGAGTACTTTCAAATATTCAGAGGTCATAAATTCCCTCCCCAGGTCGTATATACAACTTGCAATTTCCCCATGCCACTCTACTGACCAACCAACGACTCACCAAGAGAGAGACTGCACATGAAAGACCTCACTAGCTGAGGTGAATCTGGAGCCCACAACTCGGGAAAAGCAGCAAGACTGGAGGGAGTGCAGTATCATGTCCCAATTCAACACACTTGCCTATATACTTACTGCTAGCATAATAATAACAATACTGTACGTGAGCTGCGAGCGGCTTCTTACCTTCCTTCTTTAAAAAAAAAAAATAGACGACCAGGCGAGGTCGTTGTTATTGCGTGTGAGGGAACCGCAGGTCGTCCTCGTACACCTTGAATGGTTGTGGGTGGCCGCCGCTGCAGTACAGGTTCCACATCTTATAATACGCGCGCTCCAAATTCCGAACCTGCAAACAATGAGTTAAAAGTTCAGACCTATTGTATATCCAAACCATTCTATATTGTAGAGCAAGCTCTACTTTCCATCGGTATACAATTCAGCCCAGTTCCTAGTGGTTCTATGAGTGAGAACAGAAATGTCCATTGCTATAGCTTATTAAACCTCGATGACATGACTCGATGGACAGGAGCAAGTTTGGATGTACATAGAAAGTTTTTAGTTTTATCTGCGGGGATTTACGATGCCAGTTCTATTTTTATGTCATGCACGTAGGGGTTAATGACCGATGGCAATGGACACTTTAGGGCACTTAGGATTGACATGCACAAGGTATGCGGAAACCCATGTGAATTGAGGAGAAACAAGAGGGCCCTGCACGTACCCAACGGATGGTATCGAACAAAGGCGAGGAGAGCCGAGATGTTCGAAGATTTGCAGTCAAGGAGTTGAGAAGGGCAGGATTTGTCGCAAACATTACAGCTCTCTCTTCATATTCTTGCATGCTGCATAACATAGCACAATCGTATCAACAAGTGAACTGTATTACAATTCTGAAAACTCGATATTCATAGAAAGGCTATGTTACCTGCTCACAACCATCTCCTCCCCGAACCCAGCTGCAACACAGAGCGACATGGCAACTCGGGTTGCCATTTTCTCCAGTGGAAGGGTCACCATGGGCAGTCCAGCCCAGAGAACATCCGTGCCAGTGGTATGCGCATTGCAGAGAGGCCTGCACGAATAGAGTCAATTGATAATGATCAAGCTAAAAGCCCTGCGCTGAGAATCTGTAAATTAAATCAGCAACCAACAACAGGTACGTCGAGGCTTCGAGTTTCGGGAAGCAAGAGGTAGGTCGCATACGAGTCCAGGAAAAGATCGGCCAGGGCACTCCGTCTGATGTGCTCATTCTTAGCAGCCACATCGGTGAAGATGATCTGATCAGGTCTCACTCCTTGAGCGATGGCAACTGCAAATGTAAGGCATGATAATATGAATGCAAAGAAAGCTAAGCCATCATGAACGGACAACACGACAGCAGGGATGGTCCCTTCATTACAATCAACAAGAAGAAATAATATCCGAAACACCAGGTAGATACACAAAGCACCAACACGTACAGGCCCTCAGACGAGTTTCCCCTGCCGCAGGAAAACGCAGAAGCCACAAGGCACTATTGGGCACACGTTTCAAAATCCTGCACCTGCAACAATCAGACGTGACCTAATGTCCATTACATGTCTTTGCAGAAGCTCTATCCCTTCCCACGAGTAAACTGTTTTAATTCTGTGGCCTCCATATCAGTATAGATTATTGTTCATTTGCACTGTGGCTTGTTTTGCTTACAACTGCAATACAAACTTCGAACTCACATTTTTCATGTTCCACAAGCTAGCTCTCCAAGTCAGTGGCCATCATTAGCCCCAACCTTTCTTTCACTTGAGAAAGCTGAAAGTACAGCACCGACGAGTTATATAGATTGGAACGTAATTATTACTCGCATATTGTATCTAATAGTACACGACCATCTGCATTATATTCGCTTAGGAGCCTGTGAGGCCTTCATTTTATGTTCTGTGAGAGTGTGAGAGTATTTGCATGTGTGAAATCATGAGACACAGGGTCGAGAAAATGTTGAGATGCTCACCATGTAGAGAAAATCTCAGGATCCATCTTGTACAGTTGATTGAAACAAGCGAACAGGAACTTATCTTCGGGTAAGCCGTAATCAGAACGCTTCATGGTAACGGAAGGCTCCAATGCATCACGGTTCCTCTGCACAACAAGCAACGCCCAATAAGACCGGTGTGGTACCATGCCTTATAAAATAACTTTGAGAATGGCATAAATAACTCTTTCAGACACAAGAAAATTACCTTTTAACCAAATTCTGGATTTAAAGAAGACATATCAAGTGGTCCGATTTACCTGTTTGTAATCATTGACGAAGTAACAATGTGGTAAATGGACTAACTTCTCCGAATAAATATGAGAGAGCTCGAATGGAGAAACGACCTGCACACAGAAAATAAACAACCATTAATATAGGTGCGCAAACAGTTGAACCCGTTCACCAATTAACCGATTCTAGAAGAGTTCAGCTAACTCATACCTCGTCGGTCACGAGATAGTCGATGTAATCTGCACCAGTAGTGCCGGGAAACCCCATGTATGACACCTGGATGGGGGCAGCCCTCATTGCAAAAATCTCATTCCTCGCCCCCTACATGACACAGCATGAAACACGGTGAACATGCAAGCCTACAGGATTACAATTTCTGGATTGTTCCTGCAAAGCGAAAAAATAAAACCACAACCTGAACACATCTTGGACACCTCAATTGATTCTCCTACAAAGTAGATACCTTGGTGTAGCCATTCAGATTAACAAGGATCTGAATCTGGGTATCGTTTATCAGGCGAGCAATTGCATCTGACGCCATTGCAGATACATCTATGAAATGTTCAGCTTCCGCAGATATTCGCTGCCTCCATTCACTTCCATCACTCGGGCTCAGAGCATAGCAGAACACCTACCATTTTATTCAAGTTAGCCAGAAAAAGTGATGAAAGCATTCGGATGCGAAGCCAATTTCACCGTCAGGATAATCGCAAACCATGCAGCGTGCACGATAGACTGGATCAGAGCTCGAAATATAAGCCCACTCACCTCCACATGTTCACGGTTGTGCGTCCCAAAAACAGATCCCATGAGATGGGAGAGAGGATGGTTTCCAAAGTCACTGCTCACATACCTGCAACAATTCAGATGTCAGAAACAAGCTCAAACTTGCATTTGCTAACGATGGCTTTGAAGATACATGGAGTCATGCTAACTAAAACAACAAGAGCATCATGGCACGATAATGGGAAACCCCAATCATGTCAACAGAAGTCTTGAAGCATTCTGGTTATATATTCTGTACTTAAATTATAATAAAGCTTCACTATTCTTGTTAACTCAATGCTCTTTGGACAAGTCAAGGTTTGTAATGTGGCAAGTACTGCATAGGATTTTCGAGCATAGCTACTCACCCAACCCGGAGACGCCCACTCCCACCTTCACTCTTCACTGGAATGGCAGATGGGTGCACAAACGACTGAATCCCGTACCTTGATGCTATCACCGTGCAATGATCTGCATATTTCCGACTGCAAACACATCCACATTCATCTAAGCTCTCAGGTCAAATCACTTTCAAAAAGCTCATTACATTCAAATTCACAACTTCTGGCCAGCATGACTAGCACTACAACCAATCATTTGAAACAATTCCATTCCAGAGTATTTTCATCACCAATATCTGCTGCTAGCAAATGAGGTAAACCAAGACAATTCTACCTGATCTCCAAAGCAAGCATGGCGTCAATCGGATAGGCAATCGCATGAAATGGCTGTACACTTGGTAAGAGCCGCATCTGTACCACAAAGCCCACTGTAAGGCAACAAACTAGCGTTTCAACACAGCACACTTCACCGACTGTCATACCATGCACCTAGGTGGCATTTTAAGAGCACCGTTCCAAATCACTCACCTTGATTTGTCGTCGTACGACACCCTCAATCTCTATGAACTTCTTATCCCGATCGTCCCAATCGCACACACACTGTCCCACACGAAGGGTTTGTCAATTCATGATGAGCAAAGATAAGTTCCCAAGGTTCCAACAGAGCATCTATCCATGTATACCTGAAGGGTATGCAGCAAGTTGCATGTCGCCTCTGGAAAATCTGGACGTAGGAAAAGTGCCTGCTTGTAGCTCTTGATTGCTAACTCCACGTGCCCACTGCAAAATGAATAGAAGTTCAGTAATCAACCCAAACTAACCATCAATACGTAATCTACAGGCACCAGACACTTTGGCACAATTCGACAATACATCAGGATTCTCAATCAGAGGGGTTTTTCTTGCACAACCTGTCCTTGTATGCCGAGGCAAGATTGGCATGCGCCTCCGCCATCGTGGGCCGTATGGTTACAGCACGGATGTAATCCTGGATAGCTTCACTGACCCGACCAATCTCTTTATATGTGTTTCCCCGGTTCACCAGGCCATCTGCAGCCATTGGGTCTACCCTCATGACCTCATTGTAGCAAGCAATAGCCTCGACATAATTACCCTGAGCCAGAATACACATATGTTTAGTACCTCTAGCAAGGGGTCATCAGCAAAGACATGTTGTTCTATGCAACTGCCACTGTTGTGTTCAGTAATTTCAGACAAAGAAACATAACAGGAAATAGACAACTAGCATATGCCCTGGATGCACCTGTTGCTTGTAAATCGTAGCTAGATTGCTGTATGGAGCAGCCAGGCCAGTTGTCACGCTCAGAGTGGCTTTGTAGAACGTAGCTGCGGTGCTCACCATGTTCCTGCACATCATGAAGAACGGAAGTACTGAAATGTCATGACAATGAGACGGGTAAAGACGGATATCCGTGCTCATTAGGATGCAAACAGGTGGAACACTGATTGAATTTCACTATCTGAACACTCTATCAAGAATTTCCCTGCAACGTACCACTCCATGTAGATATTGCCAAGGTTTGTCAGCGCCTGGGGATGATTGCTCTGAAGCTGCAGGCAGCTCTGCAACCACACCAAAAAACAAGTGAATGAGATCACATGCATCTTGTGAATGCCCCGTCAGTCCTACATCGCACCACTGCCTTGTCACTTCAGAGATGTGAATACGAACACATTCTTTGATTAATTGAACATTAAATCTTGAATCTATTGTTTCAGAAATGTAACCATTGATTAGAAAACCTCACTTCATGTACCTGGTAACAGGAGATAGCTTCGCCCACTCGCCCAGCATCCTTCAACGCGTTACCCTACATGAACATGACGCAAGGCTTTCAGCATCACACGTCCAGGATACCGCAATCCATGCACCAGGAGCACCCAGAGAAGGTCCAGTATCACATGCACCACCAAAAAAATTGTTAGTTCATTAATGACACACAATCATGTTGCCACTTCATACCAGGTTGTTGTATGCTTCGATAAAGGAGGAATCCAGGAGGAGCGCTTGCTTGTAGTGGAGGATTGCATGGTCAAGTAGCCCTTGATCGTAGTACACGCTTGCAAGATTCCCTGCACCCAGAATCAGAACCAAACTATGTATGCAGCACACCCCGAGACCTTACCCCTAGATGCCACCAGTGGGGCTCAGAGGGTCCTTTGCAAGTTGAACGTGACGTCGGGTGGGGTTTACATCTATGTTATATCCACCACCACCACCACCACCACCCCACACACACTGCTGCACCTGTGGTTCCCCCAAAAATACTGCCGCGCTGACTCAAAACAGCTGTTCAGGGTACATTCATGAACGCACAAGTTCACAGAATGGGAGTGCCACAGAGGATGTTACAACGACGTCAAGAAGACATTCAGTCACCGCAGAGCCTTCAGCAAGCGCATAACAAATGATCAGATTGCTATGTGGACCATCACATTTTCTCTTCAATTTCTATCCTCCTTATACGAGGGGTTGAAAGTCCCATGACTTTGTCTTGAGCTGCCGCCATCACGGGAACTATATATAAAGAAAGACAACCCACAGACCACGCCAATGGCAGACTGTCAGACACAGCGGAAGTCCATCAAAATCAATACATTGCACCCCATCAAAACCACCACAAAAAGAACCAACCAACCAATCCCACTCTTCCCAGCAGACATTTCTTAACAAGGTCACGACCTTGACCCTCGTGCATGCTGATGCACCATGTTATCTTCCCAGCAACACCATCATCGAAAAACGCAGCATTCAATTCCTCTTCAGGCTGGCTCCCAAATGGTAATAAAAAAATTGGTCTTCACAACCAACCCCACGGTTCACACACAGCATAGGAATCATGTTCTGTCAGCCACGGTAGATACCAGAACTGACAGAACATATGTGGGGTATCCTAAATCAAGCCATACAACACAAAATTGTAAAAATTGTGTACAGTGCATGTTGTCCCAGTCTAGGCAGAACATAGAAAGGACAACATGCACAAATCTGAGCTGGACTTTAACCAATGATATATTCGCAGTAAATCATGACTATTACTCCCGACTTTTGTATTGTCCAAAAGTACGAAGTACAGTCATGTCATATCGATTAAAACAAACAAACCGATCAGCTATCTTAGATGGCATGCTTACCGTATGCAATGGCGTAGTTTGGTCGAAGTTGGATAGATCGAGTGTAACATCCAATTGCTTCTTGGAGCCTTCCCATGGCCTGCACAAAAAAAATTAAAAATTAAATTCAGCATTATAACTTTCTAATTTGACCGGTATAGATCCCCGTCGTTCGCTACGGAGCAAGTACCTCTGGATGAGTAGATTAAAAGTTGTAAAGTTAAAAGTTCAACAAAGAAAAGAAAAAGAAAACGAAAAAGATCATGAACCCTGTCCCGGCGTGTCTCGGCCACCGGGAGGGTATTTCGTCTTCTTCTTTTATAAAAACGATATGAATTGCCAAACTACACCAATGAGCTATGGACTTAACATGTGCTGAACCATAGACTCTTTTCTGCCCATATATGGCAACTGGTGTACCTTGTAGACATTCCCTTGGTTCAGGTGTGCATCAGCAAAATTGGGCTTCAACCGAATTGCCTCCTATTCCACATGACAAAACATACGCCACAAACAAGATTAGAAAAAGAGAGTTCCCCATTTGCAAAACCAGGACTAAGAATATACCTAACCCCCATCCAGGGTATCGAGCGACCAGCCGCCCCATACTGGAAAGTAGACAATTATGACGTCAAAAGAAGCATGTATTATGTACAGACCACACGTTCTTCCAACACTGAGATGAGAGAAAACACCGTGAATATCTTCTGGGAAAATTACAAATCAAATAGTCCAAGGTCAAAATTAACCTCATCGTGATTTACTATGAACTATCCAATACATTCGACTATACCTTTGAACTAACAGCAATCATTCGTTGATGTATTTAAAAGTTAAATTTCTCCGAAAAGGAGATAAATTAAGTCAAAATTATCCGTCTACTCTTCAGAACTCCAGCTTTTAAACTTTATACTTCTGTTATATCTCCACAATACATCCCAGAAAGTCCGTTCAAAATATACATCTCCAAAAGAGACACAGCTCCAGAAACTGAAACAAACTACAGTTAAGGCACCAGTTCGAGCTCAAACCTTGTAATAATTCAGAGCTCGCTGTAATTCTCCTGCTTCCATCAGTAAACCCGCCAGATTTGACCATGCTATTGCAAACGTTGGCTGGATACGAAGAGCCTCCACATAGCAGAGGTAAGCCTGCAACGTCTAAGATTTCAGTCTCAAGATGTAAAGAAAACGACTCTAAACGACTACAGACTGCTCTTCGTCGAAACCAATGCAAAGACAAGTTTGTCTCACAACCGAACGATAAGCTTTACAAACCAGTATATCAAACAAAAATCAAATCAGGGTCATGAACAGTACATGATGAGTCAAGCCCTGTGCCTTCAATAGATTTCCCAAGTTGCTGTGCGCATCCACCTGGCGCAACCAACAATACCTTCAGTCTCCAAGGAAATGGTAAGTGGCAAACAAAAATACCATCCAGAGCAGAAATAATCCATCATCTGCCCACGACTCTAACATAAATCGAAGCTTTCTCACCAGTCGTGGGTTCAGTAAAAGAGCATGACGGCAGCACTCGGCCGCTTCTTGCAGCATTCCTTTCCTCATGTACGCACTCGCCAAGTTTGACCACGCATCACAAAAGTTCGGCTTCAACTGTTGCAAGACAATCATAATCAGCACCTGAATCGAATCAAAATGACCCCACATACAATCATCCCTACAATTCTCTCAAACCACACACTCTTCTCCAACGCCATCACCCAAGCCTATACCCCATACATACCTCGATCGCCATGGAGTAATACTGGATTGCAAGGTCCACGTCGCCCTTCTCCTGCGCACACACAGCAATAAAACTTTTCCTAAGCCAACGACACAGAGCCTGAAATCCTCCATATATAATAAACCACATGAAAGATTTTTAAAACAACGAAAACCTAGAAATTGCCACACACTAAACAAACAAAACAAAAATATATAATTAAATTATAGACTAAATTATTATTATTATTTATTAAAAAACAGCCGCAACTCACAGAAAAAACTGCAAATAATACGGCACCTTCAATGCATTAGCCATGTTGCCGTAGCACTCTGCGAACTGCGGCTCAATCCGAATTGCCTCTTCGTTCTTAGCGATGCAATTGTCGAAGTCATGCAGCTGAAAACACATAACAAAAAAATCATCATCTCAGCCCTAGTAACCCTTCCAACCAACCAAAACAAACCAAAAACAAAAAAAACCACTCCACTCCACTCCACTCAACTCCACACACTAGAAAAAAAGGAAAAAAACTAAATATAAAAAAAACACCGTACCTGATAATAGATGGCTCCAAGCAACAGCAACACGTCCGTCCGCTTCGGACTCTTGTGATACACCGTCAAGCAATGCGACAACGCGCTCTTAAAATTCCCCGCCTTGTAGTCGTGATGCGCGGCCGCCAACATCACCTCCTCATCCACCGGACCTAAATCCACGCCAAACTTAGCACCGCGGCTCAGAAAAAAAAAACCCCCACAAACCTCCGCCAATTCCACGCGCAAACACCACCTTACCTTCCAGCAACGCGAACTGCTCCGCCGCCTGCTGCGGCTCCAGCTTGACCGGGGGATGCCGCATGGCGCTCTGCAACGTCAACACCATGGCCACGCCGGGCTGCTGCCTCACGTGATTCTGCAATGTCATCATCATCGTCGTCCCCCGCTCACCCCAGCATTTGCTCACCCTCGCTAACAGTCCGCTTCTAGAAAACTACCTCCGGCGTGCGCATCCCTAAACCCTAAGCGCATGCGAGAGAGAGAGAGAGGAGGGAGAGAGAGAGGGAGGGAGAGAGAGGGAGAGAGAGAGGGAGAGGGAGAGGGAGAGAGCGAGAGAGAGACGCTATCTACGGCGCCATCGCTCGCTTCACGACGTGCGAGAAGTGTTCTACGCCGCGCGCGTCGCCATTTGGCCTACTTCGCACTCCAGAATAATGCTCCTCGCGCGGGTCGTCCGGCGGTCGCCGGGGTTATCCGGGGGTTGGGGGGTGGACGGGGGGCTCCGACCGGCGGGCGCGGGCGGGCGGGGTTCTCGACTTCAATGCAACGGACCCTGAGTGGGAAGTCTTGAAGGGTCGGCGCTTGCTTCGGGGGGGCTTGATTCTCAAGTCAACACGCTCATCCTTTGGTTTTCGGGAAGTCTTGAAGAGGTTGGGCTTGACCAAGTTAATGAATAAGGTAAGCCCCCCTAAAACCGACAAGTTGAGGGATGTGCATATATGGAGAGAGGAGATAATTATACTATTATTTTTCATTGATAGCCAATAGAATTATAATTCTAACCCAAGTGATTTCATATTTTTTCGATGAAAACTGGATTAGTTATGAATTTTCAAATTGTGCAGCCATGATAAGTGGGTGGCCAACAGTAGGTACCCCCCAAAACCAACGACCAAAAGTAAGGGTCTTGACTGATAGCAAACCTCCATTTGGAGTTGAGTTGGTGGTAATGGAATGGAAGAGGGTTGGATATACCCCAATTTTGTAGGCGTTGGCTATTGGTTTTTGTTGGTTGTGGAGAGGCTAATATCAAAGGACTGTTAGATCAATAAGGAAATTACCTCATAAATTTCTTTGACAATTTCGCACAAAAAAAACACTTCTAAATAGTTGATTCTAGTGCAATGAGAAAGGAAGGAAACAAAAACTTTTCTTTCCAATTTTAACCGTAGGATCTCAGTTAAGACTTACAAAGTACCATACTCGCCAGAGTTGTAAACTTTGACGGCACAAATTGGAAGATAATAGTGTTGAAAGTAGAGAGAAAAATTCATTTGAGTCAATCAGCAAACTTTGACTTCACTTGGAAACAAAGTTTTGTTCTACATAAGGTCTAGATTCATTACCATCATGTTAAGCATGATATTAGTTCCTTGTACACTAATTTTTAAAGGTAGAAGATGAGTGTAGCATATTCAAAAAAATTGTAAAATGAGTAGAGGTTCAAAGATTGCCAATTCACGTTTTCTTTTTTTGTGAATTGAATATGTTTTAGAATGAGAATCCAAATGGTCAATAAGAAGGTTTACACTGCATTTTGTATTGGAAAAAATGAAAAGTAAAAAATATAAAGATCTCTAAGTTTTATGTGGAAAAGAAGAATGATTTTTGGTTACTTGCATGAAAATGTGTGAAAATGTTTGACTTGGGATAAAATGCTATTTTACACTAAAAATCTAACTTTTTTGGACATTAGGAAAGGAAATAATATTACTTGTTAGTATTGAAATCTTACATTTGAATTAGTGTTCCAGCAAACGTTTTTGGAATTGCTCGACGTGCTTGCATTCAAGAAGATGTTTTGCTTTTAAGATGCTTTACTTTTTCCATAGGTCTTATGAGAATAAGAATTACATTCCCATGTATCTCTTGTCTTTTTGCATGGTTGCACAAAAATTCAATCATTCTAAATATACTAGTACATCCCCCGTTGTCATCAACCGCCCGGGGCAATTCCAAGTTAAATAAAAGTATGTAAATGCAAAAATCAAATTTTCCCATTATATACGCATTATGAACTATATATACCTACTATTCACTTTAAATACCCATTATTTATTTCATATACGTGTTATTGTCTTTAGATAACTATCATTTATTTTATGTACCCGAGGTAGTATATTGTGTAGTTTCAATATGTTGGAAATTATGGTTTTATTTTTCTATTTTTTATACATAATCAAATTTTAAAACTCAATAAGCCAAATTTGAATAAAAGGGTACTATAAAGGATTCCTCCAAAGGGCACATATGGAGGATTCTTTCAAAGTTCACATTCAATTCAAAGGGCACATTCGATTCAAATGGCAAATCCAAAGGTCACATGACCGGGAGCGGCGGACAAATAGACTGACGCCTTTTATATAGGTAGATGTTGTCTCATATCCTCCATTACAATTCCAAATCACCTTTGTGCCAATTTATGGCATTGCCTTTTATAAATTTTATTCCAAATTTGTTCTTTGCTTTCTAAGCAACATATGGTAAAATTTGTCTAATCAAGTAGGATAGAAATGTCATTAGGCTTGGATGATGTATTTAAGTTAAATACAACCTTGAAAGTATAGAATCAAATTTCTACAAATCCCCTTCTAAAAGTGCAATTTCAAACATTTTTTTCATGATTTAATTCAAAGTTTAACACATGCTTGAAAGTGTACCACTTTCATTGTTATTTAAATGTAACGCTTGACAACATAAAAACTCATAACGTCATTAAGTGCTTAATCATTAAAAAACCTATTACTCATAGAGATATATAAAGTGCTTGAGGGGCTCTTAGAAAAAACATAAATTTGTGTTTGCATTGTTTGCGGTGCCCTGGTGTCTTGCAATGTATGTCTGCATTGGCTCGTCTAACCTATGGTCTTGTATATGAGTTGTATGTTGTGCTCCAATGTGGTGCGTTGGTCTCTGGTCTTTAAGCATTGCCTTGTATATTCTTGGATATTTTGTTTACTATGTCTCTCTATTTGAATTGATACGTGGTCGTGTGCATTGACAAAGTATCACAATTGGCTTCAACATTGAAATGTAAGGTTGGCTTTGAATATATGTACTTGTATTTCTTGATGTTGCTCCTGCCTTTGCCTATTGTTTTTTTTTATGATGCTCTTAATGTGATAGTTAATCTTTTGTAGATTGGCCTCAATTTTTTTGAATCTTACAGTATGTTTCAGAGGATCAAAGACACTGCCAACACTTTTCCTTGGAGGAATTGGAAGCTTAACGGCAAAGAAGTAGAAGTTCCAGAGGTTAAACCAATTAGTATGGTTTTTTATGATCTTGGCAACATTGAGAAGGCCTTGAAGAAGCTTTCTACCGTTGTGATGTGTGCATGGTTACTAAATCTGATGATGAAGAAGCTACTATTGATGAGTGGTGTAATCTCTCATAAAATGATTACCTCACACAATTTGAAAAGTCAAGTGATGCCTTTGAATACCATTTTCAATGCTGATGGATGAAGTATTAGTAATGGTTAGGTTAAATTAAATAGGTATAGGGGCAGTAAAACATAGTGCATGGTATAAGTAAAACAAAATTTAGGGTTCAAGGTGACTACCGGATAGAAACTAGAACAATAGATGAAATTGCCAGATGAAAAATGACAGAATGGATGAAAATATAAATGTTACAAATTATTGAGATCAAGTTTTTTAAATGTCATATGTTACGATAGAACACTAAGGTAGAGGCACCCAATTCCAATCACTTAAGCCAGTTGGGGACTCAAATGACATTGTATGTCAAAAACATTTATGTAGAAAGATGCAAAATTAGGAATGAAACTCAACAAATATTTTTTCAAATTTAATCACAAAGATTTGCAATTGATATAGAATTCAGAAGCCCAAAAACCACCTGAGCCAATAATCAAACTATAGAGTAGGTGAGATTTGGCGCCCTCCTTTGTCCAATGCCAATAAGTGAGACTGAGTAAAAAGAGAGAAGACATGCCATGGATAACCAACTCATGGAGGTACCCAATGCCAATCAACCTTGTCCAACTTTCGAGGCAAGGCCAACAATGAGAGCTCAATTGAGGTGGAGCAACCCAAAATTGCACAGTTCACGACCCAATGCCGATAATGACTGGAGTCTTAAGATTTTGAGTTATTGGTCTCGGGTCGCTTCATGCACCATTTCATGCATTTACCATTTTCATGCACCATTCTATGCATACTCTAGTGATCGCAATTGGGTGCCTCTACCCTATACGTGTTATGGTTTTTTTGCTCCCGACCTGTAACATATAAAGAATTGGGTGCCTCTACCCTATACTTGTTATGGTTTTTTCTGCTCCCGACCTGTAACATATAAAGAGTTTGGGCTGTGTTTCTATGTTTAATCGGGCATAGACATGGACATGGACTTTGTGGTGGAACGAACGGACACTTTATTCACGCCAATCCTCTCAAGGACCGGTGTTCCTTGTCTTGTAAACTGGACGCCATGTCAGAGAAGAAAATGAGCTGAGGTGGACAGCCACATCGGAGAAGAGAATGAGCTGAGGTGGACAGCCACGTCGGAGACGAGAATGAGTCGAGCTGGACAGCCACGTCGGAGAAGGGAATGAGCTGAGGTGGACCGCCACGTCCCACTCACCCGCTTATCCATTCGCGATCCGAGACCGTCTCTCTCACCTCAGACGGAGAAGGCGACGCCGCTGCCATCGCCACAAATCCACACCACTGCTCTCGCCTTCTCCACCTCCACCCCCAGCCATGGCGTTGCTGCAGACGTCCGCGCTGTCCGTGCCGGCCGCCTTCGCTTCCGCCTCCGCGGAGGCCATCACCTCAGGCAGTCTCAGGAGGAGCGTGTTTCTGGGCTCTTCTCGTGGCGTGGGGAGGCTGTCCTTGGCCCGGCACCTGGGCGTGCAGAACGGCAGCCGCGTCTCGGCCTGGTTCAAGTTCGGGACCAACGGCGAGGACTCCAAGTCGGCCGGCATCTATGGCAGCCAGAAGCGCGAGGATTTCGACAAGGACGACGTCGAGCACGTACGTTACATTTCCGTTTTTAGGTTTTGGAGTTTGTGATGAGGAGTTCTCATCCTGTAATTTTATGTACATTACTTGTCAAGTCCTCAAAGATCGAGGCGAAGTTGTTCTGTGGAAGTGAGGGAAGAGTAGTGTTAATAATAGTTGCCTTTCTCTTCTTCTTTGAGCTGATTTTAGATTCTAGATTTCTTTTTGAAGCAGATTTTAGTTTAGAGCTTGAAATTGGAGCCTGTTTGTTAGGGTTTCGGCTCTTGTTAGGTCCTACCCTTCCGAAAGGTCTTCAAGGTGTTATTCTCTGTGTCAAACTGTGTTCAATTAAAGATGCAGGCTAGGGAAATTAGTGCAAGTCATCTGTCATGGGTTGAGTATCTGAGTCAAAAAAGGTCACCTGAAGTTTATATATGTGTCCCTTCTTTTAATTCATTATACCATAATCGGTTCACTTTTGTACAGTGAGTGGGCTGAATGCTAGTTTTTCCACATGTTAGAGAGCGTAGTTTGTGAGAGATCTTTCCAACTATGAGAGGCTTGAAGGTTCTGACTTTGTTTTGTGGTTTGGTGCAGTACTTTAACTACATGGGCATGCTCGCGACGGAAGGTTCCTACGACAAGATGTACGAGTTGCTGGACCAGGGCATTCACGCCGTGGACATCCTCCTCCTGATGGCGTCTTCCGAAGGCGACCAGCCCAAGGTGGAGGAGCTCATTGAGGTCGGAGCGGATGGCACGGTGAAGAACCATGACGGCAACACTGCCGTTGAGCTTGCAGCGAATGACACCATCAAGGACCTCATCGTGAAGAGCTTGAAGGCCAATGCTTGAGTTCCGGTATGTTTTATTTTTTTGTAGATTGTTAGTAAGAGATAGTCGGTAAACTCTTAGATGAATCCCTGGATAACAGTATCCGTTCAAGGTTGCAGTGCAGTTCAGATATCCTCAAAATTTTGCACGATGGACCATGTACACTACACTTCTTCCATCTTCATTCGCGTCTTCTAAAGGGAGGTGCTCATTCCTGTGCACATCTGTTTTGTGAAAGGCCAAGGCAGATTATTTTCAGGTCCAAGTTATGTCTGCAGTCGGCAGGCGAAAGCCCATGGTCTTGTCTTGGATTGAATGAGTCCTGTGAGTGCCGTGTGGATAGTGGGAAGTTGGAACTGCTTCTAGAAGAAAAAGTGGAAGCGTAAGCAGACACAAAAAACTGTGCACCGTATTAATCCGTAAACTGTGGAGTTTAGAACAGTTTATCGATCGTGGGAGAACAGAAGAAAGACAAGGACCTCTCATGTCTGGTCCCAACACAAGCTTCTCCACAACCTGCTCCGCTCTCTAAAGCATCAATGGCTTAAAACTAATGAAATCTAAGTTGGTACGAACCAGGTGGAAAGGTCACCACAAGTAATGAACCTGCTTGACTACCACACTTCCATGTCTAACACAAATGATGAACACTACCTCCTCACTAGAAGCTGAAGTTGCTTCTATGCTTCCATAGATAGCAATGCGAATTCATTGAACAAAGTCTTCATTTAAAAATCAAAGCCTGCTATCTCCAATATGAAAAATTATCCGAGTTCTAAGTTCGAAAACTGAGGCAGACTCCCACTTGCTTCACCCTCACCAGATCCCTTGTGAAAACGGCATTGGCAATCACGCAGTGGACACATGGGGAACTTGACCCAACTGCGCACCAGCAAACAACAGGAAAACCTTTATCATGATTCAAGAGTAATCTACAAATGAGAGAGAAAGATGAAGAAACTAAAGGTCTACGGTGCAAGCCACAACCACCAAGTGAATCACTTACATGTGAGAGGATAGGAACCCAGTCCCAGCCGCGGGGCTTCTCCGCACCGGCTCCATATTTGTCGAAATGGCGCCGCTTCTGCGCCTTGGTCATCTTGTCCTTGCCTGACGCATCTTTTTTCCCACCGCCGCCCGCCTGGTGGTGATGCTCACTGTCGGAATGGTCGGAATCCTGCTTCGAACAATGCACCTCAATCAGGTAAGAAAACAACGAGACAAAAGGTGTTGCTCTATTGAAAGAGAGAAAAAAAAGGAAGGAAAGTTGGCATACCTGTATTACAACGGCTGGTTTGAGGCGGTAGAAGTGCGGAAGCTGCTCCTTCAACCACTCCACCAAATTATAGCACATGCTCTCCCCTTTCTGTTCCTCAGCCTACCACATCCCAAGGCATTTGTTACAATAACTAGTTCTCACGAAACAAAATGTTGGAACATCAAAACTTTATAACAGCACATCAAAAATCTGATGTTAACCAAAGTACTTGCTAAGACCGTACCTGAGTTTGAAGGCCTTCCAGAATGGCAGTCTTGACAGCCTCCGGGTACTTGCTGTTGTTGATGTTACTAAGATCAAACGTGGGAATCACATCCGGGTACCCTTGCGGCAGCAGAAACTCAAGAAAGAACGGAGGGGGCGCATCTGTGGCCTCCTCCTCTTCCTCCACATCCGGGTCAATCCTCACCCTGAAGCTAGAGTCGCTAATCTTGCTGTAGCAGTCGTAGAAGATGGCCTCCAGGGCAAGCAACTCCTCCTCAATCACCTCCTCCATAGCTAACCCCTCCACAAACTCAGTTCCCAACTCTCCAACTTCGCAATGTGACCTAATCTGGAATTTGAGACAAAATTCAGCTCACACTTCTCCTAATTTGAATTCAAAGCTGAAATTTCAGCTCGTATGCTAAGTTGGCAACATCTGAAACGATGCGCAACCACTAAAACCTTCGCAATCTTCCCTGGTACAAGGATAAGAACAGTGTCAGAGCTCCAACAAATGGAAATCCGCAAAAACCCAGGTGATACATGTCACACAATGGCTTGCACGGATTGAGAGAGCCTGAAGAAAACCACGCACAAGGAAGGCGAAGTCCAGACGCAAATTCAATGAAAGCCGCAAAACTAGAACACAAAAAACACACTTGAACCACTGCCAAATGCACAAACCCTAGACATACCCAGGATGGAGCTTCAAGATGGAGCTTGCAAAAATTGGCAAGGCTGCAACTAAGTTCAAGACTGCAAATGATCATAACACAACACCACTTCAGCCGAATACCCAAACCCTAAACCTGCAGGCACACTCAGAATTCGCAAACTAGAGACACAACCTTCGAAATCGCAAGTTGAACCTTCCAGATGGAGCGTGCAATGCTGCAGAAATTGGCGCTGCAACTTAGTTCAAGACTGCAAATGACCATCAAACAACAACACTTGAGCCAAATACCCAAACCCTAAACCTGCAGAATCCGCAAACTTGAGACAAAATCTTCGAAATCGCAGACACACCTTCACGATGGAGCAGAAATTGGCGCTGCAAGTCGGTTTTTACGATCATGACTTAGGTCGCGAAGAAGAATATTCGGAGAAGAAGAACATTCGGCGACGGTGAGCGAAGTTCATTCCTCGTCATTCCTCATCAGACCATGAGAAAAAGCTCGCCATGCACGTGGTAGCTGTGCCATCGGCACGCCCACCCCTCAATTCTCTGTGTGTGGCTCGTAATTTGAAGCTGGTCGACGTGATTCAAATTCAGACCCAAACCGAAGACACGCCACTTTGTCCTGTGATTGTGTGAAGATGTGAAGTGAAGGTGGCTTATCTATCATCTGAGATGGCGATGCTGCCGGGGCCTGTTTTGATGCGCGACATTGGCATGCGCGGAATTCGAGACAAGTTCGATAAATTTGTGGTGCGAAGTGGCTCGCCGCGACAGGAATCTACACTTCGAGGTGGTGGTGAAGACGAAGGGATTGATGGAGCTCTGGGACGAGCGGTGAATTTGGCGCTTGCGAGTGTGTTTTGCTGCGGCGTGGCCGCTACGGCGGGTTTCGACCCTTCTTTCGGCGTCGCTGAGTTTGTGGGTGTTGCCCCTGCGCACGCTTCCGGGTTGCTCCTAATGCCGCCTGTCCGCCTCGTCAATCGGTAATCTGCCCTCTTAGGGTTTCAGAAACGCCTCCACCATCTTATGCAAGCTTTTGATGTTCTCCTGGTGGATGTTTGGCAGGTATTACTTGGTGAGGGCGGGGGAATCCACATTCGAGACGCGCGGGGTGATCAACACGAACCCAGTGGCGAAGACGTCGGTGGACAGCGGGCTGTCGGAGGAGGGCAAGAGGCAGACCATCCGCGCGGCCACGAGCTTGGGAGCGCTCGGTGCGTGCGAGGACAGCTGCTGGATCTGGCCATCCATCACGCAGCGCGCGTACCAAACCGCCGAGATCATTGCCTACGTCAACAACATCAACCGCAGGTCACAACCCTCTTCCAAATCCACCATCTCGTGTCTGTTCCCAATCTAATCGTGACTTATGTTGCATTTTTCGAGGTGTGAGAGTTGTCTGTGAACTCATCTGCTTTCTCAACCTAAACACCTAATCTCTGAAGGGAATCGGTTGTGAAGCAATGACTTGTATTCTGTTTGAGTGGTTCGATTATCTCGCAAAAAGATGCGACACTTCATTGAGGGAGTTCCTTGCAAATCCCTCTGCTCGAGTCACCTTCTTCTCTTGCCTCATTCATGCGTAGGATTGGAGCACATTCCACTGATTGTTTGGTTGGAGCATATGCTTGAATGCGAGGGTGGTAGGTGACTCATCTTAGTTCACAAATAGCTCTGATATATCTTTTGTGTTGGCATTCTACAGCCGAATAGTGCCGGAATACAGCTTTTTGGATGCGCGTGGACTTGGGGCATACGAAGGTAAAGCACTTGCTGCTGTGAACGAGGTGAGTAATTGGAGCCATCACTCATCTAGACTCTCTAATCTTACAACAAGTCTTACAATACGACGATAGCTTGCTATTCCTTCTAAGGTAGAACCTATTCTGGTCACACAAGGGAGAGTCATGAAAATACTACTAACGTGGAACTAGAGTTCATATCATGGAAGAAACAGACATTTTTTGACTGGAAACTAGCCTTTGTTTTTGCAGGTTTATGATGGAGATGCATTATCTCCCAACCTGCGGCCGCCGCCTTATTCCGATGGCACTCCAAATGAGAGCGTCTCCGACGTCTTTGTGCGAGTCACACAGCTCATGTCCATTTTGGAGACGCAATACTTCAATGAGACAGTGGTCATTGTTGCACCGGACTCTGACAATCTCTCAGTTCTCGAAGCTGGATTGACTGGCCTCGACTTGCGCAGGTACTACGCGAACTGTTTGTAAGAATCACCTCCTCTTTTCCACTGTTCGAATTGAATCTACACTGGTAGCTAGTATTCATGGTTGAACTCTCTCCTTCCCTCTTAACGACGGCTACAACTGCTTTGACTTGAGTTTAGAGGCCACAAACCACTTCTTTTTATCTAGTAATCATGTAGAGTGAGGAAAGAGTAGTATAATGACTCAAAAGTTGAGTGAAAAGGCTGCTGATATTCATGCAAACTCTCACTCTGATAGACAACTTTAGCTTGAGCTCACCAAGCAGTTGTGTTACTCTGATCACTGTTTAGAGTGAAAAGGGATAGTGCTCTTGATAAATAATTCTGTAGTGGTTATTGATTTTGGTTGTTAAGATTTTTTTTGTGGTGGTTAACAGGCACAGAGAACTAGCATATGCACCTGGAGAAGTGAGGTTTGTAGATGCACAAAGGTTACCTGCTCCACGGAAATCTGTTTCAGGCTATGTCAAGTGCACTGCCAAGCCCCCAGACTGTTGAAGTTGTGAGGCAATTGAAACAAGTGTATTTTAGGCTCTGTTGCTTTTTGTGTCTACTCTTCAATTCTGTCCTATGATCACACATGAGTGATGAGGGGTTGGGTTGGAGACCCCCTATTTGTATACTATTTTATTTTGTTATGCAGCAATTGATGTGGTCTTGGTGGAGCTCCCTTGAGATACGGAGGTAGTCTTGGGTTCCATATCTTATGGGTGTGATCTCTATTACTATTGGTCTAAATTTTGAGTTCTAAACAGGGAAGTGTGTAGGTAGGACAACCCGAAACCGACAATACCCGGTCGCGAAATCACAAAAAAAAAACCAGCAAATCAAATTAGTTCCCTAAACACGATTAGCAGGCTGCTCCCTCTGCGATAGCTCAGCTATACCCTGTCTATACCCAGGGTATACTGATGTGATACTGCGCTAACACCCGTCTCTACCCTGACGTTCATGGACTGGCAAAACCTCCAGACGATTAGCAGGCCCGTGAATTGCACGCACGAAGGGTTGCTTGGAGGAGTTGGTCGCAGCAGCCCCAGATTGAGAGAGAGAGAGAGCGAGAGTGAGAGAGAGCGAGAGAGAGAGAGAGAGCAGCACTTGCAAGTTTTTGTTGTTGTTGGGGTTGTTTTTGTTGTTTTGGAGAGGCCTACCTTATGGGGGAGGGCGACGGGGGGGCGACGGGAGCAGGAGGAGTGGCCATACCAGGTCCCCGCATCTACAGCTGCTGCAATTGCCGCTGCCATGTCGCCGACCACGACGAAATCATCTCCAAGTGCTTCCAGGTACCGAATTAGGTCATGAATTGTGGTGGGGTTTAGCTGGAACGCCGTCGCAACCGATGATTTCTTTGCAGGTGCTCTTCATTTCATGGAATTTTTCGTGGGGAGTCTTTGGTTTTGCGTGGAACGAGGTTTTGCATGACAGTCGACTATTATTCCTTGTTTCATGATTCCGCTCTTTTTTTGTGGATGATTCCTTGCAGGGTTTTCTGAAGTTTAGGGATGTTTCATGGGAGTAGTTGGTAATTCTTCGTTTTTTTTGTGATGGGTTAGGTCAATTTCAGGAAATTGCTACAGCTTTTGTGATAGAGATGAACGAAAGTGAGAAAACTTCATAGTAACACCTCCTTGACAGAGTAGATCCTTGTCTGCGTAGGAGTAGTTTCAACCTGGTATTCTTTCTTCTAGTAAGAACTTAGAATGCCTTCCTATCACATGACGAAGCATTGTGTAGACTGACTTTCAACTCAGCAAAAGTAGGACAGAAGGGTAGTCTCTGCTGTAACATGTTTGTAACATGAGAAGAGAATTGTTTCGTGATGTGCAGGGGAGGAACGGAAGGGCATACCTCTTTACAAATGTGGTGAACGTAACACTGGGCGCAAAGGAGGACCGGAACTTGATGACAGGCCTCCACACCGTGGCTGACATCTGCTGCTTCCAATGCAATGAAGTGCTCGGGTGGAAGTACGAGAAGGCGTATGAGGAGTCCCAGAAGTACAAGGAAGGCAAGTACATTCTGGAGAAGGCCAAGGTCATGAAGGAGAACTGGTAATGAAAAAACAAGGTGAAGTTGTGTATTACCACTACTACTACTGCTGCTACTACTGCTACTAGTGTACATATCTCCTCGTGTGGTGCTCGGAATAATAGGTGTACTATGAAGATAAGGTGTTGGCGTGGCATGATGATGAAAGTTCTCTCAGGTGTACAAATTGTCAGGTGGTTCACTGTATTCATGTCTGCACATAATTATTGCAAGGCTGCGCAATTGCGGCTCTAAATTTGCTCTCCTTACCTTGAAGGGTTGCTTGCTTTCCTACCGGTTCTATCAACTTTTGTGTCGTTGTTTTGTGTGAGAAGGGCTGCATTTTGATGATGTTTCTTTGTTGCTCATTTCTGGCATAAATGAGTGTCCAGAATGGCATTCTTATTCACGAGTAAATGGTTTCTTAAGTCTTGATTTTGTCTGCAAAGTGGTGGATTCTTGTTTTGAAAGGGAGGAGTTTCATTTCGAGCGAAGTGATGATTTTTTTTTTATCGTTTAGAATTAACTATTTTGTTGAGTGAATTGGACCTGGTCATTGAATCTGTGACTAATATTCCAATGCTTGCTTTGGAATATTCTTGAGAGGCGAAGAGTGGTCACGTTCTAGAAAGCGGTTTGTCACGAAGCATCAGCTCAAAACATGCCATGGTCGAACAATGCCATGTTATCTGTAAAGTCACCCAAACTTTTAATAAGATACTAAAGTTTTGATTTATTATACTCCTCGTTCCTTTAGTAAAGTTTTGTTTTTTGTTTTTGGGAAGAGCTCGCTGGTCTGAAAACTCAAGTCAAAGTGGTTTTAGTCATCACTGAAGTCTATCATGCATTTTCATATTTGGTCAGTTATTGGTTTGAAGTGGGTTTTACCTTAACTCTTTAACCCTTAAAGGACGGAGCTATGACTGTGGCATCAATCCCGATTTTCATTCTAATATGTGCTCTAATTCTTCATCAAATATATGCAGAAATATTTTTATTTCATTTTTTAGAGATGACACCACATGTTTTGTTCATGTCACAAAAAACACAAGATTTTTTTTGTGAAAATTGAAATTATTGTTATTTTCTGAAGAAAATTTGAAGAATATTCATATCGTATGCAAATTTTGCATAAAAAATATGATAATTTCACTGAAGGTATCCATTATTGTGCTGAAACTTGTGGTGTAGATGAAACTTTCGTGCTTAGCTAAAATTAGTAAATTGGTCATCCATGGTGATAGGCCCAAAGTTCAAATTGCAATAACTTACTCAATTTTATATATTTTTCAAACTTTCAAATTGGATTGGAAACTAGATTTGATAAACTTCATTTCACTAGTTGGACTCAATTTCAAAAAAATATCATTTTAATGACTCAAATTCAGATTTAGAGATAAAGCTAGAAGTTTCTTAAATACACTATGTTGAGTTCCATGCTACAAACATTTTCTTGTTTAGAGAAAAAGTTACACTCTATGAAGGGTATCTATAGTGCATGTGGTACATGCACTCATTGACAACACCTTCACAAAAAGTTGGATGAAAGTAATGTTTTATCATCACGTGGGAGCATTTTACATTCTTCCATCAACCACATTTTGGTCGCCCTGACGTTTAAGGGTTCAAGCCTAAAGACCACTAGTGGGTTATTTTGGCACAATAATTTGGATAATAAACGCTACAAGCCACCTTTATGAAAATTTTAAACAAGGACATAGAAGTGGAGGAAGATGGGCATCTATTGAGACCATTGCCATGAGCAATGGTGTAAGCATTGATGAGCTACAATGATATCCGTGAAATGGTATTGTAGAATTTTGTGCTGAAATGTACCTAGCGCATAGATGTCATTCTAGAATACTCTTAGATTCTCACATGCTAAAAAAGCGCATCGGCCTTTAAGGGTTGAACGTCATTTGGGAATCATATATACAAGCATGTTTTTTTTTCTATCTATGAAATACAAAAAATGTATTAAAGTTTAGCAAGACTTACACCTTTGGATTGAAGATTTTTCAACTAACATCTTTCATTTGGAGGTCATTTCTATATCTGAACCTTAGCATGTTTAAATACAACACCATACATGTAGAATACTATGGCCACCAGTGGCACCTTTTGACGTTTAACTCTTAAACGTTAGAAGGTGTTGATGGTGGCCATGATACTGTACACTTATAATGTCGTATTTGAACATGATAAGGTTGAGATATTGAAATGACCTCCAAATGAAAGATGTTAGTTGAAAAATCTTCAATCCGAAGGTGTAAGTCTTGCTAAACTTTAGTATTCTTGTATCCTACAGAGTAAAATACGTCCCTATACATACGGTTCCCAACTGACGTTTAAGGGTTAAGGGTTAAGAGCAAAGAAGAGTTCAATAGTAGTCGCTTTTCTCTCCTATGAGTTGATATTAGATTAACTGAAAACTATCTAGAGCTGATTTTAAATGCTTTGAGATGAATCTTATCCGAAGCATTGGTGACTTTACAAATATATCTAGTATGTGGATCAAATTGTCAGACATGTCACCCGTGCACATTCAACGTAACTTGTAAAAGATTACAGCTCCACTTTGTTACAGTACGGCCCCTGACATTGTTCCCAAACTGATGCCGAAATGTCAAGAACCCACTTTGTACAACCAGAACATAATCACTCAATGATGCCCCTAAAATCAGTTCCAAACAAAGTTACAAAACTTTTCTTGAGGTTCAATGTTATGTGGGTTACAGTATGTGTGATATACAAGCTCAAAGAAGTGGCTTTTTTTCTATGTCTATGTTTCAGTTTTGCATACATTTACTTTCTTCCACCCAATAAAACATAGTATTTGACCTTTCTAAACTTCAGTAGAATTTTTCCTTTATATCTGATGCATCGTTCATTTACTTTTCTACCATCCAATAAAACTTAGTATTCGACCTTTTAAAACTTAAGTAGAATTCTTACTTTGAGTCATGGTTGTTACTTTTGCAAAAAGTAAAATAACTCATAAGCCTTTGGTGTCCACAACCCTCTTTTTGAATTGAGAATTTTAAAACAAAATATCGGTAACTTTCAAAATATTGGTAAACATGTGAATGCCAAAAGTAATGAAATACTGCTAGAATAACCAACATCTCTACTTAACTTTGAGCTCTGTTCTAAATCAACTTTTCCTCCACCAACTCAACATGGCCTTCACTTCCTGAAAAAATCCTTGTTGAACTGAAAAGGCCTTACATGATTCCCGGAAAAACCTTGACATCATGCCACACAAAGACAAAAAACTCCACGCAATCGCCGCCAATCACGAACACACTTCATGTCCAATTCCCCATAAACCATCTCTCTCAGTCTTCGGCATCTAAACCCATTCTCCAAAAATTGTAGTTGGCCAACAAGCTCCTCCAAAAATTGTAGTTGGCCCACAAGCTCCTCCAAATCTCGTCAAAATTTGTAAGATTACAGTTGGCCAACATGAGTAGCACATCCTTCACATCATTCCCATCACGATTCCCCTCATTCACATCGTTCGCATCACATGGCCAATCGTTTGCGTCACGATTTCTCCCCATTATGTTACTTATAAACCTCTGCGTCGCACAACCGGGCGAGTTTCTCAATGCCCACAACGCGGTGCGCAAGAAGGTTGGAGTGCCTTTGTTGTCGTGGAGCGACAAGCTTGCATCTTACGCTAACAACTACTCACAAACTCAGTCCCAGCAGTGCCGCCCGCTGACGCACTCACACGGCAAGTTTGGGGAGAATCTGTTCTGGGGCTCGGCGAAGGTGCCCAAGTGGACGGCGAGCGAGGCCGTCACGGCGTGGGCCGATGAGGTGCGGTACTATAATTATGCTGGAAACTCGTGCACGCCCGGGCAGATGTGCGGGCACTACACGCAGATCGTGTGGCGGACCACGACAGAGGTTGGGTGCGCGCACACCAAGTGCGCGGATGGCGCGGATTATATCATTTGTAGCTATGATCCTCCTGGAAACTGGATCGGCCAATATCCATATTGAGATGTTAGTTCTGTAATTGGCCAATTCCAGCTGTTGTTTTTGCAAACGCAAGAAGTTGGACTTGAGAGGGCTTTTCAGATTGTGCGTCGAAAGAGTGCAGCTTGTTCATTAGCTAAAATAACCAATATGGCAAACACCGTAATTATCTGGAGAGAGATGATTATTCAGGCGTATTCATGAGTGCTTAGATCAGCGCATGTAGATTGCTCAAAATGTGGTCTGAGTCTCGAATTTGGAAAAAGATGCGAGGGCGGTTGAAGGTCATATTGGCAACAATGGCAAATCCTTGTTGTTTGAGCACAAAAACTAGTCCCACTTGTCATCCTTTCTAGTTTTCATACATAATAAGTGTAACTCGTACACTAACTAGGATTGGCCAATATAACCCATATGGTAATGTTTTCTTTGTTGCAAGTTTGAAGCAGAGGGGAATCCTTTTTATACTTGTATTTAAAAATTTCTGCAACATGAAGGAGGTGCAGATTGTGTAACTTATCTGAGCTGGTGAAGTCGTGTGGAGTTGGTAATTCTATGTGTCCCCTTGCAATAGACTTTGGCAACATTATCAAAGAACAGAGGCATCTTTGACCCCAACAAATACACATGTAGGTGAAGATTAATGCAATGCAACTGCAAAAATATGAAGTAAAGTACGAAACTTTCTAACCAGATGGTTACTCATGTTACTCACTCATTGCTAAAAACACATGATCGCTCACTACACATGATGAAACACACACACCTTCTGAACATACCCGAGCAAAAACTGACCTGTGAAGGCCCGTGTCTCGGTTGCCAGTAAGAAGAAAGTAGTGCAACATAGAGTTGATAACTGATATTGCACAGGCGCTACTTGAACAATAAACATGTAACAAAATCGCACCCACCCAAACAACATGCATCTGATATGATCATGGCAATAAAAATAAAAATAAAATACCCCCACGAAGCCTTTTCAAAATGCCCTATTCTCACCCAAACAGACACTTGATCATTCCCTCATAATGGATCAGTTTGTGAGCATACACATCATGACTTTACTCTTGGCGATGGATACATGATCTCTGTCAATGTTCTCAAGACCCATTCGCCATGTCTCGAGTTTCCTGCACTTGCTTACGAGCATTCCTCAGATTGATGGCGATGGCCTTGGCTTCATGTGTCTCGGTCAGAAGAAGATGTCCGGGTCAGTGTCCCAGTCCTCATCGGCGCGGTGCCCGGAATACCCCATCAAATTACGGCCGCTGGAGATGGATGGCGATGACTGCGGATTGTAGTAGTGCGACGAGGGCGTGCGTGGGCTCGAGGTTGAAGGTGTGTGAGGGCCTGCTAACAATGGCTGCGTCAATGGCGGATCGGATCGTTGCAACTGCCGCGGTTGCGGAGAATTAGGGTTTGGAGCTCGAGAGGTACCAAGGTTTGACGACGCGGGTCGAGGAGAGCTAGGGTTTGGAGATGCAGGTCGAGGGGAGTTTGCTTTTGTAGGTGTTGCGGGAGGAGAGCTCGGGTTTGGTCGAGATGGTGGTTGAGGAGAGGTAGGGTTTGAAGAAGATGGTGGTTTAGGAGGGGTAGGGTTTGAAGAAGATGGAGGTCGGGGAGGGTTAGGGTTTGGAGATATGGATCGTGATAGTGAGGGGCGGCTTCGGGACGTGGTAGAAACCCGAGGGCTTTGAATTGAGGAGCGAGGGCTTAGCGGAGCTTGATGATCTGCACCAGACGGCGGCGGCGGTTGCGTCGTCCGAGGTCGAGACGGAGATGGAGAGGGCGTGGCGTTGTTCGCCTTGTCCACTTGTTTCTTCTTGAACGCCTGCACCTTCTTCAAGCGGTAGAAATCCTCGCGCTCGAGCTCATCGAGCTCCGTGCGGATGTACGCAATCGTGTTCTCCAGCTTGGGCTTCACCACATTCTCGAGCGCGTTCACGCGCCGGTTGGTCGTCTTGATGGCCTCGTCCAGTGTGAGGAACGACGTCTGCAGCGACGCGAGCTCCACGAGCACCGCCACCACCTTGAGAAACGCGGCGCGGCACAGCAGGATCTGCTGCCCGCCCTGCGCGAGCCCCGTGAGCTCGCTCTTCCCCGTGATCTCCACGAGGGGCTCGAAGCGCGGGAGCTTCACCCCGGCCACGTTTTCCTGGCGCGCGCGCACCGTGAGCGACGCGGCGCCCACGCTCTCCGCGACTAGGAAGGCGATGCCCTCGCCCGCCGCGTACTTGGCCTCGGTGAGCGAGAACGCGGACGCCTTCATGAGCTCGCCCATGGCCTCCTTGGCGTCCACGATGCGCAGCAGGATGAGCCGGAACTGCAGCGTGAGCGCGTCGCTCTTCTTCTTGAGCAGCTGGTGGCCCTTCGTCGCACCGATCAGGCGCGTCTTCACCACCCGCATCATCGTTATCGTCGGCGCCACATTCAACCGCTGCGTCGACTCCGACATCGCAGCCAGATAATCAAACCTCACATCAGCATCTGATCATCCCTCAACATAACTGATCATCAATCGATCAATGCTGCACATGAAACCACAGCAACGACAGAGGTCTGGATTCACAACTCAATAAACTGCCAAGTATACTATTTTTTTCACAGCAAACACGTCTGATCATCTCCTTCTCATGATGCAGCAAACGTCATTCCAACTATAATCAAATAAACTGCCAAGTATACTATTTTTTTCACAGCAAACGCGTCTGATCATCTCCTTCTCATGATGCAGCAAACGTCATTCCAACTATAATCAACTGTTCAACCAGGGCTTCATCAAACGATCCATGCTGATCGTGACACCACCAGCCTCAATGGATTCCATCATCAACGACAGAGGTCTGGATTCACAACTCAATAAACTGCCAAGTCTACTATTTATTTCACAGCAACCACTGATAATCTCCTTCTCATGATGCAGCAAACGTCATTTCAACTATAATCAACATAACTGATCAACGAGCTGGGCTTCATCAAACGATCCATGCTGCTCGTGACACCATCAGCCTCAATGGATTCCATCATCAACGACAGAGGTCTGGATTCACAACTCAATAAATTGCCAAGTCTACTATTTATTTCACAGCTTTCACTGATCATCTCCTTCTCATGTTGCAGCAAACGTCATTCCAATTGTAATCAGAGGCTCAACCAGATCGACATCGAGGATGAGCATTGCTACACAAACGAAGGTGAGCATTGCCCTGATTCTACAATTGGCGTTGAGGTCGGTTGCCAAGCTCACGACGATATCTCTGATCATCGTCTCCATATAATTTCACGTCCCCGCACATGAGCTCAACATCGACAACCGTTGCCAAATGCTTCGGTGTCTGTGGAGGTTAGTGAACTGTAAGTTTCGGATCTTGGTGAGCGCTACCTGTTCATACCCGTCGCCGGATATCACATCACCAATGCATCAATTGGTAACGGTACCTCTACACTTATCAATAGGGCCACACACATGATGCCGGTTTGGTCCCAAACGTGCGTTCTAGGGATGTGGGTTGGGTTGAACCTACCTGACGTGCTGAACCGACCAGCAAATGCCGTTCGGAAGCCCTGTTAGGGCTCATGTACGTGATCCAAATGACAATGGAGTTTTCCTGAAAGTGCTTCCACTTCGGGCAAGTGAAGATGGTAGAGGTGTGCGAGACAAGATGGGATTTTTTCATGCACCAGAATTGTCTCTCAAAAATTGCATACTCCCTTTCTTTGCACCGATGAACTGCATGAGTGTTTATGGCAATCGATGCTCTTGGGCCCTACCCCATGCAAGCAAAAGTTCCCCCCTAGTACCTCAAGTTTCCAAAAAGTTGACCAGTGGTTCCCCCACACCTTTTCCGAGCCAAGTCACCATGTGCATGTGGTCCTAGTTACTAACATAAGACTATAAGATTTAGGGTGACATGTGGGATCACCTCCCTTTACTGTCAGGAAAACTCTAATATGTTGTAATTTCCACAAGTTTTCGACACTATTTTTTGACACGTGCTTATAATATGCACAACTTTTTTTAACACTTTCAATTTTGGTGAAGTGTTGAAAACTTGTGCATATTACAAGAAAGTGTGAAAAAAAGTGGCAAATACTTGTGCAGATACTTTACACACATGTAGTACATAGTGTGGAATTTTTGTGCATATTACAAGAAATGTGTCCAAAACTTGTGCACATGCTTTCTACACACACATGTATATTGTGTCAAAAACTTGTGCATGTACACATCCATATAGTGTCGAAAACTTGTTGCACATACTTTATACACATACACATCCTGTTAAAAACTTGTGCATGTACATAGTTGTATCAACCCTTTAACTCTGGACTAGCTATGGTTGATGGTCCAATCTACGAGTGTAATAGATTTTAAAGAATATCATCTATGACCCTCACAGATTCCCCATGAGCCATAGCCAACCCGCCTTTAAAGGGTTAAAACAAGGACGGAAGAAATGTATTTCAGACTTTTAAAAAATATACAAATAAGTGTGTGCCACAAATACATAAGCACGTACAGTTTGTGAAGGAGGTTTGTGTATTAAAGAAATAAAACTTTACATGTAGATCTTGCATTTAAATGTTGGAAATGAAAATACATGTATGAGAGTAGAATGTCTTTTATGAAGAAGAAGAACGCCGGTTCCCGAAGGGAACCGGCGTGAATAAAGTGTCTGTTCGTTCCATTGCTAAGACCATGCCCACCGGACAAGGAATTAGCAAACTGGAACTATGTCTTTTATGAGATCCATATTGAATATTTGAAATCACGAGTTACTTATGGATTTTTTTCAAAGACAAATTATTTTATGAAAATGGAGAAAAATGGCAGAAAACAATAAAAAGGAGATACAATCATAGTATATACTAAAAGAGCATGCTAATGAAAATTACAACATTTAAATGCAAGATTTTACACTTAAATGTTTGGATAGAAAGAAATTGGGTAGAAAATGAAAGAAACAAGATAGTTTGACATGAAATAATTAAATATATGATGGAAGTGGAAGGATCTCAATAGGGAAACTTGAACCCCTTTCTTTTCACCACATCATAACATTAAGTAGTAAAGACTCACCTATTTCATACTAGAAGAGTGTAAAAGAAATCTCAAAAGAAACTAAAATAAAAGAAAGAAGATAAGATATACCGATACAATTGATTGATGTGCAAATACGAGTTCAAATCTAAAAGAAAATCTTTTAAATAAAACATGTGCCATCAATGTAGGTTGCTTTTATGATTTCCACCTGGCTTTTCACCAATGTCATCTTGTCTTTTCCTCTCAATTTCTTTAATGAACCAACCTCTATTATTTGTAAATGAAAAATCATTTGCCACATTGGCTTTTGATTCCTTAAGACATAGGGTAGATATCTCCCATCTACTTAATGTTATGATGGTTTTCTAATTGATTATGTACATTGAGATTTTTGGATACATTTTTCAACTATCTAAATCAAGATCTTATGGTTGGAAAAATAAGCTAGAGAACTTTTTTTCCCCCTCTTTACATTAGAATGACTAAATTTGAAACATTTTTTTTATGAGAATCTAGAGTTAAGGATTTTTAGCAATTCAACCAAGACCAATAGAATAAAATCTTTAATTAGAGATCTTAGAATCCAAAATGGAGGTAGTGAAATCCAAAATTGAGAAAACATAATTTCACAAGCAATGCAATTCAAACTCTTGAGAAATAAATACTTGGGATTCAAAGAAAGAAGTCACGGTGTATACACTTTTGCAACTTTTCATAGTCATAAAACACAACTATACTACACTATTGTGGATTAAAAAAATAATGGCAAAAATAAGACATTGGTTTCCTTTCAAGCTTAAAAGATACTACGAGGAATACAAGGAGGAAGAAAGCAAAGAAGAGGCAAACAAACTACAAATAACAGTCAAGACCAAGGCAAAAGGCAAGGGCAAGGTATGTTCTCTTCTATATCACTAGTATGATTGTCAACATGTTTCACAAGTTACATAAACATTGGTTCAAAAAATTCACTTTATTGAATAATTTTCTTCTTTAGATACAAATCAAACTCATTTCTTTATTTAAAAGATCTACCACCACTTCATTCATAAAAGAAATTCTTATGATTATTACATTGTGTAATCAATAATCATGGTAAAATTAGTTGCTAAAATTATATATTAAACAAAATTCTTTACAAGACAACGATACCATGACTTCCGACTTCTTTTTTCAGTTTTACATATAGAAAAATTTGATGATTTGAATTGTTTTAAATCCCTTATAAGCACGTCAAAGAAGGAAAAGACAACAACATAGCTTTGTGGTACAACATGACCTCTTCTCCTCCCTTCTCAAAGGGAGCTAAACTACTTTCCGCTCACAACTCATTGGACATGTCCATAAGCGCCACCACTGCCCTTCTGATTGTGGGCCTCTTGTCCGGGTGCTCATGTGTGCAGGCCCCTGCTAATTGTGCCATCTGGACAACCCAATTGTAAAAATCTTAACCTTTAAACGTCATAACGGCCCACAATATTCTACATGTATGGTGTTATATTCAAACATAATAAGGTTCAGATAATAAAATGACCTCCAAATGCAAGATGTTAGTTGAAGAATCTTCAATCCAAAGTTGTAACCCTTGCTAAACTTTAATACATTTCTTATACTCCAGAGTAAAATACGTGGCTGTAAATACGCATAAGGGTTAATAAGAACATGATTCTAAAAGCAAACTCCAATATAATGATATTCATGCAAACTCTTCCTTCACTCTCCAAGACTTGAGTGTAGAGACCACTAAGCTCTTGTATTAATCTAATCACTATTTAAGGTAGTACAAAAGACGGGTGATCTTATTGAAACTTTGGGTGACTTTACAAAAAAAAGTAAATTTGAATACACATAATACGTTATAGTCTTACATCCATAGAGATTTGAAGTGCCATTTTTATTTTTTCGTTTGGGGTTAACTTTTCTAGCATACTCATCAAAAGATTGACACACAAGGTGTGAGGGGGTGGGGGAGAAAAAATGACCTCCCAGGCAGCCTCCAGAGGGTAATTGCCGCCCAGTGCAGGGTCCATGAGCTTGGGCAGCTTGTCTCTCCCATCCGGAGCTTGTAACACAGGATCAAACTGCAAAAAAACAATACATTTGTACAAAGATACCATGAGTCTTCACCTCTTTCTCTCATTTTACATCACTACAAAGAGGAAAAAGGTGGCCCAGATTCATGATACAACATGACCTCTTCTTTTTCTTTCTCAAAAGGCGGCTAACACTACTTCTACCTTGACTTTGTGAGGATTCACCACTGAGCTATTCAACATAGTATTAAAATGAAACGAGGGATATGTTATTGAAACTCAGGGTGACTTCAGAGAGAAACTTCAATCACCTAAAAAGATGGACTCAAATAGCAGCAGAGTTTTGTGGAAAAACATACAATTTTGACCAAAGACCTGACTTGATCCTCTGCTGGAATTTTAGCGCGAGAAGGCGTCGCCCGCGCCAAGGAGCCTCTCAGAATGGCCTCTTGTCCGGACAAAATCTCCAGCAGCACCACACCAAAGGCGAACACGTCCACCATGGGTGACACCTCCCCAAATGATGCATACCTGAATCGAAATTCATCACGAGGAAGGAGGCTCTTCATTTCCCATCTTCACAAGAACTACACTGGAAATGAGAGATAGCGTCACAAATTCCACTCCTTGTTGTGTTTCTCCGGAAAATGTCACCCACACTGCATGTAATCTGTATAATACTCTACAGATAGTGTATGCACTAAATGGTACTTCCTGTGTCCTAGGCTTAGACACCCATTTGACTCCTAAAGTCTACATTGGGACTGGATTTCAAGAGTCAAACAGGTGCATAATTATGGGAGAGAGGGAGTGTCATTTCTAGTGAGTTAAGAGATTCAACTTACTCGGGAGACATGTAACCCCAAGTTCCAACCACTCGGGTGGAGATTGTTGCCAGGTTCCCGTCCGCTTTGGTCTCGGTGAGCTTCGTGAGACCAAAATCTGCCACCTTCACAAGGGAATCATATTCCAGTAAAGTAAGAAGGGATCAGGGTTCCAGTTTCATCTGGTCTTTTTGCATCGTCTTTCCCAGGTTGTGTACTTTTACTTCAACCACTAAAAGTGTGCATGAGGAGACAAGTGTCCGTTGCCATAGCTCAAATGAACCACTACAGGGGCCCGATTGAATAACTGTAGAGCGAAGAAAGAGTACCCTAGCAATTTGCATATCTTTTCTATTAGATCTTTACTTTTTAGCATGTACACTTAAGGGGTTAACGCATTTCTGATCGAAGCATCCCAATGAAATGAGAACTGAATAGAGTACGATGTGTTCCGTTGCCACGAAAGCAAAGTGCTATCGCTTATAAATGGTTATCAAATACCTTGGCACGGGCGTTCTTGTCAAGGAGAATGTTGGCTGATTTGATGTCACGGTGGATGTAAGAAGGCCTGGTATGCTCATGAAGGTATTCCAAGCCTCGGGCAGCATCTAGTGCAATTTGAACTCTCGAAGACCAAGACAATGGAGCCTGGGAAGCTGCACAAATCATCATCCATGCCACAATATAGAAGGAATTCATGGTTTACAAGCACTGGGTCGATTATGAGCCAGTTTGCAAGCTATATTTCTACAAAACACATCCATAGAATCATCTTATATGCGTATCCGAACTATGGTTAGAGAAGTTCTCTCTAATTCGGCAGGCGAGGTAACGCATTCTAACCATGCAATTCTATCACGTCCTATATTTTCTAGTGTTTGAGGTTTAATGGAGTATGGCAATGGACACTCTTGTCCTCACGAGCACTTATGATTATATGCGCTCACCTTCTGCGGAATGTAAGTGATGATCGAGTGTTCCATTCTCCATAAACTCGTAGATCAAGAATAAGTAGTCATTGGTACAGTATCCAATAAGCTGAACCTGTAAGAGCCCGTTCCAGACATTAGTGATGAGAAGCAGCCTCATAGAAGGTGGTAAATAATAAATAAACTCCATCTGATATCAGGTGGCAAATTTCTCAGAAGATTTCTAGATGAAAGTTATCACTTCCGATGCTGTAGCAAGGCCACCAAGTGGAGGATACCAGTTACCAGATTTGTATGGTGGACGTGTGTGAGAACTTGAAGCTCAGCCAAAAACGCCTTTGTTGCCTGGAGGTTCATCCTCTTGATGGCCAGTTTCTGGCCTACACACAAGAGCACAGGTCAGAGCCATATAAACAGAGCTGAAAGTACAACATCCTTAATTGCGTAAAAGTAACTTATTCGGTCTTCTCTTTTCCATGTCAAAATGGTGAAGCAGCGAACATCCCCACACTTCAAGCTCTCACGTTAAAAAGCTTCTTTCAAGTGAAGCCTTGAAGTGGGATCCCTACTAAAAATTCAAAAGATGAGATATGACCTGGCCTCGGATCTCTCCATAGAACACCACTGCAAAGCCGCCTTCACCAATCTTCGTCGCCATACTGAAGTTGTCGGTGGCTCTGGCCAGCTCCTCATAAGTGAACTCCACCGACCTATCTATAGTGTAATCTGTCGACACTGAGGAGGCAATTGAACCAGTTCCTGTACTTGTGGTCACTGGAGGAAAAACATGCCAGTTCCAATCAGATAACCGACTTCATGCTTCATGAGCAAACAAAAAAGAATGACGGATGTTTCAATTTACTGACATGAAAGGATCTGGAGCTGCAAGTTACTGGTAAGAAATGGAGGTTTCATCCAGTGCAAAAAGCATTCAGTGACCAAAGGGATGTTTTAGTTTACTGACATGAAAAAGATCTGGGGCTGCAATTTCACTGGTCAGAAATGGAGCCACTGAAAGGGTTTCATTCGGTGATAAAACATGCCAATTCCAACTTCATGAGCAAAGAAATGAAGTCACTGACCTGAAACGATCTGGGGCTGCAAGTCACTAGGCACTGATGATGATGAGCTCTTGATGATGAGCAGCTCTGCAAGCTTCTGCCTCTTCCTTGGTCTGTGGACACAGAAGCAGTAAAGAAGAAATGCAAGAACAGCAAACATCAACAACGCTCCTCCAATTGCAGATCCAGCAATCACACCAGTGGTGGAAGATTTTCCTGCATCACCTGTGCCCTCCAAAGACACAACATGAGAAAGTCTACAGTAACGTTAGGAGTTCAGGAGTTCGGCAGAGACAAATAAACACCATCAATTTTAATCAACCTCACAGCCAATCGCAGATTCTCCTAACTTTGACAGTCTAGGGAACCCTCTCTGAACATGAAAGTATTTTCAAACTCAGAATCTCATGCAACTGCCAAAGTAGTGAATATCTTCATGAACGCACTGAGAACAAAAGATGCTGAAGTTCACATCTCCACAAAGACTTGATTGAAAGTCTTTGGGGTCTGAAATCGTTCGGAACTCACTTTTGGCACTGCCACACAAACCACAGAAGATGTTTGAATGAGGTTCTGGTTCTGGTTCTGGTTCTGGTTACGATACAAACAACTGACTGGAATGTGATAAAAAAATACTTCGAATGTAGCTCAAGTCAATTCAAAACTTACAACACGGATCGGGGATAATTGCCGTTCGGATCTGTGGTCATCCAGGATCACAGCATGAGTAAGTTAGTTGCACCAAACCAAACCATTCATTACACTGGCAAGAATGCACTAGGCTAAGGTTTCAAATGCAATGGTAAAGGTTTAGGGTTTCACATGCAGTGATCCAGAATCACAACACAAGCAGTTGCAACAAACCAGATGACAAGAACGCTGTCGAGACCAACTAAATCAAGGCTTCAGATGCAGTGGTAAAGGGTTCCGGAACCACAACACAAGTAGTTGCATCAAAACCAAACCACCATCACAGTGACAAAAGCACGATAGAGACCGACCAGAAGAGAAACCCTTTAGGGTTTGAGATCCGGATTCACCCACCTGCAACGGGGATGAACGCGTGCTGCGTGGGCTGGTACTCGTTCCACACAACGCCAGGATTGAACCTCCTCAGCAGGTCCGCGCTCGTGTTGAACTCCGCCGCCACGGCATTCAGGTTGCCCCCGGTCCCCTCTACCACTGGGTACGTCAGAAACAGGCCGTAATCCGCGCTCACGGCCGTGTCCCCGCACGAGCAGTTCACGGGGATGTCCAAAGACGCTCCGGTGAGGACGAAGTGCACGTCCTCGAGCTTGTTCGCCGCCCCGATGTAGCTCTCCGTCGTCAAATTGTCGTACGTGAACAAGGCGATGGTGTACGGCGAGTCCGAGCCCATAACCTGATCATATCATCAACCATTCCCTCAACAACATCAGAGGAAGATGCGGACAACATCAACCTCGACGGAATGCAGACAACAGTAGCATTGGAATGCGGACAAGACTGCAATACAACAGCATACCACATGTTGGAAGAGGTGCAGCAGCTGGTCGTTGATGCACTGGCACGTGAAGGGGATGTACAGCGGAGTCCCAACATTGAGGAAATTCTTGTTCTTGATCCCAGGGTTGACGGCCAGAATGCTGGCCTCCGGAGTCTGGAACTTCTGGGCGACGACGGTCAGATTCTCGGCGGCTTGCACGCGGTAGAGCGCGTAGGCCGTGTCGCATCCTGTGCTCGAAACGCATGCTGCGTCTGTTCGAATCGGACAGAGGGCTAGAAATACTAGGAGTAAACGCCATGGTTGCACACTAGGCCACATCCCCGCAGGTTTAGGGTTCAAAGGCAGGGACAGGCGTGTCTGACTTGCGGATGGCCATGGTTGCAGTGTGAGCCTCATTCCAGCAGCTAATCTAGGGTTCCGAACCAGCTTCACCCTGCACTCCAAAATGCAACATGAGCTTCACTCACAGAACGTCTAGCAACTTGATACAAACAAGTAGCAGTCACTTGCAGGAGACAAGAACTATGTTGAAGCTTCGGTAGTCTCCTTGATAGGGCACCAGCTCCAGAATTCGGTGCCAATGCTCATTCCAACGAACATGGTCGAATCTAGAAGGCTGCGTTAGGTTAGCAACCCCTATTAGGAGCTGGAATACGCTAGTTCAGACGGGAATCAGCAGCGCCAACATGATTCCAGAGCAGCTCCGAATCACCGTCAGTGCAAGATAGCTCTCCACAACCTGCTAGCTAGCGGACACTACTATCCCCACAAGCCAAGTAGTTCAAGCATTATTACAGCTGGAACTGCACCTGATCAGACTCGAAAAGCAAACAATAAGCTCGAGGACGACGCCATGGGTGCAGCTTCGTCGACAAGAGTGAGGAAAAGCTACTTCGGCCAGCACAGAAAGCTCGGAAGCACATCCAACAGCTAGTAAGACGATCGATCAGTGTGGTGCGAAACCCCAATCACCGTCAGTGCAAGATATGAAGCCTAGCTCTCCACAACCTGCTAGCTAGCGGACACTACTATCCCCACAAGCCAAGTAGTTCAAGCATTATTACAGCTGGAACTGCACCTGATCAGACTCGAAAAGCAAACAATAAGCTCGAGGACGACGCCATGGGTGCAGCTTCGTCGACAAGAGTGAGGAAAAGCTACTTCGGCCAGCACAGAAAGCTCGGAAGCACATCCAACAGCTAGTAAGACGATCGATCAGTGTGGTGCGAAACCCCAATCACCGTCAGTGCAAGATATGAAGCCTAGCTCTCCACAACCTGCTAGCGGACACTACTATCCCCACAAGCCAAGTAGTTCAAGCATTATTACGTACAGCTGGAACTGCACCTGATCAGACTCGAAAAGCAAACAGGAAGCTCGAGGACGACGCCATAGGTGCAGCTTCGTCGACAATAAGCTACAGTAACTGCTAGTAAGATGGTCGATCAGTGTGGTGCGGAACTCCAGTAACTCGGGTGGAGCTACCGCAGACGAGAACATATCAGGTAGACTGCGGAAACCACACCGTGAGTTGGGCACGAGAAGGTGTCAAGTTGCGTACGGCTCATGCTATGGCGGCGTGCGGTAGAAAATTTCAAGGATAAAAGCAGCATCTCTCGATCATCGCGATACCGCTATCTTTAGCGGTATCTTTAGCGGAGCAGTCCTTTTTTTCTTTTTTTTTTAGGGGGATAGCCACAGTGGCTGCAAGGGCCAGGGAGCTGTGGCACTTATGGCTTTCTCCTGAAACCATACAAGACCAACTTTTCCCCATAAATATCCATTTTGGAGAATTCATCGCCATAAACATAGAATTGTACATCCTTCTTGGCAATAGGATGGAGTCCCCGTTGTTCATTATAGTGAAGATGATATTTAGTGTAACCACACTAATGTTTTTTGTAATGTAGTAACTTTTTACTTTTGAAGAAGATTTTTACCGAGGGCACAACTATCAATAGTATCTAAGGAGAGTGATCATTGTTAACATAGTTGGTAAAAATATTCATCAAGAGTAAAAACTTATAGCACTTTAAACAAATTAGTGTGGTTAACACTAAATATCATCTTTAGTGTAGTGGCAATATGGCGATATAGCAACGGTCATCAATGAGGTTTTGGCGACGAAGAATCATAATTTTTCCACTTTTTTGGGGTATATTCATTTTTTGGGGGGAAAAATGCCCCAAAAAATGTAAAGTTGTTGGAGTGCTTCCTCTACCACTCTCTTTACCAAGATTTTGCGGCCCTTGTGCACCGGGAAATCGAATCTTTTGTGGGTTTCGGGAATCTTTTCATGGACCAATGATATGCATGTGTAGTTGTGGTATTCCACTAAAGCTCCCATGTACTAAAGTAAACCCCCTATAACCAACAAGTTAAGCAATGTGCATGAATGGAGAGAGCAAATAAAAATAAATCTATTTTTCTGTGATAGCCATTAGAATTACAATTTCAACCCAAGTGCTTTCAAATTATTCCAATGGAAATTAAATTAGTTATGAATTTTTAAAGTGTGCTACCATATTTAGTGGGTGGCCACCAATAGATACCCCCTTAAGCAACGACCAAATGGAAGGGGTCTTGACTAATAGAAAACCTCCATTTGGAGCTGAATGGGTGGTAATGGGATAGAAGTCATGTTGGGTATACCCCAATTTTATAGGCGTTGGTTATTGAGGGCTTACCTTAGAATAAGAGAATTGTCGACAATTCTCTGAAAAGGGCCTTGAAACGGGCATAAAGATTATAGCGGGCTGGAGATTATGGAAATAGCTCCCCACCAATGCCCTTAGACACTTTAAACATTTTGTGAATCCTTGTAAACATAGAGGTCCATTCCATAGAAAGGGAGGGCACTCGTTCTTCTCCTCAATGTCACTATTCTTTGTCACTTTTTAGTGATTGGCCCATAGATTTTTGCTATAATGTGGCCCAATTGAGATATTAGTACGGCGGGGTATTGAGGGTTGTTTGGGCGACCACTTGTGACTCTCGCTCCCACACCAATGATAGCCTCTCAAAATGGCTCGTTCAGTGGTCAAGAATCTTCAACAGTTGGAGAATCCGCACCCTGCGCCCAACCAAGCAGCAGTTCGGTGAATGGGCAAGCTATGCTTGAATGTTTTGTGGCAACAATACTTGGTCAATTGTTTTCACGTCGCTTGGCCTCTCAGAAAAGCCTCGAACATGGGAAACTTTAGTCTGTATTGTGGTCACTCCAGAGCAATCATCAAAAAGATTCTAAAACTTTATTGAACTAAGTGGAACGTATGAGGATGTCGAAGGTGGACTGTCATAGTTGCTTGGTTGTGCCCAAGACATGATTAACATGCAATTAAGCAATTATGCACTTAGCCAAGTGCATAAAACAGCGCTAAAAACAACAAGATTTTCTCTAGAAAATTAAAAATAAAAAAAATTCAAAAAATTCAAAATAGTATCGCTTTTGTACTAAATTTACATGTCTATAGCGTTAAATATTGGCTTCTACATGTGCACCTAAGAGATATACATTCTCTATTTGCTAGAACTTACAAAGAATATATGATCATTAATTCATTTTTTGTTCTTTTCAAGATTGTAACAATGATGTACTTACATTTTGTAGATGCACATTTGAATGATCATACAATTTTAGAGTATCTCACTACAATACAAAGTCTTATAAGAGATGCAATAATAAAAGACGCAATTCAATGAGAAAGTGTGAGGTATCTTACTTTTTATTTTATGCAGAAACATACATAATCAAACAGTTTAAGACTTTTGCAAAGAAATACTCAAATCAAGCATATCATATTAATTTAAACATATCAAATGTATCATATTGATCTATCTGCAATTCTGCCACCAAAACATCAATTGCTCTACTATGCTATAGCAGAAGGAATCTCATCATCGTCTGGCGACTCGACTTCCTCCACGTGTCCTATGGCATTCTCTATGATAGTAGACAATTCATGAGCGTGCACCGGATGATCTATCATATTTTCAAGACTTATGGATGCAGATTCAACATATTTGTGAATGCCAGGCTCACCGTGTCGCACGTGTTATACCATCATCATTTTAGTAGAAGCCATCTTTAAACAACATCTCTCGGTTTGAGGAGAAGGCCCCCTGAAATTCACTGACATCCTCCGATACGCCAGATCTTGGAACAGAAGTCAATATTGATCGTGTATGCCTTCCCATACTTGCAACCCTCTCTTAGGTTTCTAATTCAATATGTTTGAGAAGACCTTTAAGGTTGCCAAACTCTCCTGTGCACCGTGAAAAATTCAAGCGAGTCGGATGCTTCTCATTTCACCTCAAGCGTTTGAGAAACAAATGTATTTGCCTCTCTTCCCATTGCCACCAATATTTTCCACTACACCAATATCTTTCATCCTCTCTATAGGTGTCCTTGACATCTCCCCCAAAGTGTCTTCCAGTGCTTGTTGCGTTGATGGAATCCTCTCCCTCACATGGGACTTATCCATTTTTTCTTCATCGGTGCTCGAATCCTCATCGGACGAGCTATAATAAGACGAATAATATTCTAATCCAAATGAACGTGGCAATCTTTCATTCAACGGTCCTTCCTCGTCTTCGTCGTTCTCTTGCCTCTCTCCACCAATCGTCTCTTTGGTCTCTTGTACGATATTAGGAGCCATGTTTGTCTCACTTGTCGCCTCACTGATCAACATTTGTCTTTGGAAATTGTTGCACAACTCATTGTTTAGGAATCTAGCCCTCTCCGTGCAATCGTCAATGACAATGATCTGAGATCTTTGGAAATCCCCTTGAAGGATTGTAGGAATGGCTGTGGAAATACCACATGCCACTAAACCCCAACCTCAAGGCAAGTACGGATCCACGAGCCTAGACAGCTTTGATGGAGATCTCTCCAGATGATCAGCTTCAAAAAGTTGGCGTGCATCACTCCACACATCCCAAAATACAAGTGGAAGTGGATGATCTCTAGAGACATAATTGAGGACAGAGGGAGTACCAATAGGATGCTACATGCAAATCACAACAGCTCCAATTGGTTGTACCATTTGCTACAAGCGTCCACTCTTTATAAAATCGAGAGCATAAGGATCATCCGAGTTGGGATCAGATGCCCAAATTCCATGTTGCATAGAACAACCCTCATGAAGCTTCAGCTTTGCAAACAACTCTTCATTGGCATATACAGCCGGTGGTATTAAGAAGATGACGTTTCATCGTTCAATGTTTGTCATCCATAACCCTAGTTGTGCAAAGGCTCTGGATAATTGTTTATCACCCCATGGACCATCTCCATGCTTCCCACCACTACGTTGACAATCAATCACCTACAAGCATGGTTTTCCCAATTGTTCATGATCTAAATGAAATAACCCTCTTCTAACCGAACCATAAGAGAGTTCTGTGGATTATTCTGACTTGGCTTTTGACTTGCATCTATCATTTCCAAATGGCAGTGCTCAAATCACCGACATCAACAGATAAACCATTGTATCCACATCCCCCTGCTGCAACATTATGATAATGATATTTGATAGAAGGGGGGATAAGATGGACTATGTCTTCCAGCTTAGACACCTTCTCTTGTACAAGAGCAAGCCATGTCGTTTTTGAAGGAGCAACCAAATGCTTTGCTAAGGTATGAAGTTGATCCTTGCCCTTCGAAAAATACTTCAATACGAATATACAAAAGAATTCTTCCATAGGACTCGGTGTACATTCATTGTTGTCCACCATCAACGAATAGATGATATTCATCATTTCAGAGAGAATTTCTCCTCTCTGAAACCGATCAACGGCAAAGGCAATGGTACAACGTTGTAGAATCTTGTTGTCTACACCATTGAAAAAATACTCTTGGCGAGGTCTACGCCCGTTTGTCCTCAACGGCTTAGCTACACAAGATTGTATCAGCTCTAGATATTATGAATCTGGAATCCAACTAAGTGGCCTCAACCAATTTTCAGTCATCACCTTTCGCTTCGGTCACACATCCACATAGGAATCCAACTCCTTCTTCTGTGCATATTGCTTCCACTTTGACTCTTCCTTCTTGCTGTAAAAAAGAACTCCATCTTTGTAGTCCTTGCAAACGCAAATGACAGCGTCAAAACAATCATTGCTCGGATTCCAGGCATGATGGGTCAGGTCCTGCATGTTCTTGGCCAACTTCTTAATTGTAACTTCATTACCGTCAGCCATCTTGTATAAATTATGCACTACACTTACGGCAGTCACCAAAGCAATGCCTCTACATGCATCATCTGCACAGATCAAGCTATCGGGCCTCCCATATAGGAGCAAGATCTGGCGGAGCTTTCTCAAATCCTCTTCCATGGTAGAATAAGATGCTCTCTCCCACTCTGCTACGTTGATCTGTACCAACTTATCAATGTAGAAACGACGATCATCATACACCACAAAGGTTGTCTTGTGCCGCTCAGAAAACTCGAGGTACTCAATTGTCGGGATCATATTGTTCCTCCATTGTTCATGTGCAAATTTACAAGCTGCCACTATATTTTGCCCATCCACTCGCTCCCAAATAATATGGCCTTCAAGCCAAGCCAATTGAGATCCTACGCCACCATTTACAGAAGCACTCCCATGTGTAAGGAACACGCACTCAAACTCTCGTGTTGCTCCTTCGTTTGAAAACGGCACCTCTTCCTACAGAACCATATCGTTGTCAGAAGTAGTATGCAAAATGTACTTGATCGGTGAAGTACCAATCTGCTCATCAGAGTCTTGAACTCCGGATTTCTTAAGTAGCTATACACATTTGTGGCCCTCTTCTATGATAAAACTCAATGGTTTGTCTGTGGATTGTCCATTGAGACAATACGGTCTATGTGTGCATTAAACACAATATTCCCCCGTAATGATCCTTTCACAGTCTCATCCGCTGTAGGCATTAGAACTTTAGACCTATGTAAAGTAGGAACTACCCACATCTCTCCTTCCTCCTCTGAATCCTCACGGGAGTTATTTGCTAGGTTGTGAAACTCCTCTTCTTCTTGCGTCACCGACAACAAGTTTACGAAACCATGTGGTGTAGATGAAGAGACCCTATGATAAGATCCAGACCCTTTAAAACTCAACCTAAACACCCTACCACCCGATCCTCTCCCAATGAACCTCGTACCGCTGTACCCTGACTTAATGTAGCTCCACCAAAACTAGGAGCTACATCCTTCTGATCATGCCGTGGCCGCTTCAAAGGACGTTCACTTCGTATTGGACGATGAAGCAATGTTGGTGTCTCGATGCGGGTATGAGATATTGCCGTGGGATGATGGTTCGCATGCCACCGTGTCTCTTTACAAGCTAAAAATCCAATTGCATTGGACGTGCAAAAGCACAATAAACTAGTTATCACATTGGGTGTAGCATATTCACAAATGTTAGGTAGGTCCACCCATAAAAGAAACCATGTTTTTGTATGTTTTAAAATTAGAACAATTTTTTTGCAATTTTGACATTTTTGCCCACAACGGCCGCCATTGTACTCAAGTGCATTTTTAAATGGTGAGGGAAAAATTGCTTAATTGCGTGTTGATCGCGGATCGGGCCTGACTTGAAAAAAAGAGCGTCTTTAAAAGGGGCATGTCTGACATGCGTAATGTGTGTGTTGTGCCTGTGGGCGGAGCCAACAATGCGGATGTCCTACGAAATGGTCATTTTGTCCAAACATATGGGTTAAAAAATTCTACGTTCATCCAAACTTTAGATAGAATCCATCAATGGTTGTTTATCAACATTGTCTTCAATCAATATGCAACATTAGAGTATCCTGAAAGTGAAATTGGGTCACCTTGTATGTTAGTCCATACTTTATGGTCTTATGTTAGTAACTAGGACCACATAGATAAGGTGACTTGGCTCAGGAAAGGTGTAGGGAAACTATTTGGTCAACTTTTTGAGAATTTAGGATCTGTTTGCACTTGGAGGTGTAAATTGCTATTTAGGTCGGTGATATGGAGGTAGGAATTGATGCATTTGCACCAGAAATAGTGGTGAGGAAAAAAATTACATAGCATTCTACGTGGTGGATGAAATCATGACAAGGATTGTGGAGGTAGACTTGAGGTAGACTAGAGGTAGCTTGGAGGTAGGAAGTATTTGCGCAATTTCTTGGTACTTCACAATTCTTTGGAAAATGAACATTATTACCTTTACTATCTACGAGTCATTGCCATAATGACAAACATATGGAGGGTACGCATGAAGTGGCACTGTAGCTGTCTATAAAGTGATTTGGTACGTATGCATGATTTTCTACTTTTATAAACTTTTGACTTCTTGCCAATGAATGAAACTATTATCTATCCTCCAGTGTGAAAAGATTTCAATTTATCTAATTTCCATTAATATTGGGAATTTTCAAGGATGTACACACCTCCAAGTGCGAACAGATCCTTAGGGTACTATGGAGGAGCTTGAGCTTGCATTGAATAGGGCCCAAAAGCATTGATTGCCATGCATTTGATTGGTGCGGAGAACGGGAGCATGTAATTCTTCATGCTCTCTTTCTTTCCGCATTGAATCCCTAAAGGACCAAGTGTACATCTAGGGTACAAAAACTCTCACTTGACTCCAATGATCTTTCAATTTTCTACGGTCAAAATTCACAAAGAAAGTTAGTCTTACCACATTATCTTAAATAAGTTTAGAACATCCTACAGTCACATTCTCAAAAAGTTCATCTTGGGAGTTTTTAATCATTGGAGTACCGGTAGAGATTCTTCTAAAATGCCTGTAGTAGTTAAAACTCACCGTGCCTTTCTCATTACCTTTCCTCTTCAGGAAGGACTTTGTAGAATGAGATTTTGTAATCTTCATCCGAGTTCTCTCCGGCCTGTAAATGCAGGCGACAAAATAATTCTGTCAGATGTATGAAACAGCGGCCATGTAGATAAAATAATGGCAGTAGTTTATTGTATCCCACATGTTCTAACTGTTCACAGTTTTTCCCACACTAGAAACACTGGAACCTCCACAATTGGGGTATTCATAGGAGATACGTAAAGTGAGGCAGTGTGAGATAATACAGACAGTCGAATTTTAAGGTAACCCCATAACCGACAAGTTAAGCAATATGAAACATATGGAGAGAACTAATAATAATTCAATTTTTCAGTAATATCATAGCCAATAAAATTACAATTTGAACCCAAGTGATTTCATCTCTTTCCAATAAAATGTGAATTAATTATAAGTTTTCAAAGTGTGTTGCCATGTTTATCCGATGCCCACCAATAGGTACCCCCAAAAAACGCCAACAGCAAGGGGTTTTGACTAATAGTAAACCTCCATTAGGAGCTGAATGGTTGGTAATGGGATGGAAGTGATTGGATATACTTCAATTTTTATAAGTGTTGGTTATGGGTTTTGGTTGGTTATCAAGGGGTTGCCATAACTTGGAGCTTGATGAGTCTAACTTGAAGCATGATGAGTATTTCCCAGGAGACTAAATGGCTGATGCCCGTGTAGCAATATATTAGAGAGTTCAGGGTTTCTAGCATTAGGATTTCTACAGGCAAGGTGATTTGTGATTTGTTTAGGGTTTAGGTTTCTTGTGATCTAACATCCTGTTGAGTGGTGTGCGACTGCACACTTATCCAGCTATATGAACCTGAACATATAGAAGGGCAACAAGGGGTGAGATTGGAATTAGTTGGAATGGTTATGATTGTTTAGATTTAGGGTTACAAGAGTGAATTGATGAGGTTGGTTGATCGAGATCACTTTGGGTAATTGAGTAACAGTTGATTAGGACTAGCCAATTTTGAAAAGTGTGCATACAATGTGTGTGCAAATCTGAACTTTGGATTCCGCAATCTAGTTATTCATGAATTTCATGCAAACTAAGATTTGAGACCAATAAGTGGATGTGTGGTCACTAATAGGCTAAACTTAATGCTAAATGGCTCCATTTTTTTTCACTGTGTTGTTGAACATGGACACCGTAGAAACCTGCCTTGAGTTCTAAGAAGCCCATTAAATTTTTTGGGACATTTGGTCCTTCATTAAAGTGCCATACATACCCTTCTTTATGCTTTGACTCGATTCAACAAAAAATTATTTAAAACATATCCTACATCATACATATAAAATTGGTATTTTAACTATATACTAGCAGTTGGCGCTTGCTTTGCAACGCATTAGTTCAACCATTTTAATGTAGTTTTTATATCACAAGATATAAAAAAGGAAGGTAACAACAATCTATATAAAATAGAAATATGTCTTTGAAACCCATGCATGAGTTTTAATAATGTAATAGAATAGAATAGAAAAAATTTAATTAGGTTTTAGATTTTTTGCATGTTAACATGGAATTTCAAAAATTGTAATCAAGAGTTTCAAATTTATTTTGGATATGCACAAATTGCAACACACAAATGCAAATTTCACACACAAACAAACTCAACTTGCAATTACAATCTCAATTTCACACACCTACAAACTCAACTTGCAATTACAATCTCAATTTCACACGCCCACAAACTCAACTTGCAATTACAATCTCAAATTCACACACCCACAAACTCAATTTGCAATTATAATCTCAAAACTTGCAATCTCACCTCAAAACTTGTAATTCAATCTCCACAACTCAAATATGCAATTTTGCAACTCCAACTTTATATGCCAACCTCCAAGATCACAACTCCAACTTCACAACTTTTTCACTCGAAGTTTACAACTCATAATTTACAATTCAATCTTTTAGTGCTTAACTCAAAAAATATTTTGAACGTCAAATTTGTAATCAAGAGCACAAATCGCAACACACATATGCAAATTTGTCACACCCAAAAACTCCAGCTAATGCTTTACAACGCATTAGTCCAACCATTTTAATATAGTTTTTATATTACAAACTATATTTAAAAAAGGGTAACATGATTCACTGCGCGGTTGGCTGCGCAATTAACTGCGCGGTTGACTGTACCGTTCCTATAGTTCACTACACGGTTGACTGCGCGATTAATGGCTGCGTGGTTCACTGCGCGGATTATGATTTTAGTAGTATGATGAATATATATATATATATACTAGCAGTTGGTGCTTGCTTTATAATGCATTAGTTCAACCATTTTAATGTAGTTTTTATATCAAAAAATATAAAAAAGAAAGGTAACAAAAATCTACATAAATATGAATATGTCTTTGAAACCTATGCATGAATTTTAATAATGTAATAGAATAGAATAGAAAAAAAAAATTAGGTTTTAGATTTTTTGCATTTTAACATGGAATTTAAAAAATGTTATGAACGTCAAATTTGTAATCAAGATTTTCAAATTTATTTTGGATAAGCACAAATTGCAACATACAAATACAAATTTCACACACCCACAAACTCAACTTGCAATTACAATCTCAATTTCAAGTCACCCACAAACTCAATTTGCAATTACAATCTGAAATCTTGCAATCTCACCTCAAGACTTGTAATTTCAATCTCCACAACTGGAATATGCAATTTTGCAACTCTAACTTTGTATGCCAACCCCCTAAGATCACAACTCCAACTTCACCACTTTTTCACTCCAAGTTTACAACTCATAATTTACAATTCAATCTTTTAGTGCTTAACTCAAAAAATATTTAGAACGTCAAATTTGTAATCAAGAGCACAAATTGCAACACACAAATGCAAATTTGTCACACCCAAAAACTCAAGCTAATGCTTTGCAACGCACTAGTCCAACCATTTTAATGTAATTTTTATATTACAAACTATATTAAATAAAGGTAACATGATTCACTGCGCGGTTGACTGCACCGTTCCTACAGTTCACTGCACGGTTGACTGCACCGTTCCTATAGTTCACTGCACGGTTGATTGCGCAATTGATTGCCGCGTGGTTCACTGCACAAATTATGATTTTAGTAGTATGATATATATATATATATGTAAGAAAAACCTCCTCCGTTCTCGACATGGCAAAAGCAGTCAGTATATTTAAATTATATATTATACTATACAAGCCTCGATACCCGTCGTTCCGATCGGGGAAGGTTTTTTTATTAGTGCTCCTCAGAATAGAATTTGTTTGACGTATTATATTTTAGATTGCAATTTGCATCTCTCGAAACGTCGTGCGTTGATCCGCGAAACATCGTCATTCCGTGCGGCAAGGATGGCACGACCGCTGAAGTACTTGCGTGCATTTGATTCGACGTCAGCAATTCCTCCATAGATGCCTTGATCAAGCCGTTCAAGATGTGATTGCCGACAATCATCGCTCGTGGAGACGTGATCATGTCATCCTTCACCTTCTCTAGCCTGTCCTCCCCCAGTGCCAAGAGCCACTCTAGAAATGTACGGTTGCCCAAATCCACATAGCGTTCACCAACAACAGCGCACATGTTCCGGCGAAGTCTTAGGTTTAGGATTTAAGGTTTCAGTGTTAGGGTTAGGGTTAGGATTTAGGGTTTAGGGTTAGGGAGTGGTAGACAGACTGGCTGACGCCTATTATATAGGTAGATTTAAACTGTACCAATGTAGACAGTATTTCAGAGACCCACTCCACACCGCGGAACCAAGCAGCCCACGGGATCATAATATTGCAAACACGTGATGCAGACATGCATGCGTGCATTTCCCCTGCTGCACACTGCTTAAAAGATAAAATCTTTCCTCGGAGGAGCCATCACGTGCATCTGTCTTGTGCAGCTCCCCGAAGCAGTCTTTCAATTTATCCAGTACCCTATTAACCCTACAATTCATGTCAACATTGCCTGCCTCTGCCATTGCTATGACTCGATTCAACAAAAATTTGAGATCTTGACAGCAAAGACACCATCATGAAATCACACCAATACCAAACCTCAATGCCAACAGCTGCTCTCTCCTCGCAATCGGTAACCTGAGCTCCTGACCTACTCATCCAAGTTCTTTATCATATTTACACTCTCCATTGAAATCCGAGAAAGATATCAAAGCCCTAAAAATCCCCAAAACTCATTCCCTCGTGAAAATTTACTTAGTTCTCCATAAATTTTCACCATTAAATTTCCCAGAGGAGAATCTCACCAAGTCATCCATGAAACTTCTCACCACAACAGCACACGCAACCGGATTCCTCAACTTTGGTTAATGAAAACATTTGCGATGAGAAAAACTTCAAACACAAACACAGGGTATCCTTCCATGTCGATCTTCTCTTGTGTGACAACGGTATTGTGTGAGGTTCTCTTGTGGCCACTACAGTCGGACCACTTTAAATGATACCTCAATAAGTGATATTTCTCGATATATGATATGAAACTTTTTGCTCCCAAAAAATTAACACTTCTAAGTGTTATATGTTAAGTGTTATAACATTCTCCGCTCCTTTCTTTGTCAAATGCACCTCGACAAGTGATTTTTAAAAAAAAAACATTATAATATATATTGATATTAGAGCCAAAAATTTGGTGCTACTTCATGTAATTATCCCATATGTTTTGCACCTAAGATGTTGTTTGTTACAATTTAATATGATTATTTAATAACTCCTTACACTATACTTGTTGGAGAAAGCGGGTTAGTGAGGGGAAGAACTTGTAAGTATTAGTGAGAGAGGGAAGGAGGGTGCTATGATAGTTCGAGGGAGGGCGGTGAAGAGTCGGGAGCAAGGGTTTTGTTTTTGGCGACCTGGAGCCAAATAGCGAATTTTTAATCTCCAAAAATAGAATATTCCCAAAAATTGGGAAACTTTAAGATTTTATATTGCCAAAACTTCATTGATGGCCATTGGCATATTGCCATATTGCTACTAATGAACAATGGGGACTCCAACTTGTTGCCAAAAAGGATGTACAAATCTATGTTTATAGAGATGAATTCTCCAAAATGGATATTTAGGGAGAAAATTTGGTTTTGTATGGTTTCAAGAGAAACTTTGTGTTGCCAAACTTGCGGTCGTCAAAAAGTCTGTGTCACCACTCTGGCCAAATGTGGCTAAAACTTTGAAACCAAAACAAAAGGCCTGGTCGGGAGAGAGGGCGGTGAAGAGTTGGGGGAGAAGGCGGTGAAGTGTCAGGAGGGAGGGCGGACAATGTGCGAGGGACGTACAGTTGAGTTCCAAAGGGAGGGTCGGGGAGCATTAGGATTTAAGGTGTGGGTTTAGAGAGGGTAGGGAGCGGATAGGGGGGTTCAGGGGGGCGGTTTTAGGGGGTGGGGGAGAGGGGATCGATGTAGTGAAGGCTAGGGAGAGGGCTAGGACAATGGATATATTTTTTTAATTTTAAAAGAGAGAGGTTTGGGGGAGAGAGAGAGGGCTTGGGGTGTGACTAAGAGACTTGTGTTTTATTAAAAAATAAAAAAGAGTTATTTTTTTGATGAACAAATTTTATTATTGTAGAGTGGTGGAAGTAGGATAATTAAGTATCAAGGATGAGTTTACGGGTTTCGTCTCTTGCGCCCTGGCCGAAGGTTGCCATAGTCAAGGGCCGTGAATTCACATTGCAGGAGCAACAGGAAATAATTTCTTATCATGAGGAGGTCTTGGCCGCAGGTCGCAAGATTTCACACAAGGCATTGGGTGAGTGGACAAATGACAAGTTCAACAATTCTGCATTTGCATTGACTGTTGGGAGGTTATTGAAACAGAAGGCATCGGTTATTGCCGCGGGTGTGGGTACTTCGGGTGCTTCCAAGCGTATGAGGAAGGCACAATGTCCAGAATTGGAGGCAACAACTTCTGATTGGTTCACTAGAATGGAAGAGAAGGGAGTTACCTTATCAGATGATCTTGTGGTAGCTACAACAAAGAGTTGATACCGAGAGTTGCCAATGAAAAGGAACTTTAATTTTTGAGTGGATGGATAGAAAAATTTAAGAGAAGATTTAACATCAAGGGTTATGTTCGTCACAAAGAGGATGCATTAGCAGATACTTCAACAATAGTTTTGGTGCAGATGGAAAATATTAAGGCCATTGTAGTTGAGTACGACATTAGTGATGTTTTCAAGATGGACGAGACCGGTCTTTTTTTTTAGATTAGAGCTCAACCGTACCTTAGCTACGAAGCGAGTGTTAGGGAAGAAGAAACAGAAGGAGCGTATCACGGTAGCCTTGACTGCAAATGCTGATGGTAGTATTTGTCTTCCTCAATTAGTTATAAACCAGAAACACAAGCCTTGAGCTTTTACTTTTAGGCACATTGAAAATCTAGGAAATTTAGGCATTATGGGGGCCGCTAACAAAAAAACATGAATGACTACTGATATTTTTGAGCGGTTTATATTAGATTTTGAGAGAAAGATGGTTTTGGCAGGGAAAGGGAAAGTAGCTCTACTTGTTGATTAACTTTTATTGTCATCACTTGTGCCAAATGTGGCTTCACGGTTGAGGATAACATAGTTAGCATACTTGCCACCGAATACCACTAGTCGTTTTAAACCTATGGATGCAGGTAATATTGCATCTTTTAAAGCTCATTACCGGAAGTTAGTGATGCAACATCAAATAGATTGTATTATGGCTGAAAGAGATTTTAGTAAGTAGTGGTTATGGCTGAGAGAGCATGGCCTGTTGGAGTTATACCTCAAACGATTCAAAACTGTTGGATTTACACAGGTATTTTCTTCGGACTTATTCAGGGCGAAAGAGAAGAAGCAAGACGTCTGGATGAAATTAGTGAAGTTGCAGCTTTGTTTGAACAATTGACATTGTTGTCATGTGAGACTACAGAGGATGAAGTCATGGATGTGTAGAAGTAACTTTTTCAAATTGATGTAGTTTATGATGTTTTGGTGTGAATAGAGTCTCTAATTCCACTTGAATTAGGTTCGGTTATGTGAATACAAATCAAATGGATGTATAAAGTAGTTTTGGTAGTTAGGATGTGAAACCACAAATATGTAACCACCTAGAACTATAAGAGAAAGAGAGGAGGACCAAGGAAACACTACACACTTAGTTTTGAGCGATTACATTTTACAGTGTTAGTCATTATTTTAGTCTGATCTACTTGATCATGTTTTGTCATCGATTAGAGTTTTTCGTGACTGTATAGTGTTAGTGGTTATGCTCTGATCATATCAACTGGATTCACTATACATATATACTATCAAATCGATGTGTGATCAACTGGATATGAGTCGGATTACTGGAGTTGTTTGGTCTCAATTGTAACACATCAACTAGATTCACTAACTTGCATACACCGTGACTGCAACTATCTAATTGATCTTAAAGTCAGGGATTGGAGATTATGTTGAGTCATAGTTGGGAGTGTTAGAGGGAGTCCATAGTTAAGTTATCAACTGGATGAGAGAAAGAGAGAGAGATCAAGTTGATAAGGGGAAGTCGAGGGGAAGTCCACGGTTGCCTGAGAATTACAGCCGTGACTATCTACTGGATTAAGAGAAGTTAATTGTAGAGATGACGATCCTACAATAGCTATGGCTTGAATTTTCTATCAAATGGAGTTAAGTGTAGGTTGCTAAGTGTGAGAGTAATATACATGCTTCAAATTGTAACATAGAAAATACAAAGTCAACAGGAAATGTGAATGCTTGATTGAATTATGTTCAGCTGGAAATGTGTTTGGCCAACCATATCCACTAGATGATTTACTGAATGGTTTGACATTCAAAACCATTAATCCAATTGTGAATAATCTACTTGATAGGAGGTATGCGCAACCTTCATCAAATAGAATATTATAACTATGGTTGGAATTAATTAAGTCTTTGTATTTAAGGAAAATCAGGATGGTAAATTGATATGTGAGAATCCATGAATTGTATTTGACATACATAAGGTTATCTCAATGGAGAATTGAGATCAATTTACAAAAGTAAAGATGGAGTAAAGACGAACGGGAGAATTGCATGAGTTAAGTATTATAATCCTAATTTCAATTACGCAACATGGCATAATACAATTCGAAATGTAGAATAAGGTGAATGAATTTACAATGTTGTGACTATCAAATTGATCATGGATACATTGATTGGAAACTAAGGTTACTATCAATTTGATTGAAGCAAGAGTGTTCCACGAATATTAATCAAATTCTTAAGGAAGTATACTTTGGATTTATTCAATAAAAAACACAATTACAACCTTCATGTGGCCTTAAGCTACTTATACATTAAACGAAAAGATCCATTCCCCATAGAAGTTTCTAGAATTGAATTGCATGGAGTGTTTTGATGGGTTCAATTGAAGATAGAATTTTGAATTTTCTATACTACAAGATGCTCAGGAGTTCATGAATTTCAAGTTTGAATTTGATTTGAACAATCCTTATGAACCTACTGATGAGGACATCATAGATTCACTACCCTCTGATTATCAACAATATGATTTAGATGAGGATATGGTGAATAGTGAAGATGTAGTACAATAGATTGGACTAGATGCTATAAATCGTGCTCTTGAGACCTTGCAGACATTTTTGGAGTAACGACATGAAATGTTTTGTCAGATGTGAAGAACATTCGCTTGCTTCAAATGAAGTTTCTATGTGGCGCGTGAAAAAATCTCGCCAGACCAAGATAGATTCTTTGTTTGAATTGGCTTAATTGAAATATCAATTTTAGTTTAATATTTGTACTTTCATCTTTTATTTCCATTAACTTTTGTTTGAAGTCTTCCAATTGTGACATTCAATATGTGATATGGATTTATATTTTGATGTGTTAAAAATGTTTTTTGAAAATGTTACAATAATATTTTTCAAGCTTGTGATTGTTATTTTTGATAAATGTTATAGTTTATTTTTAAAAAAATCATAAATGATTTATTCAATAAGTGTAATGATTATTTTTTGAATATTTATAAATGATATATTTGATAAATGTTATAAGTTTTTTTTAAAATTTTATAAATGATATTTTTAATAAGTGATACTCTTGATAAGTGTTACATTTTTTTCCACTCCCAATGAATATCATTTAAAGAGGTCCGATTGTACAAGCAACTCTATTGCTCTTCACTCAAAAAGTGTTGCCCTTGACTTGCGTAAAATGTGGAAAACGGTGTATTTTCTTGACTTTTGTGATTAGACTAATTCACCAACTTCTCATCAACTTCTAAAATGCTTGAAATAGTATGTGAGGGGCTAGAAGATTGCTAGCAGGCACGTCTTCAAGTTCCAAATCCAAATTCAACTTTTTCAATGGACAATTCATACAAACATTGCATCCAAACTGTAGGAAACCAAGTAAAGATGTCACCATGACAAACGCCGAGAGCACTCTTCAAGTAGAAGATATGTATAACAACTACAGCCGCCAGATAATTTACCTTTGACATCTATTCACAATTTCCGCTCCTACGCTACACTATCTCTGCACCTTCATAAAGTATTGACATTACCAGGTCGGTTACTAGCAAATTCTATAGTCTTTGCCAAGGAGGAAGAGCTTTGCTTCACCATCCTCGAAAGAACAGAAGGGGACCACATTACAATGGAGGACAAGGATCGATTGTTCATGAATGTTTGTGACAAGTTTCGTACAAGAGACAATGGAGGAGCAGCAAGCGGTGGCGCAATCCTCTATTTGATAACCCTTGCTGCCATGCGCCTTGCTTTGCCGGACAAACTCAATAAAAGAGAGCTAAATGGAGAAAGGTTAATACAAAGGAATACTTTAATTTATTAATTATACACTTAACGTTTAGGGATTGAACCACAACAAATCTAAGACCACTCCACCCCTACCCGCCCTCGGTCTCCAAGTTGTTGCAAAAAATTTAGTAATTCAACTGATGATCCCATAGATTGCACCACCACTATCTGCCTTGCAACTTCAAACCTGCACACTTTGACAACAAAACCTTGTCGGATGTAGTAAAAAGAGAGCTTTAGAAAAAAGGGACCAACCACAGGCAACTAGGTGGCCTACCCCGGCCGGTTGCTCTCCTGGCAACGGAGTGGGCAAAAGGCAACAGGGCCCTGCCTAGTTAGCTTGCTCGCTCCCTGTGAAGCTTTGGTGGAGAACCAGAAGGGTCATTGCTCCCACGCCATCAATCGGGTTGGAGGATGGGTGAGGATGCTCTGAGAAGAAAGTTGACTTGAATTCCTCTTATATAAAGTCAAAGAGAGCTTTCCATTGAACCTTTCTCAAAATGTCATTGATGGCGAACCATGGCCTACTATATAGTATCCAACAATAAGTATACGTTTATGTACATTTCCACACTATACTATTGCCAACTTTGACACCCTCTTGGGGGGCTAAAAATTTGTCATTTTACCATGAATTTTTTTATGCACAAAATCATTATTATGTTGAAAACATGTGTGCAAATTTCATAGGCCAGAAGATGAATACAAAAAAAGATATTCAAAATCTACCAACATGTGTAGTTGTGAGCCATTCACAGCTGCCAACTTTGACACTCTCCCTAGAGATGATTTTTTTTATTTACCTTGAAAGTTATAACACAAGATCATCTCTATGTTTGTAAAAAGTGTGCCAAATTCAAGACCACATGATGAATACAAAAAAAGATACTCAAAATTGTTTCTCATAGTTACATATGTTGGTAGATTTTGAAGATGGTTTTTTGTATTCATCATGTGGTCTTGAAATTTGGCACAATTTTTACAAACATAGAGATGATCTTGTGCCAAAAATTTCATGGTCAATTAAGAAATTTTCAAACCTAGGGAGAGTGCCGAAGTTGGCAATAGTGAAATGGTTTACCTGATTGTTTCTCACAACTACACATGTTGGTAGATTTAGATTTTTTCTTTTCTTTTGTGGATATTTTGTACTTGAAATTAAATACAAGTATAATCAACATAGAGATGGTCAAAGTAACTTGGCAATAGTGAAATGTTTCTCACAACTACACATGTTAGTAGATTTCAGAAATCTTTTGTTATGTATATTTTAGCCTTCAAATTTGGCACACATGTAAATTGTAATCAACATTGAGATAGTTTCATGCCAAAAATTTCATGGAAAAGAACAAAATCCTTGGGAGTGTGTCAAAGTTGGCTAGGAGTGAAATGTTTCTTACAACTACACATGTTGGTAGATTTGGAATATTATTTTTTCTGTGGATCTTTTGGACTTGAAATTTTTTGCACATGTAATCAACATAGAAATGGTCTCATGCTTATAATTCCATTGGAAAAAAAAAATCTTTCAATCCTTGGAAGGGTGTCAAAGTTGGCAGTTGTGAAACTTTTCTCATCGCTACACATGTTGGCAAATTTTGAATATCTTTTTTTGTATTCATCTACTGGAATTGAAGTTTTGCACACATGTTGTCAACATAGAAATGATCTTGTGCCAAAAATATAATGGGAAATGACAACTTTTTAGGCTTTAAAGGGTATCAAAGTTGGCAGTAGTGTGGAAGCGTGCACTAGCAAAAAGAACACACACTTGTTGCCGGATACTGTACAGCAGAATGAAGTTGATCATAGTAAATTATGTATATTATCCCTTGGAGTAGTGGTTTGGGTCATGGCACACCGGTGAGGTGGTTGTGAGTTCAAGTCCTATTGCCGGCGTAGTGCCTACCACCATAGTTCACCCAATTATGGTAGGGGGTCCCAAGGCCTTGTTGTATCGGGTCTCACAAAGCCCTTGGGGGAGAAGACATGTCGGTTGTCTCTAAGGCAATTAGTGTAAGAAAGCATTTAGTGTAGAAAAGTATTTATCCTCGAGAGAGGGAAGTAGTTCAATTACACTAGCCTATGTCTCGTGGCCATATGCTTAGTGAAGAGAATGAACAAACACTATATTCACACCAGTCTCCTTTGGAAACCAAAGATCTTCATCCAGGGCGAAGTGACCTCTGGTTCTTCCTCGTAGGATGAGGAGGGCAGTTGCTCGTTGGATGAATCATCTCTCCCAGCCAGCTAGGTGGTGAAACCCCAATTGACTGGCAAATAAACCCTCCTCCAATTCCGACATGTGCCCTCGCCCGTGCGCTTCTCTCGCCGGTCGTGACACATTTGTCTACGAAATACTCGTGACGGGTATTGCCTCATGTGAAGCTTGTATATGTAAGAGCACGTGTAGGATTTGTTTTTGTATCTCCCCAAGAGTTCTCAAGTGCTATCCTTTGTATCCATCTGACACAAATATTAAATATATTATTTTCTTTCATGGTTTTCATTCCGCATGAATTGATCCTTTGAGCTCATCTTTTGTGCTTAGGTATCATGTATGTTGTCATTGAGAACTAGGATTTGAGTTCTATATTTTCAAGTTTCTTGAGTGATACATTAGTTTTTTAAATAAGTGATTGATTATAGTTTAGGGTGTGAGGCATATTTCAATTATTCCATTTAGTGTGACTTAGGGTTTTTATGGCACAACTTTATGTTTTTTTTTGCAGTCCCAACAAGGATTGCTTTAGTATCTCCATTATATAATGTTGTATTTGGTGTGTTTTAAAATCATGACGGGTATTGGTATTTTAGGATAGTCTCTTTCATTCTTCTCAGTGTTGTGATTAGATCTTGTATTTCTTAGAGAGATTTGAAGATGCATGATTCTTATTTCATTCTTGTTTATGTGTAGTTTTTTCCATTCTGGGGGATGGAATTCTCCGACTTGCGACTTGTCGTTCTTGACCGAGACTACAAGGAAGTCATTCCTTTGGAGAAGCCATGACATTGCGAGGTTGAGAATTGTGGCTTGGGTCCGTGGAAGAATTGGCGACACTTGAATAATCATCTTTATCATCGCCATTGCATAGTGCTCACGACGCAAACACATGGTCGTTCGCGGAAGGTAGAACAACTTCGCAACATCAACTCCCGCCGCATGAATGCAAATTTTTTAACAAAGTCGTTCAAGAGACAACGAAACTTGAATTATGGAAAAAATTTCAAGCGTGGACAAAGGCGGCGGAGGTGTAATGGGCACGAGTTGAGATGGCCGCCACCGTTGACCGTATTGCGTGGAAAAAACCTTTTATTGCCTTAGTAATGGGAAAGAAGTATGTCACTTACCATTTGGAAAAGAAAGAAAGAATTGGAGAATTGAATGTGGCATGCCTTGATGCACTACCGCACCATCCCAATTTGGCCAACGCGATTTCCGAGTTGAAGTTGGACGATGGCGAGGACGAGTTGGAGATTGCGTAATTGAAGGATTTTTACCGTATTTCCAACCAAAAAAAGGAATGTATGAATGCACGATTGTACTTGCATTGCCCTTTCCTTGTCTACTAGCATGCTCCTATGTTATGTCATGGAATGAAATAGGTCCAGGCGGAGGATTTGGGACATTGATAGTCTTCCATGATTTTGGCATGTTGACTCTATAAGAAAAAGTTAGAATGTAAGAAAGGCAATTCAAATAATGGAAAGTAAAGTGGCGAATAGGTCAATTTGAGTACATAAATATTAATTATTTTTAATGCTGTAGATATGAAAAGAGTTTTACATGAATTATGACAAATTTATGTAATTCTAACGGTAGGGAAGATAAAATATACACAACAATACCCTTCATAGAGATGACAACTAAAAAACATTCCCTTAGTTACTTTGTTAATACCCATCACGATATAAAAATATGAAACAAAACATCCCTGGTATTTTATCACAATATCTGTCACAAAGGAAAAAGGTCTCAGTAAAATGTACGTGAGTGTGCATTTAAAAGGCAATACCTGTCACGCACAATATAAGTTTCCTAAAATGTCCCTAGGAGGCTAGGAGCCTATGCATACCAATCGCAATATCTATCACCCACATAATCAAAGTTAAGAAATAAGTCACTATCTACATCCATGATGTATCTCGAATAAAGTTGTGCCATAAAAACCCTAGATCACACTACATGGAATGATTGAAATTTGTCTCATATCCTAAACTATAATGTCTCAAACCCTAGTTTTCAATGACATCATACCTAAGCACAATTTAAAGGTGAGCCCAAAAGATCAATCTATGCGGAATAGAAACCATGAAAGAAAATAAAATATTTAATATTAGTATCACATGGACACTAAAGAAAGCACTTGAAAACACCTGGGAGGTACAAAACCGAATCCTACACGTGCTTCTACACACACAAGCTTTACAGGCGGCAATATCCGTCACGCGTATTTCGTAGAGAAATGTGTCACGACGAGCGAGAGGAGCGTACGGGTCAGGACGCATGCAGAGAGGGAAGAGGGTTTGCTTGCCAGCCGGCTGAGGTTTCACCACCTGGCTGGAAGGGATCATTCATCCCACGGGCAACTGCCCCCTTCATCCCATGAGGGAAAATGAGGGGTCATTTCGCCATAGGCAAGTTCTTCTTATTCTACATGTTATCACTCTAAAAGCAACAAGCCAAACACATCCCAGGTTTCCTGAAGATGATGAAATTTGACGTTGACTTTGTAAGTAGAAAAAACAGGTGATTACACTAAATATACGTAGTCGGCAAAACTACACTAAAAATACACTTCCCAGGTGTGAACCCAAAACGCACACCTACGAACAGAGCCAATTCCTTTCACACGCGAACCGCTTCCACTCCTCATCCAATCTCCACTTCCGTTCACACCATTCAACTGCATGGCGCACGTCTCCAGCCCAAACAACCGTCGGATCGGGCATCGAAACCGAATCGACGGTCACGATGCAACGTCACATGTGCACGTTCCGTGCAGTAAATTCCTGATCCAGAGCGGCTGCCAGCCACTGCACGCACATGGATCCCAAAACCTAGGTGCTTTTTATGGATGTGATCCGCTGTTCTATTCCAGCATTACCTATCGTTTGGATCACGCCAAGTCCCGAATTGGCTCAGTTAGTTTGAAAGTGTCCACAACAGGACCCGATCCCAGTTCCATTTTCACGACTGGAACCATGCTTTTTGGATTGTGGACGCATTGTATATAAATACGACGTTCCAGTCGCACATCTGCACAAGAGATCTCCACCACTGCTCGATCAGTTCCCTCTGGCCCGGATCACCGTCATCATATCTTGAGTTCTCTGAGTGGATTCGTCATCATGGGCGTGTTCGAGTACGAGTTCGGCGTGAAGAACTGCGACGTGGCGCGGGCGATGAAAGTGGGGCTCGTCTCGCACACCGTGGTGCCAACGCTGCTGCCGCAGTTCATCTCCAAGATCGACCTGCTCCAGGGCGACGGCGGCCCCGGCACTGTCAAAGTCGTCACCACCAACCCTGGTACGCACGTATTCAGTCTCTGATTTCGGAGTCAAACTTTGCTCAGAGAATTCTGACGTTCGTGTCTTCTAGACAAGCGCTCTGCTAACTGGTAGGAGAAAGAACCACAAGTTTGTCCAACGCGACAACATAATCGGCAATGTGATTAAAACCACCATTACACACAGGCAGCTTCAACGTTGTTATCCTGTACGACGTAAGCGCCCTCAGTATCAACAGGGGAACAGACTAGTAACACGTCAGTCCAGAAGTAGTGCACCCCACATTGAATAAGCCTTGACGTAGATTACTGTGAGTGAGACTGCGTTGGGATGTGGTGACTGTGCAGCCGCGACAGGCGGCGAGGCGAAGACCTTCACGGAGCGCACGACGGTGCACGACGGGAGCACGGGGACGATGGCGTGGGAGGTGTCGGACGCGCGATTCAGCAAGCCCCTGGCGCACACGCTCACCGTGAAGGAAGTGGGGGCCGATGCGCAGCTCCACTGGACGCTGGAGTTCGAGGTCGCGGACCCCGCCACCGCGCCCCCGGAGGACATCCGCTTGATCACTGTCGAAATCTTTCACGCCCTCAAGGCCCACGTCGAGGCCAACCCCACCTGGCCCTGACCACGCCGTGGACAAGGAGTTTTGTAGAGTGTGATTGGTATGCTCTCATCTCTGTGATGTGTGGGAGGTGGGCGGACGTTGTTTTGTACCGAAGCCTCTTCGTTGAGGCATCTTTTATGAATAAAGTGGTCCATGTGATTACAACATTGAGAACGCTTTGTGACAATATGGCCGCAGAGCCAAATAATTGCAGTCGGGTTCAGTCAGACATGGACGCCACAATTGTGCGCAGCAAAAGCCCGTACAATTATGCTCTTTCTACAGCTCTCAGTGCAATGCTAGTACAAGGTTGTGTTCAGTTCTACTATATCTCGGCTTTTGGATCAACGAAAGTCTTGGAAATTATCCTGAGGACGATATTCTACCTTCCTGTATGTTGAATAGCCTGAAAAATATTGTCAGCTGCCACTATAATCGTTCAAGTCCGTCATCCTATTAATGGTGTTGGCCAATTTCGAGGGACCACACTCCTGAAAATGGGAACAACCCGGGGGCCCTACCTAGTGCACTTTCTCGCTCCCTTGCAGCGCCTGTGGGGACCAGATGGATTTGCCTAAATACCCCGGTCGAGCGTTGCACCGAGTGTTGCACCGAGTGTTGCACCAAGCCTCAGGGTTGGAACTTGGAGGGTAGGGATAAAACCGGCCCCTATTTTTATGCTGTAGGGGGTGCCCTATTTGATCACTTGGGGGAGCTCTCGAGGGTATTTTGGGGCCCTAGGCCCCGAAATGGTAAAACAAAATCCAAAAAGAGCCTCTAGAATCCTAAAACAGACAAGGCCAGAAAAATGAACTTATCCGATTCCTAAGGTTTGGTGCAACGCTCGGCCAGGGTCAATAAGGAGATCGGGACCAGATGGCCACTGCTCCCTCGGCATCCACCAAGTTGGAGGACAAGTAAGGGTGCTCTTAGAAGAAAGTAGACTCAAATTCCTCTTCCATTAAGACCGAGAGAGCTTTCCACTGAACCTTCTCAAAATCTCATTGATGGCAAACCATGGCGTAATGACCATGGCCGGCTCTACAATAGGGTGATATTCAAATTGGCGTTTGGGCAATTCCAAGGATGGGGTCCCATTTTGCTGCCATCTTTGACATCCTCCATTGGGTTGAAAAATGTTATTTTACCCTCAAATTTTGGACACAACATCACCTCTATGATGAAAACATGCATACCAAATTTCAAGTCCAAGGGACATATTTATCAAAAGATATTAAGGATTAACCACCACGGGATAACTGTGAGAAAAGTTTCACAGCTGCCAACATTGACACCCCTAGCAAGGATTGAGGAAATCCTTTGCCCATGGAATTTTTGGAGTAGAAACATCTTTATATTGATTGCATGTGTGGAAATTTTCAAGTCGAAAAAATGCACAAAAAATCACATCCCAAATCTACCAATATGTGTAGTTGTGACTTGTGAGAAACAAAGGGAAAAACCATTTTACTACTTCCAGCTTTAACACCCTCCCTAGGGCTGAGAAGGTTTTATTTCAACATGAAATTTTTGACACACGGTTATCTTTATGTTGATAACATGTGGGAAAATTTTCAAGGCCAGAAAATGTATTCAAAAGAAGATATTTAAAATCGACTAACATGGTGGTTGGCTATGAGAGAAGTTTCACCGCTCCCCACTTTGACACCCTCCCAAGAATTCAAAAAAAGATAATTGTACATGAAATTTTGGGTATGAAGTCATCTTTACGTCAAATACAAGTGTGGAAAGTTCAAATCCAAAGATCTACACAAAAAATCATATATCAAGTCTAGCAACATGTGTTGTTGTGGAAAACAAAGGGAAAAGCTTACCACTACTTCCAACTTCAACACCCTTCCTAAGATTGAATTTTTGTTGATTCATAATGAAATTTTGGCCACAAGATCACCTCTACGTTGGTAACATGTGAGATAGATTTCAAAGTCAATAGATGTATACACAAAAAATATATTATTCCATATCTACCAACGTGTATGTCCTGCTTTTGCATCAATCACTACTTGTAACCTTGAGGGCATAGAATGACATAGTTGAAGGAACTTTGTACCTCGGACCAAATTCCACTCTCTTTCAAGAACTACCTCCAATATTGCTAAGTTTCTAGGGCATTCCTTGCCATGTTGCACAACATCTTTTAGCATCCTCCAGACATTCTCGATTGGATTGAGATTGAGAGAGTTTGGAGGCGAATTGAGCTTTTTGAGTTGGTGGGTTTGTCTCCATTCCTCGCATATTTTGGTGCCATGGACATATGCGCCAACTTTCATAAGCATTGCTTTAAGAACTCTATCCAAGAAATAAGTCAGTTCACCATCGTACATCACTTCCACATAATCCTTAGCTGAACATCGATTTTTTGGCATAAAGACAAGTTGTAACTTCTGTCCTCCAACAAATGTACCTCAAATCATCAGAGATGTCCGTCCATTTTTAGATAGGAACTATACAACATGATGAATAGCGCTCATATGCGCTTTTTCAAACAAGAATTTGCCGAGAATTTTTTTCAATTGCAAAAGTAGATTCATGTGTCCAAACAATACGTTCCCACTCTTCTGGACTACATCCATGGTACTTCTAAGCAAAAGCTATCCACTGATACATGTGACGGGGTGTGAAGAAAAAGTTTCTTGACTGTTATTTGACTAAAAAATACCACTTTTATGTTATATCCTTTGAATAGTACGCCTACACACTTGAGTACGGCATATAATAGTAATCTCTAAGACCGAGGAGTGACGATGAGTTTTTGCGGAACATATAATACTATGCACATCTCTCTCACGAAGCTTTTTAGCGTGACTTCAACCACAAGGTTTGCGTTTGTAAGTTCCATCTTCTTTAAACATTTTTACTAAGGTCCTTTGAATTTTTCTAACAAAAACTCTGGTAGTGGCTACAATTTGAACTCCTCTCTTTCCTCCCTCACTCAAACCTATAATGCGAGCACAATTTCATTTGAAATTGCCATTTTGGACTATTTTTTATGATGTTGATACAATACTAAACGCTCATCAACAAGTAGTTTATATATCACTCAACTTATGGCATTTGGATTATATTGATCAGTGAACATAAAGGACTGAGCCCATGGCATGTGCACCATGGCATGTGCACCAAGTATATCAGTCAACAACATAATACTCATACAGGCATGTGCATTAGATGATTACCATGGCATGCGCATCAAGTGAGTGAACCAAAAAATACTCTTGGACATACTCATGCCACATGTATGATGTGATTTGTCCACACTCACTAATCCGATCCGCAACACTCAACGAGAAAAATGATATGTCCACTCAATGAATCAGCCCATATGTGATATGTCGACTCAATCGGTCAGCAATACCCAGCCCATATATAATATGTCCACTCAATTCATATGCCCTACATCTAAATTAACACTCATGCATCACAATATGACATTTTTTGCTCGAAATATCATCTCAACATTCAATCTATTACAAATCAGAGTGACATGACAAAACCCACACAACATTTCCATTACACAGTGCTCCACACATATTTGGATGAGAAAACTCGTCATATGTACATAATGCACACCTTATGACCAAGTGGATTCTTCTACATCAAACACCTCTTCACTTCTACATGTAATTTTTATTGATCTTTTCAAGAAGCATTTATATTTGGTTGCTTAGTCACATGAATATGATCAATGAGGAGCACAAGGTGTCAAAGATATTTTGACATTCTCAATATGCCCCTTCAATATAGTTTCTCATTGTTACAAACATTGGTTGATATGGAATAATTTTTTTTGTATATACATCTTTTGGCTTTGAAATCTATCGCACATGTTACCAACATAGAGGTGATCTTGTGGCCAAAATTTCATTATGTGTCAACGAAAACTCAATCTTAGGAAGGGTGTTGAAGTTGGATTCCACGCAATTAAGCAATTATGCACTTAGCCAAGTGCACTGCTTGCTGGTAGAAAGCCGCAAGTTATTTGCTCATAACTTTTTTTAAAATCAAAATTTGGCAAAAGTTTAGTATGTTTTTTGTCAAATTTTTTTGGTGTTTGTTGTGTCATACCTTGGCATCTTCATGTTCATATCAGTAATATAATTTTTACATTTGCTACCTTTTTTTAGAAAATATATGATTTCTAATCTAGTTTACAAATCCTGCTACAAAATTATAATCATGTGCCCAAAGAGATTATAAATTTGTTATGAGTTATTATAGGATTTTAGAGTAGTGCACTACAAATACAATGTGTAAGAGATACAAAAATATATATGCAATTTCCTAAGACAGTGTAAAGTACCTCACTGTATTTTATAGTGCAAAAACATACATAATCAAGCAATTCCACACTATTGCCGAGGAATTCTAAAATCAAACATATCATATAGACCACCCAATATATAAAAATATACCACCCACCGAATGATAGACACATCTCAAACTACATTATACTAACGTACTTGTCACCTAAACTGCGTGCATGCTCTACAATAGAATATAGCTCCACGACTCACAGCTCATCTTCTGGCGGAACGACTCCCTCCACGTGTCCAATCGCGCTACCTACCATAGCGGACAGTTCATGATCCTGCACTGGACGATCTCCCACACCTTCGATGCCAATGGACGCACACTCAACATATCGGTAATTGCCAGGAACACCCTCCCGCGTATGCCTTACCCTATCATCATTGTAGAAAAAGCCATCCTCTGGATTGAAGGACATCTCTCGCTCTAACGAGAAGGCCCCCTGAAATGCAATGATGTCCTCGGATACGCTAGATCTTGGAACGGAAGGCAAACCTAGTCCGGTATCACTCTGAGTACCTCCGAACGTCTCTTGTGTCTCCGATATAGGCTCTGATTGAGAAGGCATCGAAGGCTGTGGAATCCTCCTCTGCACCGAAAAAAATTCCAATGAATCCAATTCTTCTTCCTCTATCTCCAGCCTAGGACCATCAAATGTACGCCCCCCCCCTGCTCGTGCCGCCAAACCAACATCCACTACACCGGTATCTTGCATCCTCTCTGTAGGTGTTGCAGATGTCTGCCCTGAAGTATCTCCCACCGCCCGCTGCGTTGATGGAATCCTCTCTCTTGGAGGAGACTGGTTCACTCTATCTTCATCGACGTCTGAACCACTGCGAGATGAGAAATCTTCAGTGGTACCTGAACGTGGCAATCTCTCATTTAAACCACCTCCATCCTCATTGTCATCTTCATTCCTCACTCCACCAACCGCCTCTTCGGTCTCAGGTACGATGTTGCAACCAGTACTTGTTCCACCAGTCCTGACCAACAGTTGTCCTTGGAAATTGTCGAACAACTCGTTGTACAAAAATGAAACTCTGTCTGTACAATCGTCAACGATGAAAACCTCAGATCCCTGGAAATCTCCTTCAAGGATCGTGGGAATGGCCGTAGATATGTTACACGCCACTAAACCCCAATCACGGGGCAAGTATGAGCCCACTAGTCTTGCCAGCTCTGATGGAGATCTCTCAAGTGAATCAACTTCAGAGGGTTGGCGTGCCTCACTCCAGTGATCCAAGAAAACAAGTGGAAGTGGAACGTCTCCAGAAACATAGTTCGGGCCAGGAGATGTACCCAGAGGGTGCTGCATACAAATCACAACATCGCCAATCGGTTTTACTATTTGCTCCAGACGCCCATTCTCTGTAAAATCGAGAGCATAGGGATTAACCGAGTTGGGATCAAATGCCCAGCATCCACGTCGCATAGTACATCCCTCTGGAAGCTTCACCTTCGTAAAAAAATCTTCGTTGGCATACACGGCCGCTGGTAACAAGAAGATGACGTTCCATCGTTCAATATTTGCCATCCATAATGCCAGCTGTGCAAAAACTGCGGATAACTGGGCGTCTCCCCAATGACCATCTCCATGCCTCCCACCGCCACGTCGACAATCAATCACCCACAAACATGGTTTCCCCAACTCTATGTAGTCGGTGCGGAATAACCCTCTTCTACACCGAACCGGAAGAAGATTCTCTGTGTCGCTCTGGCCTGGCCTCTTCACTTCCATCTGCCATTCCCAATTAGCAGTAGCATGTCCTCCCACATCCACGGACAGTCCAATGTATCCACGCCCCCCTGCTGCAATGTCACCATAATGAAACCTGATGGAAGGAGGGATGAGGTAGCCTATGTCTTCCAGTTTAGACACCTTTCCCCGCACCGGAGTCGTCCAAGCTTTTTTCGTGGCAGCATTCAAAAGCTTCCCAAACGTATCAAGTTGTGCGTTACTCCTCGGAAAATACTTCCCTACACGGATACGAAAGAAATCCTCCATGGAATCAGGTGTACTTTCCTTGTTCTCTACCATCAACCAACGGATGGAATTCATCACAGCTTCTCGTCTCTGATATCGGTCAACCACACCGGCAATAGTACGAGGATGTGGATTCTTGTCTTTTACACCGTCGAAGTAATATGCTTGACGTGGTCTTACTCCATCCTCCCCCACCGGCTTCGCTGCAGCTGACTTAGCCAACCGAAGATAATATGGATTCGGAACCCTACCTAACGGCCTCAACCAATTCTGCGTCATCTCCTTTCTTGTTGGTCGTACGTCCACATTTGGATCCAACTCTTTCTTCCTCGCCATGTCCTTCCACTTGTCCTCTTCCTCCTTGCTGTAAAAGAGAATGCCGTCTTCGTAGTCCTTGCATACTTGAATGATAGCTTCGAAGCAGTCATTGCTCGGATTCCATGCATGATTGGTCAGATCCTCCATGTTTTTGGCCAACCTCTTCACCGTGACAACTCCATCCCCCTTGGGCAACTTATGTACTGCACTTGCCGCACTCACCAAAGCAACAGCCCTGCGTGAATCGTCCGCACGTAGTGTGCTATCAGGCCTCCCATATAGATCCCAAATCTGACGGATCTTCCTCAAATCCTCCTCCATGGTAGAATATGATTGTCTCTGGAATTCTGCCACGTTGATCCGTGCAGACTTCTCAATGTAGAAGCGACGATCATCATACACCACAAAAGAGGCCTCCCGCCGCTCGAACGTGTCCAGGTACTCATTTAAAGGCATAGTACCATCTCTCCACTGCTGCTGTGCAAACTTACAAGCTGCTACTATGTGTTGGCCATCCACCGGTTCCCAAATGATATGATCTTGAAGCCAAGAATACTGGGATCCCATCGCACCCTGTGCAGAAGCACTCCCGTGTGCAATGAACATGCGCTCAAACTCTCGTGCGGTTCCTACCAACGGAAATGGCAGCTCCTCTTTCTCAATGACACCATCATCGGTGGTAGTACGTACGATGTATCTGATCGGTCGAAGTACCAATCTACTCACCCGACTCGCAGATTCTGGGTCTCTTTAGCGGTTAAATACTTCTCTGACCCTCTTCTGTGATAAAACCCGGTGGTTCGTTTCCGGGTTCTCCACACAGACAATGCGATCTATGTGTGCCTTAAACACAAAATTCCCCCACACTGATCCTTTCGCAATCTCCTCCGTTGTAGGCACTGGTGCTTTTAAATTCATAGGAGTTGGAACATCCTGAGGTATCTCCGCATTGTCTTCAAAATCCTCTGGTAAACTATCTGGAAGGTTGTGAAAATCTTCTTCCTCCGGCGCCACGGCTGACAAATCAGCTACATCTCCCGGTGTAGATGTAGGGGCCCTACGATGACCATCAGACGTCCTGGGCCCCGACCTAGGAATCCTGCCACCCGATCTTGCACTTCTGCCAATCAACCTCCTCCCGCTTGGATCCAAACTTGATGGGCTTTCTCTTGAACCAGAAGCTACATCATTGTCAGCACGCCGTGGCCTCTTCGTAGGACGTCTACTCGTTAATGGAGGATTCGGTAATGTCTGTACCTCAGAAGTTGTGCTGGGATGTTGGCCTCCACTTCCCCTCCCTCCCTCCAGTGGTCGCCAATCCAGTCGCAACGGCTCAGCAAGAACTCGATAAACTTCTGTTTCTTCTGGTTCTGCTGGTGGGGCTTGAGTTGTCGCACGTGATGGGTCCCTCTCCCGAAATGCTTCATATCTAATATGTTCCTCCATAATCTTCTTAGCCTTCAGCACCATCTCCGGTGATAACGCTAAACAGGATAAGACGTTGTTGTGTCTAGCAGTACGTACCGCAAGAGAGATGTTTAACCAAAACGTCTGCAATGATTTGAGGAATTTCACCTGACCTGGATTTTGAAGAAGATTCAATGGTACAGGTGCCAAAAGCAACTTCTTCGAAAGAGAAGTCTTCACTTCCGATTGACCTGGACCCACTGCGCAAGTAACGTATACCATATCATCACGTCGAAGAGTGATTGCTTGGATTTTGCCAAAACTCTTCCCCAACGCCGATGTACGCTTTCCCAGCTCAAAGGGATAATCCGTCACCCATAAGAAGGCGCTCGACTCATCCACTTCTGCAATCCACCAACCGTGGCTCTCCCAGATTCTATCAATATTTGGTGGTGCCATAACGCAACACTCAAAAAACCTGTATATCGTTACAAAACAATAGTCACTATTAGTATGGAATAAGAATTTTTGAACCACCACTCATTGCACAATATTTTTGAACATGCAACACCCCTTGTCTAGCTCTAAAAACTTCTGTACTACACAAGATCTAAATCCAATACCATCGTGTTAACCATGTTGTTAGTTCTTTGGTGAAATAGCATATTCATCCAAGTCAATTATTTTCACACATTGTCACACATTTTCGGGGAGAATACCAGAAAACTTCTACCTTTCCACATAAAACTACGAGAACTTCGTACGATTCACTTTTGATTATGCCTACAGCATTATGTGATGTAAAACTTCTTATTTACCATTTGGATTCTCATTTAAAACAATATCGAGTTCACAAAAAAACATAACGTTAATTGTGAATTTTTGAACCTCTTCTCATTGCACATTTAAAAAAAATATGCTACACCCCTTGTCTACCCCTAAAAATTGTTGCACTACACGAGATCTAAATCCAATACCATCGTGTTAACCATGTTGTTAGTTCTTTGGTGAAAAAGCATAGTAATCCAAGTCAATTATTTTCACACATTGTCACACATTTTCGAGGAGAGTACGAAAAAACTTCTACCTTTCCACATAAAACTTTAAGATCTTTGTATGATTCACTTTTGATTTTTTCTACGGCATTATGTGATGTAAACCTTCGTATTGACCATTTGGATTCTCATTTCAAATGATATCAAGTTCACAAAAAAACATAACGTGAATGGTGAATTTTTGAACCCCCACTCATTGCACAATTTTTTTGAATATGCTACACCCCTTTTCTAACTCTAAAAATCGGTATGTAGCAAACTAACATCATGCTTAACATTATGGTAATTAATTGAGACCTTTTATAGTGCAAAAATGTGACACCAATTGAAATCAAAGACTGCTGATCCAGAAAACGCAGGGAAGAAAATGAGCATTTTCACTACTTCAAACATTATAATCTTTCAATCCGTGCGGTGAAACTTTATGAAATTTTTTGAGCATATTACTTAATAAGTCATCATTCAGATCCTACGGTTAAAACTAAAAAAAAACATTAATTGTAGAGGCTTTCTAATTGCACAAAAACAAGCAATTTTAACGATATTTGGGTTAGATATTCTCTACATTATTTATGGACCAAGGTACTACGGGTATCAATATCCAGGGTATCACGACCAGGGTATGATCTCCTTGGTATCACGACCGGTTATCAACCGGTGTACCATATTAGGGTTTGGATTAGGGTTTGGATTTCCGGGTATCAATAAGGATATCAATCCTTTGCTCAAGTGGGTAGTCCTAGGAGGGGTGTGCGAGCGCACACCCCTGGTAGAAGTTGTGATGAGGCTGTGAGTGAGAGGGTAGGGTTAGGAGGAGAGAGACAATGTGTGGGAGGTGTGAGGAGATGTGTGGGAGATGTGTGGAGAGATGGTGTGCGGGGAAGGTGTGAGGGAGGGGAGGGAAGTTGAAGGAGGTGTGAGGGAAGTTGTGGGAGGTGTGAGGGGGTTGTGGGCGGCTAGGGTTTAGGAGAAAGAAGGAGAGAGTGGGTGAGGGAAATTTTGTGTGGGAAGTGTGTGGGTGAGTGGGGAAGAGGATAGAAAAAAAAAAATTTGAACTCCTGCTGCCGCGCACGGCAGCGCCTGCGCCGGGCAGG